>OZ030391.1:41915968-42000951 GCA_964023965.1 Melinopterus prodromus | reverse complement strand
CCATTAGTTCTTGGGGTGGCAAGCGAGGATGAGATTCTGTTCTTGTTGGGTAGGCTGTCAAACAAACAGACTGCTGGAGAGGACATGCTTCCAAGCTTTTTTGTCAGAGATTGCAGATATTCATTTGCTAAGCCACTTACCTATATTATAAATCTATGTTTGTCCTCCTCTGTGTTTCCCGATAAATGGAAGATATCCAGAGTTTCTCCAGTCTTGAAAAAGGGCCATCCTGCTCATATAAGTAATTACAGACCTATATCCATTATCTCAAACTTTGCAAAGATCTTTGAGCAGTTTCTTTACGGCAAAATATTTTCGCATGTCAGGTCATATATCTCGCCAAACCAGCATGGTTTCGTTGCTGGTAGATCGACTGTCACGAATATGGCCCATGTGACGCAGTTTATTAGCCGCATTCTAGATGACGGCGGGCAGGTGGATGTTATATACACCGACTTCTCGAAGGCGTTCGATACCGTTCCCCATGACAGACTGCTCTCAACGCTGAGCTCGTTCGGTTTGACTCCGTCGGCAATGCGTCTTATGCGTTCCTATTTGTGTGATCGTCAGTTATGTGTTCTACAACGGCTACGGATCTCGCGCTTATGGTGCAGCCACCGGTGTACCTCAGGGTTCAAACCTGGGACCATTGTTGTTTGTTATTTATATTAACGATCTCCTCACATCCTTTACAAGTCATTGCCTGGGTTATGCCGACGATATAAAGCTGTTCCGTAGGGTTGCCTCGGACTCAGATGTTGAAGCCTTGCGTGGAGATCTGGCACGTGTCTCTGAGTGGTGTTCTTTGAATGGGCTGAGGCTGAATGCGGGCAAATGTTCGGTCATGTCGTACACTCGCGTAAAGTCACCCTTGATTTCTCGGTATACCATTGGTGATATTGATCTCCAGCGCCCGACAACGGTGACCGACCTCGGAATTTTGTTTGACCCTCAGTTATCGTTTTCTGATCACATAGCTCGAGTCTGCTCATCCGCTTCGAGGGTACTGGGCTTTATCTTTAGGGCCTACAGAACATTTGAGGATGTCAATCTTTTAAAGACACTTTATTATGCCTTTGTGGTGAGCAAGTTGGAATATGGTGCTCTTATATGGTATCCTATTTATGCTACTCACCAGCTTGCTGTGGAGCGTGTCCAGCGTAGGTTTTTAAAGTTTATATCATTTAAAATAGATGGCTCATACCCAGATAGACTTATCGCTTACGAGGAACTTTTGAATAGACATGAAGTTTTATCACTACAACGCAGAAGGGAGATCTGTAGCGCTGACTTTCTGGTTAAACTTGTTGCAAATAGAGTTGATTCAGCGTATCTTTTGTCTTGTCTACACTTCCATGTCCCAAGAGCCGCATCACGCTACTGCTCTACTTTTCGACAACAATCGGCTCGTACTAACATTATGATGAGGGCACCTGTATCTCATATGACCCGCAATGCTGATCGGTTGTTGTCGGACATACTTTGGTGAAGTTTTTGTTGCGTTATATTTCTCCAAGTATTTGGTCCTCAGTACCTTTGTCTTTGTTTCGTTTTCTGTGCGATCTGCACACATTTTTTACTGTTGTTTCTTTTGCTGGAATTCTGGCTTTGCTCATTTGATGCTCTCTTAATGTTGCCCTGTTACTGGTGAACCGTTGGGCATCACTGATGATAATAATAATAATAATAATAATAATATGTAGGCTTTCTTCGAGGCCGGCCGTATAACAGCCGTCCCGTTTCTTTAGAATGCCTATGTTTTCGGGTTTGGCCTTTGGAGAAAATTTTTGATAGTTTTGCAGCTGAGTGAGAATCTTCTATTGTTTCACAAAATTTCCTCCAAGCAGCCCTTTGATTTTGACGTAACTGGGTTTTATATATTTTTGCATGCTGCTCGTGCGTTTCCCAGTCTGCCATTGCTTTGCTTTTTTTGGCTTTATTGAATGCTTTGTTTACTGCCTTCTTAAGACCAGCCAGGTCTGCATTCCACCAATTGCAAGTGGAACGCCTGTCCGGTTCTTTCCTTAAGGGGCAAGCTTTTTTGTATGATTTCAGAAGTGAACTGTGAACATATAAAAACATAAGTAAAACACTTTTTAATTCTAGTTTTTCCAAGAATTCCGACATTAAGGCCTTGAATAAGTCCTTGTCAGTCTGCTTGGGGCCTCGATATTGTTTTGATTTTGTTTTAATCTTTCCCAATTCGTAAGTTATTGATCTGTGATCGGACACCGTCTCCTCTTCAGACACTGACCACTCACAAACACATTGAGAAACATTTGTCGATGCCAGTGTAATGTCAATTACCGTCTGGCCACGCGAGGTGACAAAAGTCGGTTCGACGCCGCCACGGTTTATTATGTCTAAGTCATTACTAGTTATGAATTCTAAAAGAGACTTACCCCTACTATTGTCATCCATGCTGCCCCAGGAGGTGGAGTGTGCGTTGGAGTCACATCCAATAATCAGATTCCAGTTCTCCCTTCCGCCTTCCTCTAGTAGACGCTCGAAGTCCCTGGTTATGGGGCCTGCGTCCTGAGGTAGGTAGAAAGATGATGGTTAATAAAACAGGTGATGGTTTTATTGATCCCAGCTGTGGTACATTGAAGTTGCACCACTGTGACATCACTTGTTGATACCTGAGACACAAGGTGGGCCTTTATGTCCCTAGGTATATATATTGCCGTTCTCGGCCTTTCATTTGTGGGATTACTGAAAATATAACCATTTAAGTTACTAAATCCAACTACCCGTGATTTTATTATCCATGGTTCCTGAATAATAGCTATAGTATTTTTTGACATATCAAGGCGGCGACAGAGGGTTGCCGTGGCCGCCCTGGCATGTCTCAAATTTATCTGTATTACCTTTAACTTGTCCATCATACCTGTTGTTTGATGGGCTCTTGTTTTCCCCTCTCTGGCGTGATTAGAACGGAGTCCGAGACGTCCTACTCCGGGTTCGGAGTCGTCATCCCAGCCTCGTCCACTTCCATGGATTTAATTGGAAAGCCGGCCACTAGAGACTGTTTTTCAACAGGCTCTTCGATAGCCATGGCCTCCTCTGCCATTTCTGTGGCCTTCTCCTCATCTTTTCCTTCGTACACTTGTGCCCGAAGAGAGTGGTAGTAGTAGCTGAGTTTGTAATCTTTCGATTTCAAGCTCTCTAGCTGTTCTTGACCGACTCCGAATACAAAGAGCTGACCACTGTCATCATCCTCCACTGCATGGTGGAAGAGACACCATCGGTCCACCCCAAGCGGTCGGTTTTGTGCTGCTAGCATCTTAATGGTCAGATCTTTGTCCTCCACGCCTTCATCTGGGTCCCTACGAATCCAGAGTCTCAGCTTGGTCAACTTGGGCAGCTTATCCACCTGGACTACACGGAGGTCCGCATTATCCCATGGTTTCAGCTTGCTCACCGTTGTTTTAAGCCATTCCAGATCTGCCTCTGCATCACAAGTGATTCTTAGGATCTCACCTGCATACGTAATGGAACCGAATGTTGGTGGTTTTCCATCTTTGTTTAGCGCCCAGTCCCTAAGTTCCTTTCTTAAAGTACCTCTGACAAGTCCAACTTTGTCACTTGATAATTTACCAAGTGGGTTAGCCCCGTCTATCACTGCTACTCTAAGGTGGTTTGTGGCGGCATCTTTAAAGGACTTTTCTGGTAAAGTTTCTGCCGTTTTGTTTTGTTTCGGTGTTGGTTCCGATGACAGTGTGGATCTTTCTCGAGATCTTTTATTTGGTTCCGAAGCAGGAATCACCTTTGGACTCTCACTCGGCCTTTGTGGGCCGTACGATTTGCCTGGGTCAGACGATTTTGGTTTGTCAGCCGTCCCTGCTTTGTCCGAAGACTTAGCTAGGCCGGTCGACACCTGCTTCGGTGCCCTTTTGTGGTCGTGATATCTAGGAGAATACGTGACCCTGTTTAGGAAAGAACCCTGTCCGGTTCTTTCCTTAAGGGGCAAGCACTCGGCCTTTGTGGGCCGTACGATTTGCCTGGGTCAGACGATTTTGGTTTGTCAGCCGTCCCTGCTTTGTCCGAAGACTTAGCTAGGCCGGTCGACACCTGCTTCGGTGCCCTTTTGTGGTCGTGATATCTAGGAGAATACGTGACCCTGTTTAACAGTTCACGTTCTAACCTATCCAACCTTTCTTTCCGTCTTTTTGCCTTCTGGGCTCCAGAGGGCTTTTTCTTACGTGGACAAACCTCGGTGAAGCCGTCCAAGTCTTTTGTTGATTTGCCGCTGTCCGACATCTCACTTGTCTGACTGCATGTCAGATATTTGTCTATTCTCTTATGCTATGACAGAAATACAATACCTTTAGAATCAAAATTTGATAGTTATGATATAATTCCTCCCCGATGTGAAGTTATCAGACAGTTTTGGGTGGACGATTCCGACGATTGTGTGGTTATGCCTGGAGAAGTTTGTGAAGGTGTTTTCAACGCCGGCAGTATCTCTAGACCAAGATCGCACATGATTCCGGTCCGGTTGCTCAATACCAATGATAGAGAGATAAAAATAAAAAAAATTCGACCACAGACTTTGAAATTAGAGGAGTTTGAATTATACACGCTAGATAAAAGTAATATTTCGTTAAATAGAGTTAATACATTGTTAGATATAATTGATATTAAAACTTTAAATAAAGAAGAAAAAGACAGTATTCATAAAATTTGCGCAAGTATGCAGATGTATTTCTTTTAGAGGATGATCCAGTAACAGTTATGAATGTGTGCATGGAAAATATCCAATTGAAAAGAGACACCCAACCAGTATATATATATATATATATATATATATATATATATATATATATATATATATATATATATATATATATATATATATATATATATATAATATAATATATAAAACCTTATCGTTTGCATCATTTTCAGAAAGCTGAAATTGACAAGCAAGTGAATAAAATGTTAGACGACGGTGTCATTGAAGAGACTAAATCAACTTGGTCTTCTCCCATTTTGATAGTCCCTAAGAAAACTGACAGTAACGGTAATAAAAAATGGAGACTCGTGGTAGATTATCGACTTTTAAACAAAGGTATTGAAGATGATCGATTTCCGTTACCTAATATAACGGAAATATTAGACTCATTGTCTGGGGCATTTTACTTCTCTCATTTGCATTTATCGCAGGGATATTTTCAAGTAGAATTACATCCATCAAGTAGAAAGTGTACAGCTTTCACGACAAGTAAAGGCCAATTCCAAATGACGAGATTACCAATGGGGTTAAAAACTAGCCCGTGTTCATTTTCACGCGTAATGACAATTGCAATGTCTGGCCTGACCTATGAGTCTTATTTTATTTACCTTGACGATTTAATTGTGTTTGGGAAGAATTTGCAAAATCATAACCAAAACTTAACAAAAGTATTAAATAGACTTAGAGAAACCAACCTAAAGCTAAATCCTATAAAATGTAAATTCTTGAAGAAAGAAATCTTACACCTTGGTCATACTATTTCGTCAGAAGGCATATCACCTGACCCTGAGAAAATCAGTGTTATTCGAAATTATCCTATTCCAAAAGAATGCGGAGGAGACAAAGCGTTTCGTAGCATTTGCAAATTATTACCGTAAATTTATTCCAAATTTTGCACAAATTGCTACACCATTGAACAGATTAGCTCGAAAGTAGGTTCAATTTCTATGGGATGAAATTTGCCAAAATTCATTTGAAATTTTAAAATATAAATTAAGTCATCCACCTGTTTTGCAGTATCCGGATTTTTCTGAAACTAATCAGTTTATTCTCAGAACTGATGCATCTGGTTATGCTATTGGAGCTGTTTTGTTAAATTCAGATGATAAACCCATCGCATATGCTAGTAGAGCCCTAAATAAAGCGGAAATTCGGTACGCAACAATCGAAAAAGAGCTCCTAAGTATAACGTTCGCAGTAACATTTTTTTGGCCGTACTTATTTGCCAAAAAGTTCCAAATTTACACAGATTATAGACCGTTAATATACTTGTTTGGCATGAAGGATCCATCATCTAGACTGACAAAATTTCGGTTATTACTAGAAGAGTATGATTTTGTGATAAATTATGTTAAAGGTAGCGACAACGTAACGGCGGATGCGCTTTCAAGGATTAGAATAGAATCTCAAGATCTTAAACAATTGTCAAGCAATGTGTTTGTAATGACAAGAAATCAGTGCAAACAGACTGCTGAATCTAACGCGGCTTTGAGTAACGAAAACAAGGAACCGACAGGTCATCCGGGAATTGTTGAATTACTTAAACAACCAACTGATTCAGTAGAACTCAAGGAGATTGAATACAATAAATTTGCGAGTATAGGAAATGATAAAGAAGTTATAAAAATGGGTAATATAATATATGATTTGAAAGCAAATATAATTTATATTGCAAGCAATCGATCAACACTTGCTCTAGACGCAGAGTTGAGATGCTTGAGTAACATTTGTAATAAATATGGAATTCCACAAATGTATATTTTGAAATGTGATAGTAATGAAAAATTAATTACCCAGCTAACAAAAGAGCCTTGTATGCTAAAAGACTACAAGATAAAAATTTTTATAATAAGTAATGCACGAAAAATTGACTATAAACAAACAAGGCAATTAATACTAAATGATTTTCATCTTCTGCCTACAGCCGGACACGCAGGCATTAATCGCATGTACGCAAATGTCAAAAGGTATTATTTTTGGCAAAACCTGAGAGATGATATTGTGAAGTTTGTACGAAAATGTGATGATTGCCAGAGGTATAAGCACTCGAATAGTAATACAGAACCTCTGACAATCACCACCACTGCTTCTTCAGCATTTGAAAAGATATATTTAGATCTCATGGGTCCACTAAACCAAGATGACGATGATAACAGATATGTTTTAACGATACAGTGTGAACTAACTAAATTTATAGAGGCTTATCCTCTAAAAAACGAGGAAGCAGATACTGTAGCCAGATCATTTGTTAGTAATTTTGTCTTAAGATTTGGAATACCACAAAATATTGTTACGGATCAGGGAACGGAGTTTTTAGCTAAATTATTTTAAGAATCAGCAAAAATTTTAGGAACTAAACAATTAAGTTCAACAGCATATCATCATCAAACTCTGGGTTCATTGGAAAATACACATAAACATCTCGGAGCATATTTAATTCAAATTTCAAAATTTCCAGATGTATGGAGCACTTGGATTCCATTTTGGTGTTTTGTATTTAACAATACAGTACATACGGAGACCAAGTACACACCATATGAGCTTGTTTTTGGGAAAAGTTGTAAATTGTCAAGTAATATTGTAAATAATATTGACCCGATGTATAACTTTGATAATTATCCAACAGAGTTAAAATTTAGACTTCAAAATGCTTGGAAGGACGCGAGAGATAATTTAATTGAATCTAAAGTCAAGAGAAAGGAAAAGTTTGATAATAAAGTTAATAATAGTAGAATGTATAAGTTTAACGATAAAGTGCTGTTAAAAACAGAAGTAGGTAGTAAACTAGACCCTTTATACAGAGGACCCTATAAAGTAATCAAGGAAAAACCGCCTAATGTAACGTTAAAAATAGATAAAAAGTTAGTAGAGGTGCATAAAAATAGAATTAAACCGTATTATGATTAAAAAAAAAAGAAAAAAAGGGAAGGTGTAGTTGTAAAGAAAAAAAATATAATTAGTTAAGAAAATTTAAATGTGGTTTGTTATAATCATATTAGAACAAAGAAAAATTTAACATTGTAATGTTAAATTTTTCTACTGTAATAGGAAAGGTGTAATGGAATCATATTCCGAACAATGACCGAAAAGTGCGTGGTAAGTGGCGTGATCAAGTGCGGACATACACCGGTGACAATATTGCCGATGTTGCTGACAGTGCGAACGGATGTGCTTCGACACGAAAACGGAATAGAATTAGATATAGTTAGATATAGGCAGTTGAGGGCGATGTACCAGATAAGACAATAAAACGTATTAGTAGGTGACATTGGGGTTATCATTTATGACTATCCAACCCCATAGTAAAGAAGGAAGATAAGTACTTTGCACCACCCTGTACATCTACCTGAAAAGATAGCCATGTTTTAATATTTTTATCCTATTGAGTTGAAAGGTTAGTCCTTTGCGAATATTTGTTTAACTGGTTGCTGAAGGTGCGCTCTCTCACATGGTAATTTATTCTGTTTAGCTGAATGGTCGGCCTTTTGCTAATATTTATTTATGTTCATCAGCTGAAGAGTTATGCTTTTGCGAATATTTGTATATCTTGCAGTGCCGGAATGTCAGCCCTTTGCTCCCTTAGGTAGTTTATTTTGTTGAGCTCAACGCATAAAGAGCAACACTAGGTCACATGTTAATTTATTTTGTAGAGGTGAATGGTTAGTCCTTTGCTAATGTTTGATTATGCTTGAGCTGAAAGCCTTTTGGAATTCTGTGGGTACGTTTTTGACCTGCAAGGATGTTAGCTATATTCAATTATTTGAATATGTTTTGAGCTAGAATGTTAACATTTTGAGCACAAAAGGAGAAGAAATACATGTTGGTAACTTGATTATAGTTGAATTTCGGCAAATTATGAACTGCCGAATGAAGTTTGAATGAGTTACTGACATCAAGTTTATCGTTTGGGACAGTGGTTCTGGAGACTAACTTCGAGAGCAAAGCTATACTCAGGAATTATTTTAATTGTTGGATTAATTCAGATATTGGGCCAGTGATGAAGAAGAATCTTGCGTTTTTTTACTGTAAAAATGGCTTTCATATTTTATGCTGCCGTATTGTTTTTAAGACTTTTAAATGTGTTTCGTAATTATTTTAATGGTTTCACCAATTTGACCAACAACGATTTAAGCCAGCTGTATAAATGGTTGCATTAACCCGACGTGAGCAACTGATGACGAGCTACGCTCGAAATACGGATATTCCCCGAAATCAATAAATTATTAAAACTTCATCAAACCCAGAATTTTTACTTATAATAATTAATATAATTAATATTAACGTTTTTTGTTACCAGAATAAGAAAAAATCTGAAGGCACATGACTATCATACATTATTGAGATCAGTCGTGTCTGTATTAAAATAAAACTAGTTAGCCAGGATTTGATTTGAGATATATTGATACTGTTGATAGTAGGTATTGTCAAAGCAAAAATATTTGACACTACCTACTGTCATTGGAATGAAAATATATGTCAAATCCTAGCTAACTCGTTTTATATCAATGCAGATGCGACCGATCTCGATCAAATAGAATTTGTTTTTGCAGCTAAACTATTAATTTTACCAAAAAATGTCATAGGCATAAATTATTATTCAGAATATTATTTTGACGAAATTACAGAAATGGCGGCTTATTTGCAAAATCGTTAAAATATGCTAAGAGTAGGTAAACATCCAGTTCCTTTGAAGGCTTTTGAACCAAAAGCATTTCAGTTCTAAGTTTTGTCATGGTCACTTCTATATATGAAATTTCGTCCCGATACCTTCAGTAGTTTCTCAGGAATCATTGCCATAAAAATCGGGTACACAAATACTCAATGCCTTGGTCAAAAATGCCCAGGGGACCCAAAAAGACCTGTCTCCGCTAAAATCTCATTTTTCTTTGGGCACGATTACAAACAGTTATTGGTAAACGAACAGGTCTGTGAGATCAGTCATTGTTCGATTCCCGTGTTGTCTGCTGGTCTTCCTGGATAAAATTAGTAAAGTGCTTGATTCGAAACTATATTTCTTCTTCTATATTCGATAACACTAGGATTTTTTATAATAAGATTTCTTTATTAACTGTAAGTAAGTTACAATTTATGGTGAAGTATGTTCACTGTATATACCTAACGATAATATAACATATGATAAACACATCTTCTTTCGTCCCTCTGTCCTCGCCTCGGGGTTGGTCTTCCAGCATGTAGATGGGGTCTCCTTCCTCGGGTTATCGGTATTGAGGGTGCATTTTTTATTTATTTTTATATGTATATGTATGTATATATAAATATATTTATATATATTTTTTTATTTATGTTTTTTTTTTTATTTTATTATTGTTTTTTTGTCTATAAATAAATTTCTTTTTTTTTAATTTATTTATTTATTTATTTATTTTTTGTTTTTTTTATTTATTCTTTTTTCTCTCTTTTCAGTATTCTTTGTCATTCTATTAGTCTACAATTTGTTCTCTATGAGTAGCTTTTTAATACTAGTCTTGAAAGCATTCACCGGTGTCACTTTTAGGTGGTCCGGTAGTCCATTGTATGTGTTGATTGTCTTTGTCAGTAGTGTTTGAGTATATTTGTTCTTCTTGAATTTGTGAGTCCTTATGTGTGTACATGTTCTGGTTCGATACTGATGAAAGTCGTTGCTTATTTGTAATTTTATATTGGTTTTTATTTTCTTTTTCTTGATCTTGTGTATGAGTGTCAAATTGTTACATGTAATTTATTCAGGTTATTTTACTACTACGAAAATCTGACTGAACCCACCATAACTCAAGACATCGCGAGGGATCGACCAAAATTGACTACCCGAGGGATCGACCAAAATTGGCTTGGCGATCGACCGGTCGATCGCAATCGACTTGTTGGCCACCCCTGCTATACAGTATACAGTGTTCAAGGGGGCAAAGACTTTATTTATTTATAAGTGTTGTATATTTTAAGTATGTGTACTAATAAAGATATCCCCCCCCACACATGCGTGCGCGACGTGACAACGCAGTCACTGTCTACCTGTTATACCGTAAGGTTGTGTGTTGTACTAAGTCCTGTATTAAGAGTTGTACTACTTTGAATAAACTTATGAGTGAACTCTATGTGCGTATCATTCGACCACACCGTCTACACAACATTGGCGACGAGAAAAAGGAACAGAAGTCCGTGAATAAGTAAGAATATACCATAGCGTGAGTCGAGTCCAAGTCCGAACACGCTACAAAATGGCGCTAACTGGCAGTATAGAATATTTTCGCCCCGGTAAGGACGATTTAATAACTATATGGAAAGAATGGATATGTTATTTATGTGCAATGATATCAAGGAAAAAAAAACGATAAGAAGCGAGTGGCGTTCTTTATAACACTGATTGGTCCAGATGTGTACAGCACTTTGAAAAGTTTGATGTCTCCGAAGTCCCCGGCTGATGCAACCTACGACCACATTGTTGCAACCTTGAAGAATCATTATGCGCCAGAAAAGTCCGTAATAGCCGAAAGATTCGCATTTTATAAAGCTCAACAACAACAAGATCAGTCAATTTCGGATTTCATCGTCGAAATCAGGAACTTAGCGAAGACTTGCGATTTTAAATTGTTTTTAGATGAAGCTCTACGAGACAAGTTGGTTTGTGGACTCAAGAATGAAGCGATACAGAGAATATTGTTAAGCGAGAGCAAATTAACCTTTACCAACGCCTGTAGTACAGCTACCGCTATGGAGCAGGTGGAGAAGCAAACAAGGTTATTGCATCCGTTAGATGTCAACAAAATCAAATCAAAGGAAGGTCAGTCAAAACCTAGAAGTGAGTCAAGGGATTGGAAGCCAAGATTTAAACCCTGTTTCCGTTGTGGGCGGAAGCACAATCCAAAAACGTGTCCAGCCACAAATTGGGAATGTTACACCTGTAAAAGAAAGGGTCACACCTCCAAAGTATGCAGAGAGAGGAAAATTAAATCAGTCGAAGAAGAAAAAGAAGAGGAGGAATCCGATGAAGATTCTACTAGTGTCGATGAAGAAGAATACGTTAAATCCATATATGTCGAATCGAAGCCAGTCCAAGTCGAATCGAAGTCAGTCCAAGTCGAATCGAAGTCAGTCCAAGCCAAGTCGCAGCCAGTCCAAGTGAATCCGAAGCCAGTCCAAGTCGAATCGCAGCCAAATGAAGTTAAGATTAAGTCAACCGATGACCAGCCACAGTCAGTCAAGGTCAACGCCCAGATACAGTCCGAGGTCAATTGGGTAGAGGTACAATCCGAAGAGAAGTCTAATAGTAAGATAGATGAAATTAGTATTAAGAATTTTAGCGTTAGTCTTTATAGAACAGTATTGATAGAAAAGAAACCTATTGAAATGGAAATTGATACAGGCGCAAGCGTCACAATTATGTCTGAGAAACTATTTATTGAAAAATTTCCAAAATTAAAAATAAACAAAAGTTTCATAGCTTTGAAAACAGTGTCAGGAGTTAAATTACCTACTGTTGGTGAGACTTATGTTAAGGTTGAAGTCAGGAATAAAAGATTTAGATTAAAATTAATTATCGTTAAAGATGATTCTTGTTTGAAACCCCTTTTGGGTCGATCATGGTTGGACGTCTTGTCCAGAGTGGAGAAATGATTTTAAAATTAAGGCGGTTAATTTTGATATTGAATCTGAAATTGTTGCAAAATTAAAACATCAGTTTCCAAATGTGTTTAATGCAGATAAGTCTAAAATGATCAAGGATGTTAAAGCTAATATTATTTTAAAGGAAAATGTGACCCCAATATTCTCCAAATCCTATCAAATACCCTATGCTATTAAGGATCTAGTGGAAAAGGAATTATTGGAAATGGTGGATAATGGAATATTGCGTCCCGTTCAGTACTCACAATGGGCTAGTCCCATCGTAGTGGTTCCAAGAAAATCTGGTAACGGAATTAGGATATGTGTGGATTTTAAGAATACCATCAATCCAAATGTTAGAACAGAGCACTATCCCCTACCTCCGACTGAAGATATTTTCTTTGCAGTTAGTGGAGGAAGTTATTTCTCAATATTAGATCTTTCAAATGCATATTTACAGCTTGTCTTATCTGATGAATCACAAAAATATGTAACAATAAACACTCATTTAGGATTATACCAGTACACCAGACTACCATTTGGTATTACATCAGCACCTGGAATTTTTCAATCAGTCATAGATGGAATCTTAAAGGGTATAAAATCAACGGCATGCTACATAGATGATGTAATCATTTCTGGTAAAACTAAAGAAGAATGTCTGGAAAATGTAAAACTGGTGTTGGAAAGATTAAATAAATATAACGTAAGAGTAAATTTGGATAAATGTCAGTTTTTGAGGAGTAGTGTGGGACATAGATTAGACAGCGAAGGCATAGCACCTATAAAATCTGCCTACGTCTTCCTGGATAAAATTAGTAAAGTGCTTGATTCGAAACTATATTTCTTCTTCTATATTCGATAACACTAGGATTTTATTCAGGTTATTTTACTACTACGAAAATCTGACTGAACCCACCATAACTCAAGACATCGCGAGGGATCGACCAAAATTGACTACCCGAGGGATCGACCAAAATTGGCTTGGCGATCGACCGGTCGATCGCGATCGACTTGTTGGCCACCCCTGCTATACAGTATACAGTGTTCAAGGGGGCAAAGACTTTATTTATTTATAAGTGTTGTATATTTTAAGTATGTGTACCAATAAAGATATTCCCCCCCCCCACACATGCGTGCGCGACGTGACAACGCAGTCACTGTCTACCTGTTATACCGTAAGGTTGTGTGTTGTGCTAAGTCCTGTATTAAGAGTTGTACTACTTTGAATAAACTTATGAGTGAACTCTATGTGCGTATCATTCGACCACACCGTCTACACAACATTGGCGACGAGAAAAAGGAACAGAAGTCCGTGAATAAGTAAGAATATACCATAGCGTGAGTCGAGTCCAAGTCCGAACACGCTACAAAATGGCGCTAACTGGCAGTATAGAATATTTTCGCCCCGGTAAGGACGATTTTAATAACTATATGGAAAGAATGGATATGTTATTTATGTGCAATGATATCAAGGAAAAAAAAACGATAAGAAGCGAGTGGCGTTCTTTATAACACTGATTGGTCCAGATGTGTACAGCACTTTGAAAAGTTTGATGTCTCCGAAGTCCCCGGCTGATGCAACCTACGACCACATTGTTGCAACCTTGAAGAATCATTATGCGCCAGAAAAGTCCGTAATAGCCTTCGCATTTTATAAAGCTCAACAACAACAAGATCAGTCAATTTCGGATTTCATCGTCGAAATCAGGAACTTAGCGAAGACTTGCGATTTTAAATTGTTTTTAGATGAATCTCTACGAGACAAGTTGGTTTGTGGACTCAAGAATGAAGCGATACAGAGAATATTGTTAAGCGAGAGCAAATTAACCTTTACCAACGCCTGTAGTACAGCTACCGCTATGGAGCAGGCGGAGAAGCAAACAAGGTTATTGCATCCGTTAGATGTCAAAAAAATCAAATCAAAGGAAGGTCAGTCAAAACCTAGAAGTGAGTCAAGGGATTGGAAGCCAAGATTTAAACCCTGTTTCCGTTGTGGGCGGAAGCACAATCCAAAAACGTGTCCAGCCACAAATTGGGAATGTTACACCTGTAAAAGAAAGGGTCACACCTCCAAAGTATGCAGAGAGAGGAAAATTAAATCAGTCGAAGAAGAAAAAGAAGAGGAGGAATCCGATGAAGATTCTACTAGTGTCGATGAAGAAGAATACGTTAAATCCATATATGTCGAATCGAAGCCAGTCCAAGTCGAATCGAAGTCAGTCCAAGTCGAATCGAAGTCAGTCCAAGCCAAGTCGCAGCCAGTCCAAGTGAATCCGAAGCCAGTCCAAGTCGAATCGCAGCCAAATGAAGTTAAGATTAAGTCAACCGATGACCAGCCACAGTCAGTCAAGGTCAACGCCCAGATACAGTCCGAGGTCAATTGGGTAGAGGTACAATCCGAAGAGAAGTCTAATAGTAAGATAGATGAAATTAGTATTAAGAATTTTAGCGTTAGTCTTTATAGAACAGTATTGATAGAAAAGAAACCTATTGAAATGGAAATTGATACAGGCGCAAGCGTCACAATTATGTCTGAGAAACTATTTATTGAAAAATTTCCAAAATTAAAAATAAACAAAAGTTCATAGCTTTGAAAACAGTGTCAGGAGTTAAATTACCTACTGTTGGTGAGACTTATGTTGAAGTCAGGAATAAAAGATTTAGATTAAAATTAATTATCGTTAAAGATGATTCTTGTTTGAAACCCCTTTTGGGTCGATCATGGTTGGACGTCTTGTCCAGAGTGGAGAAATGATTTTAAAATTAAGGCGGTTAATTTTGATATTGAATCTGAAATTGTTGCAAAATTAAAACATCAGTTTCCAAATGTGTTTAATGCAGATAAGTCTAAAATGATCAAGGATGTTAAAGCTAATATTATTTTAAAGGAAAATGTGACCCCAATATTCTCCAAATCCTATCAAATACCCTATGCTATTAAGGATCTAGTGGAAAAGGAATTATTGGAAATGGTGGATAATGGAATATTGCGTCCCGTTCAGTACTCACAATGGGCTAGTCCCATCGTAGTGGTTCCAAGAAAATCTGGTAACGGAATTAGGATATGTGTGGATTTTAAGAATACCATCAATCCAAATGTTAGAACAGAGCACTATCCCCTACCTCCGACTGAAGATATTTTCTTTGCAGTTAGTGGAGGAAGTTATTTCTCAATATTAGATCTTTCAAATGCATATTTACAGCTTGTCTTATCTGATGAATCACAAAAATATGTAACAATAAACACTCATTTAGGATTATACCAGTACACCAGACTACCATTTGGTATTACATCAGCACCTGGAATTTTTCAATCAGTCATAGATGGAATCTTAAAGGGTATAAAATCAACGGCATGCTACATAGATGATGTAATCATTTCTGGTAAAACTAAAGAAGAATGTCTGGAAAATGTAAAACTGGTGTTGGAAAGATTAAATAAATATAACGTAAGAGTAAATTTGGATAAATGTCAGTTTTTGAGGAGTAGTGTGGGACATAGATTAGACAGCGAAGGCATAGCACCTATAAAATCTAAACTTGAAGCTATTCAAAATGCACCAGCCCCCACTAATCTTCATGAGCTCAGATCATTTTTGGGATTGACAAATTACTACAACCGATTCATACCCATGGCGTCAAGCAACTTGAAACCCTTATATAATTTAGAACGGAAGGATGTACCTTTCGAGTGGAGTCTCGAATGTGAGGGAAGTTTCAAAATTGCAAAAGAATTGTTACTTAATTCAAAGGCTTTGGTACATTACAACCCAACACTACCTATAATAATAGCCACAGACGCTTCGCCTTGGAGTTGGAGCGGTTATGAGCCATTTAATTAATGGAGAAGAGAGACCAATTATGTTTATTTCCAGTACCCTTACAAAGAGCGAGCAGAACTACGCGCAGATACAGAAGGAGGCATTAGCAATTATTTTTTGCTGTAAGGAAATTGGATAAATATATATATGGAAGGAAGTTTAGTCTGGTCACAGATCATTTACCACTTAAGGCAATCTTTAACCCTAAAAGGAACATTCCAACAATGGCAGCATCCAGATTAAAACGATGGGCCTTGGAGTTATCAGCCTATGACTATGATATTCAGTACCGGAAGGGTGAACTCCTAGCAAACGCAGATGCGATGTCAAGATTGCCAGTTTCAGAGTTATTTGATGAACCCTCTTATACTCTTTTAGTACCTTTTACGGAATCCCACTAAGTGCTGTAGTCATAGCTAATAGTACACAAAAAGATCAAGTGTTAAAAAAAGTGTAGCTTACGAGGATGGCCTGAAATCGTGCAGCAAACATCCCTAAGACCTTACTTGACGAGACGATCTGAACTATCATTGGAAAATCAAACCATATTATGGGGAAATAGAATGGTAATTCCTTATGATTTAAGAATGCATGTAGTCAAGCTATTGCATGAACAGCATATCGGAATGGTGAGAATGAAAATGTTGGCACGCAGTGAAGTTTGGTGGCCTAGTATCGATGAGGACATAGAAGACTTTGTGAGGAAATGTGAAACCTGCCAATTACATCAGGACAGTCTACCAAAAGTACCATTTTTACCCTGGCCAAAACATGAAAAAAATTGGAAACGTCTACACATAGACTTCCTGGAACTAAACTCTCAACATTTGTTTCTTGGTCGTTGTCGACAGTAGCAGCAAGTGGCTGGATTTGTACTTAATGCATGGGACTAATGCCGAGAAAACCATCGAGAAACTTAGAAATAGTTTTGCTTTTTTGGAATACCTGAAGAGATAGTGTCAGATAATGGACCCCCTTTCAGTGGGAACGAATACAAGAATTTCTGTGTTCAAAATGACATAAAGTTTATTTTGACACCACCTCTACACCCAAACTCTAATGGAATGGCAGAAAAGCAGGTTCATACTATCAAAAAGAATTTAAAGAAACAACTTCATGAAATGAACTAGAAATCAACTAAAATGTCACTGCAACATTTAATAGATAACTTTTTATTTAAATTTAGAACTACACCACATAGTGTTACCGGAATAAGTCCTGCAGAAAAAATGCTGAAACAGTTACCTCGAACTAGACTAACTATGTTAAAAACAAACCGACAAAATAAGCAACAGGAAAGGGAAGATAAGTAAGGGAACAGATCAACCAGCGAAGAGGAAAAATGAGAGAATTCTCAGAAGGAGACCAAGTTTTAGTCTTGATTCAGAGAAGCAACAAGTCAATTTGGGAAAAAGGGCAAATTTATAAAAGAATAAGTGCAGTTACCTATCTTGTGTGGTTAGAGGAGTTGGGAAAGATGCGTTATTTACATGCTGACGTCATTAAGAAGTCATTCTTAGAGCCAGAATATAAAGAGAGATCAATCACCTATAACACCCACGACTCCTATGAGTGAAACCATAGTGGGAATTGATAACGCACCACTTCCACAACAGGACATAATAGAACCTCAAGCAGACCAACCCACTCCCTTAGTAGAACAGCCCTCCAATCCTATACCTCCAGAGTCCCCTCCAAACATTCGGAAATCTGGTAGAACTATAAGGAAACCTGTTAAACTTACTTTATAATATTTTTATTTACAGGGAGAGATGTTGTATATTTTAAGTATGTGTACTAATAAAGATATCCCCCCACCACACATGCGTGCGCGACGTGACAACGCAGTCACCAGAGATAAGATAAAATAAGAGATACTTTCTTCCAATGGGAAAACTTGGCACACTGTTTGTGCGCATTCCTGCAGCGCATTGCGCATGGTGGCAGAATTTTGTACTAATCGTTCCCCTTTCATCGTTCCCTTCCGGCCTTCCCGATGCCTTCCCGCTGTCAACTGTCAGATACATACCAGAACAACAACGAAAAAGTTTTATGCCTACGTTTGCTGTAACCGTAAAAATAATCTTGTAAAGTGTTATATCAAAGTTCCGCTAATGGTGAGTTAGTAAGAAATACAATTTGTGGTTTGACTAACATTCAAAACATTCTATTTCAGACGAATATACACTGTATATTTAATCTCCGTCCGGTTCTAAACTCCGTTCTTATGGACCGTGTAAAGATGATCTTCAGTGTAACCATAGACAATAAGGACCCATGTCAACAAATGGAAAATGAAATTTAAAGAATAAGGCAGTATGTAGCTTTTAGTTATAATTTGTTGCTAGGTATAGGTAATTAGGTTAGAAGGTATGTAGGTTAACTTTACCTATAACATTGTGTTTGTGTGCTGTTGCTAGTGTTATTCGCGCCTTAAAATGTCCAAACCGGGTAGCATATAAGCCTTGTGCTACCTGCCACGGCACCAAGTAAATTGACTCCGCCTACATCGCGCAACGATTGGATGGTAAGCGGGCTGCCTTAAGGGTCGGCAACCGATTAAGCACACAGAAATCAAGTAAAATCAATATCTACCAGGCGTTGCGTTGGTTAGTGACAATTTAATTAATATCTCAATTGGCAAGATCGATAATGAATATCTTATTTTAATTACGTACCTCTATTTATTGATGATTTTTAAGTACTAATAACCGCATAAAATAGATACAATTCAGATAAAATAGAGATTTTAACATTCATGCTCTCCTAAACCGAATGGTATATACAACCATACTAAAATATATTTGCATTAACACGTTTTGTACATTCATCTTTTAAATAATGTACTATAATCATGCTTGTTGACACTTGGTGCCATTTCAGCGTGCAAATTATCACTACACATTGGTTCTGTATTTACAATTTAGATAGGCTCTGTTGTGATCTTTGTTCGTTTTCGTTTCATTACATGAATGCGAAATATTTGAAAATAAACGATGACAATGAACGGTAAAAAATGATGAAAATCGTTGAAGCGTAAATACTCATCTCGCGTTGCTACGAATATCGGGGGCGTGGCCGAATTCGGTGCTTTTGTGGCGGCTCGTATTAATTCTTACTAGTTTTGGTAAATTTTATAAATTATTTCGTTTTAATTTATAAAAGTTCTATATATACTTACGATTTATAAACTAATGTTATAAAAAAGAAATTAAAATCACATATAAATCAAGTAAAATTAATATCTACCAGGCGTTGCGTTGCGTTGGTTAGAGACAATTCAATTAATATCTCAATTGGCAAGATTGATAATGAATTTCTTATTTTAATTGGGTACCTCTATGGACTGCTACAAGATGTCGTTGTATTTCAACTCGGCGCTGAGAAAACTAACCTTAAAATAATTAGTACACCGTAATAAAACGTGTTCTACTAAGCCGTGCAGTATCAATAGATGGTCAATAGTGGCTAATATTGAGTTGTCTGTTGAGTTCGCGACAATGAACACATTTTCGATAACAGTAGATCTGCTTCCAAAGCTATTTACCAATGAAATAGACACTGCTAGATCAAATCCGAATATGACCATAGGCCGTAGTAACATTAAAACCATGGAAGATATCCATATGTGGGTGCGGGAATATTCGGAAAATACTAACACCCAGTGGATAGTGGCATAAATCTCTCCCAAACGCAGAAAAAATAGTTTGCTCGTTTGTATTTGCCGTGTTATTTGATATTATAGTTTTAGTAAAATATCGACAACAATAACTTATTAACTTTTATTTAATTTTTAATATTTTGCCTAAATCAAAGACTAACTTAACTTATTTAATGCATGTTAACTTTTCTATAGAAGTTCTTTAAGATAAGTTATGTGCATTGTTTCATCCGTGACGTTGTTTATTCTAGACAATCGTAACGATGATAATGTTCATCATATTATTATAATATTTATTTAACATTTTAATTTCTTTTTTATAACATTAGTTTATAAATCGTAAGTATATATAGAACTTTTATAAATTAAAACGAAAATATTTATAAAATTTACCAAAACTAGTAAGAATTAATACGAGCCGCCAGAAAAGCACCGAATTCGGCCACGCCCCCGATATTCGTAGCAACGCGAGTTGAGTATTTACGCTTCAACGATTTTCATCATTTTTTACCGTTCATTGTCATCGTTTATTTTCAAATATTTGGCATTCATGTAATGAAACGAAAACGAAACGAAACGAACAAAGATCACAACAGAGCCTATCTAAATTGGAAATACAGAACCACTTTGTAGTGATAATTTGCACGACGAAATGGCACCAAGTGTCAACAAGCATGATTACAGTAGATTATTTAAGTGATGAATGTACAAAACGTGTTAATGCAAATATATTTTAGTATGGTTGTATATACCATTCTGTATAGGAGAGCATGGATGTTAAAATCTCTATTTTATCTGAATTGTATCTATTTTATGCGGTTATTAGTACTTAAAAATCATCAATAAATAGAGGTACGTAATTAAAATAAGATATTCATTATCGATCTTGCCAATTGAGATATTAATTGAATTGTCACTAACCAACGCAACGCCTGGTAGATATTGATTTTACTTGATTTCTGTGTGCTTAATCGGTTGCCGACCCTTAAGGCAGCCCGCTTACCATCCAACCGCTGCGCGATGTAGGCGGAGTCAATTTACTTGGTGCCGTGGCAGGTAGCACAAGGCTTATATGCAACCGGGTAGTTTGGTATACAGCTGTGCTGCATTGACCTGCAAAAACAAATATTATCGATCCATTACAGACCCAAATTATAAAAACAAAAATTTTTTTAGATTTCCTGATGTGGATAAACACAGGCGTACACGTTGGTTTGAAATTCTAAATATAGAATATACCGAAAAACGGTGCTACTTATGTGATATTCATTTTGAAGACAAATCATTCACCGACACTGAAAAAAAAAATTATCCAAATACGCCGTCCCTACTAATAACAAAATCATAGTTCTTTCAAATATTCAGTTAGTGCCCCCTCGGATGTCCCTACCTTCTACCTCAAGTAATCTAACTGAATTTGGTAGTACAAATCAAGACAATGAACCAAACATAAAAATACCTTCAGATGTAGGATTGGATGTTAGTCTATCAAAACAAAAGAAAAAGCATATTCTTTCCTACATTGGGGAATATCGTACACAAAATTTGTCACCGAGGAAAAAATTTTTATATTCTGTCAATAAAACTCAAAGAAATACAATATATAAACTAAAAACAAACTTAAAAAAATCAAAAAATAAAATAAAACAAGCATATTGGTTGTCAAATAGTGAAATGTTTAGGGATCTTGAAAACAATGTGGATAAATCAGTATGTTCATTTTTTAAAAGTTGCTTTTCTAATGTCAAAAAAAAGAGAAATATTTGGAATAAAGATGATAAAGTATTTGCTTTAGCCTTATATAAGCGAGGTCCGAAGTGCTACAATTTTTTAAGACGAGGTTTGCCACTTCCTTCGAAAAGCACTTTACAAAAGTTACTGAAGAATGTACCCTTTGAAGCAGGAATAAATACAAAACTAATGACCAAACTCTCACAACGAGTTAAGAAAATAAAATCCATTGACCGATACTGCACTTTAATTTTTGATGAAATTTCATTGTCAGAGCAGGCAACATTTGATAAAGTGAATGATTTAGTTGTTGGATATGTTGATCTAGGTCCTTTAGGGCGGGAAAATAAGTTAGCTAACCATGCTTTAGTTTTTATGATTCATGGTCTCCACAAATCATGGAAGCAACCAATTGCTTACTTCTTTACTAAAGATACTATAAGTACACAACACCTAAAAATGCTAATTAAAAAAATTATAATAGCCCTAGAGGACACTGGTCTGCGCATTTTAGCAACTGTGTGTGACCAGGGGGCAACAAATCGCTCTGCAATTTCTCAGTTGTGTCGAGAGAATATTAGACCAGGTCCATATTTTATTTTAAATGATCATAAAATTTTTACAATATTTGACCCACCGCACCTTTTAAAGTCTACACGAAATGCTCTTTTAAAATATAACATAAAATTCAATAGAACTAAAATTGCAAAAATGGACCACATTAAACAATGCTTTGACATTGACAAAAGGCAGAGATTCCAGGCTTTAAGGAAAATAAGGGAATGTTATCTTGATTTAAAAAATAAAAATCGGTTAAAAATGAAGGTGTCTGTTGCTGCAAGGACTTTGAGCCATACAGTTGCTGCCTGTATTGAGCAGATGTCAACAAATCCAATTAATAATTTACCGGCCAACATTATCCATACTGCCGAATTTATACATGATATTGACAGTCTATTTGACAGTTTTAATGGCAGAACACCGAAACCAGAATTTGGTAAACAAAAAAAAAAAAAAGTTTATTTCTGGTACCACCAGCAAGTCCAAAATGCCATTCAAGTCAGCTTGGATCACCACCATCGATGCAACATGTCAACTATGGGAGGTTTGTCAACAATTGGGTTTTAAATTTTTGCGAACTAGGTCCCTAAATCAAGATCCCATTGAAAACATGTTTGCGTCAATTCGTCATCTTGGGGCACAAAACACAAACCCAAATCCTTATCAGTTAACTGCATCGTTCAAAACAACTGTTCTAAACAATTTGGTAACTCCAAAATGCAACGGGAATTGCGAGATGGACGAGAGTGGTATTTTGGACAATCTACAGGACTTTTTGGATAACGACGAAGGTAGCTTTGTACCTTTAAATTCTTTAGAAATTGACGAAATGAATGCATTCAATTCATTAAAACTACCTGGTTTGGACATAGAATTTACAGAACAACAAATTAATACCGCTGCATATGTAGCAGGTTTTTTATTTAAAAAAATAAAGTCAAAAATGCTTTGCAGTGTATGTGTGTCAAACCTAACGACTGACAACGTGGAGCCACAGCACACGTTCACAATGTTTAAGGAATTCACTGATGATAAGAAAAGACTGACATATGTAAAAAAAGAAGTCACGTTCTCATTAGAGTATATGATATTATTTATTATATGTTACCGAAATATGGACATCAAAAAAATTTGACAAAAAAAATAAAACTTGTTTCAATGCAACATGTTGCATTTGATTGGTTTACCTGCATTCAACATTTACACAGTGTACAAAGCGATATCTTGGATGTAACAATACCCCTAATAATAAGAAAATACTATGACGATTTACACAGGATAAAAAGTCCTGTTTATAGAAGTTTATAAAAAGACTGTTTTTTCTATCTATTTATCTCGGATATTATATAATGTTTTTATGTTAAATAATATGTATTAGTAATATGTTCCATAATATATTTTTGTTCGAAACTCTTGTTTTTTATTGTCCTAGCATTTCTTTATTTAACTTTTCTTTATATTTGGTGAGCATTTCAATGCGCAGTTTACAATTCTCGATTTTTACGCGATTTTGTTCTCTATGTCACAAACACAATTGTACAAAACCGAGTATTAAATTCTGCGTTTTGAAATTCACATCATTTATTACTTCTTAAAACAGATATTCCAATAAATTCATTTAAAAGAGCCGCCTTTATGCTGTCGGTAATACAGGAACCTGTTTCACTCATTAGTTAGTACCTGTAGTCAAGAGCGGCGCTAGTGTTGATGTGATGCCAGTTGCACACACGGGAATGACCCCTCTCTTTATTATTCTTTTCTCTATGGCAGTCACTGTCTACCTGTTATACCGTAAGGTTGTGTGTTGTACTAAGTCCTGTATTAAGAGTTGTACTACTTTGCAGGGCCGTGTTAACACAAAACTGCGCCTGGGGCGAAAACAGAGCGAACGCGCCCCCCCCCCCCCATTTTTGCCAAAATTACTTAAATTGCTAATTAAAAAATTGCTGTAAATGTAATACAAAAAAATAAAAGTCCAAATAAAGAATAAATAATATATTGTACATTATGCTTACATACGCATCCTACCGAAAAATAAAACATCTTTCTATACATAATAAGATATATAAAAAAGAACATGTTACTGAATGAAAAGAACAATAATCTATGTATATTGGGTACATTCTAGTGTAACATTTTCAAATATGAACGTTGTTATTGCTTATTTTGATTGCACAACATTTAAAGCATTCACTGTAAAAATTTCAGAATTTATTCGAAATATTAACGATTCCATCACCAAAAGTCAAGCGGCTCGCCGAGACCGATTATATCTCGATTATCGGAACATTTTTAACCACCTCTAATACCTACATCTTTCAATATTTTTCAGAAATTCTTACCTGTAGTATATCCACTTTTCTCCTCGTTAAAATGACGTATCATCTATTGTGATAAGCTTAATAGTTTTGGAGATATCGATAGAAATATGGCTGGACAAGATTAAATGTTTGGGAATGTCACTACACGTCTACAATTAAACACTGTTTTCACGAAACCTTGTTCTGTTGGGCGGTTGAAACAATTTCGCAAAAACTAATGGGCCGATTTAAATAATTCTTGCGGCATTTTATTCGTAGATTGACTTGCTATCGAGCAAACTAGGATTATTAAAAAATATTAATAGTTGTGGAAGTGACCATCTAGAAAAAAAAAGATATAAAAAATGCAAGAAGATTGATTTTTCCAAATAAGTTGGATAAAACATTTAATTATTGATGAAACCGGTGCAGTCTAGGTTAATAATATGGTCATATTATTAACCTATAATATTAATTTGACAAAATATGTCGTTAAACATTTTCATCTGGTGTATTCTAGTTTGCCCGATAGCGAGTCAATCCACGAATGCAGTAATCCACGAATCATCTTGTAAGTTTTTGCGAAATCGTGTCCACCGCCTAACGAAACAAGGTTGCGAGAAATCTGCCCTTAAATTGTAGACGTGTACCGACGTTCCCGAACTTTTAATCTTGTCCACTCATTATTTTTATCGAAATCACCAAAAATATGAAGCTTACCACAATAACTGATACGTTATTTTGGGGGGAAATGTGTATACTACAGAAAAGAATTTCTGAAAAATATTGAAAGCCGTATTGGCGGTGGTTAAAAAAGGTGCCAATAATCGACATATATATGTCGATTAATTCTTCGAATTTCTTCCTGAAATTTTTACAGTGTATTTTTTAAATATTGCGTAATAAAATACGCAATAAAAAATCTTTTTTAAAATGCAAAAGCAGAATGTACCCGTACCTATTAACATAAAGTAAGGATAAATATGTCTCCATGACTGTAGCTAATGCAACTTTATTTTCGTAGCCTTGAAAGCGACAAAATCATCAATTAATTATTTTTTCCATATCTAATAATCGAGCAACACTACATTCGATTGAAAGCAAACTTAAATTGGCAAGCCTGTCCTGAGCCATTGCATCTCTTAAATATTTTTTACCAATTTAAGTTTACTGAAAGACCTTTCAGCTGATGCAGCAGGTACCGGTGTACTAAGAAACATTCGATATGCAGTTGCCATATTCTTATAATTGGCAGTTAACTCATATTGATGAATTAATTGGAGGATTTCTAAGTGTTATCATTCAGAGACCGAAATTTTTTTTGCACTTAAAATTTCACACACAAAATGTTGCCCGTTTGAATCACTTCCATATTTCCTTGTAAGGTTCAGAGTTTGTTTTTTAATAGTTTCTTCATCATGTGAAATAATGTTCGAACCACTAAGG
The DNA here is from genome assembly GCA_964023965.1 of Melinopterus prodromus. NCBI lineage: Eukaryota > Metazoa > Arthropoda > Insecta > Coleoptera > Scarabaeidae > Melinopterus > Melinopterus prodromus. Next base: position 41,975,094 of record OZ030391.1, on the reverse strand, counting down.
AAAGCAAAATCTTGTGAAATCTGACGAAGTTTTTCAAATTTCCATGTAAGTTGGTCCATTATTGTGTCAATAGCCTCGATATATATATTAAACGAAATTTTTCTGATTCGTTTAAATCGGTATCCCTACTTTAATACTGTGCCCATGTTTAGTACTATTTTTGTAGGTTCAGTAATAAATAATTCCACATATGTGCAACAAATAAAAATCGCTACTTATATTTTATTTTATTTTGAATTTATAAATTCGTTATAATAATTCCTTCATTATGTGTTTTTTAAAACACGTTTTAAAGATATCCTTCCTCCCTTCTGGGTAGGATTTTGGCGCCCCTGAAACTTGGCGCCCGGGGCGGGCGCCCCCTTCGCCCCCCCCTTAACACGGCCCTGCTACTTTGAATAAACTTATGAGTGAACTCTATGTGTGTATCATTCGACCACACCGTCTACACAACAATAAGAAGTGTAAGCGTTGGGTCATATCGCTAGAGCTAGTGCAATATCAGATCTAACTGATCTACTGTAATGTACTTGGTCTAAGTACAGTGCCAGGATCTTCCAATAAAACACTCCTAGTAATTTTACATGTTTATTTGACTAGGAACATCTTAAGACTAACAGTAAAATACTATATGTACAGAAATGCATATCTATTGTACAAGGTGTCACAATTCAGCTGACACGCTGGATTGCTTGCCCCGCAGTTATTATGAGCCTTGTACGAAACATCCTGCTAAATGTGTCTTATAAGCTAATTCCGCAATCGAGGTGCTATGGACTTTCAACGCGTATTCTCTGACTTAAATAGGATTATTTATAAATTAGCTAGTTCAATATATATAGTCCATTACATCTCCCTTGGGGAAGAGAGAAAAAATTATGAAACATTAATTTTTTTTTCTATCATTTATACAGTTTTATCCTATTCTTGTGAACTTCTACTAACTTACGATCTATTCTAATAACAATATTTGGACTCTTAACATCTACAACATTATAAGGTCCATTAAAAATTGGGTCTATTTTCCTTCCGGTTTCATTCTTTAATAAAACTTTATCTCCTATTTTATAATCTTTAAAGCTACATTTTTTGTCATATTCCGATTTTCGTTGCAATTTTGATTCCACCAAATTATTTCTCGCGTCATTCCATGCTGTTTGTAATCTAAACTTTAATTCTTTTGGATAATCATCAAAATTATATACTGGATCTATCGCATTTGCTAAATTTGATGGTAGTCGACATTCCTTACCGTAAACTAACTCATGTGGTGTATATCGAGTTTCGGTGTGAACAGTGTTATTGTAAGAAAAACACCAATACGGAACCCACGAACTCCAAGAATTTGGAAATTTAAACGTATGCATTCTTAAATATGCATCTAAACTTTTATGTGAATTTTCTAAAGCTCCAAGAGTTTGATGATGATATGCAGTTGATTTTAATGTTTTGATTTTTAACAACTTACAAGTTTCCTGAAATACTGAAGCCAAAAATTCAGTTCCTTGGTCCGTAATAACCTGTTCTGGAATACCATACCGTAAAATAAAATTGTCTACAAATGCCCTTGCAACTGTTCCTGCTTCTTTATTTTTGATTGGATATGCCTCGACAAATTTTGTTAAGTCGCACTGCAAAGTGAGAATATACCAATAATCATTATTATCTTGATCAATTGGGCCCACTAAATCAAGAAAAATTCTCTGCAATGCTGACGATGCTGTAGTTGTGATTGTCATTGGTTCTTTGCGCGGTTTTGAATGTTTGAATCTTTGGCAAGAATCGCATTTTTTAACAAAGTTCTCAATGTCTTTATACATTCCTGACCAAAAGTAATATTTTTTTACGTTATTATACATTCGTTTCATTCCCTCATGTCCTCCTGTTGGTAATATATAAAAATCGTTTAATATTAATTGTTGAATCTCTTTTTCTGTTATGCATTGGGTACCTCTAATGATTGTCATTTTTATACCGGTTTTCTTAATCTCATTTTTTTAATTTCTTTACATCATTTAAAAGTACTGCGCAGTTACTTTTTATTATTGTTAATTCTGGAATATTAAACTTTTTACAAACTGTATTCAGGTCTCTCAACGACGTGTCTAAAACTGACGTTGATCGAGTTGCCTGTTTTATGTAAACTATTCCATTCGTTTCATCATATATTACATTATTCAACACATAACATTTTTCATCAATACTTTTATTATTTATTTCATTTTCTTGTATAACCTTCAATTCGACTGAGTCTACAGATGGTTTCAATAACTCCACGACCCCAGGGTGATCAAGCCTGTTTTCACTTGGAATACTATTAAAAGAATCCACAGAATCATCGATTTTTCTTTGTTGTGCTCGAGTTATCGCGCATATTTTTGCTGTTGAATTATCTCCTAATTCTTTCAAATCATTACTGTCTATGATTATTCGTGATAATGCATCGGCAGTGACATTATCTTTACCTTTCACATAATTAATTGTGAAATCATATTCTTCCAAAATTAATCGAAACTTTGTTAACCTGCTTGATGGATTTGTCATACCGAATAAATATAACAATGGTCTATGATCACTAAGGATCAAAAATTTTCTGCCAAATAGATAAGGCCTAAATTTTTTCACTGAGTAGCAAATACTTAATAATTCCTTCTCAATAGTTGCGTAATTTCTTTCAGCCTTATTTAAGGTACGACTTGCATATGCTACAGGTTTATCATTACCATTTGAAAGTACTGCCCCTAAGGCAAATCCAGACGGATCTGTTCTTAAAATGAACTGATTATTATCAGGCGAAAAATCTGGATATTGTAAAATTGGAGGTTGTATTAAAGCTTGTTTAAGAGTGACAAAGGATCGCTCGCACTGAGAATCCCAAAGAAACTTAACTCCTTTCTTTGACAAATGATTTAATGGTGCCGCTATGTCCGCAAAATTCTTTATAAATTTTCGATAATAATTCGCAAAAGCAACGAACCTTTTTGCCTCATTTCCATTAGTTGGCACTGGATATTCTTCCATAACTTTAATTTTTTCCGGATCAGGACGAATTCCTTCCGCTGAGATGACATGACCGAGATATAAAATTTGTTTCTTTAAAAAATCGCATTTGTTTGGATTCAATTTTAAATTTACTTGCCTTAATCTATTCATTACTTTAACTAAATTCTTGTTATGATTATCTAAATTATCTCCAAAAACTATTAAATCATCTAAGTAAATAAAACAACTTTCATAATTTAGTCCCGACATAGCTATTGTCATTGCTCTTGAAAAAGCACTCGGACTTATTTTTAATCCCATAGGTAACCTAGTTAGTTGATATTGTCCCCGATCAGTAGTGAATGCCGTACATGGTCGCGAATCTGAATCTAACCCAAGCTGGTAAAAGCCTTGAGATAAATCCAAATGCGAGAAATATACTGCTCCTGACAAAGAATCTAATATTTCGTCAATACATGGTAACGGAAATTTATCATCCTTTAATTGTCTATTCAATAGCCTATAATCTATTACTATGCGCCATTTTTTATTACCATTATGGTCAGGATTTTTAGGTACGATTAATAAAGGTGCTGACCATTCTGAAGTCGCTTCCTCAATAATACCATCTGTTAACATTTTGTCTACCTGCTTGTGAATCTCTTCCTTCTGTGACTGAGGTAATCTATATGGTTTTACATAAATAGGCATTGGATTATCCTGCAAATGTATTTTTTCTTTACTAGTATTAAGAACCGAAAGCGGGTCGCCTTCCATGTGGAAAACATCATTAAATTTAGCACAAATTTTGTCGATTGATAGTTTCTCTTCCTTATTTAGTCCATCTTTATTTAAAGTTGTTAGCAATTTATCAATCCTATTAACTGAAAATTTTGTCTTATTAAATTCACATGCATCATAATTTGAAAAACTTTCTAGTTTAGGTACAAATTTTTTTAATTGAATGTCTCTATCATTTGTATTTAATATTCTTACTGGTAATAATTTGTTAATTGCTTTTGTTACAATTCCTGCAGTAAAAACGCCTTCGGAAATTTCTTCCGGTAAAACAACATAGTCTGAGTCAAATTCCACGTTGAAATATGATATTGTCTGACATCTCGGTGGAATGAGAGTAAAACATTCTTTTCCCGATTCAAGCGGTATGTAATTTTTCTTTCCCTTGTACCAAAATGAAAACATGAATGTCGCATAATCTATTACCGAAAAATACTTCATAAGGAAGTCAGCCCCAATAACTCCATGAAAATCTTTTGTTATATCGTTCATAATAAAAAAATTGTGGTTTAATTTACAATCGCCCAACGTTAAACAAATATTTGCTGACCCATGCGCTACTGTTGAACCTGATATACCCTCTATTTCTAATCGCTTTGTTGTGTCAACATATTCCAATTTATTTATGAAATACATGATGCGAATAGAGCACTAATTGAAGCACCCGTGTCAATTGATAATTTTAAAACTTTATTTGAATATTTTACCGACAAGTAATTTGAACCGCCAAAATTCAGAATAATACCCTTTTTTGGATAAGATTTTGCATTAGGAACGAAAAAACTGGTCTTCTCGTTCTTTTGAGGTATTATCGTTTTTGGGTGTTGAATCAGAAGTCATATAGAGTCTTCTGTCTGACGAACCGTTAAAATTTCCTCGACCTCGTCGTCCATTGTAATTATTACTTTGGAATCTACCGTTATTTTGCCTTCTAGAATAATTTTGTCCTCTATAATAATTTTGTCCTCTGATTTGATTTTGCCCTCTAAAATTATTTTGACATCTGAACTGAGTTTGTCCTCTAAAATAGTTATTTCTATAATTTTTATTCGAACCTCTATCATTTTTACCGCGCAGGTTGAATACCTTTGCATATGATGAGCCTTTTTGTGCATTCTCTTCGTCTATGGCACCAGAAATAGCGTCTTTTAATGTGGAATAATTTTTGCTTTGACAATTGTTCGTAATTCGTGATTACGTAGACCGTTTGCAAAAACATTTATAGCCAACTTCTCGTTTGCCGGTCGCAATACTTTAGAAGTTTCGTTATTACCTTCTGACTGACTTAGCGTTAGATTTACCATTAAACATTCGATAGCTTTACCAAACTCATCAACGGATTTATCCCTCTGCATCGAGCTATGCAATTCAACTGATAGAGCCGCCGCGGATTTCTTTGACAACAAATGAAGTTTCATATCGTTAATCAATTCTAAATTATTTTCGTAGGTCGTCTTTAACCTTAACTTAGCACTTTGCGATAATTTTGTTTTCAATACTACATTAGTTAAAAGTTTTTTCCCAGCTTCATCTAATAAAGAATCGTAAAGAATCAATTAATTGCTTCGTCTTATCTTCTGAATTATCCATAGTTTGCAAAAGGCTTGCCGCCGTTCTTAAATCGAATTTTTCTGCCATTGTTACTACGGTGCTCTAAAAAAATCTAAAATTCCTTCTTGATTAATAGTAATTATTCTATTTTCTAAACTATCACGAATTTCCCTAATCAATGTTTCTATTTCCGCTACGTATAGCTTAGCTTGCTTAAATACGTCTGGTTCTACTTCTCCGATACCTTTGTTAAATTCTAACCGTACGTTTGAAAATTCTTCTTCTATTTCGGTTAACTTTGATAACTTTTTATTCGTTACCTCTAAACTTAATCTACGGGCTTGATTATCTTTTTAATAAATTTCTATTTATAACTCTAAGTTCTTCGCTAATAATATTAAAACGTTCCAATTGGCTATTTGTCATTTATACTAATTACTAACTTACAATGTGTTTAATTTTACCGCATCAACATTATCTTGGTAGGTTGCGCACAACACTTAATGGCCTTTCTTTTCACTTTTCACAACTCGCCAATTCATTGTTGCTCCGTTGGATCACGTTCTGGATTTGTAGATACGAAAAGATGCTATGCACGGATTATGCATATTTTTGCCCATTAATTGTCCAATATTTCACCACAGCACATGTGTTGGTTTGCACTGTTTCTTACAATTTTCACCCTGACATACGACTATCTCTTGTTTGGAGTGGCCCATTTTACTTGAACACTAACATGTTGTTGTTGTTACACTGCTTCTTATGTGAAGAACTGGCAGGATCGCCATGTAATGTACTTGGTCTAAGTACAGTGCCAGGATCTTCCAATAAAACACTCCTAGTGATTTTACATGTTTATTTGACTAGGAACATCTTAAGACTAACAGTAAAATACTATATGTACAGAAATGCATATCTATTGTACAAGGTGTCACAATTCAGCTGACACGCTGGATTGCTTGCCCCGCAGTTATTATGAGCCTTGTACGAAACATCCTGCTAAATGTGTCTTATAAGCTAATTCCGCAATCGAGGTGCTATGGACTTTCAACGCGTATTCTCTGACTTAAATACGATTATTTATAAATTAGCTAGTTCAATATATATAGTCCATTACATACCCGTTTACCGTTAGCGGTTCCTTGTTAACGCAAAGTAAAATAAAAAAAAAACGATAAATGTAAATAAGTGAGCTAAGCCGCTAATTGTACTCTATTCACAAGCGATCTCGTACAAATAGAATTTGCTCATGCAGCCAACCTATTAATTTAATCCAAAAATGTCATACAAATAATCTGTACAAAACCTCGAGTTCATTTGGGCCCTTTTGAACAAAACTTCTTTCAGCTGCAAGTTTAGTCATGAAACTTCTAAATATGAAGTTTTGTCCCTATATGAATATCTTTACTAGCTTCTCCGAAATAATCACCACGCAAACGGACAAATTAGTAAACAATGTATGCGATGTTAATTATTTTAAAAACTGTGGTAGTCACTTTGGTCCATGGTATGAACAAAATATTCAATTTAAATTTTTTGTGGGAAAGAGACCGTTTAGTCTTCCCAACCTTAACAAAAATGTTGAAGTGGATGAGGAGAAAGAAGTTGTAAGTTAGTGTTCAACATTTCTTACCGATAATATATTTTCTCTAATCGGAGTCTTTGGTGGTGTCTGCTCAGCTGTCTATTACTCCCTAAATTATTAATTATTATTAATTAATTTACCAGGATGGCCGTGTTAGATGTTTCCCGCCACTTGAATATGTAACCCCGGCTTTAACTTAGGGATACTAGTTTTTAAATACCTGCTCGATGATATCATGTCTGTGACCGTCGGGATGACACAATTTTGTAACAGTTGTATTTGATACGAAAGGTTGTGCGGAGTAAATTGAATTGTAGCAGACAGCAGTGATAGTTTGTTTTATTTTCACGAGATTTCGTCTGTTAGTTAACATGTATAAGAACGGTAGCTCCATGGGTAGACGTAATGACGATGATGTTGGTTCGCTCTCTGCGTCGTCAGACTCATAAAGTTGATTTTTCAAAATTCTTTCATTACTTTTTCCTGTAATTTTAATAGTTATTTCCACTTTACGATTAATATATTTAACATTTTCAAATTTTGTTACCATTATTATTACTGTAATTGTGTTTCAACCGATATATTTTGTAGATTGTCGCTCTTGTTGCTTCCCCCTTTTTCAAAGTTTAATTTTTAATAATTTAATTGTAACTGAATTCAAATTATCACCCATGTAACGCCACCTGTTGGCGCTGTCTCGACTTAATGGCGAATAGCCGGTAATGCAGTTTGCGTTGCTGGATGTCACTTTTTCTATTTTTCCGGTTAATCTATTAATTTAATTCTTTCATTGGGTCGACACGGCCAGGCACAGCGTATAACGTGCTCGGTGAAAATCAAAATATCCTTTTACCAGCCATGTGGTGGTTGTGTTGATTGCTTTAGCCCTGTGGGGATTCATTGTACGATGTTAGCTGCTAGTAACTACTCTTATTACAAAACCATTGTAAGTAAATTAAATTAAACTTATAATTGTTCTCTTTTTGTAAGAACTATTAACTACTGATTACTCTTAATTTCTTTTAGTTAATTGTTGCCTGATGAAGGTTCTAATAAAGAATTGAGAGCAAGTTGTGATTGTAGAAAGAAATATAATAGAGTATCTTCCATTACGTTTTGAAAGCTGAACAACCTCTCTGTCTAGGCGCATTATACCAGTATAAGTTATTTGGTTCAAATGCTACATGAATGATTTTAAAAACGATTGTCACTTAAAACATTTGTTAGTAGGTCATTGGAACCGCCATGAAGCTGGTCAAACAAAAATGTCGACTGCACGTGACGAATGTTGATATTGTATCACAACAACAACAATAATGCAATAGTGGTAGTAAACACGGTCCTCTTTTACCGTCCAATACTCGCGCAATTATATGCGGTCCGTCGAATTGCCAACGTAATGGTCAGTCTAGTCGAGGCGCCAAACGGTTTGAAATTTGAAAATGTGTACGTGTATTCCAAGTCACTTTTGCAACCAAAATATCAATATTTGAGGGATTTATTGCAACCATTAGTTCGTTATTTCGAGTACTCCGATGACGTCGACATAATTCATCCTTCGGAGGCGCGTCGAAATTCCGTTTTTATTTTTGACGATGTGGCATGTCAGAAACAGTCAGTCATTCGGGACTATTTTAGCATGGGTCGACATAAATCCATCGATAGTTTCAATTTATGTCAAACTTATTCGCACATTCCCAAACATCTTATTCGCGACAATGCCAATTTGTTGATTGTTTTTCCGATGGATGATCTAAATTTACGACACATTTTGAGGATAGCGCTAACAATAGCGATTTTTCTTCTTTTGCTGAATTTAAGCAAATGTGTTCCTTCTGTTGGACCGATAAGTACGAATAAGTACGTTCGAAGCATATGTCGACCCTGACGAAACTACAATTACACCAACACGTCAACACGATTTGGTAACAACCGAAAGTTCATTCGTGGAGTATATGGATCAATTCGCTCCCTAATCTAGAGAGTATATTGAGGGATTTATTAGAACACCGGGGCTTTACGAATTAATATTCAAGAAAAATCCCATTGACGATACAAAGGCAGATCAAGAGAATTATCGTGAATTGGTATTAATGACAAACGCGGCGCGCGTGAATTATAATGCGAATAAACAAATTGCCGGTAATGCCGGCGACAAATATCGTAAAGTTATCGCTCCGCTCATTTACGATCAATAGACACCCAAACGTACGCGTCCGACGACGCGACGGCGGGAAGAGCGAGAGCCAGCACTTGGGCTAGTAGTAGTAGTAGCATTGAATAATAACTGCTATCAAGAACGGCAAAGCCTATGCGCCAGTGAAAATAGTCTCCGTTCGGCCGTTTTGTGGCGACCTATTTAATTCGCGCGCGGCCAAAGTTGGCAGGTACTAACTACAACACGTGCAGTGTGCACGTTATCAAGTCCTGCTATTGTGCTACGTCGCGTCTAGAGTTGGGAAATTTCGTTACTTTTGCGTACTCGTATGTAATCGTTACTTTTGGGTGTAGTAATCGTTACTTTGTAATCAATAGGATACATCAACTGTAGGTACTTTATTATAATTTTCTGAATACTTTCTTGCTTTTAATATTAAATTTGTATATATTTTTATTGACAACTTAAAAACTAATAAGTAAATAAAAAATAAAAAGTTTTATGTTTTTGAAAACTTTGTATTCATAAAACGCTACTTAGCTATATACTAATATTCGGCGGATACAAATTAAAACGTTATAACAGAGGTATATTAAAGACATTTTTTTATTTTCATGCAAACTGCCAATAAAGTACGTATTCATATAACTGCCTGTATGAACACGCCGCCCATTGGGCCCGATCGACTTCACCCACACTGCTTATTTATTTCGTTTCAATCATAATGTTGTTAGATATCATAATGTGACATCCTAATTAACCTGTGCCTAATTGGCAACTTAATTAAATTACTTAAATCTACTACGAACACTAAGAACAAGAACGGTAATTCTAATCAGTCACAATACCTATACATATTTCGTTACTACCCGATAAGTCCCAATTTCGTATGTCGTTACTTCCCGCTAAGCGCTAATGATTACTAGTACCGAAATACCAACTCGTATCTCGGTAATCGTTACTACCCGATAAGCTATTTCGTTACATTGTTACGAAATCGTACGTATACGGAACCGTACGTGAGTAATCGTTACTACCCGATAAGCTATTTCGTTACATTGTAACGATTTCGTATTTCGTTACATAGTAACGATTTCGCATTTCGTTACAATGTAACGAAATACGAAATCGTACGTGAGTAATCGTTACTACCCGAAAAGCTATTTCGTTACATTGTAACGAAATCGTACGTATACGGAACCGTATGTAGGAAGTGGTTGCTACCCGGTTCGCTCTACAGTCGCGCCTTGCCGGTGCCTATCGACAGAGTGCTGTCGCGCTGGGAAAGGCCGACAAAGGTCTCACGGCCCGTGCGGCGTTCTTTGATTGCAAATAGGAATTTTTTATTAGCGGCGATATTGATAGTTTAAGTAATGTGTTGATGGTATTTTTTGCATCACTTTTTTAATACTAACTAAATGCATAGGAAGATATTCGTGTCATAAAATTTAAAACAGTATGTAATATAATTTGTTTTTGTTAAGGTGGAAAGTTAAATTATTGTGTAAGTGTAACTAACGATCATACGATCATACAAAATACCCGTTAAAGTAAAAGTAACGATTACTTTAGAAATGACGTAATCGGTACTTCGGGTATCATAAAGTAACGATTACAAAGTAACGACTACTCGATTACCCGCCCAACACTAGTCGCGTCAGTCTTAAAAGACTTCCAGCGCCACAGTAAATAGAAATACGATTATGATCATTTTAATGCGGAGGGAAAGTTAACATTGAACATTTTTTTAAAATTTTACTTTAATAACCGATAATTGTTTTCGACAGATTTTTTTTTATAATAGATAAAAAAAAATTATATTATTTACCAACAAATAAATAAAAATGAATTTTAAACATGCCTCAAAAGTATTATTTTAATTAGATACTGTAATGAAGTGAATTGTCATTCCATTGAAACATTATTTTAAGAAAATAAACACATGTTGGTAATAAACATTTATTTTAACAATATTACAAATAAAATAAAATACTATTTAACCAGAAAGAATTTGAATTTTTCGGTGTGGTTGTCACGGTTTTGTGGCTTTCACATTTTTTTTTATTTCCCGCTGTAAATTTCGAAACATTTTCATTTTGATCAGCCGACAAATTATTTCTTGTTAGTGAAAGATGCACGCTGATTGTTCTGCTGCTTTTACCCACTGTATATTATCAAAAATATGAGATTCTATGTTCTTAATAACATTGTCGCCGCGTTGAACATTATTAGTACGCCACTAATATATTTTATAAAATTTTCGGTCGGTCAATTTTCATTAGCCTACTATCGTATTTACCTACGGTATTATTTGAAAATAAAATAATCGAGATCCCCATGGTGAGGCTCGAAATTGAATCACCCGGTATACTCGGTACGTAGTAAAATAAATCTACAATCAATTCAAATTTGCTCGAAAAAAAAGGATACAAAAATAACCGTAACTTTTTTATCAATACTGTATCTAATTAGCTGTATCTAAGTATCAATTTTGTTGAATTTGCAGATTATATTCACAGCTACTTTTAAAACTATATTAGGCCAGAAATAATCAAGTACAGGTACAGGTCGTTTTCGCCAGGGTTCCGTTTCGAGAGACACCGGCGTAAAATGAACACACATATAATGGACGATATAAGGTGAGGTTCCACTGTTCCAGGCATATTGTTTCTCGTGCTTTTTTTCGCACAATGTTTGGGTTCTGAATCACTATTGTCGCCCATAATGAAACTATAAATTGAATATTCTTTAAATTTTAATTATAATAAAATAAACAATATTTTTCTTAAAAACAAACGAAAACAATTTGGAAACAATTTCACACACATACAATAGGCTGCTCGAGTACACGGCAATAGAGTAAAACAACGTGTAAAACTAAAACTGCATTTCCCAAACGGGGTTCCGCGGAACCCTAAGAGCGAAGCTGTTCTATGACATTGACGTTAGCGGGAGGACACCGGGAGAATATTGGGTGTTGTAAAAGAATCGCGTCGCCTACTGTCGTCCTGTCGTCTGGTGTCGGCCGAACCTGGGGAATCACGGCCGAACGAACCGGGGAATCCTACGCTGGCACCAACCGGCATAATTGTGAATCTTCGTAAATCGAACCGGCGCAAAACGACGTTTACCTGTACATCAAACTTTTAAAAATATTGTACAAGTATTTAACTGATTTACCTTGATTATAATTTTTAGGAAGAGCATTTCGAGAAAGCATTTTCTTTCTAACTGAAACTTGGAAGTCTATAGCAATATTAATGTTACCACAGCGCTTTTGCCATTCCTTTGATTTTTATTACAATTTATGTACACACAATAATTATTGCCGGCCATCGTAATTGAGGTAGAACGCGAAAAAAATACTTCTCTGCTAACCTAAAACTGACAAATGAGCATTGCACTACTAGTTTGCTAGTTTGCCTGCACTACAATCACTGACCTGAAACTGCGAATTAAGCGCAGGCGTTAACCTCAACACGGGTCGAACCATCTATGGCTCAGGTTACCGCTGTGTTTTTTCGAAGCCTATTAGTTTGCCAGTCTAGTTAGTCTTCAGTCAACGGTAGTAGTCAATTCGGTGGGCGCGGTCTGATAAGCTACAATAACAAACCGATTGAATTCACGTTTTGGGACGACGCAAACGAGCTTGTCGGTCGTTTTAAGGTGTAAATTGGTAGCGACGGCTGCGTCCGGTTGCCTAGCACTGCCATAATAAGTATTAATACTTACCATAATACTTATTATGGTAGTGCTAGGCAACCGGACGTGGCCGCGGACGCAGCCGTCGCTACCAATTTACACCTTTAGGCTGTTGCTTGCATCGCAAGATGCCGGAAATAACGATCACGGTTAACGAAATTAATAGCATCGTGGAGGAGTTACGCGAAGCGCAAATAATTGTATAAATTTGTAAATTTGTAATTTTTGTCTGTCTGTTTTACCATGACTCTTGATAAGTTTGGTCGTCAAATATCCGCAAGAGCAAAAGAATTAAAATCATTATCGTCGCCGTCGGCTTATAAAGAACTATACGCGAACATATGTTTACCTATTCGTGGTTCGTATACATTCGACTATGCGACATTAACATTTAATTACCAAATTGTGATGGAAATAAAAGTTCATAAGGTTGTCAGAACTGTTTATTAGACGTGCAGATAAATGTTACTTTTTCTTACAATCGATTTCAATCCCCGCTGGGACCATCATCAGGTAAGGCTGGAAAAGAGAATAACGATACTTAATACAGCCAAAAAACGCGAGTACGCCATTATGTGGCACGATAAAAATGTACAAAATGTATAAAAAACCGGAAAAAATCGAGGTAGTGCTCTGGCAAAATATGAGAATGAGACAAAACAAAAAGAAAACACAAGCAAAGCACGCAGAACAGACTCACCGTCAGTGTTGGCAGGCATAGATTATACGAGAGTACAGGGTCAAGCAGCAATTAGCTGCCATTAAAAATTTGGACATGCGAGTCATCTGACCGCAAACAAGAAGTGTGAGTAGGGTACATGATGGTATAGGTCGTGGCCGTGTTAGTGTCCCTGTATTTAGAGAGTACCGCAATAGTCGCCATCTTGGCTCCATTTCTTATGGGCGAAAGGTTATAGTAAGGTTATGTTGACTTTTCAATCCGGCCAGCTGTCAATACTTAGCAGCCATTTTGAGGCCAAGTAGTGGCATAACCAATTGCGGTACTCTATAAATACAGGGACACTAGGCCGTGTAAGTAAGCAGCGCCATCTGTTGGCGTAGATTTGCAAGTTTTGGCAATGGTTGCAATATTTATTTTATTTTATTTTCGTGCTTATGTGTGTAGATGGCGGAGTTAAGACTATATTAGTTTGAATAGATGAGCATCTGGGAATTGTGTGAAGTCATTAAGTAGATGCCGTCCGTCATTTATGAATTTTTCAATTTCAAAACGTTCAAGGAGGCTCAGTTTGATTGACTTTTTTGCATTATGTAACTGTTTCAAATTATTGATATTGGTTTTATGTCCTGCGAAAAGGTGCCTGCTAAGGGCTGAGGTAGTTTTATTTTTAATATGTTCGGCAAATCTAATTCGGACGTCTCTTCCCGTCTCACCTATGTAAACTGCACCACACTCGCATGCAATTTATATAGAGTGCACTTTATTATTGATAAGTAACTTTGCCACCTGGTTTTTGTTAGTGGAGGCGGCTGTGATGTTGAATTTGTTAAGGGTACGGTTTAATTTCTGGTTAAGGTGGTTTTTATAAAAGGGAACAGATACGAATGAGCTGGGATCCTGCAGTGGGGGTATATTTTTCTGAGGTTTACTTGTTTAAGGATTCTCTTTTGTTGTTGGATCAGGTCAATGTGTGTGTATCCGTTGTTTAGAGCTATCTAAGTAATCGTTCTCAGTTCTCTTTGAAAACAGTCAGATGATAGGGGTACATTATATAGTCTATTGAAGAGAAAATTAAAAGAAGCGGACTTTGCTGCAGGTGGGTGGTGCGAGTTTTTAGGGATGATGATATCGGTAGAGGTAGGTTTTCGGTATATGTCAAATAGTATGCCATCATCGGTGCGCGTGATGGAGAGGTCAAGAAAATTAATCTGTCGTGTTCATTTTCGATGATAATATCCAATTTTGAAGTCATTTATTAGTTTATGGAACCTCTTCAAGTCATCATCAGAGCCGTCCCAAACACACAGGATATCGTCCACATACCTCTTCCAAAATTTTACATGCTTTATGAGGGGGTCTGTGGAATGAAAAATGGTTTCTTCAAGACTATTAACATGAATGTCAGCCAACAGACCACTGAGGGGGCTGCCCATAGGGAGTCCAGATTCCATGGTGTAGATTTTATTATTAAATTGGAAAAAGTTTTGCTCTGTGGCGACTTTAAAGAGTGACAGAAGATCATGAACATCATTTATGTCTATAGTGGGGTTGGGGCCATCTTGGGTTTTATACAATAAGAAGTCGTGCAATATGTAGAGGGTTTCCGAGATGGGGATGTTCGTGTAGAGATTCACGATATCGAAAGACACTAGTTGGCAGTCCTGGTTAATGTCAGTGGCAGACAAAGTGTTAATTAGCACGCTGGAATTCTTAATTGTATGTGTGAATTTTATCTCTAGGTCATTAAGTATGGTTTGTTGTAGGAGTTTAGAGAGGTGATGAGATACAGATCCTTTAGATGTTGTGATAGGTCTGATTGTTTTTTCTTTCTTATGTAATTTGATAAGACTATATAAAGTCGGTATCTGGGAGTTAGATTCAAGCAACTGGTATGGTTTTTTGTTGAGTTTATTGAGGATTTGTGTGCTATCTTTTATCTTTTTTGCGAAATGTTGTACTGTACCTCTTTAGGGGATTGTTATTGAGCTCCTTGACGCCATTCTCGCTAAAGAAAGTGATGGTTTTATTGATATAATCGTCTTTTTTAATAATGACCAACCCGCCACTTTTGTCAGCCATAGTAATTATAGTGTTACTGTTCTGCATCGTTGACTTAAGGTTCTTAATGGTATCAAAGATCTTACGGTTATTAAAATTGCCAGAACACTTACCAGAGATGTTGGTCTTGGTTTTTTCTTCTTTGATGAGTTCGGTGAGATCTTTGGAGAGGGTCTTGTAGTGTGGATTTCGTCCTAATCCAGCTTCCAAGTCGATGGTAAGGAGACTCCAGTTTGGCTTCGTTGGTATGGCGAATTTGTGTCCCTGGTGCAGGATGTCAACTTCCTCCTTTGTGAATTGGATGTCTGTCATGTTTGTGAATCGCGCAGGAAAAAGATGTTGTTGTGGAGTAATGTTGTCTTCAACCGGTGTCAAGTGATTTAGAACGGTGGATCCCTGTTCCGTGTTGCGTGTTTCTAAGTCGGGTTGTTGTATTTCGTTAGCTTCTACTTGTGTGTGTTCGAAGTGATTGTCCTTAGAGCTCACCCCTATCTCTTGTATCTTGCTACTTGATGTTTGATTTGGTGTGTGGTCCCTGTGGCTCACTCCTTTTGAGGTCTTGCCGTGGGTGGGTATGTCATATATGATGGGTAGGTGTCTAGTCCGGTGATGTTGACTTCCTGTATCGATCAGACGTGACAGCTTTCTGTTTCTCCTTTGGTCATCCTGTGATATTCTACGTTGTTCGGATGATATACTACGTATATCGGATGGGTTGATACTTAAACACGTTGGCACTTAAAATACATTTATTCCCATAAAAAAGTCAGCACTTACAACATTCATATTAATCCTTTGTCAGCTAATACATATATGAATATAAAATATTCCATTACACCTTTACGGTAATAAAATAAAATTTAACATGACATTGTTCAAATTTTATCTTATGTAACACGAACATAATAATACAGTACCACGTATCTGCGCATCCCTTTTTTTTCACTGTTTTATTATTCACAGTACCTTTTCACTCTGTTTTTGTGCACGGTCACTAGTTTATTATTAATTTTTAAAGTCACGTTCGGATTGTCTTCTTTTATAACTTTATACGGTCCTTTATACACTTCGTCCAGTTTATCACCGGTTTCATTCTTTAGTAATACCTTATCATTAAACTTATAACTAATACATTTGGATCTTATATCTAATTTATTTTTTCTTTTTAGTTTAGAGTCAATTAATTGTGTTTTTGCATCGTCCCATGCTGATTTTAGTCTATATTTTAACTCGTTAGAATAATTGTCAAAGTTGTAGATAGGTTGATGTTTGCTAATAATATTACTTGGTAATACGCAACTTTTTCCAAATACTAATTCATAAGGTGTGTATTTTGTCTCTGAATGAACGCTATTGTTAAACGAAAAACTCCAAAACGGCACCCATGAACTCCAAGAATCTGGAAATTTTGAAGTCTGAATTCGCAAATATGCTCCTAAATATTTGTGTGTGTTTCCTAAAGCTCCCAATGTTTCGTGATGATATGCTGTAGAATTTAATTGTTTAATTCCTTGAAGTAACTGTACCCTGATCAGTAACAATCTCTTTGGGTATCCCAAATTTTAATATGAAGTTATTGACAAACGATTTTGCTACAGTTAGGGCTTCTTTGTTATTTAAAGTATAACAGTCAACAAATTTTGTTAATTCGCATTGAATTGATAGAATATAACGATTATCTTCTTGATCTTGTGTCAAAGGTCCCAAAAGGTCCAAGTATACCTTTTCAAATGCTGATGAAGCTGTAGTGGTAACTGTCAAAGGCTCAGTGTGAGATCTCGAATGTTTGTACCTTTGGCAGTCATCACACTTTTGAACAAATTTAGTTATATCTTGTTTAAGGTTTTCCCAAAAATAGTAACGTTTAATATTTGCATACATCCTATTGATTCCTGCATGCCCTCCCGTCGGCGTCGGAAGGATGTGGAAATCATTTAGAATTAATTGTCGAGTTTGTTTACAATCTATTCGATTTGCTTTGTTTATTATGCAAATTTTGAGTTTTAATTTCCTGATCATTTCGATTTGCTGATAGATAGTCGGGTTATTAGTTGGTGATTTTCCGGATTTTTTACTATAAATAATTGCGCAATTCTATTATCTCTACAAATTCTATCTAAATTTCTCAACTCCGAGTCTAGGGCTAGTGTTGATCGAGTACTTAGATTAATATAGATTACTCTTAATATTTTCGTATATAAAACATTTCCCAAGTTTATTACTTGTTTACTTCCCGAATTTTTTGTGTCTCTTTTTGACATGTGTCTTAATTCAACTGAGTTTTCAGGTGGCTTTAGCAATTCAACAAGTCCTGGATGGCCTGTCCACTCATTGTTAACTTGCCTTAAACCTTTTTCAGTTTCGCTGTTTTCATTATAGTGTTTCTTTGATCTTGTTAGAATATTTACGTTTATGTTATCTGACATATTTTTAAGATCATTTGAGTCAATTATTATTCTAGATAGTGCATCTGCGGTAGTATTTTCTTTTCCTTTAACGTCTTGTACAGAAAAATCAAACTCTTCATTCCAAATTTAGTTAATCGTGAAGATGGATTTTTCATTCCAAAAAGATAGATCAAAGGTCGGTGATTACTAAAAATTCGAAATCTCCTTCCATACAAATACGTCTGTAATGGTTTAAAGACCATACGATGGCTAACATCTCTTTTTCTATGTTGCGTAATTTATCTCTGCTTTATTTAACGCTCTGCTTTATTTAACGAAATCCAAAGTGCACTCGTTTTTCCTGTCGACTTAATCACGCACATTAATTCATCAAAAAAGGATATTTCAAAGGACAATTTAGTTGGAACTGTTATTCGGAAGGGTGATGCAATAACATTTAGCTTAGATAGCGCTATTACAGCATCTACCGCAACGTTGGCAGGAAGACATCGACCAATTAGTACACATTTGTACGTAGAACTACTCGTTAAATATAGAATATGAGCGACATTAAGCAAGAAGTGGTCGACGAATTGCACAAACCGGCCCGAAAGACCTTCAAACGTAGACGCGTCATCGTGAAAGGACTAGATGATTTATTTCAAGCCGACCGTGTAGAGATGAATCCGTACGCGCGGCAAAATCGCGGCAACAAATATATTCTCGTTGTTGTCGAGATATTTTCAAAATTTGCCTGGGCCGCTCCGACAAAAGCAAAGTCGTCCAAAGATGTCGCCGCCGCGATGAAGAAAATACTATGGTCGGGGCGTCATCCGGCCAATTTACCAACCGATATGGGCAAAGAATTTTACGGACGCGAATTCTCAATCCTAATGAAGCAATTCAATATCAATCATTACTCGACATATAGTACGATGAAGGCGTCGGTAGCGGAGCGTTTAAATAGAACACTAAGGGTATGGTTACACGGACGGGTAGGCCGTCGCGGGCGACCCGCAGTTTTTTTATAAATGGCAGAAATACATAGGCGTTTACCCGGTGAAAGACCGTTCGTGTAACCCCCCTTTAGCCGCCAACACGAATCGTTCCGTACGCGCAGCTAACAAAAAGTGGTTTATCGGTCCCGGTTTTCGAGCATATATTGCAAAGGTGAATGCTATACCTCCAAGGTCCCATTTCCAAAATGTAACTGATTCCTCTTAATAGAAATCCTGAGTTTATAGCGCTGTTTAACAAACGATTCACTAACGATAAACGGAAAAGTAGGGTAAACCATACAGTTATTGGACAGATAAGGGATTATCTTAGATGATTCAGTTTTAAAAAAAGTAAATATAACAAAAACGTAAATTTACTTGTCTTGCATAATTCTTACGCACATTTTGCAGGAATGTAGTTACTTGTCTGATTTTGTAGATAATACTAAAAGCACCAATTACATTTTTAAGTATTTAATGCCATAAAAGTACAGTCATTGGACATTTATTATAGTTATTGGACGGTAATGTTACAGTTATTGGACATGACAATTTATAATACATTACTGTTTAAACTTAATATTCTTACTTAATATTAATATTAGACTTCTTCATCTTCATCCATTTCCATCTCATTTTCTGAGCTCACCGTCTCTTCCCTGTAGCAATTGTGGCATAGGTAACCATCTTCGTCATCAGGAATATGAATTTGATGAGATTTTAGTACGCATTTCTTATGGAAACTATGTTTACATTCATCACACTTCAAGTTCTTATTTTGACACGTTTTTTCGCAAACAAAGCATTTCAGTTTAGTATATTTTTTTGTAATTGTCTTTCTTTTCTCACTAAGCTCTCTTTTTTTTCTCTTCTTTTTGTCGTTCTGTTTCTATCTTCAATAGTCTCTTCTTCTCGTGCATTTCCTGAAATTTTTGTGAAGATATTGCAAACGGTGCTCTTTCGGAGTTTCGTTTGCCTTTACGTTTTGGCGTGTTTGGTAAGGTTAGATAATTGCCGGTAATTTATGTAATTTTATCGGTAATTTTGTAAGTTACTAGAATTGCAGGTAGTTTAATATCACTCTAACATTTCCCGTTCCGTTTTAAAACAGATATTTTAACCGGTAACATTACAATGTTTTAAATTACCGATAATTTAAAATCACTAAATATAGGTGTTCAACTGTTGTCCAATAACTATTTCAACTTAAAATTTTTGAATTATAGTTATTGGACACAATGTCCAATGATTAAAATTGACACCGATTATAATACAGTTAATGGACATTGGAACAATTTACCCTTTTAGGTTAGAAATGATAAAGTGTCTACATTGCTCCATTCTACAGATCATAAACTACATTTTGGAGTTGGATAAGAAATATAACTTACCTTAATGTTTTGACAATCAACCTAACAAAACAAGGTCAAACCTTATCAAAACCTTTATACTACTACTTTGTAGTGACACCGACGATCTTTAGCTTAACTTAACTAGCCAACTGTACGTCATATTTCGGCAGCACCAGCGCCTTCTCATTGTCTAGATTTCACTCTACCACCGAAAACCAACTATGATACATAAACCTGCGTAGAGTTCGTGTTTTTAGAAAAGAAACCTGTACTGTCCAATAATTGTATGGTTTACCCTATATGAAATTAGTACCGGTGTGAATCTAGCACCCGACTTTAAAAAAGTAGACTTTTTTAACGTAGATCGTTTGTACTTTGTTTGTACCTGTTTGTACCGCCATTATTTTCGTTTGTACCTCAATCATAAAAATGTTATTAAATAATAAAAAACAGCCAGCACCCAACTTTGAGATATTCAAATTTAGTTTATGCCATTCGAAAGAGAATCATTTGTACCTACCTGTTTGTACCTCTCTTCATTTCGTCTGTACCTTAAAGGAACCGGAAGTACAGTGCATCCAAAAATCGTCCAATAGGTAAAATCTCTATTTTTTAGATATCTGAAAGCGGTTAACGCCAATCGAAAGAGCATGGATGGCACCCGTTTGTACCTCTTTTCAAATCGTTTGTACCCCAATGGGACCGGAAGTACAAAATTCATAGTATCCAAAAATCGCCAAAGAGCCAAAATCTGTATTTTTTGAGATATCGAAAACCGGTTAACGCCATTCGAAAGAACATGAGTAGCACCCGTTTGTACCTCTTTTCAAATCGTTTGTACCTCAAAGGGACCGGAAGTACAAACGTCAGAGTATCAAAAATCGCTAGAGCCAAAATCTGTATTTTTTGAGATATCAAAATGCGGCTAACGCCATTCGAAAGAGCATGAGTTTGTACCTCTTTTCAAATCGTTTCTAGCTCAAAGGGACCGGAAGTACAAACGTCGGAGTATCAAAAATTCGCCAAAGACGTAAAATCTGTATTTTTTGAGATATCGAAAACCGGTTAACGCCATTCGAAAGAGCAAGAGTAGCACCCGTTTGTACCTCTTTTCAAATCGTTTGTACTTCCGGTTCCTTTGAGGTACAAACGGTTGCTATCCATGCTCTTTCGATTAGCGTTAACCGCATTCAGATATAAAAAATAGAGATTTTACCTATTGGACGATTTTAGGAAGCACTGTACTTCCGGTTTCCTAAAAAAAGTACAGACGAAATAAAGAGAGGTACAAACAGGTACAAACGATTCTCTTTCGAATAGCATAAACCAAATTTGAATATCTCAAAGTTGGGTGCTGGCTGTTTTTTATTATTTAATAACATTTTTTGTTTGAGGTACAAACGAAAATAATGGCGGTACAAACGGGTACAAACAAAGTACAAACGATCTACGTTAAAAAATCGGACTTTTTTAAAGTCGGGTGCTACGTTCACACCGGTGAAATTAGTTGTTATTATTATAATTATTATAATTATTATAATTATTATAATTATTATAATTATTATAATTATTATAATTATTATAATTATAATTATTATAATTATTATAATTATTATAATTATTATAATTATTATAATTATTATAATTATTATAATTATTATAATTATTATAATTATTATAATTATTATAATTATTATAATTATTATAATTATTATAATTATTAATGTTATTACTATTCTTAGTTTATGTTAGTTATCTTAGTTAGTTACTATCCAATTTATTCCTTTCTTCACTACCTAATTCACCCAATTTCTCGTACATTTCGTGGACAATTTCGTTCCACATCTTGACTTTCAGGTTCTTATTTGAATAATCTTTTTCTTTTTGATCGTACACCTCAATAATAAACTTTTCTGTGTTAAACATAGCATATATGTATATAAACAAGACCAATTGACAACAGTAATGCACTTATCTGTCAAACAATTTAATCCGCATCATAGTTCTTCCTGGTCGGGCATTTTATATACAGCGTAAGGTACATACTAATTTTATATTTTACTGACAATACCTATGTGTAAAACACACTTGTTCCTCATGGTTTTCCATATGCACAATAGTTAGGTGATATCATCGTCTGCATCGATGCGTCAATTGCCCAATCAATAAGAATTCAGAAATTTACTGTTTTTCATAACTTTTTTTCCTTGTAAAAGGGAAACTAAACATTTCTAACCTAAAAGTCTTGTTTTAGTGGAAAGAAATCCATATTGATCCATATGAAATCGTATCTCTGCATTCATGTGTGTTGACGCATGTCACAACAAATCAGGCGTAACTACATTGGAACTATGATGATTAGAATACGATATTACTCAGAAGTAATCAACGACTAAATATTAGTTATGACGTATTTTAGAACAGACATTCACGGATTGCACATAACCTCACATTATTTTAAAACAAACGCAAATGATAACAAAATGCTATTTGCCTAACAACGGTCTTAGCAAATCCATTTGCCTAGGTAAATAGCTTTAAAATATAAATTAAGGTTTCATATCTATTGGCCCAGGGAAATAGCTTTTGCCTAGGCAAAAGCCCCTACATTTCCTGCAAAATGTCTTTATTGCTTTTTTAAGTCAGGTTTTCATAATCATTTGATGTTAGTTAATGACTTTTACCTTTAATCCGATGATATAATCCCTATCATGATAGGGGCCGATGGTTATTATAATAGTATAATAAGTGCTGTCAAAGTATAATAATGAAAGTTCTTTTAAATAAAGGTGACTTTATTCACATAAACAATCACTATATTCAAATGAAACGTCATCACTTATGTTTTGCAATTATGTTGTGGCCTATTCTTACGCGAGCACATTAAGGCTGGATTTTCAATATCAGTTTAAACTAGGTTTATAGTGTAATTTGGCATGTTATATATGTATTTTAAATTTGATAGAATTATTTAGACGGCTAAAAGTACCTGGAATATTTAAATTAAATTTAAGGTTTTGTATTATTTAATGGTGTAATGACACGACCCAAACCGTTGCAAAAGCATGAATCAAAAGCGTTTTACCAAATCCAAAATAATTTTTAAAAGTGAGCATTGAGGTAGTATGACAAAGAAATGAATAGGATAATATATGCCTATAGATAAGTTGCCTTATATTGTTTTATGTTCGTTCCAAGGGTTTGTGGGTAAGCCAGGGACAGTCTGTACATTATTTATTGTCGACATGTCCAGCCTACTTGCTATAAAACTTTATATGTATGTTTTTTCCACGTCTAAATGCAAACACCATCTATAAACGAAAATCAGTTTCCGTTGTGTTTCCACTTTTGTATACAAAATATAACGAAAATATTCACCACCGATATTTATTAAAAGCACTCAAATGAAAGATTTCTATAAAAAATATAAGAAAATGTATATATGTAAATAAAATTTGCCGACAAAAAAATTATTATTTAAGTATGTACTTAATTCTGTATTATTATTGTGTGCCCATAATAAATTATTAATAATGTTCTAGCGTTCAATATTGCACCGCATGTCGAACGCAACCATTTGCGTTCCAGCGGTGTAAGCAAAAAAAGGTCGATTCTCGGGCATTTCGGTCGCTGATAAAAACATGTGAGAGTTGTAGTACGACGGGTCTCGAGCGTGTAGCTAGCCAGAAAGAATACGATTTTCCCATTCCCAACGGGGAACCCGGTGCGGGCAAACCGCGACGGTATACCAGCCCGTGTAACCATACCCTAAAA
Organism: Melinopterus prodromus; assembly: GCA_964023965.1. Taxonomy (NCBI): domain Eukaryota; kingdom Metazoa; phylum Arthropoda; class Insecta; order Coleoptera; family Scarabaeidae; genus Melinopterus; species Melinopterus prodromus. The sequence continues at coordinate 41,951,067 of OZ030391.1, read as the reverse complement.
GCGATGATGTGGAAAGAGTTCAGCATGCAGGGCTCCTATGCGTGGTTGAAACTATTGCCAGTTATTGTTTCAAAATATAATACCGTTCATTCAACGATTAAAATGAAACCGAAGCAGCTATTGGACAGCGCCTATAATTACATTAAAATGAGGAACTTAATTACAAAATTTAAGCGAAACGGCGACCTACGGATATCGAAATATCGCAGCCTATTCGCGAAATTGATAAGATACAATACACCAATCCCACAACTTACCTATTGCGGGATCTTAGCGGCGAACAGAGTTTGGGATTATTTTACGAGCACGAATTGCAAAAAGCAAAACATCCGGACGTTCAACTCGACGAAAAAGTGCTCAGAAAGAAGGGACATCGATTGTACGTCAAATGGTTGGGTATCGACGAGCGAAGTTGGATTTTCAAAGCTGACCTTGTATAAAAATACAAGAAGCGTATTTCTTGTTCATTATAATGCCGCTACTGATCGAGAATACCATTTTTGGCAGGGGTGTTGTTAATTCCCTCATCGATAAGTTACCCATCGAGCTTCATATGCCCGGCGGCTACCAACTCTGTGGACCGGGCACCAAACTTCACGAGCGTATGGAACGCGGCGACCGCGAAGTAAACGACTTGGATCGCGCTTGCAGAGACCACGATTTGGCGTACCATCAACACAAGGAACTGCTGAAGAGACATGCGGCAGATAAAATTCTGGAGGAAGCGGCTTGGCAACGCGTTAAACATCCATGGTGAAATAATTAGCGCCTGGTTACTAACATCGGCCATGAAAGCGACTACGACTACAAGGACGACGACTGGTAGCAAACCGATCGTTGCACAAAATCAACAAGAAAAATAAATAAAATATAGTACTCTTTTTTATTATTATTATTTTATAAACAATAAATATGTTTAAACACCGCAATGTTTTATTTCAAATATGACCGACCGCTCTCCTTATCATTCAAAAATAAACAATTGCTGATAAATTACTCTGATGGTTCACCTGTGTAAAATGACCGAACTGGCATGTGCGCGTACTCCCGGAGGTTTAGTTCGAGCGTAGTCAAGGGTATTTTTTAATTAAATTTAAATAATATGTTACAAAAAACGACCAACAGATAGCGCGCATACACTAAACGACCGACAGACGGCGCAGTTTTCTTGAAATAAGTCACACAAAATGGCCGACAGGTGGCGCGCGCGCTACCCTAATGTGCTATCTGACCGCCAGGTGGCGCGCTAACAACTAGACCATGCACTACCAGCAGACAGATGGTACTGACGTGTCAAGCTTCATAAACGCTGCTATCATACCTTCACCGCTTGGTTTACACCGTTTGGTCCAGAACCCGCGAATTATATCTACTGTTCCCTAACATGTCAACCACCCAAAAGTTCAGTCCAGGCCTTGCGTTGTTCACCATAGCGGAATTTTATTCCCAAATATGATACTAACGGCTTTTTATAAAACACCGATTTTGATGTATTTTAAACATATACCAGGAGAAAGAATTAGTATTGATAACAAAATATAAAAATTTTTAATTTATTTTAAATATCGTTTGTTCATATCATTTGAATCGGGGTTTGAGATTAAAGGCGTACTGTAGTAATTGTTTTTAAACATGGTTTTAGGTAATTATAAATTTCAAATTTGAAGGATTGTTAAAAAAATCCTTAATAAGATTTTTATTATTTGTTTTGTTATCGTCGAACTTGTATTCGTATGCGCACGCATAGATAAATGCAAAATATTGATGTGAGTAATCAGACATATAATAGTATATTATTTGACGAGCACATAATTAAGGATATAAATCGCGAGCATGAAGTTTACACGCGAGCCGTAGGCGAGCGTGTAATCATGCGAGCGATTTATTTCCGTTATGTGCGAGTCAAATACGACGTTTTATCTACGACTCATAAATTCCATTTTATATAAAATATTTTAAATGTATTTGTCAATGATGGCGGGGCGAACTGTCACATAACTGTCATCCACGTTGGTTTTGACGGACTTTGACACTAGCGTTGTTTAATGATGACAGTTCGTTCAAATAATGAGGTCATTATTTGAACGAACTGTCATTATTATACAACGCTAGTGTCATTATAATCATTGGCGCGTATAATGATGGGGATTATATAGTCATAGATACGTATGCAATGAACTTATTATATGCGAGTCGTAAAAATTAAAATAGTAATGATTGTCCTAACACGGTATTAGCAACATAGTATAAGAACCATAATAAAATTGCTATTCTAGATTTTCATATATAATTTCAGCAAATGTTACTAAAATGTCTAGTTGCGGGTCTGTGGATTTTTTCTAAGACTGAACATTTAAAATATTTGTCGTATTATACAAAATTGATGCCAAGTTTCCAGGAAAAAGAATTATTTAGAAACAATGAAGTATTTTTCAATTAAAATGAAATATTCAAATGAGACAAAACTGTATTACCAGTTAATCACTTCTAGAGTTTTTTTTTTGTATGCGGTCCGTCGAAGTTCAGATCAGAATTTTGTGGCCCACGCCCATAAATCAGTTTGACACCATTGCTGTAGAGTGTCCAGCAGTGATGCACAGACTTGTTGGGACCAAGGGCCAACATCGATTAATATAGGCTTATGGAAGGACTGCAAAGAAAAATCATATTATTCATTTTTATAAGTATATATAGTTTTGTATTTTCATATTTGTCAGTATTCCGTAAAAATAGATTTTGTGAGTATTGCACAAAAATAGATTGATAGGTATCCAGATAAGTAATTTACAAAACACAAGATGTTAATTTTATGCGTGACATTGCATTGTCTTAACCATTTTTGTAATATTTGGTTCAATTTTGGTAGTAACTATGTGCAAAATTGCTTCTAAATTGTCATTGGTCAAGCGGTTTCTAATTTTTGATTTATTAATATTCATGAAGTTTGCTCGCAGATATATGTAGATCCAAAAAGGCTTGCGCATTTTAGCGCCTTGTCTAACAACGATTTATATTTATTTTTATCGAAGCAGCGATAGAAGTTTATTAAAATTGCTTCATTAAATTTGTGTCGTGACTTCTCGTCGTTTTGCAGGTCGATAAGTTCCAGCTGCATTGATTCGGCTGCATTTTCCGGTAAAATAACAAAAGGGTTGCTAAATAAAGGTTTTATCTTTTGAAAATTATGATAACGTCTCTTTAAGGCTGATATCAAATCTTCTATCGTCTGGACATACAAGGTTATGACGTAGACATTAAACTTTTCAGCAATTTTTATGTAATTGGGAAAATGAACGTAATTTCTTGCCTTAGCTGAGTTTGCATCGAGGCTAATGTGTCCACACTTTAATATATCTTTATACTGTGGTACGACATTGTAGACATTGCCGAACACTAGTGGCGAATAAAGCCACAATAAGTTTGGCAGTCAGCTGCTGTGAGTGAGGCGGGCCGCCAGTATATCAACGGAGGGCCGCGGTCTGTGCATCCTTGGTGTACAGTCATCAGTCTTTCTAAACCCGTATCATTTATTGGCAACCCGGTGACAAAAAAGTATATATGGAATTAATCTTTTGTACTAACCTTTTCTGTTCGATTGACATGAAGCAAAATATTTGCAATAAACTCTAATTTTTAAAGTAGTGCAGTTTCTTCTGGTTACAATGTATCACCATTGATGTTTGATACCAGAGATTATGCAAATTTCATTTTTATTTATTTGTTTTCTGGAAGAGTTCTCTGGAACAAGAATTAACAGTTTCTGTTTGGGGCAAAATTCTGTATATTTTTATTGTATAAGAAATTAGAACAAGAAAATAAATAGTTAATAAATAAAAAATATGTAGGAAATCAATAGGAACACTCTGTTAAGAATAATATTTATTGTAGCTTCTAAGCACATTAATATTTGAGTTTTCAAGGATCAAGTACAACAATATATTTTATTGATCTAGGTTCCGTATAATACAAACATTTGGCGTGTGAATTGTGGCACACGAAGTATATTAATTGCACAGCAATTACATATTTTCTAAATCGAAATGTAACTATTACTTTTCAGTATTATCAAGTTAAAATCATTAAGTCAACTATGGCTAACCTTTACGTCTTCTAGAACATGAGCATTTCCAAATATTGAAGTACGTTACAAACATTATAAATGACTACACAATCAGCATTAAAAAATTGATTTTTCTTTCACAGGTCATAAGAATCCTGGGAATGAACTAAACTTGACTAGCATTGTGACAAAAATTTGATAAAATAAAGCATTCTATACATTTTTGCAAACACACCTATCGTTTCTTTACTAATAACACAAAAAAACACACACCTTAGATTTATATTCCACCATTTAGGGATAACAAGTAATTGTCTACTCCTAACATGTACACACAATATTAAATGTTGTATCTACAACGTTACACATCATTACGTGCTTTGAACGTCCACATTTACAATTTAAAATAAGCAAAACAATAAGCCTACAACAAGACTACTTACAATAGAACTTAAATTGTTTTCGTAAACACTAATATTAAGAACATTGCTGATAAGTAACAATAGGAAAAAATACATAAATATACAGCTATCACCATCTTTGATAATGTACATTTTATCACACTCAAGACACCAAAATTCAGTCTTCTCATTTATGAACAAAAGCACACTTGTAATAAAATGCTAACTGATACTCTTAAATTGAAAACATGGCTGATCACTTAGAATTGCACCTGTGTATCATTATACTCATTCGACATTTAATATAAATCAACATGCTCAAAATACCAAATTATCATTATTAGATTTTTATTCGATGGCATAATAACAACAGTGTTGTTTCTAAGTAAGCATGTAGTTCCAAGTGACCCATATAATGCAATGATACAATAAGCATCAGCTACCTTTTTATTTTACAAAATAACTAAATTTTAACACTAGGATAAATTTATTGAAGTTACTGTCATGGGCAAACATAATACTATTTAGATTATTTAACCAAATAAACAAACTAAAGATACTTACAAGAAATAAAGGAACAATAACAATAAGCATATGCACTAAAAGGAGCATACAACTAACTATAAGCTGAATAGGAGTTTGCTTCTGCTGATAAATTTTGTGATGTGTATAAAATATCGTTACCTATAATATCGCTGGTTTGCTTTTATAATGGCACAACTCAAAAGAAAAACTTTGCAGAAGCTTTAGATAAATGTTTTTACTCTGGACCGGTGTATTATTTAATAGACACTATCTGCTCCCCGACAGAAATCGAATGAAAGTAGAAACATAGTATTTTGCAAAATAAATCTCTCCGCTCTTTCTAAAAAATGTGACTCGTTATTCATACCACTATTAAAGCGAAACACCAGTATGAATATATTTATGTTCTAAATATTAAATAAGAGACCAAATCCTTCCTATTTAACTAAATAACAACATAGTTGAAAATAACAATTATCACCATAAGTTGCAACTAGAATTTGGCATTTATTCCACATAATATATGGATTTTAAAACATATTTACCCATAGGCATAAAGGAATGTTCAAAAGTTCAACTCTGTGATAGTGATTGCCCGTTTGACGTTAGTCTTTGTTTTTCAATGTACCTCTTCCGCGCAATGTGCCTCATCTGCTCCTTACGCTTATTCAATATTCTCTCACGCTCAGAAGATGATTTGGAGAATCGACCAGCTAAAACTACTGGCTCGTCGCTAAAAAAACAAACAATATTATGTTGTAATGGTACTATAAATATAGGGTCTCTCACGACGAGCTGCCATTAGAAGTATATGGAGAACTAAAACAAAATAGGAGATTGAAAATTTGTCTAAAATTTTCCATAGAATTCAAAAATGAATTCATATGTCTGGGTAGCTATTTGAAAAAATCGACTTATGGTACTTTTCTCAAATTCAACTTTGATCTTATAATTTGAAACCCCTGTATAACTTTTAGAACTCTACCGATGTGCCAATAATATGTTACCTTCAAAAAAATTTTGCCAGACAATTTTTTCCAATGCTCACAGGGGAAAATTTATAAGTAATTGAAAGTAACCTGCAGCTGTCATTTTTTAATAAAAAAAATAAATATCTCAAAAATGACACATGTTAGGTATAGGGAATGGAACATAAATTTGATCTAAAAATTAATGAAGTTTTCAAAAATGCCATAAAATACAGGTTGTTCTATTTGAAATATTTGACACCATTTCCGGTGTAACCGGAAGTAACTAAAACTCAAAATATTTTAGTTGAGACGATCGTGTCCAAAAATATAAGTCCACAAATTTTCATTTCATTTCGTTCTCCATATACCTTTTATGGCTGCTCGTTGTGAGAGACCCTATATAAGTGTATAAAACTGTCATACGAGTCAACGTTTTCCGATGAAACATCCTCCCATGCTCTTGAAGTAGCAGCGCTAGATTCCGAAAGTAATTGCAATAATGTATTTGAATCAACGTGTGGAGTTGGATTCTCTTCCCTATATATAGGTGGCGCGACCAATCTCCCATCAATAATATTTTCTACCGTTTGCTCCACTGACCTCGTCACTCTTAAGTCTTCCATTATAGTTGGTATTGGTATATGTGGGAATAACTGCTGTACCTATTGCAGAAATAATAAGATTAAGTTCAAAGCGCATATTACCTACAATGGAATAAGTTTACTAGAGGCAATTACTCGGAGACATGCTCAGTATGTGGATACGATTAAATGTAATAAGTGGTCCATCATTATTGGTTTGATTTCGGGTGCATCGCGAGAATACGAAAAGTTAGTTGCTCTTTATCTCAAGTCACATAGTAAATATGTTACGGGGCAAACCCGTTTGCAGGACAAACTAGTTCAGACGTGCGTTGTCTGCCGCGGTTTGCTTTGGCGGTTTCTACATTTGTGCTAGATCGAGCTTTCAATCATCCCGGGCGCTGAGTCTCGGCGCCGCTAGCAGTTACGACAAGATGTGGTTGTACACAGCCAACACTTGTCGCTAGAGATGATTTCAACTACGAAGAGCACCCACATCGTTCCCGTCAGGCGTCAGGTTGCGCGCGTGTATAAACGCTTGCATTTTGCCGCGCAGATTGTCACGTGATGTGCTCTTCTCAGTTGAAATCATCCCTACCGTTGCAAAACAAAACAGCCATCGGTTTTTGTGATCACGACCGACAGAAACTCGACAATATAGGTAAATTTGTAAGAGTAATTGATGTTCGTATTTGTAAGAGTATTTGATGTTCGTATAGTTATCGGATGCACTCAAAATGAGAAGAAGTGGCAATAAACTGACCAACTATTTCAATAAAATTCCAAAAGCAAGCAATTCGTATTCGAGCTCATAAGAAAATGAAAGTACGCCAATCGGAATACAAGAAACTGATTGCGACTCTGGTATTCCCCTGAATATTTCTTCATTCAACAATCAACACAACTGTACAGAATGATTCAGAGAGAAGCGTCAGTGAATCGTCATCTGCTGCAGAAAATGAAAACCAATCAGGTATTGTTGAAAGATTTGACGAGTGGAAGTAGTGGAACACCAGAGGACATGGAAGTTTGGACGCTCTTCTGATAGGGTAAGGGTTATTTTATCATTTTTTTTGAAAGTGATTCAATGTTGTTTTCTTAGATTTCATCTTTCTGGGATTTAAAGTAGCTGCGAAATTTATATTAGTAAAGTGTTATAAGTATTACCTACTGTGTATAACGAGGGCCGGCTGCAAGTTTTGCGGGGCCTCGGGAAAATAGTATATGCCCCTTGCCAAAAAGGAATAAATGATACGTGAACATAATTTTATCAATTTATTTAATGCAATATAATATTTTTTATACCAATTTCGTACAAACTTTTTTTACCGCTAATTTCTCGATAATATCATCCAAATGTATCTATTTTGTTACCTCTTGCTCTATTGACAACATAGCCACCTCCTCTAACATATTTTGTTGCATGGTTGATCTTAGATAATTTTTAATTAACTTTAATTTGGAAAAACTGCGTTCGGCGGAAGCTACTGAAACAGGCTGTTACACTGCCGTTTTTACGGAATGTTTTGAACGGTTTATGCTCTGCTACTGTCGCCGCGTTCAAGTTTGTCAGGTCTTGCACACAGGTTGAATTCTTACTGGTTGGTCCCCGGGATTTTGCATGGGTAGCTTGAGTTGGAACGTTTTCCGCTATCCGCAGTAAGATGGCGCTTCCTGTACCTCTTGGGCGATTTATCGATTTAATTGCGTAACTTTTCGACGCGACGTCGTAGAGCGACGATTTTTTGTTTTGTGTGACGAGGAAAAATTCAGCTCTACATCAAGTCATCGTTCGTGGAATTTGGTTCACTATTAACAGAGTTTGAATAAGGTTGCGTATTTGAGTAGGGCTAGTTTTTGTGCGGGGTTCGAGACAGTGTATTTTCCCATTCATTTCTCCTGTTTTCTCTTAAACTACTGTTCAGATTTGGTCGACCGGGTTATTGTGCGTCTCCGTGGATTTTTCTGCTCCTGACGACTGGTTTCCTTTGATTAAAGTCCCTCTAATTGCCTTTTTGCGAAGTTTCTGGTCCGGTTAGAGCGGGAAGCAAGGCTATATATAGGACCGCATTTTGTTCCTCTGAATTGTCGAGTCTTGGTTGTTAGACAAATCGCTGTCCGTCAACTTTATCCTGGAGTCTACGTGAAGCTGTGTGGAAGTGACTTGGAGTTACTCGTTTGTTTGGTGCCTTGCTGGTATACGAAGTATCTCTCGCTGTATGCGGAACCATCCTTCCCGAGCTGAGAAGTTTTAACCATTGGAGTGTGTTATATGGTTGGAACGTCGCCTTTTGTGCGGATCTAGGACGTAGATTACTGTTGGATTCACGGTTAAGCCCGCTCAAGATCTTAGGGTGAGTCTCTGGTTCGTTTATTACTTTGAGAATTGGTTCCTTATTGCGAGGAATATTTTTAGGCTTCTTCTTCGTCGTCTGGGCATCGTCGGATATATTCTTCGTCTTTGGATAGTGATTCTACGTCTATTCATCGTCGGATATTTATTCATCGCTGGATATTTATTCGTCGTCTGGACCTCTTGGATATTTACTCTACGTCTGGTGGCGTTTATCCTTTTCTGTGGTGTCTTCGTCTGGGGACGTTTTCGTCTTTGGATCGGAGGACAACCCTTTCGATCGGAGGACCAGTTTCGTGGAGTAGAGCGTCGGAAGCTGCGGAGAGTTTGCCTTGCTAGGACTGCGGGTGTCTTCGTGGAACGGGGACATTCCTTCGCTGCCGAGGTCAAGGTTTGACTTATATTTATATCTCCACCGGGCCCTCGCCCTTGACGCAGTGCTGCCGGAAGTTTATTCGTGTCGTAATTAGTTGTATTTTTCTTTCATTGTATAATTTACTTTGGGTGAGCCGTTCACCATTATCATATCTTTGTCCGGAAGGTTTCTAACCTCACCTACCCCAACAAACAGCTGTTGCGGTGGACCGTTGTTGTGCGTTGATGCAACGGTAGCTAGCCTCCCTCAACCTCGTTAATAATTGTTTTTTTATTTGATTTAAATTTCAATTGTACAGATTGATTTAATGTGATTGGTTTAATTTAATTTAATTTAATTTAATTTAATTAGATAAGTATATCTTATCTTTGCCTTTTCTAAATTTACTCGGTTGTTTATTTTGGATAAACGTTGAGGTTAGGTTAGTCGGGTGAAGGTGTACCGGCAAAGTGTTTCTGTAAGGTTTGAGAATTTTAATTTACAATTTAATTTTGAATTTGAATTGTCCTGGTCATTTGGGACAATAATTTATTTAATATTGCCTTATTTTAAATTATTAATTTCATCCATTTTGACACTATTGTTAATCAAATTTCCAACGCTTTTCGGTCGGTTTAATTTAATTTAATTTCACGTCTGGGGAATATTATCCCAGATACTGCGGTGAATTTCGTGCTTGGCCAAGAACGTGTTCGTCGGTTGTCGCATTTATCTTTCGGGTTTTTTTTGTTTTTCAGGTTAATTATCGGCACTAACGTTGCCGAAGCGTTGCTATTTGATATTCTGGTGTATTTGATAAATTGTATTATTGTGACTCGTTCAGGTGTGGATTACTTGAACGGTGGTCGACCTTGCTGGTCAGTGGATATCTGCCCAAGCTACCGCTGTAATTTGGTGTACTTTTTTTTACTTTTATTTGTCTGTGGGCATTTAATAAACTTGATTTTCCGGCAACTTTGGTTCTCTTCTTGTCCCTGTGTGGCATCATTTCTCTTTCAGCCAGCTTTCACAATCAAGCGATAGTCCACGGCGGGGTTGAGATTGTGTGGCGCCCATTTCGGAACACCTTGCGTTTGGATGTTGTTTATCCCCACGCCCTCTCCCAGAGTTAGTCGGTGCAACCCCAAGGACTGCATGAGCGCACAGGTAGAGCTCAAGGTTCCGGAACTTGTTGTTAAAATATTTTATAGCTTTCATTGGGAATAGAAAGTCAAGGTGTTTCACTGGCGCCCAACGTGGGGCTAATTGGATTAATTGGGAGGAGCTAATTGATTCCTGGACTCTGCTGGTTGGGTCTTTGTTTTTTTTTCAGTTTTGGCATCTGTTTGGGTGCGTTCCCCAGGTTTTTCTGTCTTTAATTTTTTTTCCTTTCTCTTTACTCCTTCGATCTTTGTCCTGGCGGTTTTGACTGCTGTGTTACCCGCTCCGGGCGGTTGCTTCCCTTGCTGCGTGTCGGAATTTATTGTCCACTTGTGCTGATTCTTTTTCTATTGCGATGACTGCGCCTACCATGGACGTCCACCATCTCAAGCGAGATGAGCTAGAGTTTGAGCTGTCGTTCCGAGGAATGGATCCGGCCAGCATGACGGTGGTTGATATGCGGGCCAGTTTGCGGTCAATGAATCGGTTAGAAAGAGATAAGCGTTCGCTTCGTTACCCCAAATATGTGTTTGACGCTGCCAAGGATCTGGATGCCATCGCTGCTAAGTTCACGGAGCTGGAGCTCTTGGTGCCAACGCTGGGAGGTGATCGGCGTGGACTGCAGCGTTGCTGTTCCCGGGTAATGCATTTGTTGGGCCGCGTGGATGGTATCCCTGTGACCGGAGTGGAGGCGACTACTGCCAGAAAGCGAGGAGAATGGCTTGCCAGAGTCTCCGCGTTATTGACGCGTTTGCAGAGAGGATCTCGACCTCGGGATTTGAATTTGAGTGCTGCTTTGTCTACAGCGGATGGAAATGCCTTGGAGGATAGTGATAGTCAGGGTTCTGAGGCTGACACTTCAAGCGGTGCTCCGGTGCTGGACGCTGGCCTGCATTCATCGGGCTCCAGGACGAGCGACCGACCCATCCCATTGTATAAGTGGAACCTGCAGTTCTCCGGTGATCCTAAGTCTATGTCCGTGATGGATTTCCTGGACCGGGTTGCTGAGCTGAGTAGAGCTCGGGGATGTTCCGAGACGGACTTGTACCGTTCCTCGTTGGATTTGTTTGCTGGTAAGGCGTTGTTATGGTATCGAGCTGCCATTCGTTCATGTGGGACTTGGAAGGAGTTGTCCGACCTGCTGAAGAAGCACTACCTACCTCCCGACTACCGGAGCCGCCTTTTTCAGGAGCTTTTGGGTAGGACCCAGGGACTCAACGAGCCCATAATAGAATATTTATCGTGCATGCAGGCTCTCTTTGACAGGTATGGACAGATGTCCCCGGAGGTACAGCTGGACATTGTACGACGCAATTTGGCACCCTTCTACACGATGCAGTTGCCGCCGGTCCACGATATGCGGGAATTGGAGACCGAATGCCTCCAATTGGAGACTAAAAAGTACCGGGCGGACCATTATCAGGCCCCTCCTCGTCGCAGCCGGGACTGCGTTGAGCCCGAGTTGGCGTGCGTCTCTTCTCGCTTGGAAGCCGCCGCGGTGTCCTCCCCTCCCCGACGACCTCCGATGGACTTGGCCGATGTGGAATGCTTCCGATGCCGGAAGAAGGGACATATGGCCAGTAAGTGCCCTCAAAAGCCTCCGCAAACCCCCAGTGGCAAATGGTGCTACCGGTGTAGGCGACCCGATGTGACCTTGCGAACTTGTCCGGCCTGTAACTCTTCACGTTCGGAAAACGCCGACCGGAGGGCCTGAATGGTCATCAGCCGTCCTCCGTAGTTTCGACCACTGATGCTGCGCATCGCGTGCTAATCGACTTCATTATCTCCCACGCTTCTGGTGATGCCCGACCTTATTTGAATGTCGCTATTCTGGGCGTCGACATGTTGGGGCTGTTGGACTCGGGAGCGACCAACACCATCGTTGGCGGAATGGGCTACCAAACCTTGTTGTCTCTCGGACTTACATTAGATTCGACCTCCCGTCGTGACTGCACCGTGGCCAATGGAGATGTCTGTTCGTCTCTCGGAACCATTGCGACGCCCTTTTCCCTGATGGAACGGACTTGTATATTAAATGTTATGGTTATACCGGCTCTTCCCCATAAATTAATCCTGGGAATGGATTTTTGGCGAAGTATGGGTATTGTCCCCGATTTGCGTAAGGACGTATGGAGATTCGTAGATGATACGACCGAATTATGCGACTTGCAGGTACGGGACGAGCTGACGCCCCAGCAGCGTTCGGCGTTGGATGATTTGGTTGGCCGTGCCTTCCGGGCTATGGGAGCTGGAGTCCTGGGGACTGTTAATTCGGTGGAACATGAAATTGTGACTGATTCGCCGCCTATCAAGCTCCGTTATTACCCGGTTTCTCCTGCCAAGCAAAGGATTGTGGATGACGAATTACGGACGTTGTTGGAACAGGGAGTGGTGGAACCCTCTAAGAGCGCCTGGTCGGCACCTATACTTCTCGTTCCCAAAAAGGACGGAAGTTACCGCTTTTGTGTGGATTATCGACGCCTGAATGCGGTCACCAAGAGGGACGCCTACCCTCTCCCCTGCATTTCGTCTATCCTGGATCGTCTGAGAGACGCTAAGTATCTGAGCTCTGTAGATATCAAGTCTGCTTATTGGCAGGTACCGGTAGCCGAATCATCGCGGGAATACACTGCTTTTACTATCCCCGGACGGGGTTTGTTCCAGTTCCGGCGAATGCCGATGGGTTTGACTAATGCCCCGGCCACCTGGCAACGACTGATCGATCGGGTACTGGGAGCTGATTTAGAACCTTATGTTCTGGTGTACCTCGACGACATTATTATTATTTCTCCCGATTTTGACACTCACCTCTCAATGTTAGCGAAGGTTCTGGATCGTTTGCAGGCTGCTGGTTTGACTGTCAGTCAGGACAAGTGTCAGTTTTGTCGTCCGGAACTCGGGTACATGGGCTATATCGTGGACAGGAATGGTCTTCGAGTGGACCCTGGAAAGGTGGAAGCGATTTTGAGGATTCCGGCGCCCCAGAATGTGTCCGATGTACGACGGTTCGTGGGGATGGCCAGTTGGTATAGGCGGTTTGTGCCTGATTTTGCCTCCATCGTCGCTCCTATTAATGGCCTCACCAAGAAGGGAGCGAAGTTTATTTGGACTCCACAGTGTGAGCAGGCGCTTGCTTCCGTGAAGCAACACCTGGTGTCCGCCCCAATTTTAACCTGCCCCGACTTTGATAAACCGTTTTGCCTCCAGACTGACGCCTCCGCCTTTGGACTTGGTGCTGTCCTCACCCAGCACTTTGATGATGGCGAGCGGGTGATAGCCTTTCTCTCCCGCTCCTTGACTCGTCAGGAGAGAAATTATTCGACCACAGAACGGGAATGTCTTGGAGTCATTTGGGCGATTGAGAAGTTTCGTCACTACCTCGAAGGAACTCATTTCACCGTCATTACCGATCATGCTTCGTTGGTGTGGCTTAACAACCTCAAGGACCCAACCGGACGTTTAGCTAGATGGGCCGTCCGTCTGCAACCCTTCGACTTCCGGATTATTCATCGTAAGGGCCGAGATCTTGTGGTTCCCGACTGTCTCTCACGTTCGGTGCCGATTCTGGTTGACGGCGTTGAGTTGCTGGGCGATGATTTTCCTTCTACCACGGACGTCTGGTATCTCGGTATGATTTCCCGAGTGGAGGGGAATCTTTCAAGGTTCCCGCAATGGCGAGTGGAGTCGGGCAGGCTATTTAAGTACGTGAAATCGAAACGGACAAATCTCTCTGGCCCGGACGAGGATTGGAAGTTGGTTGTCCCGAAGGATCGCAGGAGGGCGCTGTTGGAGAGGTATCATGATGACCCGCGTGCTGGTCATGTGGGTGGCTATAAAGTCTACTGGCGTTTGCGCGAAAGCTATATATGGCCAAAAATGCATGTAGACGTCGCGACGTATGTGCGTCGGTGCCCGGTCTGTGCGGCGCAAAAACCGGAACAACGTGCTCCTGCGGGGCTAATGGGCTCTCGTCCGGAGATTTCTCGTCCATGGCAAATGATAAGCTTGGACTTCGTTGGACCTCTGCCGCGCTCTTCCAAGGGAAGTACCTCCCTCCTCGTTATCAGTGATTATTTCAGTAAGTTCGTCCTGATGTTCGCCCTCCGTTCTGCTACTGCTCAGGCCTTGACGAGAATTGTTGAGGATAACGTTTTCCTCATGTATGGTGCTCCTCAATATGTAGTGTGTGACAATGGTGTTCAGATGAGAAGCAGGGAATTCAGACAAATGTGTGACTCGTATGGTGCCCGAATTTCGTATACTCCCTTATATTATCCCCGAGCTGATCCCGTGGAACGGGTCAATCGGGTTGTGAAAACCATGCTCGGATGTTACGTGAAGGATAATCAGCGTAAATGGGACGAGTATCTTGCGCCCATCGGTTGCGCCATACGCGCGTCACGCAGCGAGACCACCGGTTATTCTCCCTTCTACGTGAATTTCGGCAGGCATTATGTGGGTTGTGGTAGACTTTTCGATCGGGCCTTTGCACCAGAGAAGGAGCCTCCGGACGTTCCGTCCAGAGTCAAAGGGTTTGAGGAACTCTTTCAGAGCGTTAAGAAGAAGCTTGCAGCTGCTCAGGAGCGTGGTCGGAAGGTGTATAATCTACGGCGCAGGCCTGTGCAGTATGTCGTGGGTCAGCAGGTATGGCGAAGGAACAAAGCCTTATCGGACGCAGCGAATTATATTAATGCCAAGCTGGCTGCGAAGTTCGTTGGACCTTACGTTGTGAAGAGGAGAATGGGCTCCTGGACATATGAACTGGAGGATCTGCATGGGAAGTCCCGAGGAGTCTGGCATGTTCAGGATTTGAAACCTGCTGTTGAGGATGAGACTTTGAGATAAAACACCCGCGCTCTGCTGGAGGGGCATAAGAATACTTCAGCCGTGAGCCTGCGTTCAGTAAAAGTCTGATAAAGGGACGCGGATATCCCATTCCACCCACCATCGTCTCCTGGATCAGGAATAGGAATGCCCTCTTCCCAACGCGCGGAAGTGGGAGAGTTTTCTTGTGTGTTGAGTCTTTTTGATGAGGAATTTCCTCTCAAAAATGTTTTGGATTTCTTTTGAAGGTATGCCGGTGCCACCACCCTAGGGGTCGGGTGTTCCTAGGTTTTGTATTTCGATTTAACGTTCAGTCTTTTTTTTGGTAGGTGGTACATTTTTTGTTGGAAGGCAATGCGCCTTGGTTTTTGTTTTCGGGGAACCGCCTGTGTTGCATACTGCTGGAGTTCGGGCCGGGTGTTGGGTCCCGTGGTGAATCTGTTTATGTCTTCTTGCTGTGTTTGTCCGGAAGTTGTACACGAGGGTCTAGCCACTCGGCTAGAGCGCAATGCAACCTCCAACTCTTATCTTTCTGTGTTGTCCCTTTTATGTTATGATTCACCATTGGCGTCGGCCTTCGGCTTGGGCATCAGCGGTGCACAGTGCGGTGCCTTTTTAGTTAGGTTAAGTAAATTTCATTAGTTGTTTGTCCTCCGGTGCATTTTGGGCGTGCGGGTTGTTGTTTCAGTTGCCGGTCGGGAGTAACCCGGAAAATCTTGGGAAGATTTCCCGTTGTGAAAGGAGAGGGGGAGTGTTACACTGCCGTTTTTACGGAATGTTTTGAACGGTTTATGCTCTGCTACTGTCGCCGCGTTCAAGTTTGTCAGGTCTTGCACACAGGTTGAATTCTTACTGGTTGGTCCCCGGGATTTTGCATGGGTAGCTTGAGTTGGAACGTTTTCCGCTATCCGCAGTAAGATGGCGCTTCCTGTACCTCTTGGGCGATTTATCGATTTAATTGCGTAACTTTTCGACGCGACGTCGTAGAGCGACGATTTTTTGTTTTGTGTGACGAGGAAAAATTCAGCTCTACATCAAGTCATCGTTCGTGGAATTTGGTTCACTATTAACAGAGTTTGAATAAGGTTGCGTATTTGAGTAGGGCTAGTTTTTGTGCGGGGTTCGAGACAGTGTATTTTCCCATTCATTTCTCCTGTTTTCTCTTAAACTACTGTTCAGATTTGGTCGACCGGGTTATTGTGCGTCTCCGTGGATTTTTCTGCTCCTGACGACTGGTTTCCTTTGATTAAAGTCCCTCTAATTGCCTTTTTGCGAAGTTTCTGGTCCGGTTAGAGCGGGAAGCAAGGCTATATATAGGACCGCATTTTGTTCCTCTGAATTGTCGAGTCTTGGTTGTTAGACAAATCGCTGTCCGTCAACTTTATCCTGGAGTCTACGTGAAGCTGTGTGGAAGTGACTTGGAGTTACTCGTTTGTTTGGTGCCTTGCTGGTATACGAAGTATCTCTCGCTGTATGCGGAACCATCCTTCCCGAGCTGAGAAGTTTTAACCATTGGAGTGTGTTATATGGTTGGAACGTCGCCTTTTGTGCGGATCTAGGACGTAGATTACTGTTGGATTCACGGTTAAGCCCGCTCAAGATCTTAGGGTGAGTCTCTGGTTCGTTTATTACTTTGAGAATTGGTTCCTTATTGCGAGGAATATTTTTAGGCTTCTTCTTCGTCGTCTGGGCATCGTCGGATATATTCTTCGTCTTTGGATAGTGATTCTACGTCTATTCATCGTCGGATATTTATTCATCGCTGGATATTTATTCGTCGTCTGGACCTCTTGGATATTTACTCTACGTCTGGTGGCGTTTATCCTTTTCTGTGGTGTCTTCGTCTGGGGACGTTTTCGTCTTTGGATCGGAGGACAACCCTTTCGATCGGAGGACCAGTTTCGTGGAGTAGAGCGTCGGAAGCTGCGGAGAGTTTGCCTTGCTAGGACTGCGGGTGTCTTCGTGGAACGGGGACATTCCTTCGCTGCCGAGGTCAAGGTTTGACTTATATTTATATCTCCACCGGGCCCTCGCCCTTGACGCAGTGCTGCCGGAAGTTTATTCGTGTCGTAATTAGTTGTATTTTTCTTTCATTGTATAATTTACTTTGGGTGAGCCGTTCACCATTATCATATCTTTGTCCGGAAGGTTTCTAACCTCACCTACCCCAACAAACAGCTGTTGCGGTGGACCGTTGTTGTGCGTTGATGCAACGGTAGCTAGCCTCCCTCAACCTCGTTAATAATTGTTTTTTTATTTGATTTAAATTTCAATTGTACAGATTGATTTAATGTGATTGGTTTAATTTAATTTAATTTAATTTAATTAGATAAGTGTATCTTATCTTTGCCTTTTCTAAATTTACTCGGTTGTTTATTTTGGATAAACGTTGAGGTTAGGTTAGTCGGGTGAAGGTGTACCGGCAAAGTGTTTCTGTAAGGTTTGAGAATTTTAATTTACAATTTAATTTTGAATTTGAATTGTCCTGGTCATTTGGGACAATAATTTATTTAATATTGCCTTATTTTAAATTATTAATTTCATCCATTTTGACACTATTGTTAATCAAATTTCCAACGCTTTTCGGTCGGTTTAATTTAATTTAATTTCACGTCTGGGGAATATTATCCCAGATACTGCGGTGAATTTCGTGCTTGGCCAAGAACGTGTTCGTCGGTTGTCGCATTTATCTTTCGGGTTTTTTTTGTTTTTCAGGTTAATTATCGGCACTAACGTTGCCGAAGCGTTGCTATTTGATATTCTGGTGTATTTGATAAATTGTATTATTGTGACTCGTTCAGGTGTGGATTACTTGAACGGTGGTCGACCTTGCTGGTCAGTGGATATCTGCCCAAGCTACCGCTGTAATTTGGTGTACTTTTTTTTACTTTTATTTGTCTGTGGGCATTTAATAAACTTGATTTTCCGGCAACTTTGGTTCTCTTCTTGTCCCTGTGTGGCATCATTTCTCTTTCAGCCAGCTTTCACAATCAAGCGATAGTCCACGGCGGGGTTGAGATTGTGTGGCGCCCATTTCGGAACACCTTGCGTTTGGATGTTGTTTATCCCCACGCCCTCTCCCAGAGTTAGTCGGTGCAACCCCAAGGACTGCATGAGCGCACAGGTAGAGCTCAAGGTTCCGGAACTTGTTGTTAAAATATTTTATAGCTTTCATTGGGAATAGAAAGTCAAGGTGTTTCAAGGCGTTGTTTATAATTCTCAATGCTATATATCAGGGGTGGCCAACTTTTGTCTCCTTGACATCTACATTTTATCTTTAAAATGTGCCGCTATCGACATGTTGTCATAGGCGTAGCACTCCCGCGAGCTACGGGTAGTAGATACGCAACATATACGTTAAAAACATTTTTTTTTAAAGTCACCTATTAAGTTTTCGATATAAACGCATAACGGAAATAAATTTCCAGATCCAACTTATCATATTTGCAGAGTTCATTATAAAAATGCACAGTATGGCTGAAAATTTGATTTTAAGATTTCTCGACTCTTTTTGTAAGGAAAATAATCATGGAAAATTTTTAGACTTATTATCTAAAAATTTTAGACTTTTCTAAATCTATCTATAGATCGCGGGAGTTCATCTCGTACTGAAGCAGCTTGTTTTCTACCTACGTAAAAATGATGAGTAATATTAAGGCTATATTCTAAAAACATCGCATCTCCGACACGAAATATTTCGTTTCCACGTTTTTTTTTGCTGGGAGTGGTCAGCTTGTCTCCCACCATCAATCCGTAGTCACCAGTTATAGGCGGCATTTAAAGCTCCTGGCGTCTGCTGTTTACATCGGGCAGCAGTAATATGGGCAAATAAGTACATTTCTAGCAATTACGCTTTATTATCGCAATTATAATGTTTCGGTTAAAATTGTACTTAAATAAAAAATCTATTTTTGTATCATGAGTTGGGCTAGAAGTTTTATATTTTAAAAAAACCAACGATGTAGAAGTAAATTTAAATTTCATGCTCCCAAAAAATTATTTTTCATTCAGCCCAACTAGTTATTTATCTAAGAAGTTACACTGAAAATTTCATAAACTTTGAACAATATATAACGTTTTTATTTGAAAACGCGTTTTAGGGGAGGTAGAACGGGTCTTAACATATTTGAGTGGGTTTGAGCTGAAAGGGTAGCTTTTGCTAATATTTTTATCTTGTTTAGTTGAAAGGTTAGTCCTTTGTGAATACTTGTTTAATTTGTCGAGCTGAAGGTCAGTTCTTTACTCACATGTTAATTTATTTTGTTTGGTTGAAAGGTTAGCCCTTTTCTAAAATTTATTTATTTTGTTGAGCTGAAAGGTTAACTCTTTGCTAATATTTTTATCTTTTTGAGCTGAAAGGTTAGCCCTTTGTTAATATCTGAATGGTTAGGAGCTGGGACGTCATTTGTCATCCGCTAATTCAAGTCCGTTAAATCGATCATACTTAAACATATCAAACTGCTATAGACATTCTGTACATGTTCGGACTTGGTTCTGTTTACATGAGTGACCTACTACTTTGCGGGACGCGGCCTGCGTATATAAAGCATGTGCGTGAATTGTTGTGTTTTTAGTTACTTTTAGTAGTCACGGAAAAAATATGTTTACAATTTATATTATATTAAATTTTTTTTATTCCATGTAACTCAGAAGCTATCCAACGAAGTTTGATTGGATTTTCACCCAGACATTTTTTTGTATTTTAGGGATAATTCAAGAATACGCAAACCTAAATTTATTGGATAGTTTTGAGTTTCATCGCAAAAAATGCAATGAATCTAGGATCTATACATACTATTTTCCGCGAGTATACCGGGTGATTCAATTTCGATCCTCACCATGGGGATCTCGGTTATTACTGGAGATAGAGCCTATGTTTAAATTTGGCAAAGTTTCGTATTTTTGTGCTAATCAATTATCTGAAAAGAAATTTAAGCTATCATTTTTCATTTTGAAGATATCCACAAAAAACTGAAATTTTAAGATATCGTTTTTAATTTTTTATTCAAAACCAAATGTAGCTAGACATTTAAAACAAAAACATTCTACAGGTACTTTTTAACAAGGAATGCAATGTCATTTTTTAATTTGAAATAACATCAAAGATGGCGGCGTAACCATGGCCAACTTTTGTTTTTCTTATGGGCGCCATATTGAATTTTGGCATTTTCCGATGCTTGTATTTTGTCTCATTTCCGTAATGTATAAAATGTTACCATTCATTTTTAAAATAATGGTGTAATAATCAAAAAACCTTCAGGTACCCAACTGGAGCTTGGTTACAGACCGCCGGAGTCGTTGCCAAGCAACACCAACAAAATGCACTTGGATCAAGGCGCCCTCAGCGTTAGGTTTGCCATTTAACCAAATTAACCTTAATTGTGGTTGATTGTGGATGTAAAATGCCGTTTACCAATAACGAAAACCGTGATATAATTAAGAGTTTAATTGAATTTTGACATTTTCCGATAGTCGTGTGTTTTCTCATTTTCGAAAGGAATAACATGTTGGCATTATTTTTTAAAACAATGGTTTAATAATAAAAAAATCTGATGTGGCCAGGCACATGACTTTATCATACAATATATAAAATTAATAGTTTAGCTGTATGAGAATCTATTTGACTGAGATAAATTGTGTCTGCATTTTGATAGTCAATAGTATCAATCGAAGGTATTGTCAAAGCACGCTACCTACTGCCATCAGAATAATAGTTGCTTAACTCACAAGTGCCGAAAGTACGGAATAGCACAACGAGAGGTGATATGGAGGTGATGCGGCGCGTCACCGATGACGAAGCGTCGTCGTCGCATGTGAGCGAGTCGCGCTAGGTAGTTTTCGACAGCAGTGACATCAACGTTATTTGTGTTGCTTTTTGAGAAATACGTATTTTTAAAAAAATAAAAAAATGGTTATATTTCGGTATAGAAAATGTTAGGTTGATACCACTTCTACGAAATGTCAAGTTTAAAAAGCTAATTCAAATTCTGACAGATTTATATTCGTTCATGACACTGTAGATGACGTTCCATAGCGGGTCTCCGAGTGTGACAGCGTGGTGACAGCCATAGACATTTCTGTGGTGACAGCACAAAAAAATATTTGTCAAAATCCTGGCTACTATGTAGTTTAATATCCATGCAGATGCGACCGATCTCGATCAAATAGAATTTGCTCTTGCAGCTAAACTATTAATTTTACCAAAAAATGTCATAGGCATAAATTATTCAAAATTTCCTCTGCTTTAATTTATTATTTAACTATTTTGACGAAATTACAGAAATGGCGGCTCATCTGCAAAATCCTTGAAAAAGGCTTAGAATAAACTACCAGTTCCTTTGGACCCTTTTGAACCAAAAGCTTTTCAGCTCTAAGTTTGGTCATAAAACTTCTAAATATAAACTTTCGTCCCGATACCTTTAGTAGTTTTTCCGGAATCGTCGTCACAAAAATCGTTTACACACGCACACACACACACACACACACACACACACACACACACACACACACACAGACATTTTTTTGTACCTTGGTCAAAAATGTTCAGGGGACCCAAAAAGACCTATTTCCGCTAAAATCTCAATTTTTTTTTTCGGCATGATTACAATACTTTATCTTACTGCGTATGATAAAGTAAAAAAAACACGTTCTTCTTTTTCTTGTTGTTTGTCGTGCTTATCAAGTAACCAACTGCAGCTTGGTTACAGACCGCCGGCGCCGGACTGACAAGGAGTGCTTTGGATTTAAAACATTCAGATTGTAAAAGAAGCAAGTTTATACAACATAAAGATTATTTTTTAAGTAAATGTTCAAATTGGCCGCTATTTTCTTGAAGGCATAAAAGCGTGCCCGCTTTTCCACATGTTGTTATGCTCTTCTAACTGTTCTTCCCGGAATAGCATTGACAGCATTTCTTATTCGATCCCGCAGATCGTCGATATTTCTGCGAGTATCGTGATAAATTTTATCGTTCACAGTTCCCCAAAGAAAATAGTCCAGAGGACTTAAACCAGGAGATCCACCACTCCACCATTACCAATCCAATTCGGAAATTGTTGATTTAAATAATTTCATACAATTGCAAAGTTTGACTTGTGTGGGGTTTGTACGGTTTCAATATCTTTGTTCGTGGTCTGCAAACACGTGTTTGCGGCAATTACAAATTAAGGGCTAATTCCCGCTTAGAAATCCAAGATTCGTCATTTATGTAAAAACCAGTCAAAACCATTGCAAATCAATGTAATTTAACGTTTACCATTTCTAAAATACCTCTTTGATTAGTTTCAAAATTTCCATGAGGATTATAAGAATTGCAAGGTTTACTAAACGATCCATGGTCCGCTAAATTTCCGTCCAATCTTAGGAATATTGTACGATGCGACATTTCTAAGAGAACAATAATAAACCCTTATTATATCACGCTTTTCGTTATTGGTAAACGGCATTTTACATCCACAATAAACCACAATTAAGGTTTATTTTGTGCATTTTGCTGGTGTTGCTTGGCAACGACTCCGGCGGTCTGTAACCAAGCTCCAGTTGGGTACCTGAAGGTTTTTTGATTATTACACCATTATTTAAAAAAAGAATGGTAACATGTTATCCATTGCGGAAATGAAAAAAAAAAAAAACGCGAGCATCGGAAAATGCCACAATTCAATATGGCGCCCATAAGAAAAGCAAAAGTTGGCCATGGTTACGCCGCCATCTTTGATGTTATTTCAAATTAAAAAATAACACAGCATTCCTTGTTAAAAAGTACCTGTAGAATGTTTTTGTTTTAAATGTCCAGCTATATTCGGTTTTGAATAAAAAATTAAAAACGATATCTTAAAATTTCAGTTTTTTGTGGATATCTTCAAAATGAAAAATGATAGCTTAAATTTCTTTTCAGATAATTGATTAGCACACAAATACGAAACTTTGCCAAATTTAAACATAGGCTCTATCTCCAGTAATAAGCGAGATCCCCATGGTGAGGCTCGAATTTGAATCACCCGGTATCTACGTAGGTATTTATTATGTAATAGTAAATATTCAACATTTTTTAATATTGCTACTTTTTAATATATACCCATTGTTACAAAATATAAATCTTAACTAAAAAAGGAACCTTCTGAAAATGCCTTTCTTCTCACTGCAAACATCTTAGTCGGATTTTTTACAATCTTGCATCTCGCAAGTAGTTACTTTACAATTTACACTGTAGCTAGTTTGAAAAATTCCTAAGGCAAGTTTAACTTATGCAACCTCTGTTATTAGGTTATACTGAACATAACCTATTTTTTATAAAGTTTAACGATTAACGGTTAACGTTAACTTATGTTACATTTATAACAAATTAACGGACTATTGGTTAACGAAGTTAACTTTATCGTTAACGGATTATCGATTAACGAAGTTAACTTTCTGGTTAACTTTGTCCAGCTTTGTTTATTTATCATGTTGAGATGAAAAGTTAGCAATTTGATATTATTGGTTTATATTGATGTCAGATGAAGTCGGCCCTTTGCTAATATGTATTCATTTATCTTGTTGAGCTGAATGATTAGTACTTTGCTTATTTGCTTATCTTCATGAGCTGAAAGGATGACCCCTTGCTAATATTTGTTTATTTTGTTGAGCTGAAAGGTTATAACTTAACATGCTAATATATGTTGTTGAGCTAAAAGGTGGTTTACCTTTTGCAGTTATTTGACTATGTTTTGAGTTAAAAATGGTGGGGCTTTGAACGAAAAAAGGAGAAAAAATATATGTTGGTTACTATTGTTGAGTAAGTGTGACCTTTGAATTTCGGCAAATTATGAATTGTCGAATGGAAGTTTGAATGAGACCAAGTTCGTCATTGAGAGCAATGGTTCTGAAGACTGGCTTTGAGAGCAAAACTATAGTCACGAGTGGCCGTGTTTGGAATTATGTTATTTGTTGGATTATTTCAGATATTGGTCCACTGATTATAAATACGCTTATTTGTAAATACATGAGTAACAAGACTCATTTGTTACTGTTAACGTTTTTAGTTACAATGCGATAAGCAAAAAACCGCTATCGGTAAACGGACAGTTCTGCGAGATCAGTCATTGCACGATTCCCGTGTTCTGCTGTTCTGTTCTTGCCGGATAAAGTGCTTGATTCGAAACTATCTTTCATCTACCACATTCGCTAACAATAGGGTTATATAAATAGGGAGAAAATCAAAGGTTCTTCACTGTTATTGGGCAATTAGTTAACAACCGTTCTTTTAATAGGGTTATAGTCATGCTTATTTGCTACTATGAAAAGGTGACTAAACCCACCTTCACACATTAAGTCAAGACATCGCCAGTGATCGACCAAAATTGGCTTCGCGATCGACCTGTTGGCCACCCCTGCTATACATACCTAGTAAGCACGTAAAGTATGAAAACAGGTTTGCCATTTTAAAAAATTCTCGAACACCTCGATTTATAATTATTAACATACACCTTATGATATCAAATTAATTTTTTACCTTCATGTTTTTAACAGATGACGTCATAGACATTTTTTTAATGAATTTGACAGATCTTTTAATTGTCATAAAGGTAGCATAATATTTTTATACCCTTACATAAACTTTTTTTTGAGAAAAACCACTATTGACAGTTATGAAAGAAAAGTGGCCAAATCTCCGGAACGGCTCGACCAAATTTAACAAAATTTTGGAATTAATTATGTATCATGCAGCCATGGGAAGTGACTGGCGTTAGTAGCGTTGATGCAACGTTTACAGTTTGAGATATAACTTCAACCTTTTGCTTTTGAAATAGAACCCCTGTATATTTTTACATTTTCTGTTACAGTCTTCTATTGCATATTGACTATTCAATGTTAATACGCTTGTTACAGTATTATATCAAAAACATCTAGAAAATAACAAAAACCTTTATTAATTAGGTCTAAAAATTAACAAAGAAAAACTTCATAACAAAAAATAACAAGAACATAAAAATAAACTGATCAAACTTCAAACAAGGTGTTCTTATCAAAGGTTGAGAATCGTCATAAACCAACTAGAGTACATACTTGCAGTAGAAAATGTAATAATGTTTTGTTATCAATTTTTTCTTTGTAAATTTTTAGACCTATGTAATACAGGTTAATTTCTAGATATTTTTTATATAATAATGAAGACTGTAACAGAAAGTGTCAAAATATTTTTTAAGTTCGAGGTTATATCTCAGAAACTGCAACGTTGCATCAACGATGATAACGCCAGTGACTTCACATGGTTGCAAAATAGTTCATTCCAAAGTTGCGTTCAATATGTTCGAACCGTTCTGGAGATTTTGTCACTTTTCTTTCATAACCTTCAATTGTCTTTTTCTCGAAAATTTTCTTATGAAAGTCCATAAAACTATTATGTTAGCATTAAGACAATTAAAAGATCTGCCAAATACATTACAAAAATATACGGTTGTCATTTAAAAAAAAATGTTGTTGACGTGGTCAGTTAAAAACAATTGAAGGTAAAAATTTGATATCATAAGGTGCATTTTTAAAATAGCAAACTGTTTTGTAGATTTTGTAATGTTCCATACTTTATGCGCTCACTGTATGTATTGGGATATACTTCGTCTATATTATCTTAGCAAATTTGTTTCCGACAATCTAATGGGGTTGAATTCTCTTGAATAGTTTGTGACAAAAATTTTAGCTCATCAAAGAAATTGTAACCATCAATATCGTTGCATTTGGTGTCTTGCCATAGCTACTAATAATTGTTAGAAATATGAAAACGCGGGGTCCCTTTAAGCGCGGGCCCCTTTAAGCGCGGGGCTTCTTTAAACGCGGGGTGTCGGGAAAAATCCCCGACGTCCCGATTTCTGAGCCGGCCCTGTGTATAACTAAATGCTGTATATGATAATATAATAATAATCTATGACATCTAATTGTGTAGCTTTATTTATTGACCACTCGCTTTTCTTATCATTGTCCTGCACTTTGTAAAGCGCCCGGTACTATTTACTTTACGACCACACCACTGCTGCGCCCAAAAAAAATCGGCTCACCTAAAATGTATGTCAATTTTGAAGTTAATTGTCTATTGGTCCAATTGCCCAATTATTACAATTTTTTCACTTAATTAAAGGATATGTTAGCGGTTGTGTTGGCCACCTGGAAGTCAGGGATTACCCAGGTTCGGCGGCACTTGATGGGGGGGGGGGTCCATGCGTGCAAGGTGGGGATGCGGCGGTGGACATTCGGCGACTCGACCAGAAAATACTAATGTAATCCAATTCGGAAGTTAATCACCAATATATGTACTTTAATTTGAGCGTGACGTGTTTTATTAAGTAGTTCCTACAGATATTTTCTCAACAGCGCTGGGGTAGTATTTTTGATTGAATTCTCATTTTTATGCATACAGGTTGTACGTGTTACGGCTAAAATGGATACTTAGCTAGTTTCAAAACTAACTAGCTATTTTGCAAACTAACTAAAAGCGCAGTTATTTTGAAGTATTTTGTCCTTTGTTACAAAATAGCGGGTAAACAGCAGCTAGTTTACAAACTAGTTGGTTAGTATGTAAACTATATATTCATTTTGGTTAATGTCGTTATTTTATACTATTGTTTTAATATTAACCCAGTATTTTAGATAGTTTGTATAACAAGCATTTATGATGTTGGCTAATATTATAACATTAATCGTTTTAGTCATCCAAAATCGCAAGACTCCTGGCTAGTTTAACATTAGTTTACTTCCACTGTAAGTGTGAGGTTATGTAGAAACTAGAAGGATGTTGTAGCAACTTTTCTCGCGCAATCAATTTGATATTTGTAATAAGTAATTTTTTTCCAATTGAAGATGTAAAGGATACAGAAATTACTCTTCGGGCTGCAGTTGGGTGTACTTCAGTCTCGGGATACACTCAGGGTTACGTTAGATGTCAATGTAGCAAAAGGTGTATCAACAAGAAATGTAAATGTGTAAGCTCTGGATTAACATGTAACAGTAAATACCACCAAACCAAAGACTGCACTAATAAGTAAACCTTGGTAGTTTTTCTTTTCAATTTTTAAATAAAGTTTATAAATAAAATTGAAATGTATCATATTGCTATGAACATAACCTACCTACCCACAGATTCTACATTAATACAAAATGGAATAAATTTTGTAAACTACCTGGTAAGTATTAAAACTAGCGGCTATATTAGTAAACTTATATAAAATCTCCATTTTAACAAGATTTTGTATACAGTTTACATAGTAACCAGCTAGTTTGTAAACTAGCGGCTGGTTACCCGCTATTTTGCGAGAATGAGCGAATTCCTTCAAAATAACAGCGCATTTAGTTAGTTTGCAAAATACCTAGTTAGTTTTGAAACTAGCGAAGTATCCACTTTAGCCGTAACATATATAAAGGTCCTTGAGATCTTGACTTAACTGCTTTACATTATCGTTTACGCAACAATTATTTCTTTTCACTGTGGACACTTTATTGGAAAACATAGCTGAAAGTAATATTACAATGTGTTATGAAAGTATGTGAACATATTCGTAATATCCTGACATTGGCACATGACAGTCCAACACTCATTTGCAAGATAGCTGTCTTGTTTGAGGAAGCCATCGTTCGTTTTTTAGTGTACACTGGTATAGATTGTACATTATCCTTTATTTTATCACTGAGCTGCAGAAATCGATGTCTGGATAATGAACATCAACAACGTCATAGTTAAAGTCACGATTAACGTCTGTGCAGATGTTGTCGATTACTGTGGCGGCACTAGCACTAATTCTTGTAAACTCAGTCACCAGCGATCTAATATTTTTGATTGAAGTACATTGTTACATTAATACATGTCATGCTGCGGATAAATGAGTTAAAATCACTCGACGGTGCGTCCCCCAAGTCTCTACATGTGTCGATGCCGGTTTGTCACATGTGGACATTCAGCTGTTCTATTGTTGACGTATCTAAATTATTTTTCTTATCAATTACCGTAGCTTTATTTTCTTTTGTATGATATAAACACTTTTTTAACACCATCAATCTCTTCAATTATTCTTAGCGACAGTTAAGCAAATATAACCGATAACTCAGGTTTTATGGCATTCTGGATTATAGTTTTTACTGACTTACTGTTTAATGGATCGGCATCTCTCTCCGAGATAATTCTATCTTTCTTCGATGGCATTATCACAAATTAATACAGTAAAACAGTAAAACTTCAACTTTACAGGGAGCGACTTAAAAAACGTGTTGCACACACGATTTGTAAGGCCGGTCTGTATCCGAAATGTAAGCATAAACATTAGGACCCTCTTACCTGTCTTGCGTTGGCGTCCAACTGAGAGTTTGTGGCGACCATACGATCCGATCTTAAAGACTGAGTGACTTCCACTGAGAAACTAGGTAACCACGAAACGTATCTTGAACCTGAGTAAAAAAATATAGATAAAATATTTTTGCATTTCTTTTGCAATGCCAAGAGCATTTATAGATACTAAGTAAGGTTTTAATTAATTCAGATTTAAAATACCGGATGATTCAATTTTGAGCCTCACCATGGGGATCACGCTTATTAGAGGAGATAGAACCTATGTTTAAATTTGGCAAAGTTTCGTATATTTGTGCTAATCAATTATCTGAAAAGAAATTTAAGCTATCATTTTTCATTTTGAAGATATCCACAAAAAACTGAAATGTTAAGCTATCATTTTTAATTTTTTATTCAAAACCAAATGTAGCTAGACATCTGAAACAAAAACATTTTAAAACTTTTTAACTAGGAATGCAGTGTTTTTTTTAATTTGAAATAACATCAAAGATGGCGGCGTAACCATGGCCAACTTTTGTTTTTCTTATGGACGCCATGTTGAATTTTGGCATTTCCCGATAGTCGTGTTTTTCTCATTTCCGCAATGTATAACATTACCATTACCATTCTTTTTTAAAATAATGGCGTAATAATAAAAAAAAACTTCAGGTACCCAACTGGAGCTTTGTTACAGACCGCCGGAGTCGTTGCCAAGCAACGCCAACAAAATGCACTTGGATCTAGCGGCGCCCTCAGCGTTAGGTTTGCCATTTAACCAAATAAACCTTAATTGTGGTTGATTGTGGATGTAAATAACGAAATACCAATAACGAAAACCGTGATATAGTTAAGAGTTTAATTGAATTTTGACATTTTCCGATAGTTGTGTCTTTTCTCATTTTCGAAATGTACCTATAACATGTTGGTATTATTTTTTAATACAATGGTTTAATAATAAAAAAACACGTTCCTTCTTTTTCTTGTTGTTTGTCGTGCTTATCAAGTAACCAACTGCAGCTTGGTTATAGACCGCCGGCGGCGGACTGACCAAGAGTGCTTTGGATTAAAAACATTCAGATTGTAAAAGAAGCAAGTTTATACAATATAAAGATGACTTTTGTAAATGTGCAAACTGGCCGCTATATTCTTGAAGGCATAAAAGCGTGCCCGCTTTTCTACATGTTGTTATGCTCTTCTAACTGTTCTTCCCGGAATAGCATTGACCGCATTTGTTATTCGATCCCGCAGATAGTCGATATTTCTGCGAGTAAATTTCGTCGTTCACAGTTCCCCAAAGAAAATAGTCCAGAGGACTTAAATCAGGGGATCCACCACTCCACCATTACCAACCCAGCGATTTGGAAATTGTTGATTTAAATAATTTCGTACAATAGCAAAGTTTGACTTGTGTGGGGTTTGTACGGTTTCAATTTCTTTGTTCGTAACGGTCTGCAAACACGTGTTTGCGGCAATTCCAAATTAAGGGCTACTTCCCGCTTAGAAATCCGAGGATCGTCATTTATCTAAAAACCAGTAGCTGAAGCATTGGAAATTATGGTAATTTAACGTTTACCATTTCTGAAATACCTCTTTGATCAGTTTCAATATTTCCATGAGGATTATAAGAATTGCAGGGTTTACTAAACGATCCATGGTCCGCTAAATTTCCGTCCAATGTTAGGAATATTGTACGATGCAACATTTCTAAGAGAACAATAATAAACCCTTATTATATCACGCTTTACGTTATTGGTAAACGGTATTTTACATCCGCAATCAACCACAATTAAGGTTTATTTGGTTAAATGGCAAACCTAACGCTGACGGCGCCGCTTGATCAAAGTCCATTTTGTTGGCGTTGCATGGCAACGACTCCGGCGGTCTGTAACCCAGCTCCAGTTGGGTACCTGAAGGTTTCTTGATTATTACACCATTATTTTAAAAAATAATGGTAACATTTTATACATTGCAAAAATGAGAAAAAACACGCCTATCGGAAAATACCAAAATTCAACATGGAGCCCATAAGAAAAACAAAAGTTTGCCATGGTTACGCCGCCATCTTTGATGTTATTTCAAATTAAAAAATGGTACTGCATTCCTTGTTAAAAAGTACCTGTAGAATGCTTTTTGTTTCTAGCTACATTTGGCTTTGAATAAAAAATTAAAAATGATATCTTAATTATTCAGCTTCTTGTGGATATCTTCAAAATGAAAAATGATAGCTTAAATTTCAGATAATTGGATTAGCACAAAAATACGAAACTTTGCCAAATTTAAACATAGGCTCTATCTCAACAAATAAGCGAGATCCCAATGGTGAGGCTCGAAATTGAATCACCCGGTATATTGATAACAAATAAGGGAACACTGTATCGCTTCCTTGAGGTTCCGACGGTTTACTAGTCTGTAGCCAGCGGATTTTTTTAACATATTATATTACAAGAAGATATGCTTCTTGTAATATTATTCTCTAGAGTATTTTACAGAGAAAGTATAATGCACATTTGAAACCAACCTACACAAAAACATAGACGTTTATAAAAAAAAGTTCTAGATTTACTAGACGATTAAATATTTAATTTTTTATGTTTCACACTATTTGTTTTCGGTATATTTTAGTAATGCTATGTTTTTATGGACAACGTACAATTAACTAATTACATTTTTGTTGTACTTCTGCGTCCTGTATAGATTTACTAAAAGTGAGTGAGTTTGAGGACAGCATCAAAGTGGCACAAAATCCTAATAAATACATAAAGTTGTACAATACTTTGCACATTACCAATATTTGTTTTTTTTTTATAAAAGGTTGGTTATAGATCATACAAACCATAGTATTTTCTTGTGTTAAATGTTAGAAGAATAAAAAATGACAAAACTACAGAATTTCGGCAGAAAAAGATCGGCTTCTTGAAAACTAACAGCAAACAAAATTATCGAAACAATATGATAACAATAACTTCATATATAAAAAATGGCTGACATGCCTAACCTCAGATCGTTCATGAGTTTATGTAGGTCCTAATTGCAGAATGGCAAATTTACTATGTGAAAATCTTGTTAAATAAAGTTTGAAGAACAATATCTATGTAAAAGTTAATAGTTGCGTCTAATGTTGCATTATCTTTTTTGGCAGTGAATAAATATACTTGTATTTGTTTAGTTTATTACATGTTTGATGGACCTAAAAATAGCGATACAACAAATTTCAAACACACCCTCTAAATCTAAATTATTAGACATTGTTACTCTGCCCACATAATTTTTAAGCAGTTGAGCCAAGCCCACTTTAGTCTCCACCACATACCGTCAAAGTGAAAGAAGTTTAGTTGTCTTCGAATTGGCTGCAAACTATCCGGCTGTACTTCTTGGGGACGATTAGACAATGACGAATGAATAGACAGAGTCATGCGACACGTCGGACACGACGTATGTTGTTCTAACCAGGACTGCAGACACGCGCTAAATTAATAAATATAGATGGTTGAATTTGCAATAACTTAACTATAATCTAACTTACTTATGGAATAAGTGAGTACAGGGAAGTTTCCTCGCCGCTTCCATTTTCTCCCAGCAGATGGCGCAATTATCAGAATTATCAGCCAATTCCTCGATTGACGCCATAGGGTAACTAATTAAATTATGAGATTTTCTAATCGTATCATACAAGTATGGCATTTACACGCTGTCCCAGAAAGGTTGCGAAAGGACTGTAGAGCACACCTAAACAAGCATTTAGACCCTAGGCTGAATCAAAAATAAATAGACTGGAGTCATTTATTTCTTACTAATTACAAAAATTAATCAATTAGTTGTCCATGTTGCTTCATACATAAGTTAGCACACTAATTTAAGTATGTTCGGACTAGGCCTGAGCAAAAAAATGTATCGATCGATCTGATCGATAGTTTGATCTTCTTATTTGAAAGATCGATCAGATCGGAATTATCGATCAGATCGATCTTTTGATGAACGTACGTGGCCGGACACGTATCGTACGTGTATGGAAGAACTAAAAGATCGATCAGATCGAAAACATCAATAAGATCGAATAGATCGATCAGATCGAAAACATCGTTCATCAAAAGATCGATCGATCGATCAGATCGGGCTCCAATTGTGATCGAAGATCGCCTACCTCTAGTTCAAACCCCATGGCATAATACCAGAAACACGTGAGTGTAAGCGGCCATCACTTTCGCGAGCAGTTCTGCTTCCATGTAGATAGATAGGTGTCTTGTAGAACTAACCTTTGTCGTGCTCCCAGAAGAAAAAGGCAACTAGATTCATCGGGACCAATAAACAGGGCCACCCCGACCAATCCATCGGTTAGGAAAATGTTTATTTAAAATCTAGTTTCAATTTTTAGCAGAAACTATATTTTTTAATTCCGCTTAGTGCTTAAACGGATCTTTTCCCGACACGACTTTATTAACAAAAAAATCTTATTTTGTTTTCCCCTGCAACCGTTTACAGTTTGTCGCAATATTTATGGGAGTAGCGTTGTGGTAAGTAGCAGAGAAAAACGATAACTCCGGTTAAAATTTTCGATAAAGGAAACATCTAAAACGGGGATAGCGATTGAAATTTCAGGGCGTTCATATATACGAAGAAGCTATTTTCAGATTTTTTATGTAATGGGCACCTGTTTTTTTTATTTTGGTAGGATTTTTTAAACTCCACGGTATAAAGTTTTGAATAGGCTACAGAACTTCGTATGTAGCCTATTCTGGAAAGAAAGTATGCGTAGAACTACGCGTCAGAAGTGAAACCTCATGAGTATTTGAATGACAGTCGAAAACAAGTAAGAAAATTATTTTCAGCCGGGCGAAAGTTAAAATACCACCCACAGTAAAATATTTAAAAAAAAGGAGTGAACTGATTTTGCCCACTCACAAACTTGTCCTTAAATAATAGTCCGGGAGGTAACGACAGAAATATCCGGGTCATTATCGTAAGCTTTGTTTTTTTTTTTGTATGCGTTATGTATGTAATGTATAATACTAATCTGAACGACTGCCGGCGCACTTCCGCGACAGGGGGTTACAGGAGGGCTACAATTCCCGAAAAAAAAATAATACAAAAAAATTATAGCCGCATACGCAAAACTGATTGTATGTATCAGTTGAAACATAAGAAGCTTAGAAAATATCGTCTGCCACTTAAATTCCGCAACAAAACTCGTCTGCCACCCACAAGTCCACCAGACTTTAAATTAATTTACTAAACAATCATTTGCATATATACATATATATCATAAAAAAGGACTTCATGTTAGCCGTTTAATAATTTATAATAACGATCGTCTTTCAGGCCGATAAAAATGCAGCGTTGTAGCCGTCGCGGCGGCTACGGCGCGCCGTCTCGGCCGTGGTGCTCGCGGGGTGCATGCTGAGCGCAACTTCATAGGCTTGGCAGACGACCTTCGTGGTATCTTATTAGTGGCAGACTATTATTTTTGGGTTTGCTGATTTAAAAAGAAGCATTTCAATCAACTTCATCCTTGCCGACATAATTTTGTTATTTTTACTTTATCATACGCAGTATGTAAAGTATTGTAATCATGCCGAAAAAATTTTTTGAGATTTTTGCGGAAATATGTCCTTTTGGGTCCCCGGAACATATTTGACCAAGGTACAAAAAAATGTCTGTGTGTGTGTGTGTGTGTATGTGTGTGTGTGTGTGTGTACTCAATTTTTGTGAATCCGATTCCGGAGAAACTACTAAAGGTATCGGCACGGAACTTCATATTTAGAAGTTTCATGACCAAACTTAGAGTTGAAAAGCTTTTGGTTCAAAAGGGTCCAAAGGAACTGGGTGGTTACTCTAAGCCTTTTTCGAGGATTTTAGAATTGAGCCACCATTTCTGTAATTTCCTCAAAATATTTAAATAATAAATTAAAGCAGAGGAAATTTTGAATAATTTATGCCTATGACATTTTTTGGTAAAATTAATAGTTTAGCTGCAAGAGCAAATTCTATTATATTGAGATCGGTCGCATCTGCATTGATATGAACCTACATAGTAGCCTGGATTTGTCAAATATTTTTTGTGCTGTCTCCACAGAAATGACTATGGCTGTCACACTCGAAAACAGCTGATTTCATCAAAGATTGGAGAACCGCTATGGAACGTTGCCGCTCTAGTGCGGCAAAGTACAAAATTCAAATAAAATAAGATCACCAATTTGATTGTTGGTTGATAAGAAATATCAGCCCGTTGTTGTATCTAATTGTAAAAACGATAAATTGAGAAAATTGTAAATAAAGTATAGCATATTGGTACGGATGTGACATCTACAGTGTCATGAACGAATATAAATCTGTCAGAATTTGAATTAGCTTTTTAAACTTGACCTTTCGTAGAAGTGGTATCAACCTAATATTTCCTATACAGAAATATAACCATTCTTGAGTGTTTTTAATACGTATTTCTCAAAAAGCAACACAAAAAACGTTGATGTCACTCCCGCCGAAAACTACATAGCACGACTCGCTCACATGCGACGGCGACGCTGCGCCATCGGTTACGCGCCGCATCACTGCTCGTCGCGCGATTCCGTACTTTCGGCACTTG
>OZ030391.1:41674342-41910868 GCA_964023965.1 Melinopterus prodromus | reverse complement strand
ATCCTACTCATGTCTGAAACGAAACCGTTACGCTAAAATAACAAAAATACGCGACCTTGCTATTATGGTCAAGGTGGATCTCGATTCAAGTGAAAGCATTTTAAACTGAGGCGTCTGCTGTCGTGCCAATTCGCGCATACATTAATAATAATAATGACAAGTAAGGTATTTTTTATATCCAACCGATTCCAGAAACGTTTCAATCTTGAAGAGTATATTTTCACAGCAGTTGAAAGTCAGCAGTGCATTAGAAACGAAACAATGTTATTTATTTCCTTTTTTTACTTCCTATTCGTCAAAACTAACAAATATACCAGCAGACCGAAACCATAGTACCGCCCGTTTTCTTACTTTATTATACGTAGAATGATAAAGTATTGTAATCTTGCCGAAAAAAATGAGATTTTAGCGGAAATAGGTATTTTTGGGTCCCCTGAACATTTTTGACCAAGGGTCAAAAAAATTTTTGTGTTTGTGTGTGTGTGTGTGAGTGCGAGTGTGAGTCTGCCTGCGCGCATGCGTGCGTGCGTGCGTGCGTGCGTGCGTGCGTGCGCGATTTGTATGGCGACGATTCCGGAGAAACTACTAAAGGTATCGGGACGAAACTGTGTGACGAAAGTGGCATGACCAAACTTAGAGCTGAACAGCTTTTGGTTTAAAAGGGTCCAAAGGAACTGGATGTTTAGTCTTAACGTTTTTAACATTTTTGCAAATGAGCTGCCATTTCTGTAATTTCGTCAAAATAGTTAAATAATAAATTAAAGTAGAGGAAATTTTGTGTAATTTATGCCTATGATAGTTTTTGGTAAAATTAATAGTTTAGCTTTATGAGCAAATTCTATTTGATAGAGATCGTGTCTGCATTAAAACTACATAGTCAGTCAGGATTTGTCAAACGCTGATTTTTTGACAATACCTACTGTCAATATTGTCAAAATATCTGTCAAATCCTTACTAACTTGTGTTATTTTAATGCAGACGCGATCGGTCTCGATCAAATATAATCTCATTCAGCTAAACTATTAATTTTATATATTGCATGATAAAGTAACGTGCCTGGCCACATCATATTTTTTTATCATACGAATGAAATGTTGAGAAGTGCTAATAGACAAAAACTGCATTTTGTAGTACTGGCGCAATATAGCGTGATTTGATTTGTTTTTAGCCAATGAGTCATTTTCCCGTGTACTTCATGGATACACCATGATTATTTGACAGAACCCCCTTTTCTCTTATCACGCGTCGCTGCTGACTGGTTCACCGGCTGAAGAATTCTGAACGTTTCGTTTTAGTAGAGTTCATTAGTTGCCGCAAAAATGTCGTGTCACTGGAGCGAAGAAACAACTTTAAAATTTGTTTATAAATATGTTGAACATAAGTGCATGTGGAATATCAAGTCACCACATTATAAAAATAAACAAGTGAAGCAATCTGCATACTCGGATTTGGAAAATTTAAGGAATATACCCGGATTTGGTAAAAAGGAAATTGAAGGAAATTAAAAATAGTAATAACAAAAAGGCACAATTTTAAGGTTGATTTTTTATTCACATGT
This sequence comes from Melinopterus prodromus, assembly GCA_964023965.1. Classification (NCBI taxonomy): domain Eukaryota; kingdom Metazoa; phylum Arthropoda; class Insecta; order Coleoptera; family Scarabaeidae; genus Melinopterus; species Melinopterus prodromus. The sequence goes on along the minus strand of OZ030391.1, from coordinate 41,909,310 downwards.
GCGTTGTTCTTCCGCAGTAATACGATTGTAGAAACTTGTGCTTGAGCTTCAGTTTTAGACAAACACAGGGAGAAGGAATTTGTATACATTCTTGACAAGAAAACTATTGTCGTAAATATCATTTGAATGTGGGTTTGAGATTAAAAGTTCACTTTATCAATTGTTTTAAACATAAAAAGAAGGCGTAGTCAAGTTTATAAGTTATATTGTTCCTTATCGAAAAAATTAAAAATATTAACATTATTTTTCATGAATCTTTGTATCTAGAGTTTTTAGGTAGTTCTGCTTTATTTCAAATGAAAAATATTTGATAAAAAATGCTTAATATGATTTTTTTTTATTTTGTTATGTCCGGACTTGTGTTCGCACGCGTACGTACAGATAAATGCAAACTATTGATGTGAGTCATCGATCATATGAAAACTTAACAGCCAAATGAATCGATCTAACATGGTATTAGCAACATGGTATAAGAATCATAATAAACTTGCTGTTCCAGTTAATCACTTTTTGTGTGATCACAATTTTCTGTTTCAGTGTTACAATGAACAAATTGTAACATCGCTTTTAGTAACTTTTTTCTAAGGTTGGTACACAACTACACAGTACACATTGATTGTTGATATCAAATGCCATATGTCAAACGTACAACACATAACCACACACTCACTCTTTTTAATCGCTTGCTAGCTCATAAACTGCGAAATATCAATATTCTATACATATTTAAACATACGTGTAGCCTGCTATAGAATGGCCAAAGGATTTGGTCTTTCTTAGTTTTGCTGTGTTCATCAAAATACGCCAGCATGACATTTCGGTACGAGATTGTATATGCCCAAAAATGGTTGATTCAATATCAGCATACACGTAGGAAACTATAGTACATTTAAAGTGTTGAGGATTTCTTAGTTTATGTAACGTATAAGTTTTTGGTAACATTTTGGACCGAATTCTGCTCGCTTCAATGCCGTATTCGTTTTTGTCCGTCGCTTTCGACTTGGTCTTAGTTTTGGTTGTGTGCACTTATTTGTCACTATCACATGTAATTTTACTAAGTATAATTTATTCTAATAAATTGTTACACCGAAATTAGAATTTGGTTTCAATTATAAGTCAGTGGTACTAGGTAGAAACTGCTATTAAATGTAACCGTAATAAAAATTCTTTAGTAAGTGCGTATTATTTGAAGTAACTAATCAGTTACCGCCAAACAAGTCTATTCAGAATATTATACTTAGGAAACTACTATGTTAAAGTTACTTTTTAGGTTATGTTTCATGTATTTATCACAGTAGGGTTAAGTGTTGCCCCAAGCTCCATTATGATCATAGTTGCAACCTCGCTGATTATTTATTAAAACTTGTAGGCTAAAGTAAAGTAAAATTATTCATAATTAGATTTTGTCATGATTTTATTCCTTCCTTACGAAGTTGACAGTTACTACAGGGGTGCGATTTGCTAAAATCGGCGAGTGAGTGAGTGAGTGACGACATTACGAGTGACGTCACGATTCTCGTTTTCTCCATGTGGGAACACTGATATATCACTTTGAAATTGTGGGGTTATGTGGAGTTAGGTTATGAACTTGTGTTCAGTTTATATCTTTAGCCACAGTCGATTTGTTTCCGGTAATTATTAAAACATGTATTCTCGTGAACAATCAATGAGGAGCCATTGCTGGTTTTAGACTGTAATATGTTTTTCTTTTAGGATAAAGTGGTCCGAACTATCTGACAAGCAAGCCTACGTACTGAAAAATATAGAGCTGAATTTGCTGTTAGCTCGTAACCACGTCCTAACCAGTTGATCGGTTCAAATGGACTGCACAAGCAGCAAGTAAAAAGCACCTTTTATGCGTTACGTTTCTTTTTGATTGCTTGAATTACTTTCAGTTATACGTCTTGCGAAATAAGGCAACCGTTGAAGAATCTGCCCAATGACTAAATTACCCATTCTGTTATATTGACGGTTACAGCATGGTGAAATACTTTTACGTGTAGTTTGTCTGTTACTGATCGATCAAAATGTTGGAGAACGTTCAATAGAATAATGGAACGACAGAACATAATCTCTAATTAAGCAATCCTTCATCTCTAAGGTACAGGTATTTTTACTATTTACTTGAAATACTGTCAAGACCGGTTATAACGGACACTCAAGAGCACACGGAAATAGGTTATAATTTATCTTTCGTTCTTAGCGAAACGCTGGGTATAAGCAATCTAAAATTTATCCAGTGTTTGGGGTCAGTGTTTGTAATAACCTGAGTTTCTTAATTCCCGTCTTGACTATATTGTTGATTATCTCACACTATGTTAATATTAACGTTTACGGTATGGTACAAGCTGCGTTTTTATACCAGTGAATGTTTACTTACCTCATTTCAGAAATTAGAAATATTCACAAACATTCACCATGGCAAAGCATGGAAATGGAAAAACGGAATTTAACAAAAAGGAAGTTTATTATTGTTACAAAAAAATTACAAAATTGATTAACTCAACTCAAGGGACCAATGAAATACAGCAGTCTTGTCGACAGTGGATCAAATGTACTGGATAGTATACCGTTTTAGTAGGCGCTATAGGAAATGCAATCACGAAAACCTGGAAAACATTGTTCACATTATCACTTGTTATTATCACTTAAATGTAATATAATTTTTTTGCACAATAAAATGTATTTTTATGATTGTTTTAGTTTTTTCTCGTAAACGGAACCAAACAAAGTGCTCCTGTCAAATTCAATGCAACTGTTTCTGTTAGAAACCATCGCTTGTTTAACTCTGTTTGCAGTGGTCTATAATAATTCAACTTCAACACCCCTTACTATGCCGTTGTTTGGCAGCACTGCTGACTTCTACGATACGGCAACGTAATTGTGAATGACTCTTAATAATGAAATGTCATTGGGTAGTCGGTCACTGGTAGGTTCCCGTTACAAAGTACGTAACAGCTAAGTACCAAATATTGGAAGAAATTCATGTTTGTCTTTTACGTTCAGAGTGGCGCAAGTTTTATTATTCAAGTGGAAATTGAAATAACTCCGTAAACCTATAAAATTACTGTATAATGTACCGTATCAATCATTTACATAGGCATGAGTACCCAATTTGTGGTAAGTCGAATGGGTTTTAGTGATTACAAGGGTTCCGTTGTATATCGGTTGCAACTACCGTCGTCCTATAGCCTCTGCCAAACTTCAGCGACACATATTCACAAATTTCTTACTATAATAGCTTCAAAATTGTATTCACTGTGTAGTAGAAGTGTAGATTCTAAACACAGAACGTATAATTCGAAGTTGTTAGTACATCGCATAACCTCAACTATTTAAAATTACAATAATCTCCTGTCAGGAAAGTATTATGTAGTATTACAACATTGGCAACCCTACTCGCCGTGATCTCGCCGTGGTCTCGGCGACTGAGAGCTGCCGAGTTCGTTTGACACTTCGATACGAGAAAGGCGTAGTTTCGACCGGCTGTTTTGATACTCGAGAGCCTATCGGCGAATCAAATCGCTTTAAATCCTATGACATCACTCGTATTTGTTCTCACTCGTATCAAACTCGCCGATTTTAGCAAATCGCACCCCAGTACTGCCCCGTGGTACCCGCAAAATACCCTAGATTCTAATTTAGTGCAAAATAGTAACCACGATTTCTAAATTTATATAAAATTAATCACGCAGTCATTCTCCTCGCTACGCTCGTCGTGCCCAAAACGACTCGTGCGCCAATTTGACGTCTTATAAAACTTGTATATAATAATATACTATAATATACACACAAGTTGGATCAAGATTCGATCATCAATGTTAATATTTCGTGAATCACGTTAAATATATAGCAAAACAACACAAATAAAACAAAGTTCAAGTCAAACAAGTTGGTTTTTAGGTTATGTTTTGCCACCATCATCCGAATTAACAAAAGGTAGAGCATGACATTGGTGCACTTAAACCACGGATTTTGTTGAACTAATCCGTACGTTACGTTAAGGGCGGTTTTTTTTATAGCAGTTTATTTCTGAGGTCTACCGAACGCTGTTCTATTCTTGATCGCCGTTTACAGTAAATGGGTTCTCCAAAAACAAATAGTGAACTTTGTTGTAATTGTTATTGCAATAGACGACCCACACCAATGGAGAACGCGACAACAGTATATTGTGTACCAAGCCTAGAAAGTGGTTCTTTTTTGAGCCGAGCGAAGAGACGCACAGTGTCCCTAACTACTACTTGAAAATTCCACGAGCCGTTCCGTTGGACCTGACAGGATTGGAACTGGCAAATTAAAAAAAAAAATCATAATTCATTTTTAGATCATCCCACCTATCAAAATGATTTGTTCTCTTCCGTATCATTCGTATTCGCCTGTGCGTCGGTGATGTCTGTGGTTTCACACTTGCGTCCAATGGCTTAGCGGGTTGCCTGCCGCATACGGCTAGAATACATGAGCCAATTTATTTCTTTTGTGCTGAACATGTATAAATTAATAGAGCAAACTTGCACAGAATTGTAATCCTGCACAACTTCGATAATCCTTTTGGTTTTCTGTCTAAAATGTACTGGATAAAATGTTATTTGGAGATAAATTAATTAGGTAGTATGCCTTCTTCCCAGAAGTCAAAAACTCATTTATTAGTTACTATTAGTCAGTTATAATTATTCAGGGCAAAAATGCACTAAAATTACAATTTTTGATTTATCTAGACTTTTTACTTTATCATACGCAGTATTATAAAGTATTGTAATCGTGCCGAAAAAAAAAATTGAGATTTTAGCGGAAATAGGTCTTTTTGGGTCCCCTGAACATTTTTGACCAAGGTCCAAAAAAATGTCTGTGTGTGTGTGTGTGTGTGTGTATGTCTGTGTGTGTGTAAACGATTTTTGTGGCGACGATTCCGGAGAAACTACTAAAGGTATCGGGACGAAAGTTCATATTTAGAAGTTTTATGACCAAACTTAGAGCTGAAAAGCTTTTGGTTCAAAAGTATCCAAAGGAACCGGCTATTTACTCTTAGCATTTTTCAACGATTTTGCAAATGAGCCGTCATTTCTATAATTTCATCAAAATAGATAAATAATAAATTAAAGTAGATGAAATTTTGTATAATTTATGCCTATAACATTTTTTGGTAAAATTAATAGTTTAGCTGCAGGAGCAAATTCTATTTGATCGAAATCGTGTCTGCATTAATACTAAGTAGCCAGGATATTTTGAAGCTTCTGACAGTATTTGGAACGTCAGCGTTTGCGAAACGTCAATTCAACACGTAAATGCATGGAGAATTGCCATGAGGAGCTAGGTGAAACAATATTGAAACAATATTGAAAAACTATATTTCGAGTGCGGATACCAATGTTATGTTTTCGCGAATAAATACAAGAAAGATTGTAAGACGGTATGTTAACCTTAAAACTTATTTGGAATATTGAGCATAATTCTTTATGAAGCACTGAAGACGGCGTAAAACTCGAAAATATAGTATGCTAGAAGCCAATATAATATATTAATCATCAGAACCAGAACCTTTTTACTTTATCATCCGTAGTATGACAACACTCCATATTTAGAAGCTTTCTGTTGAACCAAGTGTCCAAAGGAACTGGAGGTTTAGTCTTAGCATTTTTGAAAGATATTGCAAATAAGCCACTATATCTGGAATTTCGTCGAAATAGTTAAATAATAAATTAAAGTAGAGGAAATCTGAATAATTTATGATTATGACATTTTTTGGTAAAATTAATAGTTTAGCTACATGAGCAAATTCTATTTCATCGAGATCGCTCGTACTGCGTATAAACTAGTTAGCCAGGATTTGTCAGATATTGTGATTCTAATGAAAGTAGGTAGTGTCAAATGCTGATGTTTTGACATTACCTACTGTAAATATAATCAAAATATCTCTAGTCTAGTTCTATAGTCTATTCACTTTAAGAATAAAGCGTTGAATAAGATAGGGCTATAATTTGCGGCTTGTGATTGGCTGAAAGTTGAACCAAGTTTACACCAGCCAACACGCGCCACCATACGCGCCACTGGCGCCGACAAGTGAATTGTCAAATGAAATGTCGGTCGAAAAAATGTCGAAATTTCCTTTGTACTATCAATATGTATGTAGTGTATTACCAAAACAGTCCAGTGCTTTGAGGGATATAACAAATCAAATACAACGTTAACGTAAACTGGAGGAAGTACTGCAGCATTCAGATATTGTAATGTTTGGAAAATACATAACCACAAAGCTTAACATAACTGAAGATAAAGATATTTTGGAAGTGAAGTTCACCACTGCGCTGCACCTTATCGAAGTATGCCTTACCAAGCAAGACATTGCATCGGGAGTGTTGCGCAAAATGTGTCCCGTACTCCTTATATTCACGGTTGCGAACTGCTGTCGGAGCAAATTGCTGCTCGTAGAGATATACGAGGATAAACAGTGATACTTTATTCCTTTTTTTAGTGTCTTATTTCTTTCTTTGTTATTCTTTATTGGTATCATTAAGTGTTTATTGTGTACTAATATTTAATAAAAGATAGCAGATTTAATATGCATGTATAACCTGTTAATATAACGCACTACATTACATAACAATGGCTAAATGACAAATCAGTGCGAGGCATGGCTGTTGTCGCAACAAAACTATGGTATTAATAATAATAATAATAATAATAATAAAGCTTTTATTTCCCAAAAATAACTAAGTTATTACAGAAAGTCAGAAAAAAATAAACAATAAAGAAATAGCGCAACTCAAATTGTATTGTGTACAGACTACATGTAATGTACTTTGTCCCTGATCACAACGTCTCAACCAATTCTTTATCTATACTTTTCTTTGTCGTTTCAGGTTTGTCAATTTTCAACGACTTCTTTTGTCCAGTAAAAGTCAGCGGCACTCATTACAATTATTGCTGCAGCTGCTAATAGCCATACTAATACCGTTCTCGTCCACCTAACAATTACATTATGTAAACAATATGAAAAGTGCAAATATACAAGCTTCTATCACGTTTCACTCTTCTATACAACCAATAAATTTATAGGTTATATTTATGTTATCCAACTTTAGGTTATAACCGTGTATATCAGAAAATCGACGCAGGTACTCGTACGCACAACTACATTAGTAGTGAAATTAATTCCCGTTTGTCAAACATCTTCTAACTATCATCCGAAATTAATTTCCAAACACCATTGTCGTGACATAACCTTTCTATTTGCCACTCTTGACAGCATATTGCTTCAGTGTAAATCGGGCTCCGTTTTTACCCCCCACTACTATGTTCTTATCGTGAATAGGGTATAGTAGGTAGTTTTATTAATGCAGACATGGCCGATCTCGATCAAATAGAATCTTATGCAGCTACACTATTAATTTTATATATGGTATGATAAAGTCATGTGCCTGGCCACATCAGATTTTTTCCTTTAGTTTGCCTATTACCTGGACCTTATTTTCTAGCTGTAATTTTAAATAGGTATAATTTAAATATTTTTACTTTATCATACGCAGTATGGTAAAGTATTGTAATCATGCCGAAAAAAAAAATTGAGATTTTAGCGGAAATAGGTCTTTTTGGGTCCCCTGAACATTTTTGACCAAGGTACAAAAAAATGTCTGTGTGTGTGTGTGTCTGTGTGTAAACAATTTTTGTGGCGACGATTCCGGAGAAACTACTAAAGGAATCGGGACAAAAGTTCATATTTAGAAGTTTTATGACCAAACTTAGAGTTGAAAAGCTTTTGGTTCAAAAGGGTCCAAAGGAACTGGTAGTTTATTCTAAGCCTTTTTTAAGGATTTTGCAGATGAGCCGCCATTTCTGTAATTTCGTCAAAATAGTTAAATAATAAATGAAAGCAGAGGAAATTTTGAATAATTTATGCCTATGACATTTTTTGGTAACATTAATAGTTTAAGAAAAATGCAAATGTTGTCCTTATTTCCAATTTAATTTCTTTTCGCTACATGTTTCGCATCTCGCTAGATGCTTCTTCAGGCGCTAAAGGTTAGAGAACCAACGGTATAATTAGAAATTAATCACAAAATCTTTCGTCGACTTACATTTCGTCAGTTTCTTAAGGTCACATACATACATTATAAACACACATTTACGCACAATACACTGATTTAAAAAAGAAAACTTTTACAAATGTAGTAGCGGCAATTGGAGTATTTATTTCGAATACGTGATCTTTAAATATTTGTCACGTGGGAGCGATGTCGGGCTCAGTCAGTGGCCGTTTATTGAATATAAGCGTTAACACGCGGTAGATGTGGAGTAGTCCCGTATACTGCGTGCGCATAGGCGATCAAAAGCGCGGCAAAAATACTGGACCCCTCAACCTGATATCATAATTATATATTAAATTTGCCAACCTCAAAAACCACCCAACACACGCGACACACAAAAACTACATGATCAGTTTGAAAAGCGGCCTGTAGGAAAGGTCGTTCTGTTTGTTTAGGCATTTAACTGATTGGTCTCTAGCAGCCCTTTCAATCTCATACGCTTCGAGAATTTTAATTTTTGTACTTTTGCTGCACTTATGGAGTAATTTTGCATTAGCATTATTAAATTGGTGTCCATTGTTACCGAAATGTAAGTCGACGAAAGATTTTGTGATTAATTTCTTAAAACTAATTATACCGTTGGTTCTCTAACCTTTAGCGCCTGAAGAAGCATCTAGCGAGATGCGAAACATGTAGCGAAAAGAAATTAAATTGGAAATAAGGACATGACGAAATGTAAGTCGACGAAAGATTTTGTGATTAATTTCTTAAAACTAATTATACCGTTGGTTCTCTAACCTTTAGCGCCTGAAGAAGCATCTAGCGAGATGCGAAACATGTAGCGAAAAGAAATTAAATTGGAAATAAGGACAACATTTGCATTTTTATTATATATACCTTATATACCTTATTGGACCTTATTGGACACCAAGGATTCTATTAATAGTTTAGCTGCAAGAGCAAATTCTATTTGATCGAGATCGGTCGCATCTGCATTGATATGAAACTACATAGTAGCCAGGATTTAGACAAATATTTTTTTTTGTGCTGTCACCACAGAAATGTCTATGGCTGTCACCACGCTGTCACACTCGGAGAACCGCTATGGAACGTCATCTACAGTGTCATGAACGAATATAAATCTGTCAGAATTTGAATTAGCTTTTTTAACTTGACATTTCGTAGAAGTGTTATCAACCTAACATTTTCTATATCGAAATATAACCATTTTAGAATTTTTTTAAAATACGTATTTCTCAAAAAGCAATACAAAAAACGTTGATGTCACTCCTGCCGAAAACTACATAGCGCGACTCGCTCACATGCGACGACGACGCTCCGCCATCGGTGACGCGCCGCATCACCGCTCGTTGTGCTATTCCGTACTTTCGGCACTTGTGAGATAAACAACTATTATTCTGATGACAGTAGGTAGAGTCAAATGCTGATGCTTTGACAATACCTTCGATTGATACTATTGACTATCAAAATATCTGTCAAATCCTGGCTAACTAGTTTAATTTTAATGCAGACACGATTGATCTCAGTCAAATAGATTCTCATGCAGCTAAACTATTAATTTTATATATTGTATGATAAAGTCATGTGCCTGGCCACATCACATTTTTTTTATTGTAAATAACAGGATTAGCCAAAATTACCGGAACAACACACAATTCACCAACCATAAGAAAAGTATTTTGGCTTTAAACAAGCTATCGTTTTAATACATTTTCAATATATTATTTTATTATAGAAATTTGGTAACCTTTCCTTTTTAAAATTAGAACACCCTATTACATTTTTTAATTCTAAGGTTAATTCTAATGTGCGGGCCACACTAACGCGTAACGTGTAATCCCTAACGAATAATGTTCAACTTAATGCGTTAAAATCGAGTGTGACCACGATTTTTGTATAGGAATAATTTTTTTATAAAATGTTTTTTTTTCTTCTAACTATAAGCTATCAACAAAAAATATGTAGTCAAAATACGGGAACACCTAAATAATTTTCCAACTAAAAAAAATCGAAACAAATTTTCAAATACAAGTTGAAATGTTTTTAATATACTGGGTGTTTATTTTAGTAAACAAATTTGTAAACAATCCTCTTTTTAACAGAACACCCTGAACACGAAAACGGGTAAAAAATAAAAAAATCCACGAGAAAATAACAACACAATTAAATAGAAATAAATTAAATGTTCAAATTGCCACATTAAAATAAATGTGAACGTATGTTGGAAAATATTCTTAATTTGATATTCAGGAGTTTCGATTAATTGCTGGTCAGAAGTCAGAAATAATGCATTTAAAAAACTCATTTCTACACAACGTTCTTAGAATTAATCTTAGAATTAAAAAATAAAAATATACATAAAACGAAAGTGTTTGCAAATTTTCATAATAACTATACTTAACCGAGAGTTTGTTAAAACCCAAAACTCCTTCACATGATTTTTTTTTTCAATTTTTTTGCAGTTGGTTAATTATTTAGATGTCCCGGTAGTTTTCAGTATTTTTGGTTATAATTAAAAAATAATACATTTGATAAAAAATGATTCATATAAAAAATACTTAGAATTTGAAAATGTAATAATATATAGGGCGCTCTATTTAAAAAAGGAAAGGTTACCGAATTTCTATAATAAAATAAGTACCCTGTATATTGAAAATATATTTAAACGATAGCTTGTTTAAAGCCAAAACACTACTTGCACAATTTTTTGAATTTTTGTACGATTGGAGAATGATTTAGGTGGTCCGGTAATTTTGGCTAACCCTGAATATTTATAATAAATTATAACGTTTTAGTGCTTTCACTGGTCAAAAATAATGCGCACAGGTTCTGCTAATTGGGATACACATGGGACATTGTGGGTTAAAAGTAAAAGGTAAGAAATCTAGGGGTTTCCCGAAAATTTCAGTCGATGGAGAATATCTAAAATCAACATCGTAAATGAAGCCCCAAACATTTGCCCGGGGCTCCTTCAAGATATAACGCAACCACAACTTTTTTAAACATTATTTATAAGCCGGCATGTGGGTCCCATTGTTGCCGGGCAGCCAGTATTTTGGGCCCAGTCTGTCAGTGTATCATAGATACCCACACACGTATTTGATTGAACCACTTTACTAAACCTAACCTCTCAAGCTCAGCATCCAGCTGCTATCGCTGCCAAATAAATGTCGTTTTTACATACCCAAACAGAGACAGGCTCCCTTATCATCACTGAAAAGACGTGATATATTAAATGCCCCCAAGACATGTGGTCGAAATCCAATGTGTTCGTATCATTTTCATTGCTGTCTGGTTCATCGGCACCGTTTTTCCAATTCGGATCTTTGATTGTTTGTGTCGCGAAATAAACACACGCACTCAATGCTAGAACACTAGCTGCGGTGTATGCCTTTAGAGTAGGCAGGATGACACCCATGTCATGTAATAAAAACGGCATGTCTGTTTATTACGTGAAACGGCAAAACTTGCTAGTAGCTGTCACTGTCACGAGCACTGTCTAGCTGCTAACCAATCAGTTGTACGTTTGCTCGGTTTCTGTGCATTTGACATTGGTGAACGACGCACGACCACGGCACGACCGCCACTCCGCGTCGCGACACTGCGCGTTTGCATTCTTCCGCTCCAAACGTCCATAAATGCGACATAGCAAAAGACCACGTTGTCTGTTCTGTTTGGTCCACGACCTTTGGGAATAGAACATGTTTATCAGTGGGTAGGGAGAATGCAGGTTGTATGTTGTAGTCCTACATTCCCGTATTTCATGTAATATTTATTATGTATATTGATCATACGCCGCGTCAGTAACTTAACATGCGATATATGATGTCATCGCTCGACGTCGGATATAGTCGTTATGGAAGGAATCTGCACCACTATCGTATATCTACTATGAGCTATAGCGCTGAGACAACAGATGGCGCTCTGAGTATAGCATCGTTAAGCATCGTAAGCATCGTATTGCATCGCATGCTCAGAATGCATAATGTTCGCTATAATGTGTCCGACAAAAAGTTTCTTGCATGTACAGGATGTTACCAAAACATAATTAAACTTAATTTAAATTCAGTAGAGTAAACAAAATATGCGTAGAATGAAGTACATGGACGCTACGTAAACTAAGTTCAGGTATAATACGATAAGGAATCCTTAACTTGACCGGGCACAATCATTTCCCGCGAAACTTTGCGCAAAGTTCTCAATTTTTAGTTAAAGGTCGAAAACGTAAATTGTCGGATTAAAACGTAAGATGGGTCATAATCAGTTGCAGATTTAAGGGCCGAGACGCCCCTAGGCACTATATGTCTGAGCGCCCCTCCCAAGACTTAAAATAATGCAAATAGAAAAGGTTAAAAAAAGAGCTGTCAAGTATACCGAATTGTTTCAAAAATCTCTTATCGCTCTTGTTTTTCTTTTGCTAATTTTCGAAATTCAGCACCACTTTTTTCTTCTCACTCATGTATTTCATTTTATTTGCATACGCGTATTGTCAGCACCGGCCGGTGGCGTGTCCAAAGTGTGCGAGGCATACAGGCACCCTAATAAAAACGCACTCAAGGCTGGATTTTTCAGTTCTAGGTTAAACCGTGAAGTAGGCCCCCCTGGCCTACGGCCCAGGGGAGGAAATTGTGTTTTAGAAGCGTCTAACTCACTAAAGCCTACAGACGACTAAACTTTCATCCGATGGGTAGTCCACTAAAATTAGTCAAATAAAGCCATTCACACGGCTCGGCTCGTTCAAACTCATTACAAATATTTTATTACAAATGATATGCAAAAAGTCCCATCGATATTGTGTCTGCGCCGCGAGTTATTCACGGTCAAAAATAACCGACTTTGGTTATTTAACAATATCTTACTTTCTATTGATTGGACGACAATAGACGTTATTTCGAAATTTCTATCTTATTTTCTCCAAAAAATGACTGTACGGAAATGCAGTAATAATTTTCAATAGCCTATTTCATATGCATATTCAAGTTTGTGCATTAAAAATATACGTTAGAGTGAACTTTGTACCTTTGCTAATAATAAAAAAATACCGAGAATATGAGATATTACGAAATTTATAGATCTTTTTATTATTTACATAAAAACATTGTTTAAGTACGACTTGGCATTTTCAAGTTATGCGTCTGAAAATGCCTCGATAGCACGTAAGAATAAGGAGTGATCCATTCCGCGTCCAAAGTATTTGAACACATGATTGAGCATCATATTTTATAATAAGAAAACAATAAAATGCAGTAAAAACTTGACCATTTCCGAAATATGTCCATCAGAAGGTTAAGAAGTTCCCACCTCGCTTTGTAGCTGAAATGCAACAAAACTTCTTTTGTGTGAATTCAAATGTACGCTAGTAGATAAATGATGATATATTATTTTGACAAAAATCATTATATGTATAAAATAAATTTTTCTTGTAAAGGACACATCGAAAACCGCCAACCTTTGACCACATGTTTTTATTAGTTCTTTTAAAATTAACTATGTTGCCACTTAAAATAAACCAGCCCATTTTTGAGACGAGAATTGTTATTCGCAGTATAATATGTATAGTGTGATTGTTGCCACTTGTTTTAGACTTTTTCAGCCGTATGTAATAAAAACGGTTACTCGAATAAAGAAGTATTGTATTGAATCAGAACATCTTTCACTTTCAATCTAACGTTTATTGGCGTCAGACCAATAGCAACCAAGGTAATATCACACACGACTTTACCCATTTTTCAAAATCGCTTCTTGACATAGTCTTCCTTGCCATGGTTTCGCGCGAGTGAAAGTTACGATAATATTGCTAGATCTTTTAATCGCCTACAATAAATATCATATGCATTTTTCCGCACAAGCAACGATTCTTACCTATTTCGGCTGAAAAGCATCACCCATATGAAAGAGCAGTAGGCACAGATTGTTTACAGGGTGTCACGTTCCGCATCTTGAAAATTTCCAATGGAATTTAATAGAACATCATACTCATGCTGATCTAGTGTTGATCTATGATATTTTATGCTGATATTCTGCTGATCGGACTATCAATGGGCCGTTTGTCAATAAACGTTGTTTTTGAATTGAAAGGAATTTAAAACTGTATTGAAGAAATCAACGATATGTTTAATGTTGCTATTATCCAAATTATGAGATCGTATAAATTTGGGTTGTGATGTAGTGTCTTGTAAAACCATACTTTCTTCGTGAGGAGGTATGTGTACAGATTGACTATATCAAAATATGATACCATAAACGAGTATTGCTTATTTTTATACTTTTTGTTTTATTTATAAAATGTATGGAGTTTTTATTTCTTATTGTGGTTTGAGCTACAGCTGTACACAGCACAGCGCCAGCGCGCCCGGGCCAATGCTGTTTTCTTGCAGGTGTAATCGGCCAGTCGGTATAGTCGATGCCAACCAGTGTTGCCAGATTCTATTTTTCAATGGCGCATGAGTCGTTTAAAAAGTCGCGACCTTTGAAAGAAAGTAGCGACCTTTGAAAGTTTATTGGGAGAGGATTACAAAATAAAAATGTTTTTGTTTTTAACTATATTTGCTTTATAATATACATTTATTTACATATTCATTGGATTATAATTTTATCATACTGCAATGTTCTCACACAACCGAATAATATCATCTATTTCTTCGTCATCATCTTCATTTTTCTTTGAATATATCGAAGAATTATATTTTAGCATTTCTGCGCTTGGACTGAAAGTTTTGCAACACATTTTGTTGACAGAAAAATAACTTTTAATTGTTACAATAGAATTTAATAGTTCTAGCTGCATTCTATTTCTAAGTTTGTTTTTATTATATTCATTATGGAAAAACATCTCTCCACTACCGCATTTGATGACGGTAAACTTAACATATTTAAAGCAAATTCTGCTATGTCTACAAAACGAGGTTCTCCCGCAGCATTTTGTAACGTAATTACTTTTTTCCAAAATATGTGTGAATCAGATGGAATCTGTTCAAAGATATCCTCCCACTTAACACTTAACATATTACGATATTGGTTTTGTATGTCAGAAATTTTTTCAGAGTTAGCCAAGTTCAGCGGAAGTTCTGAAAATGCCGGCCTTGCCTGGTTTAAAATAACACTTGGAGAAAAGTAATTAATTTGTTTAAAAACTTGTAAGTGTTGTGGCATCCTTTTAATAAGTTCTTCTAACAGCTTTATTATGAATTTTATGCATTTCTTGCGTATTAATTTTAATTCTTCTCTAGGTAAGTCACTTTCTTTACTTTCAAGTTCAAATTCATAACCCAAATCTGCATAATCACTTTCTAAAATATTTTGCTCTAATTGTAACAAGTTAGACAAATTTTCAATGTTATCTTCAATACGTATTGGAGGTTTCATGACTTGTCGTGTTAAGGACCATATCAATGTACTAATTTCTGTGAATCCTTTATAAAAATCAATGTCAGAGCCTTGAAAATAAACATTTAAATTATAAATTTCTTTGAGAATGGGCCGCAGAAATAATAGATATAACTTATTTTTCTTATTTTTAAACAAATCTGCTAATATTTTTGCTGAGTGGCAGCGTTCATTTTGTGACTGAATTTCAAAAAATGTCTGCAGCTCTAGATATTGATCTAAAATTTTATCAACTGCCTTATAACGAGATAACCATCTAGTTTCAGATAGTTGCGTTAATTTATAAAATCGTACATTCTCCCCAATATTAATTAGTTGGTAAATTTCTTTATATTTAGCCATTCTGAGTGAACTATGCCGAAACCATGAATATGTTTCTCGTAATAGAAAATCAATTTCATCATGAAACTCTTGTGATGCTTTCGATGAGCAAAGGTGAAGACTATGGCATACACATTTTACTAAAATCACATTCGGGTTGTGTTTTTCCTTAATAATGCTAAAGAGAGAGTTATATTTTCCGCACATATTATTGGCGCCATCAGTGCCCAGGCCAAAGATGTTTTGCATTGTTAACCCAATTTTTGTCAAATAATCATAAACTGAATTATAAAGTTCAAGAGCACTCGTTTCAATAACACGGAGAAAAGATAAAAAATGCACTTTTATATCATTATGTGTTCTTGAATAATATTTTATGCATATACATAAACATTTCTCAGTGCTAACATCGGTCGATTCATCACATATTAATGAAAATTTTGATGTACCCAAATCATCTATTATCATTTTTAAAAAATATGGTGCAATTACTTGCTTTATAAGTGCAGTACACTTTGTGCGGTGTAGACGCAGCTGTTCAGTTGTTATTGTAGATCTGGAACTGCCAAACTGATGTTCCTTAATAAAATTGTTTATGATATCTGTTATATGATCCACTGTCCTTATTGATGTATGAGATGCAATATAACAAGCTAATACAACTTCTTGCTTTTTAGTAAAATCAGTAGCTGTGTTTCCAGCTAAAATAATAAACATAGGTAAAGTAAATATAAAAGTTAATAACAAAGTTATAACTACTTACACAGTAATTATAACAAAAATAACTTACCATAATTGCGAATGGATGCCTGGTTAATAATTTTCTGCTGGTTTAATTTGTGCTTTTGTGTTTTGCAGTGCTTCAAAATATCTGCATGGTGAGCTCTAATTTCTGTACTACACAATTTGCAGTAACTATTGCAGTTCTTCCCTTCTTTCAGCCAGCCTATATTAATAATCGTAAGATACTATACCCACCACCAGCGAAATAATTAAACAAACTTACCTTTAAATTGTGATTCATTTTCCCACTCTTTGCGGTGTTTGGTTGATTTCCCCATTATAAACGATAAACAAACCACTTACAGCGTACAATTTACTCTGATTGGGTGCCTTACAAGTTTAAACCACGTTACAATAAGCACTTAATTGGGGGGTGTTTTGGTCTTACCAGTCTTACCACCACACATTATTTAGTGCACGACCTTAGCGAGCTTAGAGAACCTGCTATGGGAGGGCGCTGTATACGTGCTGTATACACTATTCCAAACCATCGTTTAGTATACGTATGCTCTATAAGGTTACCAGAACTTTTTGCTAAGAGTAACACAAAACTGACAAACGTAGTAAAAGTAAAATTCCTAAATGCATCTATATAGCATGAAAAGTCGCAGCGCGACTTTATAATTATTCTTGGCGCGCATTATCTTCAAAAGTAGCGAAATTCGCGACTAATCGCGCTTTCTGGCAACACTGATGCCAACTTTGCGCTTTTACGCGTAAAGGCCGTCACTGACGGTACTGCGCCGCAGTACGATTTTGTTGGATGCAACGAAATTGGAATGAATCGGTCGAAATTTGACCGTGTGTGGGCCCGACCGATCAAGTTGAGTCTGCTTGACGTGCAGACTAAATTGTACAGCGGCGCAGTATCAGCTGATTCTAGTACAATACATGGGTGGAGGGTTTGTGGTGTTCATATAAGTACAGAAATCCGTACAGCTAAACAAATGTGGCCAGTATTGCCAAATCAGTAGATTTTTCCTTAGATCTGGTGTATCGATTGGTTTAGTGAAAATCTAGTGTCATAAGTTATAACTCAATAATGTTCTTTTCTATACAATCTTTAATATTTCTTTATACAAATATTTATTCTATACTACTGTTATCTTGTTTATGTTGTTAATAATAAGTCACTGTTACTATTATATGAAACACTTTATTTGCGTTGTCATCATGCGTACAGCTACATCGTCATATCATGTACTCTACGTGCCACGTAGGCCAGCGTCGTGTTCTAGCGACATCTATCGGTATAATCTTAGACGGTAATGTAGATAACTATCTACAACATCTCCCTTAACAAACATAATCAAACTTATCTTCTAAAGTAATGGTATGACATTGTTTACAATGATTAACAAAAACTCATGTTTACTTAAATTTAGACATTAATAATACAGTTAATATTTAACATAATCTTTGAATCTAATGGGTTGTCTAATTGTCCGTTTTGGTCGTGAGTCGTGAAATATGTCATTATTCGTTACAGGTCTGTCGTCACTATTAGTACTGTCATTGTTACATTCATTGTTGGGTTCTTCATCTTTCTTATCCTCCTCCGTATTTTCGAGATTTTTGTCCAGTAATTTGTTGAATATGTCACTTTCCGAATATTGATTAATTTTTTTTATAAAGCGTCTATTTCTGGATAACACATGGTCTGTCTTGTGGATCTTGACTTCGTAAGACCGTGGTTTTGATTTGCTTACACCCACTATTACTGCAGGTTCCCAAATTTTATCCAGTTGAACCATAACGTTGTCGTTAATATTTAGTTTTGGTAAGTCCTTGCTCTTCTGGTCATAATAATCTTTTTGGTAATTTTGGTTTTCCTTCAAAAATTTTTCGTAACTGTCATTTATGTATTCAGGTTTTAGTTGTTCTGTTTTGATAGGAATATTTGTTTTGATTCTTCTGCCAAATAAGAGTTGTGCCGGTGATGGTAGTCCTTCTCGTATCGGTGTACCACGATACTCCATAAGTGTGATGTACATGTCTTTTTTATCATAGAGTGCCTTTTTTAGTAGGTTCTTGATGGTCTGAACATGTCGTTCGATGAATCCATTTGACTGAGGGTATCTTGGTGATGATGTGATGTGACCCACTTGCCAATCTCGTAGAAATGTTGCAAACTCTCTGCTGGCAAATTGTGGTCCATTGTCGGAATACAATAGATCGGGCTTTCCATGTCTTGCAAATATGCTTTTGAAGGTTTGTATTGTGCTAAAACTGGTTGTCGAATTCATGGTAATTAGTTCCGGAAATTTGGAGTAAATGTCAACTATTAGTAAGTATTGTTTTCCATAAAAATAAAAGAAATCTGCTGCTACTATTTGAAATGGTCTAGTTGGGAGTTCTCTGTTAATTAAGGTTTCTTTTTGTAGTGAATTTTGGTGTTTCAGACAAGTAATACAATTTTTTATTGTATCTATAATTTCCTTAGTCATGTTAGGCCAATATACTGTTTCTTTTGCTTTTGCTTTAGTCTTTTCTATGCCTAAATGTGAGTAATGTAGTTTTGAAATTACATTCTTTCGTAGCTTCTTTGGTATTATCAGTTGATTTCCTTTATAAAGTACATTATTCATTTCTACTATTTCTGATCTTTCTGACCAGTATGGATGTAATTCTGAAGGAATTTGGTTTTTGTTATTCGGCCAACCTTCCTTGATCTGTTTTAATAATTTCTGTAGTTCTGGATCTTTTTCAGTTTCTTGTACTAGGTCAGTAAGGTTTTTTGTATTTATTTCGTAGTAGTTTATTAGGTTAACCTGCGATTCTGTGTCAGGAGTGGCAGATGTGGACAACAACACCCTTTTGGTAAATGTCCAGCATATCAAAAACAATGCATGAAATGTAAAAAATATAATCATTTTGCCAAGGTTTGTAAGACAGTAAAAACAGTAAAGACAATAAGACAAGACTCTGACGACGAAGACTCTGACGAGAACCTAGCAGTAGAAACTATACATAAGATCAATACAGTAGAACATCATTGGTTTGAGAAGGTATATTTTGTAGATTATAAAAATACTATCACATTCAAGCTAGATAACATGGCGCAGTCGAGCAAAGTTTAAAAGAAGAACAGTGGAAAGAAGTAAAAAAAAAAAAAAAAAAAAAAAAAAAAAAAAAAAAAAAAATGTTATCTTGTTTATGTTGTTAATAATAAGTCACTGTTACTATTATATGAAACACTTTATTTGCGTTGTCATCATGCGTACAGCTACATCGTCATATCATGTACTCTACGTGCCACGTAGGCCAGCGTCGTGTTCTAGCGACATCTATCGGTATAATCTTAGACGGTAATGTAGATAACTATCTACAACAACTACGTAATATATTATACCGCATTATAATAGGTGATTATAATGTTGGTAGATTTAGTAGAATTTCTGTAGAGCTAGTTGAGAAAAATAGATTTTAGTCGCTAGTAGAATTTTTAACAGACAGTCGTGTCGATTGTTGTTTAATTTATTGGTTAAGATTATACAGGGTTAGTCAAACCTGTATTGTGATATGTTTCCTACTCACAAATATCATTTCTTAATTGGTTATAAACAAAAAACCTCAAAAAAACTTGTTTTTTTTCGTTTTTCGCTTGTAAAAACTGAACCGATGGAGGAATCTTGTTGCTGTCAACATACCAATTGTAGAGAATGAAAAGACGAAAAAAATAAACCTTACACGGACTTGATCGCGTTAAAACTAACGGAGGAAATTCTGAAAACCCGGAAAAATCTGCGCTTTTTTCAAAACTTCAGAACTCCGCCATTTTTAAAGTAGTAGCGGAGGCTTTTCGCGACAAAGTAGCGACTGATGGGTACTTTGAGTGTGCACAACCCAGGCGTTGTCCGATGATTACTTTTTGCACTATTGCGATTTGATTGTTTTTTATGCAATATGGTTCGGCGAGCCTGGATGCGTCGGAGGTGGTCCAATTTTAATTTTTTTAACGTACTTCGAAAGTAGAGGTATTGTGCTACAAAACGTCTATTCTGATTTTGAGCTAAAATGTTGCAAAATAGGCAAAAAATGCTTTCAAATAAGACCGAAAACTGCACCGCGCTCCAAAACGGTCGAGTAGTGGGGGTAGGCGGCAGACGCGGGGAAACGCGTATCTATAGTAATCCCAGCGCGTTGCGCGTTTCCCCGAGTCGGTCGCCTACCCCACTACTCGACCGTTTTGGAGCGCGGTGCAGTTTTCGGTCTTATTTGAAAGCATGTTTCGCCTATTTTGCAAGTTTTTAACGCAAAATCAGAATAGACGTTTTGTAGCACAATACCTAAGTTTCGAAAAAAGTAAAAAAAATTAAAATCGGACCACCACCGACGCATCCAGGCTCGCCGAACCATATTGCATAGAAATATTTAAATCGTAATTGTGCAAAAACTAATCATCGGACAACGCCTGAGTTGTCCACACTCAAAGTAGCTATCAATCGCTACTTTCACGCGAAAAGCCTCCGCTACAGATTTGAAAATGGCGTAGTTCTGAATTTTTGAAAAAACGCAGATTTTTCCGGTTTTTCCGAATTTCCTCCGTTAATAATAATTCAATCGAGTCCGTGCAGGGTTCATTTCTTTTATCTTTTCATTCTCTACAATTCGTCCATTGAAAGCAACAAGATTGCTCGATCGGTTCAGTTTTTACAAGCGAAAAACGAAAAACAACACGTTTTTTTGACGTTTTTTGTTTATAACAAATTAAGAAATGATATTTGTGAGTAGGAAACATATCACAATACATCTACGGACTGCTTCACGTGACCTGGGACCGTCGGCTTCCTGCTAGTATTTTTGTCACGAACTCAGTCATTTTCTGCTCTATTGCCTGGTCTATATACTAATTTCATGCTATTCAATAAAACATTACTTTTGGAGTATTTTGGACCGGCATGTTATATATCGTTGAAAAGGAGAAAAAATGCTCTATTTATTTCAGTCATAACCAGCTATGGTTTCCTTTAAAAAAACACAACTTTATGTTATATCTACAAAACTATTAGAGATATTTAAAATGTGAGAATTCCACTGACTTCTAATCGAAAAAGCGTCTGAAGAACGCGCAAATATCATTCATCTGATTTAACAAACAACAAAGATATCGCCAAGTATCAAAATAGCGAAAATCGAGTTTTGTGTTATAACTCGAACACAAAAGACGACAGGTAATTTTGGATTTCACCAGTGAGTTTATCTCTTCGTATGACGGAATTGCCCGATAAATTACCTTTCTCCTTTAATATCTTACCGTCGATAAACCAGTTTTCCATCTATACCTCCATGGGCTATGGTGGGCCTGAGGTGTCCGTCACCTCCGGCGCGACGTCACATCTTGTCTTCGAATCTTGAAGATGTTGTGACTGA
This sequence comes from Melinopterus prodromus, assembly GCA_964023965.1. Lineage (NCBI taxonomy): Eukaryota > Metazoa > Arthropoda > Insecta > Coleoptera > Scarabaeidae > Melinopterus > Melinopterus prodromus. Next base: position 41,887,405 of record OZ030391.1, on the reverse strand, counting down.
AGCACCAATTGGCGACATTGGACACCCCCCTTATGGTCTCCATTTGAGTGTTTTTTCCATTGAGTGTACATCTTACTCCTTGGCTATAGCGTACTGATGAGGACTAATAGTCCGAAACACGTGTCTACGGTTGCTTCTTCGTATGACGGAATTGCCCCATAAATTACCTTTCTCCTTTAATATCTTACCGTCGATAAACCAGTTTTCCATCTATACCTCCATGGGCTATGGTGGGCCTGGGGTGTCCGTCACCTCCGGCGCGACGTCACATCTTGTCTTCGAATCCTGAAGATGTTGTGACTGAAGCACCAATTGGCGACATTGGGCACCCCCCTTATGGTCTCCATTTGAGTGTTTTTTCCATTGAGTGTCCATCTTACTCCTTGGCTATACCGTACTGATGAGGACTAATAGTCCGAAACACGTGTCTACGTTTGCTTCTTCGTATGACGGAATTGCCCGATAAATTACCTTTCTCCTTTAATATCTTACCGTCGATAAACCAGTTTTCCATCTATACCTCCATGGGCTATGCTGGGCCTGGGGTGTCCGTCACCTCCGGCGCGACGACACATCTTGTCTTCGAATCCTGAAGATGTTGTGACTGAAGCACCAATTGGCGACATTGGGCACCCCCCTTATGGTCTCCATTTGAGTGTCCATCTTACTCCTTGGCTATACCGTACTGATGAGGACTAATAGTCCGAAACACGTGTCTACGGTTGCTTCTTCGTATGGCGGAATTGCCCGATAAATTACCTTTCTCCTTTAATATCTTACCGTCGATAAACCAGTTTTCCATCTATACCACCATGGGCTATGGTGGGCCTGGGGTGTCCGTCACCTCCGGCGCGACGTCACATCTTGTCTTCGAATCCAGAAGATGTTGTGACTGAAGCACCAATTGGCGACATTGGAGACCCCCCTTATGGTCTCCATATGAGTGTTTTTTCCATTGAGTGTCCATCTTACTCCTTGGCTATACCGTACTGATGAGGACTATTAGTCCGAAAGACGTGTCTACGGTTGCTTCTTCGTATGACGGAATTGCCCGATAAATTACCTTTCTCCTTTAATATCTTACCGTCGATAAGCCAGTTTTCCATCTATACCTCCATGGGCTATGGTGGGCCTGGGGTGTCCGTCACCTCCGGCGCGACGTCACATCTTGTCTTCGAATCCTGAAGATGTTGTGACTGAAGCACCAATTGGCGACATTGGGCACCCCCCTTATGGTCTCCATTTGAGTGTTTTTTCCATTCAGTGTCCATCTTACTCCTTGGCTATACCGTACTGATGAGGACTAATAGTCCGAAACACGTGTCTACGGTTGCTTCTTCGTATGACGGAATTGCCCGATAAATTACCTTTCTCATTTAATATCTTACCGTCGATAAGCCAGTTTTCCATCTATACCTCCATGGGCTATGGTGGGCCTGGGGTGTCCGTCACCTCCGGCGCGACGTCACATCTTGTCTTCGAATCCTGAAGATGTTGTGACTGAAGCACCAATTGGCGACATTGGGCACCCCCCTTATGGTCTCCATTTGAGTGTTTTTTCCATTGAGTGTCCATCTTACTCCTTGGCTATACCGTACTGATGAGGACTAATAGTCCGAAACACGTGTCTACGGTTGCTTCTTCGTATGACGGAATTGCCCGATAAATTACCTTTCTCCTTTAATATCTTACCGTACATAAACCAGTTTTCTATCTCAAAAAAAGACTACACAACAACCTTACTCATTTTTCGATATCTCTTATAGTTACCGAGATCTCCTATAGTAACTTCGAATTTGGCACACCCTGTACATGTCACCAATGCAGGTACAGTTGATGTTTTTATTTATTGGAAATGCAGCTGAGGCAAGATTATGCAGCTTCAATCCAACTTTAAGAGTTGCACATAGCGATATAGGCAAGTGCGCTGCGACCAAACTAAAGAATTTGCATAGCAAGTAACAAATGAAAAATCCGTCGATGTCATATCAAAAGTGTACTTGTGGTAAGTAACATCAACAAATAAGATTCAGATAAGCCCTCGAGACAGTCAAATCGAGAAGTTGAGTTAACATAGGCGATAAAGTTTGAACGTCTTGGAATTCGATCGAAGCGTCACCAACACCGTAGACGCGTCTCACGTTGATATCGTGCATTGATATGTCACCGAAATTCAAATTATTGAAGAAATATTATGATAAAACGAAAATGCGTGCGCAGACGGTTTCGTCTCCTAGTCATTCCAATCAACGACAATAATTTTTAAGGTCATTTCTTTTAACTCCGGCAAAACGGAACGGTACCCCAGCGGCCCATATCTCTCTGCGCGGGGTCAATTTGCGGCCAAGTGGCGACTGTTTTGATATGCGCGAAGTAGTTAACGTTTGTGTGCCGCGAAAATCTGATGTGACCTTTGAACGTAGACTTAATCATGGAGGAACAGGTAGTCATGGTGCTCCATCCGAACGAAGTACCAGTAATTGTCCACAACGGAACCGTGGTGGCGCAAATCCGAAACGGTAGGCACACTTATGATTTTTACGCGCGATATTAGCGCCATTGTTGTCGTGCGCTTCTGACGCCATTGCTTCTTGTATATAGTGTTGATGTTGTTTACCGAGAGCAGCTGTACTGATATTGATTAACGAATTCGAAACGATTTGTTATTGTATTTCGTAGTATGTACATTACATACTCCTTTTTAGTAGCGTACACTTGAATACAACGAAATATTTTTAGATTTGATTTTCTAATTCAGAAGTTGTTTTTGTAAAATAGACACCATGTAAATACTGGATAAATATTCATGATTGATGCGCTTTATAAATGATTGTTATGATTTATTTTCTTTTTTATTTTATGCAATTTTGGCCGAAACGATAGTTAAGTAAGCTAATTAGTGAATAAATATTGCGTATATTAGTACCTTGAATTTTTTTCTGTCAGTTATAGAAGAAAATATATGCTGTGTTAATAAATTGGTGTACGTAACCCTATCTGACGTGAAGTGCACGAGTCAGTGCCGGATTTAAGCGAGGGCTGACTGGGCTGCAGCCCAGGGGCCCCACCAAAAAGGGACCGCCACCAAAATAAAACAAAACAAACAAAAACAAAAAAAATATATTTAAAATATTACTGTACAGGTGACCAAAAATAAAACCAGCACCGCAGTTTAACACTTTTATTAAAATCATGTGTATAAAGGTGTATAAATGTGTATAAAAGTAGGGTGACCAACTGTCCCTATTTGAGCGTGCAGTCCCAAATTATGACTACTGGTCCTGACCAATAAAGCATTCGGAATTTTGCAACTAAATGCAATTGTTAACTTTATTGTTACTGAAGACTTTATTTAACTCATATTTTTAGACGTTCTTCTTGTCTATAAAAAGTCTTGCGCCATGAATAAATAGTAGACCGCCGAAAATCCAATGACAATTTAAGAAAAAAATCTATTAAGTATTGGAAATCAGTGGAAAAATAACGGTCGGATAGAATGCTTAGTTTTTTATAATAAAATATTGTTCAGGTATATTTTCTTTCTTATTTCTGTATCTAGCACAATGCACAACTAACTACACTATTGGGGCCTATGACATGTTATGTCATATGTGTATCAAAAAGTTGTCACCCTAGTGTAAAGTGGCGCAGTATATTGGCTATTTTATGTGTTTACAATGCAAAATAATGTCATCAAGTAATGTGCTGATTTATTTAAGGGTCACTGCTGCGTTTTCCCCACAGCTTTTCTGCCCTGGGGCCCCTCAGCTTTTCAGCCCAGGGGCCCCCACAGTCCTAAATCCGGCTCTGGCTCGACACATCACCTTGAAGAGCTAACATATTTAAAGCGGACTGCCAAGTACTCGCGGCTAAGTACCTAACGTTACAAATCTAGTTACTATGGAAGCACATTATTTGTTCATCTATTGTTAAGAGAAAAATCATTGAGATGTTCTGTTAGGGTACCTACTAAAGAACACTACTGAAAAAATGCTCTGTAAGATTTCTTTCCCACATACAGAGCGAGACCTTCTAAGACTTTGTATTAAAACAGCAATAAATTTGAGTAATATGTTAACACCATTTTATATGTGAATAATTGTCCATTATGCAAGGAAATAAATCAATGTTGAATAATAATAAAAGCCTCCTTGATCCTTGTAGATTTATTTAATTAGCTGTATGCATGTTTCGGTGGACATCACCATCATCAGTACGTACAATCTACAAAGGAAAAAATGCGAAATAACTAATGAAAATGAAAAAAACGAAAATCTCTCTAAAAACCCACTGTCAAAAATTATCTAAGCGGAGCATGAAGAGATACTATCGGGAACAAAACGATCTTGGAGGAGCACAGGAAAACAGTGTCAGTCACACGGACTGAATTAAAAAACACATAATCACAATTAAAATACGGAGACACAGTTAAAATTATCTTGAATACAGAACGTGTTTCAGGTACGTGTTTATCATATGCTAGCTCGAGGCAGAAGAAAATTGCGCGCGAAAATGAGTACACCGAACATAGATACAGGAAAAATCAACAAAATTTACCACAACTCAAAACGGGGGACAACGAATTCAAAACACGACAAGAAGGGGGTGTAAAACAAAAATTAATAATTAAATTAAATTTATACTTCCGGCAATAATAAATCTGCAAGGATCAAGGAGGCTTTTATTATTATTATCCATTTTATATGCTTTGAAAAGGTAGATCGGGAAAGGCTAGGTCTATGGAGAAATGCAATATACTTTGGTGACATCTACAGAAACCAAATTGGTTATTAATATTGTTATAATGTAAGAAGTTTTTTATAATGTAGGTAGGTTTAAAATTAATTGAATGAAAAATATTAAGCAAGAATTCAGACAGGAGACTGGTGGGAGAGTTATAGAAAGCTGTGATAGGAAGAATAGGGTGGTCAGGTTTCTGGAGTTTGGGGAGGGCATTTAAGGGGAATGGAAGCGTTCATAGGAACAAACCGTGAAATAATGAAATACTTGTGGGTAAACAAGTGCGGTTTAGTTGGTAATAATGTTGGGTTGGGTTCTTTTTTGATATCTATATAAATTTTGTTTGAAAAAAATCATTAGTTTTATCCAGTGATGTTAAAATATGGTGATATTTTTTTTTTCGTAAATTGCCGTCGAATTTTAAATTAATAATTTCAAGTATTAAATTACTACGCAATTAAAAATTAGTAATGGTAAATTACGTTTGCTAAAATTACTAAGCAATTAAAAATGGTAAATTACGGTGGCTTAAATTACCGGGTAATAAAAATTCAAAATGGCAAATTATGCTGGTTTAAATTACCGGGTAATTTAATAAAAAGTCAAAATGGTAAATTAAACCGGCGTTAACATCGATCGCTGTAACTCATGATTGCTACTTATGTTAATACAAATGTTTGGTAAATAAAAGTCATAATTTGGTAGATAACTATCCCTAGGGATGTTAAACTTCTGTAAGTATTTTTTTTGTAAATTATCGCTGAAATTAAAATTATTAATTTTAAATATTAAAATACCATGGAACTAAAAATTCAAAATGCTAAATTATATTTTCCATAATTACCGGGTAACTCAAAATTTTAAATTACCGATGACAGTAACTTATGATAGCTACTTATTTCAATAATAATGTAGGGTGCAGCGTTAAAAGTGATTATTTTCTAGATAACCAGCAATGTCCGACGTATTTCCTGATTTAATAGTAGTAATTCATTATTAAAATACAAACAAAGACTACAATAAAATTTATATTTTATTTATACCAGCAATTTATAAAAGGACAGTCTACCAGCATAATATAGTATAAGATACTTTAATTCATTACCAACCCACAAAACAACAACACCCGGTTTAAAAACAATGATCATTTTTTTATCCGGATTACCGGACATTTCTTTAAATCGTAAATTCGATAGTAGACTTCTGATTTAAAATTTGTTATTGGCTCCCCCTTTCCACCCTCTACTCATTCTATAAAAAAGAATTACCTATATTTTATCAAATAATATCCTGATTAAAAAATGATCCATGTGAAAACATTTTTTAATAGTAATTTTTTTGCTGGACTTTGTAGGGCTTTGCAGGAAATTAATATAAATATCGGTAAATTACCAACGGTAATATATGTTGACGGTAAATTACCAACGGTAATATATGCCGACGGTAAATTACCATCGGTAATTTAAGCTGTAAGTTACGGTAATTAAATATACCTAAATTACCATTAATTACGGTAATTTATTTGGTAATTTATCCGGCAAATTACGCCTTTACATCCCTGTTTTTTTTCTATGTAGGTGTGTGAGTACACCCGTGTTTATATCAGCATTTTGGTCAAATTTTACGTCAAAATAGATAAATAATAAATTAAAGTAGAGGACATTTTGGATAATTTATGTCTATAATATTTTTTGGTAAAATTAATAGTTTAGCTGCAGGAGTAAATTCTATTTGATCGAAATCGTGTCTGCATTAATAGTAGGTAGCCAGGATATTTTGAACTTTTGACAGTATTCAGAACGTCAGCGGTTGCGAAGCGTCAATTCAACACGCAAATGTATGGAGAATGCGATCAAACACGCGGGCACGTACGCTATGTGAAACAATATTGGAACATCTTGGTGTTCAAAAGTCAATGTGTGTTTCAAGTGCGGATAGCAATGTTGGTATGTTTTCGCGAATAAATGCAAGAAAGATTCTAAGACGGTATGTTAACCTTAAAACTTATTTGGAATATTGAGCATAATTCTTTATGATCTTTTGTAGTTGAACACGTGGTAATATCTGAAAATATAGTATGCTAGAAGCCAATATAATATAGTAATCACCAGAATCAACAACCTATGACAAAGTATACTAATCGTAGCGAAATTTCTTTTTTAGATTTTAGCGGAGATATGTCCTATTGGGTCCCCTAAACATTTTTGAGCCGCTATAATAAATTAATGTAGAGGAAATTCTGAATAATTTATGACTATGACAAATAAATAGTTTAGCCGCATGAGCAAATTCTATTTCATTAAGATCGCTCGTACTGCATTAAAACACTATAGTATTAAAACTAGTTGGCCAGGATTTGTCAGATATTGTGATTCTAATGACAGTAGGTAGTGTCAAATGCTGATGCTTTGACATTACATACTGTAAATATAATCAAAATATCTGTCTAGTTCTAGTAGTAATAGAATCTCATCCAGCTAAACTATTAATATATGGTATGATAAAGTCATGTGCCTGGCCACATCAGACTTTTTAAATAAGTAAAAGTTAATTGAAATAAAGCAAGATCAGAAAAGAAACAAATATTATTATTTAAAATATGAAGCAAAAAAAAACAAAAAAAATCTGTCACTGGCATACCAGTTTGTGTGTGGTTTTCAAGTAACTAAATTGAATGGGAATAAATGAAAGAAACTAAAACAGATTCGTGCCTCTCCAATACAGAAACGGACCCAAACAATTCATTCTAAATTTTATTTTTAATATTTATAAAAAGCAAAAATGCCATCACCAATTAAAATGCAGTTAATTGAAATTTTTAACATTTAAGTTTTTAAAAGCATAAATTTTATATTAGTAATTTTTGCCACCTATGATTAAAATTATGACATGTGAGTTATTTGTCAAATATAAAAAAAAATTAAAAAAGCATGTTGGCATACTTGTAATAGAAAAATAGTAAAAAACCGGTTTTAACCGTTATTTCATTTCGGTTCACGAAAACGAAAACGATATTTTTAGGGTGTGAAAGAAAAGAACGAAAACGAAATTTTTCGTTTTCGTTCTGATCGGAAACGAACAAAATACTTTTCGTTTTTAGTCCCTGGGTTTTACATACTGTATATTGTCGCCAAACAGTCTAAGGAAACAGTTGACAAGGCCGGCCACGGCCTTCTTGTACGGGTGTCGGATGTCTAAAATACAATCACCCTTGATACTCCGCTATGCAACTTATATGAATTGTCCAAATACGTCACTACCATTAATTAGATTACCAAACGTCGAGGTTGTTCACTTGATTTTTGTGCAAACGCGGCGTCTGGAACTCATACTTGGGAATTGCAAGTATTGAGCAATTCGGGACATTGGCTTTGTGCTTTTATAAATCTATTCGAATATAATGATAAAGTCGTTTAAATTTACTTCTCAACAGTACGTATAGCATATGGATCATTCAATTCTTGGAGCGGTACACTGACAAATATTTCGATGTGAATTTGCAGCAGGAATAGTAGTTTTTTGTTACCTGCAATAATCAGTGTAATGTTTCATCTTCTATTTTTACAATTGTATTTTGACATACTCCGATTGTAAAGTAATTTTAAATTAAATATGGAGTAATTGGTAATACTTTTACATGAATTTTAAATAAAATAAATAACTAAATAACTATAAAATATATTTATTTTAAATATATTTTGTTCACGTCTTCTAGACAGGAACTTTGCAGATAGTTTGCACATAATCTTTCTATTGGTATAAAAACCTTCAATCGTAAAGAAAGTAGAAATAAAAGACTCTGTACTTCAGCTTTCTGCCATGCCTGGCATTACATCAACCCTCTAGTGGCCGGTCGTTGTCGTTGGTGAACTGCAAATACAATACCAATAGTTGGCATACTATTTTAAACTTACTCCTACATATGTAGGTATCTACACTTGCGGAATAACTGATTATTATTATTACTGCCTAAAGTCATAAAACCAAAGAGTCACTATTGTTTTGTTTCATTTTAGTTTTTTTGTATATAGATGGTAGGAAATCGAACTTTGTCTATTTATGTTTTCGATATTCTTAACGGGCGAAATTGCTGCTCGTAACTAAATTGATTCATAATTTCTTCGTTCATAATTTTGTTTGGATTTGCAATTGCATTATTATTTAATATATACAAAATACATAGTAATGATAGATATAATTATAAAAATTTCAATTAAGCACATTTTAAAATCCTTCATCTTCATAATAAATAGCAAACCGATTGCTATATCGGATATTCGCTGTCAATAATTTTTATAGGAATTTATATACGAATCTCCTGCAAGTAATAAAATAAAAACTTGTTTTTGCCAGTTTCTCTTTTGTTGCAGATACCTTTTAATTGTACATAAAAGCTTAATTTTTTTTTATATGGAGATTGTATTCTGACACTGTATAAAAGCAAATCTATTATAAATGATAAATGTAACATTAGATATATAAATCGATAGCAATTAAGAAATTGCATTTTATGAAATTCGATTTGTATCTGTATTTATGTTATTCAATCGTTTAATCTAAGATAGTTTAATTTGATCGAATTTAGTTTAGATTTCAATTGAATTTTTAAATCAAAATAGTAGTTTTTATTGGGTTAGAAGGGCTGCAAATCAAAAATTGTCGATGGTTTGACCTTTTTATTAGTCCAATATTTCGCCGATAATTTTTGGCTTCATCAGGGACTAAAATAATACACAGCAATGACATTTCGCAAAACAAATACAAATCAAGCATACCTATTTATGGCCTCAACAATTAATCACAATTAGACGAAGAAAACAGCATTACAAACAATATCAAGCAACAACACATCACAACGGGGTCAGCGCAAGGTTATTTTTTTCGTTTTTCACGTTAACAGGTACTATTGGCATGCAGCAAAAATCACAAAATGCAAATACAAAGATGACGCCATATATGCACATATAAACAAAATACATTTTACATCCTATAATGAAATAATGAAATAAAGGCAATCATACAATTCAATAAATAAGTCCAAAAACAAATAGCAAAATGGTAAAAATTGTTCATTTTAAAATTAGCTAGTCAATGAATTAAATAAAACATCTAATTTAATTTTTTTATTTTCATGTTTTGAACTGTCGCAAATGCTTTAAAATTATTTTAAAATGATTTATATATTTTTTTAAATATTATGTAATAGTAATATTAATAATAATCCACTCCTGAACATCCCCAACAGCTTTCGCCACTACGGGGGCATCGACAGGCTCTAATTATCATTGATATGGCCCACGTCTGTGCGGGCCATTTACTGCTCGGCGAATGCTGAAAACCAAACAACTTAAGGCTCCCGCATCCCCCATTCAAACGTGAGTTGGCGCTCTTTGCTCAAGACCTTCCAAACAAAAGTGTTACTAGATGTAGATGGCGACACAACTACCAAAACTCTATTTAACCCGTATATTTTTTTGCGGCATGGATCCACCCCACCACAAATAGCTAACCGTATACAATTTCTTGTAATTATGACAACCACGAAAAATACCAAGAAGAGGTTATCTACTTCTCAATATAAGGTTATGTTCGTTATTATAAGCAGTTCCTTTCGAGAGCGATTTATTTATGAGTGAGTCTCGCAGAATGAATATTGATCATCGATTATTTATCTATAAGGAATTTATTGATAGGTACGTACACAATTTCAGGGGTTTTCATATTTTCTAAATAAATATTGTTATTGTTTAAGATCCTCCATTTCCTTATAAAACTTTACATTACCGTCCAAGGACAACAGCACTGTATACTGAAGTCTGAATACATGATATATCATTAGCGGCTGGTTTAAATTTAGATGAGAGATGATCTGAGTTAAATATCCTTAATTCAGTACGATTAGACGGTAACTCAAATTATGTTGTATTACATAATGTAGTTACCTTAACTCTCCGTAAAATTACTCGTCATAGTACCTTTAGTGCACCTCGCGTTGGTTGTCACAGCAACCAGGTGCGCAGAGCTGGAGGCGAACGCAAATCTCGCCATCCACAGAATAACCGAGTGGATGGAGGAAAGAAACCTTGAACTTGCGGCCGATAAGACAGAAGCGGTGCTGCTCACCGGAAAGAGGAAATGTCAACCGGTGACGCTGACGGTAGGAAACAGGAGAATTCAACCAGGAGACAGCGTTAAGTACCTGGGGGTGAGGATCGAAAGAAACCGCAGGTACCGAAGGCACGTCGAGGAGGTGGCAGCCAGAGCGGAGAGAACCACCGGGGCCCTGCTAAGACTTATGCCTAGAATGGATGGACCGTCGGCGGCTAAGAGAAGAGTATTGGCGTCGGTCGCGGAATCAGTTATGCTATATGCAGCGCCCGTCTGGGCTGACGACATGCAGCTAGAAAACTGGAAACAAAAGCTCTTGCGAGTACAGCGAAGAGCCGCGGTCGGTGTCACGTCGGCATACAGAACAGTGTCGACGGGCGCTGCTTTGGCGGTAGCGTCAATGGTGCCGGTGCACCTGAAAGCAGACGAAAGGAGGAGGATATACGACGGACGCGGACAGGATGGCACCTCCAGACAAGAACATCGACGACGTACAATGCAAGCCTGGCAGAAAGAGTGGGACGAGGACAAGAACGGTCGGTGGACGCACCGACTGATACCGGACCTGGATGAGTGGACGAGTAGGAAGCACGGAGACGTGACCTACGAGCTCACCCAAGCCCTAACTGGGCACGGTTGCTTTGGGGCCTACCTCTACAAATTTAAGAGGAGGGACGGCCCAGAATGCAGACATTGTGGAGAAGAAGAAGACACCCCAGAGCACACGCTATTTGAATGTCCCCGCTGGGAGGTCTATAGGAGGGAGTGCCCATGCGGGGATGACCTGAGTGCGGGAAGAATGGTACGGAGAATGCTGCAAAGCTCGGAAGCGTGGGAACAGATTACCCGTGCCATAGGAACGATACTCCGACGAAAGGATGAGGAAGACAGGCGACGAGGTGAAAGAGAACCTCCCGCTCCTTAGTTATAAGGAACAGGGACGGTCTATGGGACAGACTGAAAGAGAAGGAAACAGGAATGAGAGCGACCGGAAAACCGGCGCGGGAATGCTCCCGGAAAGCCGCAGCATGAGAGATAAGGGTCCTGGAAATACCGGACCACGGACTTCCGGATACACCGAAGTCTGGGGAGAAGCCGCAGGAGAAACAACCGCTGCTTCGGAAAATTAGGTTAGGATGTGTCCCAGTGAGTGCGCGAGGACGCCTGTAGTTAGGGTAAAGTGCATGGACACTTGTAGGTGTAAGTGTAGGGTAGTTAAGTAGGTAGTTTATATGTTTACTTTTAAGGGTAATTAATGTAAACCGGTAAAGGTGTCAGCTCCGGCTGTTTGTTTGATTGTATTTGTTTTTTAAAGAATTAAAGTCACTAGAGCATAAGAGCGAAGGGGCCCAGATCTTTTTTATATTCAAATGTTGTTGCGTTAATGAAGGAAGATGCCGCTGCACTGCTGAATGCCTCACGGCGATACCAGGCAGCGGGGTAGAGGTGGGTTCTTCCTGGGCCCCCTCGCCCTTTAAAAAAAATCTGATGTGGCCAGGCACATGACTTTATCATACAAAATACAAAATTAATAGTTTAGCTGCATGAGAATCTATTTGACTGAGATAAATCGTGTATGCATTAAAATTAAACTAGTTAGCCAGGATTTGACAGATATTTTGATAGTCAATAGTATCAATCGAAGGTATTGTCAAAGCATCAGCATTTGACACTACCTACTGTCATCAGAATAATAGTTGTTTATCTCACAAGTGCCGAAAGTACGGAATAGCACAACGATCGGTGATGCGGCGCGTCACCGATGGCGGAGCGTCGTCGTCGCATGTGAGCGAGTCGCGCTATGTAGTTTTCGGCAGGAGTGACATCAACGTTTTTTGTATTGCTTTTTGAGAAATACGTATTTAAAAAAAATCAAAAATGGTTATATTTCGGTATAGAAAATGTTAGGTTGATACCACTTCTACGAAATGTCAAGTTTAAAAAACTAATTCAAATTCTGACAGATTTATAGTCGAGGGTTCTCCGAGTGTGACAGCGTGGTGACAGCCATAGACATTTCTGTGGTGACAGCACAAAAAAAAATATTTGTCAAAATCCTGGCTACTATGTAGCATATCAATGCAGATGCGACCGATCTCGATCAAATAGAATTTGCTCTTGCAGCTAAACTATTAATTTTACCAAAAAATGTCATAGGCATAAATTATTCAAAATTTCCTCTGCTTTAATTTATTATTTAACTATTTTGACGAAATTACAGAAATGGCGGCTCATTTCTAAAATCCTTGAAAATGGCTTAGAATAAACTACCAGTTCCTTTGGACCCTTTTGAACCAAAAGCTTTTCAGCTCTAAGTTTGGTCATAAAACTTCTAAATATGAACTTTCGTCCCGATACCTTTAGTAGTTTTTCCGGAATCGTCTCCACAAAAATCGAGTACACACATACGCACACACACACACACACACATACACACACACACACAGACATTTTTTTGTACCTTGGTCAAAAATGTTCAGGGGACCCAAAAAGACCTATTTCCGCTAAAATCTCAATTTTTTTTTTCGGCATGATTACAATACTTTACCATACTGCGTATGATAAAGTAAAAAATCTGATGTGGCCAGGCACATGACTTTATCATACAAAATATAAAATTAATAGTTTAGCTGCATGAGAATCTATTTGATTCAGATAAATCGTGTCTACATTAAAATTAAATTAGTTAGCCAGGATTTGACAGATATTTTGATAGTCAATACTATCAATAGTAGGTATTGCCAAAGCATCAACATTTGACACTACCTACTGTCACCAGAATAATAGTTACTGATCTCACAAGTGCCGAAAGTACGGAATAGCGAGACGAGCGGTGATGCGGCGCGTCAACGATGACGGAGCGTCGCCGTCGCATGCGAGCGAGTCGCGCTATGTAGTTTTCGGCAGGAGTGACATCAACGTTTTTTGTGTTGCCTTTTGAGAAATACGTATTAAAAAAAATTAAAGATGGTTATATTTCTGGATAGGAAATGTTAGGTTGATACCAGTTCTACGAAACCTCAAGTTTAAAACGTTTAAAAAGCTAATTCAAATTCTGACAGATTTATATTCGTTCATGACACTGTAGATGTCACATCCGTACCAATATACTAAAACGTAACTATACTCATCGCTATACTTTATTTACAATTTTCTCAATTTATCGTTTTTACAATTAGATAACAACGGGTTGATATTTCTTATCAACGAACAATCAAATCTTATTTTATTTGAATTTTGTATTTTCTACTTTGCTGCACTAGAGCGGCAACGTTCCATAGCGGTCCTCCTCCAACCTCTGATAAAATCAGCTGTTTTCGAGTGTGACAGCCATAGACATTTCTGTGGTGACAGCACAAAAAAATATTTGTCAAATCCAGGCTACTTTGAAGTTTCATATCAATGCAGATGCGACCGATCTCGATCAAATAGAATTTGCTCTTAAAGCTAAACTATTAATTTTACCAAAAAATATCATAGGCATAAATTATTCAAAATTTCCTCTGCTTTAATTTATTATTTAACTATTTTGACGAAATTACAGAAATGGCGGCTCATCTGCAAAATCCTTGAAAAAGGCTTAGAATAAACTACCAGTTCCTTTGGACCCTTTTGAACCAAAAGCTTTTCAGCTCTAAGTTTGGTCATAAAACATCTAAATATGAACTTTCGTCCCGATATCGTTAGTAGTTTCTCCGGAACCGTCGCCACAAAAATCGAGTACACACATACGCACACACACACACACACACACACACACATACACACACACAGACATTTTTTTGTACCTTGGTCAAAAATGTTCAGGTGACCCAAAAAGACCTATTTCCGCTAAAATCTCAATTTTTTTTTTCGGCATGATTACAATACTTTAGCATACTGCGTATGATAAAGTAAAAAAAAAGTACCTTTAGTGCAGCAGCCCATTCCGAAATAACGCCATATAATGGAGATCGTATCATTCGTCGCTTTTTGGTTGCTCGACGAAACAGGAATATTTCAATATTTTATTACGCAATCTTGAGGGTGAATTTATGATTTAAATGTTGCTTACTGTAAAACCGTTTTATATAGAAAAGATAATTCTTTGTGGAATTTAAATGTAATATAATCTGCCACCTTGACGTAGGAATAATTATCTACATAAATATTGAAATAAATAAGAATATTGTGTGTTGTTTACTATTTACGCTGATTACAATAACAGATTTTTAAGTTATTATTCCTACATCTTACATTAAAAAAAACTACTTTAAACGACCTTCAAATGCAAATAGGACGACAGCTACGATTTATATTTTTTAACACAAACACAAAAAATTCAAAGTGGCATTCTTTATGTTACATCTTGTTTTCAGTTTTACCGATGTTTAGTGTAGTTTAGATCATATCTAAATAAATTATTCATGTCGTATTTACATTTTCAATTTGAAACAGCGCTGTCTATCCACAGACCGTTGAACTGAGTTGAACAATGTTGCCATGCCAACAGACTAAAACTCCCCCAGAGTGGTATTCTAGTTACGTTCACTAAAAGATAACTTCCATCGTTGTACGTAGCATTTAATGTACTTTTATAATATACTACAGTATAAAATAATCATACACCAGTAAGACCAAAAAGCATTTTGTTATTTGTAGTTTAGTTTTTTTTAACATTACAATTTGTAAGTACCTATCTATAATTTGCATAAATGTTGAAATTCTTTGTGGACGCAGTTGCGTTTGGACCATCGTTTGGACCTATTTAATCGAATAGTTGCTATAGTTTCACAATTTAAACAATCGATGCCCACGTAGTGGCGAAAGCTGCTGGGGGATGTTAAGGCGTGGATTAGTATTACTATTATATCATACTTAAAAAAGAAAAAAATATCGAAAATTAAAATAATTTTAAAGCCTTTGCTTAACATGAAAATAAAAAAAAATTGGTGTTTTATGTAATTCATTAACTCACACGTTTTCCATGATTGCACATTCCTGAATTATATCATATTTACAAAACAAACAAAAATTAATAAAAACAAAAATTAATATTAAAATAATTTTAAAGCCTTTTCGACAGTTCAAAACATAAAAGTAAACAAAAATTAGGTGTTTTATTTAATTCATTAAATGACACCTTTTCTATGATTGCACATTCCCGAATTATATCATATTAAAAAAAAACAAAAATAACAAAAATCTCAAAAATTAAAATAAGTTTAAAGCCTTTGCGGCATCAAAATAAAAAAGATATCAATTAGGATTTTCTTTAATTCATTAACCCACAACTTTTCCATGACTGCACATACCAGAATTTGAATATCGGCCCACCCTACTGTATATGTCACTTAAATTGTCAGTGGCCGACCGCAAATTCATAGTATTGCTAGTTGTCATTATACCGATCGTTTGAAAAACTAATCTCTCACGCAAGTTGCGCTTTTTGAACAATATTCTAACATTGTCAAATTCGATGTTGTGGTTTTCATTTAGAGCATGCTGGGATAATGCGCTTGTTAACTTTTTGTTTCTGATGTCCCTTCTGTGTTGGTCAAGCCTGGTCTTCAAATAATTACGTGTTTGAACAACATACGACATTACTCATATATTGTGAGGGAGTTCCTTGTTTTAATTTAGTAAAGAACTCTCCCACATCTTATATAATAAGCAACTCTCAAGCGGTCTATGCAAAACATGCGAGATATGAGATGTGAAAATCCCGGAATTAAACGAAATCTCTTATAAATTGCAACGTCCGTCCTGGGAGGAGCCGTCAAATATGTAATACGCCTATAAGGTGCGGTATCAAAAATAAGTTTTCTCAATAAATGTCTCGGATATCCATTATTCAAAAAGATTTCAAATATTTTATTTTTGTTCTTCTTGTGGAATGCTGGATGTGATAGCTTCATAACTCGTCTGTTCATCGCAGTGACAATATTGAGTTTCTGGTTAATTGGATGGTTGGAGTAAAAATTTAAAAACCTGCCAGAGTTAGTTTTTTTCCAGTACCATTCTGTCCTAATTTCACCATTCTCGCCTCTGAGTATTAAAACATCTAAGAAGGGTAAAGAGTTGTTGACTTCCTTTTCGACCGTAAATTGAACGTGCACATTGAAACAAGTAAACTCGTGCAACACAACATCAACAAATTCTGAAGGCAGAGAGAGAGTACCAAATCATCAACATATTTCTTTATAAAACCTGGCTGACAAGGCAACGTTGGCATAATCCGCAACAGGCAAACAAAACCATGTTTGCGATGATAGGGCTAAGCGGAGAACCCATTGGGGTGCCGAAAATCTGACTGTAGGTACTCCTATCGTAGCCAAAATAATTACACTCAAACAACAATTTGAGTATTTGCAAAAACAATGCTTTATCGATAACTGTGATATCCTCAATGAGGGACCAGTTGAAGAGGGATACAAGTGAACAACGAGACGTTAAAAGATACCAAAACATGATTCTGCATGTCCTTGTTTTAATTTAGTAAAGAACTCTCCCACAGTTCTTATATTATAATAAGCAACTCTCAAGCCGATGAAGCCAAAAATTATCGGCGAAATATTGGACTAATAAAAAGGTCAAACCATCTACAATTTGTGATTTAGACCCATTCTAACCCAATAAAAACTACTATTTTGATACTACAACCAACGGGCAAGAAAATTCCATATTAGTTAGAAATATAGGATGGGGTACTTACAGGACATTGCACAACGATTCGGAGAAGATGTAACTGATCAGTTGAAGATAATCCTTTCTTGCACTGATAAATTGGCCAACAACCGAAACAGGAGAAATGTTCTTCTTCGATGTAAGTCACAGGAAATTACACCTTCGCACTTGGGAAATGGTTGCAAGCAGCTCATGTAGTTGATGGAGACAGGTAACGGAAAGATCAATTCGTCATTGGATCGCTTCAACAAGAGACTCACTAGCCAGATAATTACTTTGGAATTGCAAATAACACATAGTAAAATACGAAAACTTGAATCACTTGTGTCCCACTGCAAAAAAAATGGTTTTGCTCGAGTTCCGTCAGATATGTATACCGAATTTTAAGCAAGGTTCAGGTTAGATATGGTAAGACATTTAGGTATGTCAAAAATAAGATTGTGGCAAAGTTTTCACGTCTTGCACATGTTAATAATTATGGCAGTGGTCTTTTTGAAGATAATCAAAAGTGGTTTCTCAACATGAGCAACGTTGACTTTCCTGAAGACGTTAAAACTTGTTTGTCATTGGGTGGCAAGTTTGGGTGTAGATCGATAAGAGTAATGTGGGTGGTGTTTTGGCTATTGTGGTAGGGTTGTTGGGTTTAGTTCCTGACTAAAACAGGGATATTGTTAGGTAGTGAGTGACTTATGAGGTAACAAAGTGTGCATTGAGTAGAAAGAATAACGTAGGTGTGCGTGCGTGCGTTTATTGATGAAAATCCAGGAAAATGGCTTGTCCGTATTTGCTATAATTTTAATCGCTATACCCCTTTTAGGGTTTTTCGATATTATAGTTATTAACAGAATTATTGAATTAATCCGTTACTTAATTTCCACCCTGTCTATATATTCATTTGTCCCGACACGGAATAAAAGTGTAGTTTTGAGTTGTGGTTTTTTTTTTAATTTCCAACACTAATAATGGAAAATAACTATAGGCCTATAGGTTGAACTCTGTTGATATTATTCGAGACTTGAAGACGGTGCTTGAAACAAATAGAAAGGAATATAATGGAATGGTTGTGGGCGATATTATATGGGCTGTAGCATAACATCGGTTGCGTTACATAAAAAACCTCACGTTTGTACAAAATGTCGCTTAGAAGAACCTCATGGCTCTGACATCGCGATTAATTATACTATGTCCATACCAATTATGAAATAATAATAAATTATAGTCTCTTGACATATAACAATAACTTAATGTTTGTACAAAAATAAGGCAATCTTTTTTTCAAAGATTTTCTGTAATAATAACAAATGAACCTATACAATTCACCCTCCAATGACGCACTGTACATTGGTGAGTTCTAAATGCGTCATTCTGTGGGACAATAGGTGTAGATATCAAAGATTTCGTGTTGCTTATTGTGTGAATTGTTTACACAATTTGATCAATTTCTGGTACTATTCGTGTAAAAAATTAATATCGGCATACCAAGCGCTAGACATTATAGACATAATGTTTTGCAATTTCCTTATATTAAATATACTTATTTGCATTAACAAAATATATGATAAGATAAATTTATTATTTAAATATAAATGTGCTTGAGTCAGAATATTTTGTTGTATCCGTGTATCTATCAAGAGGTCACTATACTAACCTTTAGGAAAAAGACCTATCAGACATTAGGTTATCTCTTTCCTGGAGGTCTAGCTTGAAATATAGGCAGTCGCTATATTCTCTTTTCTACTTCAAGCAGGGCCGCGTTTACCAGTAGGCAAAATAGGCATGTGCCTAGGGCCAGGCGAAAAAGGGGCCCGTAAGCTGTCCCATTCGACCTAAATACTGTAGGGGCTAGGGCCCACAAATTATATAATAATTAAATCGACTTAGAATTAGAATTCGAAGTTATGTATATATAATTTTCGAATAATATATAACAATAATACTTTATACCAATAATAATACAATTTATTACCACCCAAATTCAATTGCATATCGCCCATATCGATACTTCGGGCCAGTCTTCAGAAATAGGTCCGGGAAGTCGTCGGACCTCTATGCTTGATTTCGGTAGTTTTTTTTTTCGTGGATTATTTTTCCAATGTCTTTTGTAGACGAACCTCCGTAACATCACATTTGTTAAAAAGTAAGTTAAATATTTAAAAAAAAAATAAGTTTAGCATAACTTCCCTAAAAAAATAATTGCACTTGATAGAATTCCGTTAACTTGTGCATGCCAAATTTTTTAATAGGACACGGAGCATTTTTGGTCGCTCGTTTAACAGTAATGAAATAACACTTCATTTAGTCAGTGATTGCCGTCTCCTTTGCATTGAAGTTCCAAGATTCAAGATTACATTTCAGGCTACCTAAAGAATTCAGTTCCAAAAAAAAGAGGTTGCTGATATTTGATACAATTTTTGAGAGTTTTGGCTCAAATCTAAAAAAAAAAAAACTATCGTAATGATCTGTTTTTCCTTGCGAGACACAAAAATGCTGGAACAATGTCGAGTATTCTCAAAACCGCACCGCAATGTACCAAACGCTTTATTTTTAATGTGACAAACAGCAGGCTTATATATTTTGGGGAATTCACATGATGTCAATGAAAATAATTCTTAAAACTTTCGTAAAGAAAATAAAATAAAATGTAAAGCCCATTTTTGGCGACTTTTCATATATTTTGTAGACAAAAATTTGTAGACAAACGTACATTCAACAATATTCATATAGGTACAAAATTAATAACGAAAATTCAAAATCCTGTTTATTGTTATCTGTGGAAATTGCTTTGATCAGCAAAAAATGCGTTTGCCCGAATTTAACTCTTGTATCTCTTCAAATAAATGAGTAAAAAGCGACCATACAGTATTTAAGATTTACGTTTAATTGCTTTTTATCTAAGGAGATAAAAATAAGGAAAACTGTAACGTAAACTGCAGAATCCATAACACTTTGGGGAGAGTATAAAAAAACTGAAAATGACAAAAGAAGAGATTTGTCGCTCTTAGAAGTGCCAAACTGTTTAGTTGACCATACTCACTTATAAAGCCACCGTTTATAGTTTGAATACAATAATTTTAGTAAGTTATTGTTCCACTTATTTATAGAAATAGCAAAACATATTTTATTACAGTTACCCAAATTTTATAAACTTCTGAGATTTAAATGTCGAACAAAAAATATAAATAGAACAGTTTTATTTATTATTAGAAATCGCAGAGCATAGGATTTGCTTCAGAGATGTTAAATATTATTTTAGATAACAAATTTTAATCCAGCTTTACTTAATGTCGAAATAATTTTAAGATTTTTTCTAAGACGACCAGTCAGCAATGCCGAGGGTACCTTTTCTATTTTAAGCTGGCAAAAATGTATTTGCGTACACTTTCGGAGTAAATCCACATCGCGCTTGCCAAACTTGAAAAGGATTTTCTAAAAACCCTCTACCATGATGATATCATGAAAACATTTATTAAAGCCAAAACCAGAAAAAGAACATTTTAGGTTTGTAAAATACCATATTTTTATTAAAAATTTTATACCAATTAACAACTTTTAAGTTGTTATCACGTTTTAAAATGTGATTCTTATTTCATAAATAAATATTTTTATTATTGGTGTTCTATCATATACGATAGTGAGGTTAAGAGGCCCGGAATTTCAGGTGTGCCTAGGGTCTTTAAAACCCTAGACGCGGCCCTGACTTCAAGGGATGCTAATGGAAAACATTCTAATTTATTAATTAAAATTACTTTTTATTGTAATTTCGTTGATTAGATTGTTGACACACCCTTACCAAATGTAATAAATTTGGTATTTGTATGTATACTTTCGTGTGGCACTGGAGTAATAATGTTTTCAATTAAAATAAAATAAAATAAACACAGTCCATGCAGTGGTGATGTGGTCTCACATCTAAATAGCGTTCATTGCCACATTTTCGGAAATGCAGCCCAGCCATAAGAATGTTGAATACATGAGCATTGCACAATAAGTATTGAATTAATATTTTCCAATATGTAATAACATAGTATATATGTATATTGTAATAGTTTAATTAAAATAGGTCGCTTTGGCAATATAATAAAAATGATTTAGATTCCCGTTCATGATGTAAAGATATTACCGGTTTATAGGTACCGGTTTCGACTTTGCGTCATCATCAGCCAGAATAGTCAAAATTAGTGTACATTCCAGCGATGGTATCTTTGGCACGTGGGGAACGGAATAAGACGTGGAAAATCGGACGAATACTAATACATCAACACGTGTTACCCCGTTCACGGCTGCAGTGAGTATTGCAGTATGCGGTGTTGATATGGTGCTTAGTACGCAGGAATATTGGTATCAAACCTTTGTCCCTACGCAGTGCTGTACCTGGGGGGCGGTGGGGGCGGTCCCCCACATATTTTGGGGCGGCATTTTTGGCTTGTTGTCGCGGGTCGATGGGAGACTTTCATTAATTGTCAAAATTGTTAACATTTGGGACTGTTAGGAGTGGGAAGCCAGGGAACAACATTCTATTTCCTGTATATTTCGATCAATTTAGGAGACTACTTATTCGCAGTATTTGTCTAATATCATGTAATCTTCTAAACACAAGTTTTGATAAATCACGTGAATACACGTGAATACACGTGAATCCAAAATTGTATGCCCGTACATGCTCTACAAAAACGTTGAACTACGTTGGAGAAGCGGACAAGGGCCTCTTGAACTTTCAATATTCATTCAAAATTACTGGTGGGACAACTCTATTCCAAACATTGTAATAGGTTGTCTCATGTTGAGACCTAAAAAGTGGTTCAACTTTGGGACAGTTTTTCAAACGAATTTTAAGAGATATAAATGTCTTTTCTTTTACTATATATGTATTGTACTTAAGAGCACAAAAGAATGTGCTATAAAAACTAGAAGCAAGAAGTGGATACTGTAGGAAGTATCAGGTGCTGCGCGGAGTGCTTGTCTGAACGAAGTGCAGCATCTCCTGTAAAAACAACCAGAAATCGAAATTTCAAAAGCGCTGTGAAACTCGTGAAATTATTAAATTAATTTGACTCTAAATTAATATTTATACACATATAAAAGTAAAAATTGACAAAATAACTCCTGTTTGAATTTTAAGTACGATATCTTTGCAACTTTTTGTGTTCAAATCGCTATAAATAATGTAATTATATATAAGACTTACTTATTGTGAGGTTCAGCCTCCAATAAAATTTGTTATCTCTAAGGGAAAAAGAACAACTCAATCCGTTAAACGATTCAAAAGCAAACACGTATACCAGTTTAGAAGATCATCCTTCTAGAAAAACGCGTAGTTGTATCGGTGTAAAAACTATATTTTACAAGAAAAGGTAGAAATATTATACTTTTTAAAGTTTATTTTCTATATGTACTTATTGAAATACAATAATTTACTCAACATAGGCACCTACATCTATTCCTTTTCTACACGGTGCGGAGTCTAAACTTCTCATTCCTATTTGAAGCCATTACCGAAAATTGGCAATTGAACGAACACATGAATTTCCAAATTTCGACCGGAAAATACCATAGGCTATTAAACTGTAAAAATCACAAGAATAAAAAAAAGGTTTCAGCGCCTTATTTTATACACTTGTAAAGTTAATTTTATGATTTTTCGAACCGATTACATGCGAAGTTCCCTTAAGATTTTTTTAACAATAACCATTAGTGTCGCCAGTTGTAAACGATGCTTTTCCAAACTAAAATGTATAAAACAAACTATCTTCTGTCAACAATTGCCGATTTACGATTGCGAAACTAGCGATACTTTCTACTGATAAACAGCTACCAGATAATATAGTATTGACCAAGTCATTTAAGAATTTTCGAATAAAGTAGCAAGAAAGATAAATTTGTAAAAACGTTTACATTTTATATACATTGTTATATATTTTAATTGTGCAATCTGTTTAAATAAAGGAAATTATAATTATAATTTTTTGTTCATATATTTATGTCCAGTAATGTTAATAACCACCGCCACCATACTTTGAATGACTTAGAAAGAGCGGCAAATTGGTGACCGCCCCAGGCGGCAATGGCTCTAGGTACGCCACTTTCCCTACACCTTCTCAAAAAAGCAACATTTTGCTTCGTTTTGTTCGTAAAGTTTCAAAAGGTGGCAGTCGAAAGCTTTCCGATAACACTTGTCCCCTTAGATCTACCAACAGGTCGGGCAAGTCAGCGGCGCAACTTTTGCAAAATGAAAATCATTAGATCCAGATTTTTTTGCTATTTTTTTTTTTTTCAAAATATCGATTTTTTTGCTTTCTTAGTTTTCCAGATACCAAGGCGCCGCTGACGTGGCGGCAACTCAGCTGCGCACTATGTCAAAACACATGAATTTCAAAAATGTGAGCAGCCTATATTTTTTTGCTAATTTTTTGTTAATTTTTAACCAAAAAAGATTTGTTTTGCTTTGTTAGTATCTGAGATATAGGGGTGCGCCGCTGACGTGCCGGCAACTCAGCAGCGCACTATGTCAAAACAAAAGAATTTGAGAAATGTGAGCAGCCTATATTTTTTTGCTAATTATTTACCAAAAAAGATTTTGTTTACTTCGTTAGTATCCGAGATATAGGGGTGCACCCCTGACGTGCCGGCAACTTAGCGGCACACTATGTAAAAACAAATGAATTGGAAAAATATGAGAAGCCCATATTTTTCGCTAATTTTTTACCACAAAACATTGTTTTGCTTTGTTATACATATACAGAGTGGCTAGATACAATGTACATTAATGGTCTTAAGAAATACACGATTCTTCCGCATAGAAAAGTTGTGTAAAATCATTCACTCCATAGAAAGCAAATATTGTCATATACATACAAAGGATGTTCTACAACGACGTATCAATACAAACCTATCTTCCGTGGTTTTAATGGAACAGTGGGTACATTATTGCAGTTTTTCATTAAGATTTGTATCCTAGTCGTTTTGACAACAACTTGTATTAGGCTGTTATCAACTGTTTCCGAGTTATTCTGACAAAATGACAATCTGAATTGCCGGTCATCGGCGCTTCGGTTTCTCGAAAACTAACAAAACAAAAAAAAATCGATATTTTGGTAAAAAAAATAGCAAAATAATATGGATAACATGATTTTCATTTCTTCTACCACCTTCTACCAACCGATGGACCGCATCAATGTAGCGTATTGTCTCTCCACTACATACTTCAAGTGGGCGGGAGTGATGTATAAACAGGGTGCAGCAATGGGGACACCGCCTTCAACAGTAATCGCCAATTTCTTCATGGAATTGTTTGAAGAAAACCCATTAGGTCAAGACCTTACAAACCCAAGCATTGGGTGTAGGACAGACAGGACGAAGCATCGAATATCGAGTCAAGAAGCACAGTAGACACACGGCTACGCAAGATTCAACAGTCCGCTGTTAATCAATACTGCCACGAGTCGGGACACACGATGAATTACGGTCACGTGAAGATGTTGGCAAGGGTGGGTAATTAATATCGAAGGGTTATTAGAAAAGCCATTGAAATTTACAAACATCCTGACAACACCAATCGCGATGACGGCACTGTCATTAGGAGGGTCTGGAAATCGATCCTAACGCGGTCAGGTGTAAAAGAACATGGGAGCGGCAGCTCCAGATGTGCGCAGCAAGGCGTAAATTTAGGTATGTAAGGGAGGTCTACGGTATGCAGTTAGCGCTGAAGAAGCGAGCAACATGGTTCGCGAAACGTCAGCATTTACAAATCTTAACTCACGGCATAACCCGGAGGCAGTTTATTTTCTAAATGTGTTTTGTTTGACATTTCTCAAAATGTTCTTTTGTTCACGTAGTTTAGCGTTTTTATAGTTTATTTAGTAATTATAAATTTGTTATATTTATATAAACAATTACTTTTATTGTTGATTTCTGAGTAAGCCTTTGCGTAAGGCGAAATACTGGAAATAAAAAAAAAATCAAGACTAGTAACCTGAGTAAGTTTTTACTTTATCGTGTAATCGTGCGTACGGGTATGTGTGTGAGTGTACCCGTTTTTTTGTGGCGCTGATTCCGGAGAAACTACTAAAGGTATCGGGACGAAACTGTTGAAGTAATTGGAAGCAAGCATTGATATATTTTGTATATTATCTATAAAGCTTTGTAAAAATGATTGATGTAACGTCAACATGGTAGCAGAGCGTAGTTCCTGCTGATTGAAGTTCTACGTTATGTAAATAAGCAGATTAGTCAAGAGAAAGATGGACTATAGTAAAGTGCAGATAGGTTTACTAGAAGGGACGTCAAATTGGACTACTTGGAAATACAAACTCTGTATATTGCTAAGAGGCACTAAAGGAGGCTTAGATGTGATAGAAGGTAAATTGAAGTTACCCACACTTGTAGGAGAAAATGCAACTCCTAAAGAAAGATCTAAGTATGACAAGACGTTGACAGATTTTCATCAAATAGACAGTAGTTTTCTACTTGGTATGACTATTAATATGAGACTAGTGGACCTATAGACCGCCTATTGGGTAGATCGCAGGAATCGATAGACCGCATTGGGTATCTACAAAATCTCCCGCAAGTGAAAAAAAACGTTGAATAATTTTAACAATAGTAGGTTGTGAACTAAATGTATAAACATAAATAATTCTAATACAACCTACTTAAATTGCATAAAATTGAGTAAATTAAAAAAAAAATATTTTTATAATCCATGCAAATTACGACGATAAACAGATTTTTTTTCAAGAAACACACATGATCTAATTAAAAATTTAGAAACATGAAACAATTATAGACCCCTCGCAGAAGACCTGATTATTTTTTATTTAGGTGATTTTTTGTTGTATACATAGGACCATAGAAACTACTTTTTATCAACTTGTATATTCTTTTCCCAGCACCATTGAGCTTATTTACAAAAATAACCATTATTTGTTAAAATTACTCAATTTTATGCGGAAGACCCAAATGTTGCATTAGAGTAATATTTTATTACTATTATTTACAACCTATTGTTAACATTTTTCATCAGGACAGATACTTTACCCCTACTACCAAAAAAAACACAGTTATTGAGAAAAACTATAAACTTTAGGCTTCTTGAGGGTGATATAGTTTTTCTTAATTAGGACACTATTTTTGATGTTATACCTAAGTGGATTCATAGAGACAACCAGTGAAGTAATAAATAATGAAATAACCAATGATGTGTGAAGCGATAAATAATTTGTAAAAAATATGATCATATATATTTGTACAACAATATTTGTTGCAAAAACATATACGATATTTTATTATTGCACAGTATCGTATACATAAATATATACATATTACAGAAAACAAAATAAGAAAAAAAGGGGAATATTTACAAAATTAAATTTTTCTTAGTCTCGTGTGCATATTAATTTGACCTACCCCTAAATACATTTCGATTATTCCTACATAGAAGTCCAGCCTTAAAAAATGTTGCTCACCATGTGCAAAAGCGGGATGAGGTAAATAACTGTCCGCTTTTGTAGTATGAATAGTACGGATGTTTCAATGAAATTGAAAATCACATTAAGGGTCACATTGGCTTACGATTGAGGAATGCACACACTTTTCAATACTTTCTACGATAAATAGCACCTCAATAACTCTTCCGAATTAAATCAGTGTTGATTTAACTTTTTTGTTGGAAATTACTTGAGGAAGACACTGAATAAACGTTGAGATAATTAGCATTAGAATAATGTTCTTCCTGTCTTCAAAGTTTTTCATGGAATGTCCATTTGACAATTCAAATCGTATAGTAAGCTTTGTCACAGACGTAAAGTTAACCTAGAGAAATGTGAATTAAATTACTATTCAGGGTTACCTGTGATCACAATACCGGAAACGTATAGATCCACAAAGGTTTATTATAATAATAAATTCCACAATAATGTTGATAAAAAATTGTTCGTTTTCTTCAAATTCTTTTATGTGACGAATCTTCAAAAGCTTTTACGTAAAGCAAGCATCCTGTTTTGTTTCGTGTGAGTGATCACCGTTAGAAGAAAAATCATGCTAAGGACAACATTCCTAGTCTTTGTAGGCTTGTGTTTTGGCCTACTATCAATTCCCAATCACACTACTTGAACTTTTTCAACGTTATCCGTTTTCAGAATTCTTCCTTCTCATGGCGGCAAAATTTTACATCGTTTCTTCTCATGTTACACTTGGCTTCACTAACAATTACTTTATTGTATTGATATTGACATGTAGCTATTTCCATTACCTTTTGTTGTCTCTAATACATCTATATTGTTTGCATTCAGTCACGGGAGAATGACTTGTGTATGTATGCTAAAAATATTTAATAAATGTGGACTACCGTAAACAAACCTTCATAATAACATGTAATAGACTTACGATATGCCATTTGTATTAGCAAAGTCGGCAAAGTGAATCCATATTTATAAACATAAATATGTTAGGTTATGCAGAGGTTATGTACGGCTGACGTTTAATAGCGCTGGTGCGCCATCTGTCGACTAATCGGCTAAAACGTCCGAATTCTTGTACAAATGCATTTTGTGGGCAATTTATCGATCGATTGAAATGGTAGCCACGGCATACCGTACTACAGTTTACCCGGGTACATTATACGTTAAATAAGTAACCACACCTCGGTTCATGGGAAAAATGACATAAGGTCGGACGTATTATTTAGTTCAGTGGCTGTAACACGTAGGAAAACTTACCCAAACCACCCAAACTCACCAATGAATTTCCAATATCTCTGCTATAATTTGTAAAATCATACCATATTATGCTTGTTTGCATACGTAGTAGGTTTCATTCGTACGTAATAAAGACAAATGCGAATTCTTAATTATTCATATACGTAGAACATACGTTATAGGTTTCTCAGAGGTTATTTGGAACGGACGTTGTGTGAAGATAATAATCAACAAATTGCAGGTTATGTCTGCGCTTTTGACGTTTCTTATCTGGCAACCATGACGACGCGTAATAATCTGCTGTTGGAATGTTGAGGCGTGTTCACCAAAATCGCTCGCTTTTTGGAAAATTTTTAAGCAAAAACGCCCTAGAGGCCTTTTTGCGTCGATTTCAAAAGCTCACGCAACGTAGAACGGTCCATTTAAGACGACGGCCGCGCTTCGCGCGCCCGAAAAGGCTTCTCCAAATTTTCTATAAGCAACTAAGAACGCACTTTTTCGAACGTGAAATGGTGAGAAAAAGCACGCCAAATCAAAATACATAATATAGACAAGAAACATTGGAAAAGGTTATGCGCTTTACAACTGCAAGAGATGTTTGGCTAGAATTACATAGATTGTATGATGGAAGTGTCGAGGATAAGTCCTTTGATGTGTGCATGCAATTCTTTAGTTATGCCATGCAAGCAGATGATGATAGCGACGCATACTTCGAAGCTAAAGAATTTGTGCAACATGTTACAAAAGGAATTTTCAAACGATAAGATAACATCTGGAATCAACTGTAAGTCTGATTTGGCCGAATTTCTGTTAATTTGTAAAATTTTGGAAACCTTACCTACCGAATACTTCTCGATCAAGTCTAGTTAGATGTTCATGTCAAATAAAGACAGAACAGTAGATAATTTTACAAATCAACTCTGCAGTTATGAGAAAGCTTTGTCAAATAACAGTGAGTGTAACAAGGAGGTGTTACATATAGGAAGCAAAATAACCAACTTTGTATGCAACTATTGTAAACAAAAAGGTCACACAGTTCGAAGGTGTCCTAAATGGAAAGCTGATGGTAGACCACCAAAACCTGACAAGAAGAAAGACAATGTGAGAAATACAAATAATATGTCCTAGCTGGCTGAGTTATCTAGTGTGTTGTCTTGCGAGAATGATCAAAATAATTGGTATGTTGACAGTGGAGCGACTAATCACAGCACAAACCAAAGAGATCTGTTTGATAGTTATATACCATTTAATGATTATCATTAAGTAACAACTGCAAACGGAGACTTCGTAAAAGCCATGGGTCATAGTACAGTCAGGGTAGAAAGTCGTGTGAACGAAAAGAAGCATGTTTTTTTCACTAACCCAAGTATGGTACGCCCCAGACATAAGGACAAATTTATTTTCAGCTTTGTCTGCACAAGATAAAAATCCCGATAGTGAGTTTGTTTTAAAGACAAATACATGTTATTATAAATTATCTGGGAACGTCTTGTTAGAAGGATCAAGAAGTCGCCTAGGAGGATTATACAAGTTGCTTATGAAAGCCGTTAAGCCCAAAATACAAAGAGGTCAATTTAGTCAACAGCGAAGTAATTGAAGCAAGCATTGATATATTTTGTGTATTATATAGCAACCTTTCTAAAAATGATTGATTTAGCTGCATGAGCAAATTATATTTCATCGAGCTCGCACGTACTGCATTAAAACTAGTTAGCCAGATTTGACAGTTATTTTGATTGTAATGACAGTAGGTAGTGTCAAACGCTGTTTTGACAATACCTACTGTTAATAGAATCAAAATATCTGTCAAATCCTGGCAAACTAGTTTTATTTTAATACATATACGACCGATCTCGGTCAAATAGAATCTCATGCAGCTAAACTATTTATACTTTTGGTTAAAAAAGTTGGTTAAAAAAGAAATAAAGGACGATATCCGTAAATACAATGAGAAACAAGTAGCAGATATAGAAGAAAAAACCTGTTAACAAATAAGTAAAAAAGCATTAAATCCCAACAAGCAATGGATCTATAGCATGAAAAGGAACAATAAAGGTGAGCACCAAAGACAAAAAATCCTAGAAACAGCGACAACATTCTATGAAGACCTATATTCGGGCACAAACCTAAAAGAAATTTCCCCACGGGATTTCGAAACAAAACTGACACCCCACAATTTTTATTAAGGGAGATCGAAGCAGTAATAGATGAACTAAACTTTGAGAAATGTCCTCGAACAGATGGATATTGCATGAATTGATTAAAATTGGCAAAACACAGATCTCCAAGATTTTACAAACACAATTCAAAAAAATTTTAGATACGAAACAATTCCCGAAACAATGGAGAAAAACACAGAAAGTACTACTTCCCTAGAAAGGAGAGAGAAATAATATTAACAACTACAGGCCTATAAGTCTTATTGCCACACTGAGCAAGGCTTTACAAAACTGATTCAAAAGAAAAAAAAAATAACACCAAATCATACCAAACAACGGAGCAAGCAGGGTTTAGAAAGAATTACTCTACGATATACCACCTCCAAGTCATAAACCAGTTGAAAAAGCCAGCGAATATAATATGAAAATGTATATCTGTTTTGTAGACTTTGAGAAAGCCTTCCACTCGTTGGAACATGACAGTATTTGGAAGGCCCTGGATAATGCGTACGTAGAACAAAAAATTATTAAGATAATCCAACAACTATATAAAAAAAAACGTAGCTAACATCGAAACCGAGAGACCAGGACGAGCATTTAAAATTAATAAAGGGGCAAGACAAAGCGACCCTCTTGCACCTGATATTTTCAAGTGTGTATTGCAATATGCCATGAACAAGATGCCAGATGGAGGCGGAATAAATATCAATGGGAAGATATTGTACAACCTTCGCTTTGCCGACGCTCTTGCCCTAATTACTGTATCCGAAAATGAATTACAAAACTTAATAAAAGAACTGGAACAGATGACCAAGAACGTTGGATTAATTATCAATATACGCAAAACAAAAATTACTGCAAACGCTAAAAATAACCCGAACATTAAAGTGTATGGAATTGACATACCAACTGTTGATGAGTACAACTACTTAGGGCAAACACTTTCTTTTCATAATCAACTGCAGAAGGAAGTACAAAAGCGTACCGCCCTAGCTTGGAAAAATACTAGTTGCCAGTGGCGGACTGGGTCCAAAAATATTGCTTGCCAGGAACCTAGGGTGGGGCCCACTTTTCTTTTGTTCATGCGGACGGTATGTACATATACAAGTGTCGACTTTTTTCCCCGCACAATTCTTTTTAGAAAGCAAATGTCATTCTGAATAATTTTTTTTTATAAAGGCTTATTTGTTTTCTCAATTCCTTGAAAAGTTTCAGCCGTTTGAACACACCCACTACACGTTACAACGATAGAAAGAAAATAAATTTAATGAAAAATATTTAAAACAAAATCAACAAATTGAATAAGTAAATGTTACTAGAAAACAGTTCAAGTCATTTGGAGGAAAAGTATCATATGGACTTTTTGGTTTCCACAATTGCTTAAGAACTTTGAGCCGGTTGAAATGCGGTTTTGTTAATAACTCAAACGGTTGTAACTTTGTTCTAAATTGAAAACATAATAGGTCTATATGAAACGTTATACTCAGTGTGTCATTTACTATACTGGGTAAAAATTGCGGGTAAAAAGTGAAAAATGAAAGAGTTACAAAGAACATATTATGTACAAAAATATTATGAAACAGAATGTTAATATAAAATGTTAATAACAGAATATTATGATAAATATTAAAAATAAAAGTGTTTTTAATAGTAAAAATATATAATATTCAAACAAAAATATAGTATTCTAACAAATAAACAAAATTAAAATATTAAATATACCGGTTGATTCAATTTCGAGGCTCACCATGGGGATCTCGCTTATTAGTGGAGATGTTTAAATTTGGCACATTTTCGTATTTTTGTGTTGATCAATCTGAAAAGAAGTGTAACCTAACATTTTTCATTTTAAAGATATCCGCAAAAAACTGAAATCTTAAGATATCGTTTTTAACTTTTTATTCAAAACCAAATGTAGCTAGACATTTGACACAAAAACACTCTATAGCTACTTTTTAATAAGGAATGCAGTGTTATTTTTAATTTGTAATAACATTAAAGATGTCGGCGGCTTTTTGTTGTATAAGCTAGCTTCTTGTACAATCTGAATGTTCTTAATCCAAAGCACTATTGTTCAGTCCGGCGGTCTGCAACCAAGGTCCGGTTGGGTATCTGATAACTACGACAAAGAACAAGAAAAAGAATTTTTATGATTAAACCATTGTTTTAAAAAATAATGCCAACATGTTATACATTGCGGAAATGAGAAAAAACACGGCTATCGGATAATGGCAAAACTCAAGATGGCGCCCATAAGAAATACGAAAGTTGGCCATGGTTACGCCGCCATTTTTGTGTTATTTCAAATTAAAAATATTACACTGCATTCTTTGTTAAAAAGTCGCTAAAAGGAATGTTTGTTCAGTTTCAGTTTTCAGCGGATATCTTCAAAATGAAAAATGATAGTTTAAATTTCTTTACAGATAATTGATCAGCACAAAAATACGAATCATTGCCAAATTTAAACATAGGCTCTATCGCCACTAATAAGCGAGATCTCCATGGCAAGCCTCGAAATTGAATCACTCGGTATAAAAGATAGATAAATCAGCTTTACTAAAATGTCTAACTCGGTGGTGTATCGTCAACATCTAAAAAGTTATTAAGCATCTAATGTGACATTTGTAACTGATGCACAATATTCATAAATTAATAATAAATATCCAGATTCTTCGACGAAATTCAACAATCTCTCAATTATATCTTTCTTCTTTTCATGCGGCAGCTTTTAGTAATAGCATTCCGCAATTTTGAACTATACAAACGTATAAATATGTAAATATGTTAAAGAATTAGTAATTTTTGTATAAATCTCAAATTGTTTAAATAATTTTTATCAAAGGGATTAAATTGTTCATGGTGGTCCAACGCTTCGAAAAACTGGATCGCCTGATTTAATCGAGTTTGATTTGTTACTCTGGAGACATATTGAGGAAGAAATTTATAGGAATATTACAACTACGATAGCGAACATAAAGAATAGAAATAAGGGGGCATTAAGATATTTTTGTGGAAACCATGGAAAATGTAATATTTCCACCGAGAATTTGCAGCAAGACTGAATAATGGTTATGTATTCAGTTTACAATTAACCATTTATTTAATTATTTGTTCTTATGAGAGTACAGAAATGTTAGGATTGCTGAAGAACACCACATAGCTAACAACGCACCCTTTGTTTTTGTTATCAGTACTAACTAGAACATCCTCATAAACTTAACTCCTAACTTAACTCCTTAACATGCCCCGAAATAACTAAATTGAACTGGCGATTTAGCTGGCTAAGGCGTTAGACAACTACAACTAACCCAAGGATCCATTAAAATTCTTTAAATAATTTAGAACATTACGTAAATAAATAATAACAATTTTAAATAAAAAATAAGGATGATCTTGGATGATCATAAAGTGAAACAGTAAAAAAGTTCTTTCCTGGCAGGGACGGCGCGACGCGCGTTAAGCCACAGCTCCGGCACCGATTGCAATAGCGTGCTAAGGGTTAATTTTTTACTCTGTGTATATCTGTTGATATGCAGACATGAATTTATTGCAAACAGGTGGGGCCCTCTTATTGCCTGATATTTTTTCGTGCGGCGCTCCCGTGCAAGTTGCAGTATAAATAAATAGTTTATTAATATTTTCAACATGTTGTCTTCAGGGGGGCCCACTTAAGGGGGGGGCCACTTGCCATCGGGCAACTTGGCACCACCTGGCCAGTCCGCCGCTGGTCGCTAAAGAATTTATTTAAAGGTAACTTAGATTTATCAATCAAAAGTAAGACATTCGACATGTGCGTTAGCCCGGTAATAACTTATGGCAGCCAAACGTGGGCATTAACGGAAAAGCTAGCAAAAAATATAAGAACCTGTCAAAACTGTATGGAGCGAAGTATGTTGAATATCACCTGGAAAGATAAAATGTTAGTCATGGACACAAAAAGTTAGACAAAAATATCCGACGTAGTATCCAGTATAACATCCTTGCAATAGAGTTGGGCAGGCCAGATAGGGCGGACCGAAGGCGGCTGGGCAAAGCTAGTCACGGAATGGATCCCACTAGTTGCGTGAAGACCGGTGGCAGGCAACGGAAAAGCTGGATAGACGATCTGATAGCCACGGCGTGGGGAAATCTGCATAAGGAAATCCAAAAGCAGAAGGAATTGGGGGAGACCTTTGTCTGAAAGGAAGTTTAACCAAAGAAGGCAATTTTTATTTTTTCTTTATGATCCAAAACAAACAATGAATTGTAATTTATTTCAAATAATATTTTTATGTAAATTATTGGACTAAATAAAGGTAATTATTATTATTGTTATTATTATAACACGGCAATTTTATAAATGATTATAACACAAATTAATAAACGAACTAGGCAAATAAAATATCTAGAACTGCCAAAGTGCCAATACAAGTCAACCTGACATGGGCACAAAAACTAATAACCACCAACGGAAGGACAATGCACATAAGAATATAGCTCACTTTCTTAAGAAGACACTATAGTTTTGTTGATACACATCGAACATAAATTACATGATAGCAATTTTGAGTTACATAAAAAACTATAAAAAATGTTACAGAAATAGAAAAATTAAATATTAAAAGAATTCTATTGCCTGAACCGAAGAACACCATCATTTGACGTACATACAAACATATCTACCAATTAACAATTCCATAATTAATACTACAAAACAAATTTCTACTAATTCACAAGATAAACAACAATTTGTTGAAAACTAAAATTCAATTTAACAAATCCGATTATGCCCTATTAAGCAATTGGGCCACTTCTACTAAAAATATATAAAAATATGTACTGATAGCTTTTCAATTGATTTTTAATATATACGCATATATTTCTAATATGTACTATATGTACGCTAAGTCAAATACTTTTGAAGGTACTTACATGTATATTATGATAGGTAAATAGTTACAATTACAACAACAGGTAGATTTTTATGTGTAAAAGTGTACCGATTGGCGATTCTAAAAAGAATTATCTGTCATTAAACAAAACTGTTAATAATCATTAAGTAAATTTCCAGTCATTCTAACATCGAACAGTGTTCTTTCTATTGGTAAAGTCAGTCGAAATAATATAAACGCTTTTAAGCAGAATCAATGCTTCCGCACTGCAATATTTGCAAGAGTTTGCAGTACGAAGTAGTTTTTTATATCGCTCGTCAAACTTCTTGAAACGTGTTAAACAATCACTCAGAATACCAAAGAATTTATATCAATCTTACTCCTACTTCACGTATCTAGTCATAATTGACTAATGAGTAACTTATATCTAACTTGTTTTACTAATATAAGTTAGCCTAACAGGCACCCATCGATGGCACTTTTTCTTACGCACTACTCTCTGCTTTTAGAACTAACACCTACAACTAGCACCCACTCTGCTGTTGCTACTAACCCACATTCACACTAACTCAAAAGTTATTTTTCTTGAGTCTTCTGATTAATTCGGTGTTGTCGAAGAGGTGGTGGCCTGCGTGACTTCTTGTTATTTTTTGGATTTCTTTGCACACAAACTTCATTTTGAGGTCTTTGTGGAGATTATCATTCGTAATGTACCAAGGCATTAACAATGTATCTCAATACCTACTTCATTTTGAAAGGTCTGGACAATTTAATTGGTACTTTTTTGTGCAACCTTAGAGTTGAGCACCATACGTCCCCACGGGTTTTAGAATTTACTCTTTCAAGAGAAGCTTATTATGTACAGACAGCGTGGAATTACTTCCTAGCAGCCAGTACATCTGTCTGTAACAGATTCCTAGTTCCTCTCTTTTCTTTTTGACATGGGCTTTCCAGCGGAGCCTGGTGTCTAATGTCATGCCGAGATATGTAGCTCTGTTTGCGTACGGTACTATTTGGTTATTAATAGTAACCCGCACGTGGTGAATTTTCCTGTTGGTGAAGTCAACATGTACTGACTTGTGTTCGTTCAGTTTGAGTTTTTTTTCTTTATCCATACCTCAAAATGATCAAGACCTGTTTGGAGTTTTCTCGTCTTTTCTTCATTGCTGTTCCCAATAGCTAGGATAGCCGTGTCGTCTGCAAAAGTTGCGACAGTATTATTTTCTAATGCTGGCAGGTCGCTGGTGTAGAGTAGGTAAAGGACGGCCCTAAAACACTACCTTGCAGCATTCCTGCTTTTTCTTATAAACAGAGCACGCATCACCATTTTTGACTCTAAAGTATCTCTCAGTCAGTTAAGAGTTTAATAGTTGTGCAAACTGTTTCGAGATGATACTTCCTAATTTATTGTTCAGACCCTTATGTGAGAATTTATCAAATCCTTGTGCCACATCTAGGAAGCCTGCAGAACAAATCTTGCTTTCCTCTAACGCTTTTTCGATTATGTTGATTATTCGGTGTATCTGATCAGTAGGTAGAGTCCTTATTTCGAAATCCGAACTGACGGTCTGGAACAAGCCCTTTGCTCTCAATTATTGGCTTCAATCAATTGAGTAGTAAATTTTAGAAGATTTTTGACATGATGGGCAGCAAAGAAATAGGTCTATAAGACGTTGTTTCGTGTGGAGGTTTCCCAGGCTTCAGTATCATGCTCTCCTCAGCTACCTTCAATAGTTTGGGAACATACCTTAGTCTGAAGGCAGCATTGATAACTGATAAGCTAGCTATGGCCTTCCTTGGAAGCTCTTTAAGTGGATCTCCAGTTGGTAAGTCATAACCTGGTGATTTTTCCGATTAATGTCCTTTTTGATTAAGTTCTGAACATTCTCATCCATATGAATTTCTTCATCGTCTCCATGATGAGTTATTTGGAATGCCCAACCAAACGTGGCTGGGCTACTAAGCATTTTCGGAAACCTGGTTATTGATATTACGAAATATGTCAAGAAGTACAGTATCAGTGACTGTAGATTGTGCATGTCCGACCGGAAACGTATTTAGTTGCATAGGTATGGAGGCATGCAAATGGTTATTACCCGGTGGAAAAAGTGGATACTAATGATTACATAATAATGTATTTGTCCAAGAAGGTGTACATATAATAAAGTGTGGTTGGTTTCCTTATTCTTGGTTATATTAAAATTATCGCTACATGTTTTGTGCCCTAGTGGGCACTACGTTAGGCTTACTGATTGTAAAAAATGAAGTTAAAGTTACATTTCGTCAGACGTAGAGAGCATAAAGGTCACGAACAAATATACATAAACTATATACTCACACTGTTTTTAATTGTTCGGTATTATAACAAATTAACACTTAATTAAGTAACAAAAAAAGTATGGCTAACATGTAATGCACGTCGAGAGATTAAATTTGAATACACCACATTCGTTTATGTATGAATAAACTTTTCTTTCATTCATGGGAATCATGCGCACAGGTACAAAATGTTTTCTAACCGCGGTAACAAAATTCAAATATTTTAAATTGCTTCATCTGCCAACTTCAAATTGTGTCTACTGTATGCTATTACTATATTAGTACTTTATATAGAGGTTGATAAAACATGTCATTTGTTTGTTGAGACATTCATTGCACTGTTAGGTCTTTGATGGTTTTTCAAATTCGAACGATTCCAGTATTTTTATTTTTTTAATTTTAATTGCATTTGTGGAGCAACTTGGCGTTGATGGTCTCGAATTTGTGTCTGTTGTTGAAACGGTGTTCACCAAATTCTGATATTGTCACACCTCTAAGTTGTTCTTTGATTCTAGTATTGACAATTGCACATGCACGGAATTACAGTCTGAGCAACCGAGTTTATAAACTTCCAGATGTTTGAGATCAGATTTGTCTCTAGTGTTAGCAAAAATAGGTTTTATTGTATTATTGATTTTAAATGAAATACTAATGCTGCTATTTATTGAGTGGGTTATTATCGGATTAAAATCAAAGTGCGAATTAAAATTATACTCATTCCCCATTTTTGATTCTTGCAAATTCTTGTTGTATATTCTTTGTCAATTTTTCGTTATTTTTACAGCATATCTTCGACCGTTTAAAATTCCATTGGATTATACTAATGACGCCCTATTTAACAAATAACATAATGAGGAAGGATTTTCCGAATCCCACGTGATATTTCTGCACTGAAAATATTTACCTGGTGTGAGTATGTATAGAGATTTTAATGTTAGTTAAAGTGACTAAAAGAACTACAACATTAATAAACTTTGCTGCTTTGCACTTCATTTGAAATCGGGTACCAATGAATTGTGACCAACTTCGCTGACACAAGTTAGTCGAAAACGACAACAACATCTTACAAATTTCTTACTATTGGCAAATAAACTGCTAATAATTAAAGAAACGTTCTTAGCTTCTTTAATTTCAATTTGCTTACTTTGACGACTCTCCCATAATAAAAACGCACCCCAGTTTTTGTCTCTAGATTCTAGGGACAAAATCAATGCTTGCACACAATGCACACATCTATGTTCACGTGGTATTCAGATATTGAAAATGTCTCTGTATGTTATCATATCATACATGGCAATTGAATGTATTCTTTGAGAACTGATAAATTTTGATAAAACCACACAATGATACTATTGGTCAAAATTAGCTTTTAAATTTACAACCACATTAGGTGGAACTGATGATTTTGCTTTGTGAAGTAATTTGTATAATGTGTGCAATTCATGTGACGCATTGGATAGTCAATATAGTAAATAATTTTATTATCTTTGTTTAAATTACCAAAACACGTTTTACTTCTACTTTCATATTTTGCTTTTCATATTTTGCATCAAACGCCACTAGATGTGGTTAGCACATCAGATAATATAAAACGTTATCTTTCTCGTTTAGTCACTTTTGAGTGTGCACATTTTAGTGCCTATAGAGAGATAAAACAGGAGATCCACAGAAACTGAGCTTAGAATTTGAGATGTGATAACACAAACAACGACAATCTTCATAATATAAACATCAACAAATAATGAAAGTTGCGTTTACATTTTGTAAAATTCGACAAAACAGCCATTGACTTTAGCTGGCCCTGATAATATTGTTATCGTCAAATCAGATTATTTCTATTAGTTTATTACAGGATGTATTTCTTCAACCCCGCTATGGTGTGATAACAGAAATTACGTTAACTTTAAAATTAGCTATTAAATCTCAACAGCCTAACCTTTTTTGTTGGAGTTAAAAATTAACTAACTACGTAAACTTACATTACGTAAACTTAACATTTTGTAAAATTTTAAAAATGTTAGATGAAAACTAATTGAGAAATAGTACGCGACTAAAGGGAAGATTCACAGCAAATATTTTATTTTTATGTCAGGATTCCGCTGAATAATCCTTGTTAAGTTGTATACCAACCCTAAAAGACACCACAACAAAATAACTTTCAAACTCAAAGTCTATTATATAAATTAATTAGAATATCGCAATAGTTCAGAGAATATCACACCAACAGGTTCAGTACCTTTACAACGAATACCATTAGCACTTTCAGCATCAAAACCAGCAATACAACAATTGGATACTTACAAGTTTCCAAGCGGGTATGAAGAAAATCTTTACAGTCGTAATTTCTATAATTAGTGTTTATTTTTACTAAAATAATCTTTATTATATATATAACTCTATTGTTGATGGGTTTGGGAGCTGGGATTTAAATAAAACTCTCACCTTTTTGCTGACGTTTCGGCTATATTTTCAGCATATCATCATAGCTATAACAAACTGGGGATATATGAGTACATCAGTATTTAAAATACAATAAAAATACCTTAAAAGTATGTCACAAAACCACATTAAAATAACAACACAACGTGCCGGCAGACAGATATTTACCTAGGACAATTTATTTCATTTTTATAAATAGCATTTCCATAATACAACTTGTTTAGTAATTAGACTCTATTTTAAAAATTTTGACATCGTCAAAGTCGAATGTGTGGGCATGCGATAAAGCATGCAGGGCAAGAGCCCTTGTTTCACTTATGTTATTGATATTATTTTTTTTGCCGCACGCAGTGCAGTATTGCGTGGAATGCCCATTGAACGGGTGATAACGTAGCGTCATTTGACGACGCAGTAGTACGGCATTGCAGCATACAGCCCCGTATTCGGTGGAATCTTCCCTTAACTAACGTTTCCGGGTTACGCCGTGCGTCAAAACCACGATCCAGTATACTGGTCTGCTCACTTCGTGTCTCAAATGCTGTTTTTCTGCGCATGACGTCACTTCGGGAAGGACGTTGTGTCAATGTCCTTCTAGGTGTCCGTGTCGGACACCTAGCCAACAAATACATCTGTAAGTTTTTAATTTTTGTAGGTAATCTAGGTTAACAAGTTCACAACCATGCTAATTGCTTTAAAAATAAAAATAAAAATTAAAAAACAAAATAAAATTTAAAAAAACGCTTTAATTGTAATAAAAACGTCACAACAACATATTAGCTACCATCGCAACGAGCGCTACTTTTCGGAATGACGTCAGCAATTGGCAGGCAGCCATGAAATTAACCCCCTATTAACGCTACTTCCGCTTCCTTCTCGCACTAACGTCACATGTAGGCGGGTCGATGCGCCTGAGGAGACCGCGGTGGATGGTGGATCGTGGTCAAAACCCATAAATGCTGACGTTTCGTGAACCATGTTCATTTCTTTAATGCTAGCTATGGATTGAGAAACCTACTGTTTGCAATCCCGCCATCAGGACCATAACTGTGTGCATAGCAATCACAAGAAGACCGCGATTCATGTTGTCATGTTGATGAGTAAATCAGCCCAATGCTGTAACTAAACGTTATGTATAACTCGTATAACTTAATGTTATTATAACGTAACGTGCAGAATAACGTTCATAATGAAAGTTACATGATGTATGTCACTCGATAACAACACATGTCAAAACGTTATTTTAGAAAATATCACCATTAAAGCTCGACGAGCCGCCAAAATATATCTTCAGTACGAAGAACCCAGATAACAATCGTGCGACGCATAATGATGCAATTGAAACCGCACGTGCGTTCATATGATCACGCAGATGCGTCATCAATGGAGGTTCATATCGCCCGCACTCTCACTCGAGTAGCACTATGCGGCGCATATCGCTCGCACTCGTGCGTTCTATTCGTCACGGACGACGCACCGTGCCGAATATATGACAAAAATAAGCATTGTGACACGCATATCGCTCGCAGCCGTGCGTTTTATTGAATAAACGCACGCGTGCGAGCGATATTGTACTCATCGCACCGAAAATCGAAGTGTGATGAGCTCGTGCGTCGCACGATTGTTATCTGGGAAGCAATGTTAAGCGACATAAGTAAGTTCATATCCAGTTTTAATACATGGCAAAACAAAACCACTGGAAGCCAATTGCAATGCTAGATAACTCAGATCCTCCGTGGGTAGTGCTCCAATTTATGGATAAAACTACAGCAAAAATAATAATTTTTGAATTCTTAAGTAGATTACACACGATATTTAGTATTTACCCAACTTGCACTGTTTGTGTATCCACATCAGTTTGTAAAAATTTAATCCTCTCACCTAGAAAATGCTTAACCATGGTATTGCAAACTTCTGATAAATGTTTGCTAAATGGACGTTGATCCATGGGGAGTTGATAGGTAGCCCCTATACAGCTTCGGTAACTTCCATTACCAACAAAATCCAAATAAAAGAGAAATTTGGACATGAAAAACCTTTGCTATTAAATAAAAACAATGGCAACTTTTAAATTGCCATTGATACTGGAGTAATTTAGGTGATTTAAACACTGGTTGAGATTTAATACAATGTTTAATACGAACACATGCAGTCTTATATACACATTCAATACATACAAAAAGTGGTTTCCCAAAACGAGCACCTTGGCTGAACGCAGCGCGGCGGTGGACACAAGTTCAACTATAGATAACATAACCAATATATCTCATTTCCCTTCCCTTAAACTGAAATCATCATCATTTATTTATATACACAAAATAATTTATAAATCCATAACAAGGTAATGTAACAAAATTAAATAAAGCAAAAATTCAACATTCAAATAAATTTATACAATACAAATTGTCCTTAATTATCACCCTTTCGTGGTCGTAAGTTATACGGTACAACTGTTTCGGGTTTTTCACTGTTTTCCGTTACCGTTTCAGGCGCACTACACTTTTCGTCGGCACTATTATTGTCACAAGTCGTTTCTGCGTTTTCTACTGTTGGGAATGTAGAAGATTACTTATTCTAATTACAAAACTTACCTGCGTATTTTCTTCTAGTAGGATTATATTTATTAAAATCATTAAACCCACGCAACGACATTGCTCAAAACCGAAAAATTGTAACACAGTGCACAATCCTCAGACATTATCCGTAACTCTGCCTCACGTGGTGCGTATTAGGCCTGTCATTCTAGACTTTTCATCTACGTTATATAATGTATATAAAGATCAAATTTACTCGATGAAACTGATCTTAATCGATAGAATATGTTTTTCATAGTAACATATTAAAATGTTCAGAATAAAAGTTTATTGAATAATTTATAATTAGTGCAAAACCTTCGAACAATTGATTGTGCCTTCATTCCTCGAATCTCACCTACTATCGTAAAAATGAAAATACTGAATGTCGATTTATTCACCTCCCGTGAAGTGTCTCTCTTAAGAGATAGCTTAACCACCACATAGGTAATCGGGGACCAATAGACGTATCTGACACATAGCTAGGCAGTACTTTATGGGTAGGTACTTTATGAATTTACCGACCCTAAATGAACAAAATTTAACATCAGAAGGGTTCGTGAATCTATACGAGAAAATTAATGGTTAATTTAATATAATTCAAGTAATTGTTGGCAATTCACCTCAACCGATCGGATGACATTAGAAATGTCTGTTACAATGTCAAACGGTCGGTTTAACTAAGTATATTAAAAAAGCAATTTAAGATGTTAATTGTCGAGATCATTAATCGCAGTTTAATATCCAGCTGGTTACAATATTTTTCGTCAATCGTATTCTTCTGGAGGCGTAAACAGATTTTCTTCTTCTTTTGAGGTTATATGATAATTTATGTAATTTGAATTTGAAAACTGTTACATCCACGTTTTTTGTATAGTTTAACCTAAACTTTTTCGAAAACCATACTTTTCTTAGTCAGTAACAGGGTCTCATAGGTACTTGTGTATAACACCTAGTCTGTTGACTGCCTAGCTACATTAAAGTAACATAAATTGCTAAGGGTAAAAGGTATTCGAAATAAAGTCTTCCGCGTTGGTTTAAGTTAATTTAGTTTGTATGTTGACGGTTTAAACTTCACACACTGCACGTTGCTGTGCTTTGGTCTCCTATCACTCACATAACACTCTTCTCCGCTTTTGTAACATCAGTTTACCAACTCAAAAGGTTTAGTTCTTTTGTCTGCGCACAAAGTCACGATTGTCAATAAGCTGGATTGCATTGCCATTGGTG
The DNA here is from genome assembly GCA_964023965.1 of Melinopterus prodromus. Taxonomy (NCBI): domain Eukaryota; kingdom Metazoa; phylum Arthropoda; class Insecta; order Coleoptera; family Scarabaeidae; genus Melinopterus; species Melinopterus prodromus. Next base: position 41,843,612 of record OZ030391.1, on the reverse strand, counting down.
TGCTGAAGAAATCTGTTCTAATAATTCTCTGCAAACTTTCCAATTTCGTTGGTTACTAATTCCATCTCAAAATCCCTGTAGACATTTCTATTTCTAATATATAACCAAATTTTACTCTCGACCAATATTGAGTGCAGTTCAGAAACAATTTATTTCTCAATTTACCCAAAGATGGAATACAGTAGGTATGCTGTACAAGAAGTAAGTTTGAAAACAAATACAGTGATTGGCTTCAAGGTGTGTTCCATGTAGAGCTTACTGAAACTGTACTGACTGAACCTACTACTAGTATTGGAAGAAAAGTTTTGACGAGTGCTGCGATCGTGCTAAACGCTACAAAAGATCCCAAATGGAGAAATGTTTTCACAAGTAGAAATAACTTATGCTTCTACATAAATTCTACAAGAGTTGCTTCTTCACATATTGATTCTGATAAAACTCTGGCTCTGTTCATGCAGGCCGAATTATCAAAACACCAATACGATGTTTAGAAACAAGCAGTTAAAGATGTAGGACTTAACGTCTTCTCTTCTTATTATAAAGAATTGCAAGCGAAAAGCAAGTGTTATCCACATGGTGGCACAAATAGGTAACAGAAAGATCTGCAAGTGTGGAGTTGCGACATTTATTAGAGCACACAGTTCCAAGATTACTTGAAAGTAATACTGAGAGGAACTTACTACAATAAAAGGGAAGTAATTCACTTTGTTCACAAAATGGGGTTGCGATGGTTCTTCTGGACAAAGCGAGTATAACCAGAAATTCAGCATAGATGCCGACGTTTCAGACGTCAATATGTTCATGACTTCTTTGGTACCGATAACGAACCAATTTGAGAGAAGATGAAGATTCCATTGTGTGGAACAACGCTCGACCATCGTCAACTAATTACTGCACAGGGCTAAAATCGCATTCGTCAAGGAAACTGCTGAAGTCATACGGCCCGAAAAATGCATGCAAGAGAGATTACTTAATGTAGAAAATCTAACGTTGAGCAAGGCTATTGATATTTGCAGAAATGCAGAAGTAACCAGAAAACAAGTGAGAGTGCTTCAAGAAAAAGAATCGACCATCATAGTAGATGAAGTCAAGAAGAAAATGAATAATATGAAGAGCGAAAAAGGTGAAAATAGGGGAAATTGCAAGAAATGTGGAAGAAAACATGAACCGAGAAAATGCCCAGCATATGGAAAGACCTGTTATAAGTGCGTGAAATTAAACCATTTTGCAAATGTGTGCAGAATAAGAAACGTCAGGGAAGTCAAAGAAAAAGAAGAAGAAGCCAAATCTCTGTTCGTTGATAGTGTAAAAAGAATTCAACAACTCAGTAGTGGGGAGAGCTGCTGGAAAGAAGATGTTGCAGTGGCGAATTCCAAGGTAACGTTCAAAATTGACACGGGTGCGGAGGTCAATGTGCTGCCAATGGACATATTCAAGATGATCTCGTCAAAATCCGGTCGAGACATGAAGCCTGTCATGAAGAAGACTACTACAATATTGGAAACTTATGGCGGTAATAAGATTAAACCTGAGTTTTGTACAAGTTTAGATTGTAAGTTTAAAAATAATAGGTATAAAATAGATTTTATATTGTTAGATTTAAATGTAATGCCAATCTTAGGATTAAAAAGAAGTGTAAATTTAAAAATAGTACAGAAGCTAGATTCAATTTGTGCTGAAAAAGAAATGTTTATAAACGAAAATGTAGACATATTTGAGGGACTTGGAACTTTTAAAGATGTTTGTAAAATAGTATTAAAAGAGAATAGTGTTCCGATAGCGAAGCCATGCCGAAGGTTGCCTCTTGTTATCAAAAATAAATTAATAAGCAAGCTAAATGAATTAGAGCAGAAAGGTGTCATTAAAAGAGAGGATCAGGCAAAAGAATGGGTCAATTCACTAACAATAGTTGAGAAACCAAATAGAGACATAAGACTTTGTTTAGACCCTAGAGGCTTAAATAAATGCATTGAAAGCCAATACTTTGAGATACCGAGTGTGGAAGAAATATGCAGTAAGCTCAGTGGTAAAAAATACTAAACAGTATTAGACTTTAAAGATGGTTTTTATCAGGTACCACTGGATGAACAATCTAGTAAGCTATGCACGTTCTCTACACCATTTGGGTGTTACAGGTTTTGTAGACTACCTTTTGGATTAAATATAGCTCCAGAAGTATTTCAAAAGATAAATGTGAAAAATTTTGGTGATATAAATAATGTAATTATTTATTTTGACGACCTGCTTGTATGTGGAGATACGGAGGAAGAACATGATGATACATTGAAAAGAGTGGTAGAAAGAACAAGAAAACTCGGAGTAAAGTTTAATAAAACAAAGATACAGTTTCAGCAAAAAGAAGTCAAGTATTTGGGATTTATTTTTAATGAACTTGGAAAGAGTATTGATCCTGAAAAAATAAAAGCGATAATAAACCTAAAATCTCCAAGTAATCAAAAAGACTTACAAAGAGTGATGGGAATGATAAGCTATCTTAGGTCATATATCCCTAAACTATCAGAACTGTCAGCTCCAATCAGAGAATTAATGAAAAGAAATGTTGAGTGGAGTTGGAAAAAAAAACATGAAGAAACGTTCAATAAAATAAAACAAGAAATTGTAAATTCAAAAACCCTATTGACATTCAATCCTAAAAAGCCTATATCCATACAAGTAGATGCGAGCATGAATGGGTTAGGATGTTGTTTGATGCAGGAAGGCCGTCCAGTTGCCTATGCGTCAAGAGGGCTGACTGACACAGAGAAACAATATGCAGTTATTGAAAAAGAACTGTTAGGGGTTGTATTTGCATTGAATAGATTTCATAATTATGTGTATGGCCATGAAATAACAGTAGTTACAGACCATAAGCCCAATGTTTCGGTGATGAATAAAGAAATGAATAAAGTCCATTCAGCAAGATTACAAAGATTAAAACTTAAATTATTGAAATACCAAATAAAACCACAGTATTTACCTGGAAAATTCAATTACATAGCTGACCTTTTGTCACGAAATTTTGTACATGATCAGAATAATATAGAAGAATGTGTAGAAGTTGTACATTCAGTAGTAGAGCACCTGAGAATGAGTGATAAAAGAAAGGAAGAATTTAAAGTTGAAACAGGTAAAGACGAAACGCTGAAAAAGGTAATACAAATGAACAATATTGGATGGATAAAAGACAAGTGTGATGGGGAATTGAAAACATTTTATAAAGTAAGATATGAATTACAAGTAGTTGATGGATTAATATTTTACGAAGACAGAATAGTTGTCCCAAAAACATTAAGATCTAAAATGTTAACATTGCTACATGAAGGCCATTTTGGAGTCAACAGAACAAGAGACCGAGCTAGACAAATATTTTACTGGCCTAAAATGAACCATGAGATAGAGCTTTTAATAAACAAGTGTGCAATTTGTCAGAGATACAGAAATTTAAATACCAAAGAACCGCTTATACTGCATGAAATTTCAGAGATTCCATTTCAAAAAATAGCTTCTGACATCTTTGAGTTCAATAATAAAAACTATATAGTAATAGTACACTATTTGACTAAATGGATTGAAGTTCAACAATTAAAAAATAAAAAATCTGCAGACATAATTTCTGTTTTTAAGAAGGGTTTTGCTGTTTATGGAGTTCCAGATTGCATTATCTCAGACAATATGCCATACTCATCATTTGAGTGTAAAAAATTTTCCGAAGAATATGGATTTGAATTTAGACCAAGCAGTCCTAGATACCCAAGAGGGAATGGATTAGCAGAGCGAGCTGTTCAGACCGTTAAGAACATGCTAAAGAAAACCTGCGACTTACAACTCGCATTAATGAATTACAGAAACACGCCAATTACAGAATTACAGAGATCTCCAGCAGAATTGCTGTTTGGGAGAAAGTTGAAAACTAAACTGCCTGTAATTACAAAACCACCAACAAACAACATCAAAATATTCAGGAAAGACTTTGAAAATAAACGACAGAAAAATAAATATTATTATGACAGAAACACTAAACCTAGAAATGACTTTGAACCTGGTCAAAGTGTTGTTTATGCAAAAGGGAAAGAATGGGAGAAAGCAAAAGTAATAAATAGGCACTCGCCCAGATCGTATATTATTAAAAATAATGAAAATACCACCTTACGAAGAAATAGCTTTGACATGCGGAATAGTGTAGATGAAAATCCACAGAATATTCAAGAGGAGTCAAATATAGTAGATATACGACCACAGCGTGAGAGAAAATTGCCTGTAAGATTTAAGGATTATGTTTTATAAGGGGAAGATGTTATAATGTGTAGTCTGTATTAGAATAGGTAGTTTAGTTGAGTAAGTTGTGTTGCCTACTCAGAGTCATATAGAATAGCGTACCACGATGACATGTAAAATGTGTACTGTGTGTTATGTTAGAAACTAGTAGTTGAAATAAACTTTAATAACAATAGTGGTGTTGTTATTATTACACTCAGAGTTGATGAATAAATCCACAAGTCGGTGGACACTATTGTTGAGATGGATAATCGTACTTTCAATGGGAAACATGTTAATGTTTAGGTACTATGATTGATGGTAAAACAGCCCAATCGGCAACAGGAACTCCAGCAGCCTCCTCCTGTTTTATCTGTGGTGCGACTACTTGACGGGTGAACAGTCTATCAGACTTAAAGAAAAGGTCAACCAAAAGTAGTTGTACAATTTGGTATGTCTCCACTACACGCACCCAAATTCATGGAATGTATTCTACATATTTCATATAATATACCATTTGTAACCTGGAGAACAAATAGTGACACACGCCCGATCAGAGACGCACAAAAGGAGTAAGTGCAGAGAAACTTTAGAAAGAGAATGGGGATTAGTGGTGATATTGGGAAGCAATGCACAGGAACAGTAACGACACTAACACGACGAGAAAATTTTACGCAGATCCAGCTTTAACTTCACAGATCACTGCAGTAAATGAGGACTTGATTCGGAGGTTCTCTGTCATATTGGAAAGAATAACGAGCAACGACAAATTATAGAATCTACGTTTGGTCACTATGCCTGGGAAACTGCACAAATGATCCTAGAAAAATACGAGTATAACATGCCCTCGACTGTGCACAAGGTACTAGTACTTTGTGCACAAATAATAGAAAATTGTGTATTTTCTGTGGGATCGCTGTCGGAAGAAGCCCAAAAATGCAGAATTAAGGACTACAAGCGTTATCGCAGTCTTCAGTCCAGAAAGTATAGCAGAATAGCTACAACCGAAGATGTTTGCACATGATTCTTATTTCTTCCGATCCATTTATCACAAATCTGAGACCCAACCATAAAAAACAAACATATGCCCATTAGCGATGAAGTCAAAACACTTATCATGGAAAAGTGATTACGAATTTTGTATTAATTTCCATGATTTTTATGAATATTATATTGTTTTCTAATATGTTTGATTATAAAAATAATTTGGTAATTTTAGTTATGAGAATAAATATTCATTTAGTAAAATAAATCTGTTTTAGTACTTTACTGCTTACAAAATGCGAAAAGGTGGACTTACAGTAGGTTGAGCAACTTTTTCAATTGCCAAATCGGGACGCTTGGGGATCGGAGTTAGTGGAAAACATTAAACAAAACGCACTGAACTATAAACAAATTGTGCCATTGGGTAAATTGACAACAGCAAATGTTTACAATGACCTATAATATACGTTTTCAATAAAAGAAAAGAAGCTTAAGAAATAACAATATAAATAAAACATTCTTTCACTAGTTAAAACAAAAAAAAAAACACATCACAACATAAATCAAACACAATACTATATTTTTTACAAATTGTACCACAAGAACCTAACTTAAAACAACATTTTTATTATGATAGTATTTTTTAATTAAAAATAATCATTAAATAAACTGTATGCAAATATTGAAACATGCCTATATCAGAATAAATATAAAATAAAACAAAATATAATAAAATTAAATAAAGTTTCTTTAACTTTTACAAATTCCACTATGACTTGACTCTATTCTTCCAGTCTAGACGATCTCTTATTTTTTTAAAAACATTGTTTTCTCCTCTTCGTTTTTTATCGCCAAAATTGGTATTTGTACTGTCGGCTGCAATGAATCCATAATTTTATTGGACAATTCTTCCAGCCGTCTCGCGAATAATTTCGTGAACATTGAATACCTTTTTCGACATCAAAATATCTAACCAGGAGAGGGAGTATTTTTATTTCTCTGGCTAGATGTGTCAGGAAATATTGTCACGAAATTGCATTTCCTCACATTTCTTCTCAACTCTTTCTTTACTAGAGGATAAAACACATTTGTTCTACTTGCTTCAGTGAGAGTTCGTACAAGACACATCTTCTTTTCAAACATTTACGTTAGAAGTTTTGACGTGCTGTCTATTAAGCGAAAATTGTGGTTGTGATACAGACAGTGGTATGCATATGTGCCTTCTTTGCAAGCCGAAATCTTTTCTGGTTCCCCTATTGTTGCGGCTCTGAAACAAGTACTTAATTGCAATGAACTTGCTACATCATGCATTGCTTTTGTTTATTCGATGTATGTTTTGCAATATCATTTCGGCAACCTCCGCCCATGTAAAACTGCATATTAGTTCTGATTGTGAATTAGGCCTAGTAGTTTTCAAAAAAAGGAAATTGTTTTTGTAAGTTATCATTGAACGTGCATTTGCGTTTTCTTTCTTTGTGTTCCATATTTTTCGAAGAAATTCACCTAGATAGAAGAAATCCCAAGAACAGAATAAAATAAATCGGTAACACATATTTTTCTTTTTCATTCAAAATTATTAGGATCAATATATCTGTAATTTGCTATGGCGCATTTTAGGAATACCAACAAATGTGTAAAATAGAAATCTAAAAATAATAAAAATATGTTTTGTTTTGTGTTGACTGATCAAAACTAAAAATGATCCAACGCGACCTGGCCACTAAATCTTACCCCGCCTAAACGACTCCACAAAAAACGGACATGCGTTTTGTTTAAGTCAGATTAGTTTTTTATTATAAGTAACTTACCAGTTTTCGCAATATGCAGCGTTTGTACACCGTCACAAGCACTAGATTGTCACCCACCAACCGGCTATTCACTTCGCGTGTTCACATAATTATTATGGTCGCTAAGGTTGCGCTTAAAATTCGTTATAGATAGACAACCCTTGTTTCAGATAATAATTGGGAATCTAATTTATGTTCATGGATTCTTGAAAATTCAAATTGTATTACAAAATTCTGGACATAAGGATACAATTTTCAGAAATCGGGACAACAATCGGGACTAGTTGTTAAAATTCAAGACTGTCGCGCCTACTAGATTGTAATGGAATCATATTCCGAACAATGGCCGTAAAGTGCGTGGTAAGTAACGTCCGTCACCTCAGAACGCCACTTTTCGCAAATTGACTTGAAACTTTCCAAATAATTAGTACCCAATTAGTACCAATTGGTACCACCAACCGCGGAATTGGTACCTCAAGGGAACCCCCTTAATTTATGAGTAGTTCTTTTAAAAGTCACCTCAAAACGCCACTTGTCGTAAAATAACTCGAATCAATTTGAACTTTTGCAAGGATTTAGTACCCAATTAGTACCCTCAGAAAACACTAATTTCCAAATTAGTACCTCAAAGGAACCCTCCGATATCGGGGGGCAAAGATAGCGCGCGTCACCTCAGAACGCCACTTGTCGAAAAACAAGTCGAATCTATTCTAGCTTTTGTAGGGAATTAGTACCCAATTAGTACCCACAGAAAACACCAACAACCAAATTGGTACCTCAAAGGAACCCCCGTAAATCACGGGTAGTTCTTTCGAGCGTCACCTCAGAACGCCACTTGTCGTAAAACAAATGGAATCACTTTGAACTTTTGCAAGAATTTAGTACCCAATTGGTACCCTCAGAAAACACTAACCCTCAAATTAGTACCTCAAAGGAACTCCCTGATATCGAGGGGCAAAGATAGCGCGCGTCACCTCAGAACGCCACTTGTCGAAAAAATAGTCGAATCTATTCTAGCTTTTGTAGGGAATTAGTACCCAATTAGTACCCACAGAAAACACCAACAACCAAATTGGTACCTCAAAGGAACCCCCGTAAATCACGGGTAGTTCTTTCGAGCGTCACCTCAGAACGCCACTTGTCGTAAAACAACTCGAATCACTTTGAACTTTTGCAAGGATTTAGTACCCAATTGGTACCCTCAGAAAACACTAACCCCGAAATTAGTACCCCAAACTAACTCCCTGATATCGAGGGCCAAAAACAGTGCGCGTCACCTCAGAACGCCGCTTATCAAAAATTAAAACCAATCTATTCTAACTTTTGTAAGCATTTAGTATAGGACTTTTCTATGGAGTTGCAACGTGCAATTGCACTTGAGATAATGAAATAATTTTCGTTAACCCGGTGACCAAATTCCGATCACATTTTCCACATTTATACCTTTGGAATACGATCGTTAGAAGTTGCCTTACTGGTATACTTTACATAAACTCCCCTTTACAAGTGGTTGAAATTTTAACTTAGTTGGAAAAGCTAGAATACTAATCATTGACATGCAAAGTAGTAAAATATTTCAAATTGGGGATATTCCAAAGATATTGAAAGTGAATAGTAGGACTTATCAAATTCAGTCCATATTGGATTACTCCAACAAAAGTTCAGGACATTATGTTGCACACGTTTGTCGTCCAAGTGGCCGATTTGAAACTTATGACGACCTCAAAAGATTTGTTACAATAACACCGCAGAACATAATGCCACATATTATATTTTATATCTTACAATAAAATACAATTTATATATATTTAATATTTTTTGTGTAGTATCTATTTATGCTTGTCAATTTATTTTTGTATTAAATAGAAGTTGAAAACTAAGTAGTATTATTGTGTATCCTTTTCCATTGTTTGTTATAGAAAGTGAATTTTAATATCCTTTAAAAGTTAGAACATGTGGAATCCAGATTTAGAATAAACATACTATAACTCTAATTTGTTTGTGACGCCACAAGCTATCTGTAAAAAAAATAAATTATTACCTATGAAACACGATTCTGAATAACCAGAAACATCGGTTAATAGATTTTTGCCAGCCTGGTATTAATTTTGGTGACGATGATTCTCAATTGAAAAGATACAATTACTTAACAAAAGAAGTGCTGTTCCGGGGTATTCAGAAGTGGGTAAGTATTTATAAATAGGTGAATAATGCATGTCAATAAAAAAATAGGTTTGTCAAATCAGACGTAATTCCAATTTTTGAATTTTTGTTTAAATAAGAGTTTCCACAAAAAAAGTAACCGCTTAGACAAATATATTTCCTTGATTTTTTTGGTAGACATTTGGAGGTTGGTATTTTCTGTGGATGACAATTGGGTGCTAAACCCTTACAAAAGTTAGGATAGGTTGAAGTTTTTCGTGGTGTGCTGGGGGATCAATTGGGTACTAAATCCTCACAAAAGTTGAAAGTGATTCGTGTTGTTTTCTGAGTAGTGGAGCTCTGAGGTAACGCGCGCCGGTTTTACCCCCGATTATGGTGTGTTCTTTTGAGGTACCAATTTGGGGGTTGGTGTTTTCTGTGGGTACTAATTGGGTACTAATTCCCTACAAAAGCTAGAATAGATTCGACCTGTATTTCGACAAGTGGAGTGCTGAGGTGACGCGCGCTTTCTTTGTCATCGATATCGGGGGGTTCCTTTGAGGTACTAATTTAGGGGATAGTGCTTTCTGAGGGTACCAATTGGGTACTAAATCCTTGCAAAAGTTCAAAGTGATTCGAGTTGTTGTACGACAAGTGGCGTTCTGAGGTGACGCTCGAAAGAACTACCCGTGATTTACGGGGGTTCCTTTGAGGTACCAATTTGGTTATTGGTGTTTTCTGTGGGTACTAATTGGGTACTAATTCCCTACAAAAGCTAGAATAGATTTGACTTGTTTTTCGACAAGTGGCGTTCTGAGATGACGCGCGCTATCTTTGCCCCTCGATATCAGGGAGTTCCTTTGAGGTACTAATTTGAGGGTTAGTGTTTTCTGAGGGTACCAATTGGGTACTAAATTCTTGCAAAAGTTCAAAGTGATTCCAGTTGTTTTACGACAAGTGGCGTTCTGAGGTGACACTCGAAAGAACTACCCGTGATTTACGGGGGTTCCTTTGAGGTACCAATTTGGTTGTTGGTGTTTTCTGTGGGTACTAATTGGGTACTAATTCCCTACAAAAGCTAGAATAGATTCGACTTGTTTTTCGACAAGTGGCGTTCTGAGGTGACGCGCGCTATCTTTGCCCCCCGATATCGGAGGGTTCCTTTGAGGTACTAATTTGGAAATTGGTGTTTTCTGAGGGTACTAATTGGGTACTAAATCCTTGCAAAAGTTCAAATTGATTCGAGTTATTTTACGACAAGTGGCGTTTTGAGGTGACGTTTAAAAGAACTACTCATAAATTAAGGGGGTTCCCTTGAGGTACCAATTCCGCGGTTGGTGGTACCAATTGGTACTAATTGGGTACTAATTATTTGGAAAGTTTCAAGTCAATTTGCGAAAAGTGGCGTTCTGAGGTGACGGACGTTGGTAAGTGGCGTGACCGATGGCACACATATACCTGTGGCAATATTGGCGATGTTGCTGACAGTGCAAACTGATGCGCTTCAACACGTAAACGGAATACAATTAGAGATAGTTAGAAATAGGCAGTTGAAAGAGATGTAACACAAAAGACAATAAAACGTATTAGTAGGTGACATCGGGGTTATCATTTATGACCATCCAACCCAATCTTACAAGAAGGAAGATAAGTACGTTGCAAGGTTATACCAAATTAAAAACTATATGTCAACATATTTTATGTATACAGTGAAAAAATCATAGAGGTATATTCAGAATTACAAAAGTTATAGACGTTTTTTCGCGGTTCCGTCCAATTTTCACAACCGTGGGGTGTAGGCGTACTAACCAAAATAAAGACCTCAAGAGATCTCAAAAGTAGGTGGTACATAATTAAATATATTAAAAATAAATGATGATGATTAAACAACGATAATTTTTCTTAATTCAGAGTTGCATTGTCTTTACCTGTTTAAGTTCCATTATGTTCTAGGCACAAGTAGTGGTTTTTATACATGTGTCCTACAAGTACCTATATTTTCGCAATTTTTCTAATGCCTTACTATATTTTAAGGCCAATAAGTAATAAGATAAGTAGTACTCTAAAACCAATTGTTTTGGAGATATTGCTTTATCTATTATTGTTTCAAAACAGTAGATTAATAAAAAATTATTTCTCAACCGCTCTCAATTTGTTTTACGTGATATATTTCAATTTGACTCAGCGATGGTTCTATTAGTTTAATAATATAGAACATAGAATTTGTATACAGGCTGATCATTTACTAAAGATGGAGAATGTTGAAGATGAAGAACCCGAGGAGAAACAACAAAGGGTTACCTCACCGGAAGGATTCCATAACCTGCAGGTAACTGTTGAAAGAGGAAGCGTGGTACCCCGTAATAGAAGCTACAGGAGCTGAGAATAAATATAACTGCTTGCAAAACCAATACCTAACACTAGTAGACCAAACCCTGCCTCTTGGTTGGAAAAAAAGTAAAAACACCAAACCAACTCTGTCTTTCGAATTACTTCAAATAAAAAACACCCTAAACCTCATCCAGGAAACCTACAACTGCCTAGCAGGAGAAGAATTGAAGAAGACACTAAAGAGCTATAAAGACTTGTACATAAAATCAACTCAAGAAGAAAAAAAAACCGATACATAACGCGCCTTACCGCTACGAACAACTACCAGGCAGAAATATGGTGCATAATAAAAGAACAGACAAGACAGTCGAAGCCAGAAGAGCCAATTCCCCCACAGAGATGAGCTGAATGGGTTCTTTGTCAAGGTTGGAAATTCCACAACCCATTAGAGACAACCACTAGCAGACCACATACCTAGACAACCAAGGTGTCTGTTCCTAACACCTGTGACCTCACAAGAAGTACAACTTATCATCTCCAAACTTAAAACAAAAGACAGCGTAGGTGTCAACTACCTCAGTACAAGAATTCTGCAATGTGGTTCTCATTTCATCGCTAAGCCCATTGCAGAAATCATCAATGCCTGCTTCATAGAAGGAATAGTGCCAAACCAGTTGAATATTGCTAAAATAACACCTATCAGGGAAACCAGTCCGACTGGTTTCTGGTGCTGGATAGTGCTGGAGTCCGCCATGCTATCGAGACTAGTATCATTCCTAGATCAACACAGGATCCTTCGTGACCAGCAATATGGTTTCCGAGCTGGGCGATGCACGATAGACGCAGTACACTCGGTCTTGGGCCTTACATGGAGCGCTGCCGAAGAGGGAGAACATGTCCAGGCTACCATGTGCGACCTGTCGAAGGCCTTCGACTGCCTTCGTCATTACGTTCTTCTGAAAAAATGGAACTATATGGAATCCGGGGAAAACCACTTCAGCTTATGCAATCTTATTTCGAAAACCGGAAGCAAGCTGTATCTAACGATAGAAAACTGGGGAAGCTTCCAGTCACTGCAGGAGTCGTACAGGGAAGCTGGTTGGGGCCCCTAACATTTTCTCTGTACATAAACGACCTTCCAGGCTGCATCAGGGAACCTATGGTGCTTTTTGCTGATGACACCACACTTCTCGCACGTGACTATGACCTTTTTTCCTTGACACAGAAGTCCCTCACTGGACACCTGAAAACCTTGGTTTGCAGAAAACGGACTCCAACTGAATACGGCCAAGACAAACACAATAACATTCACCCTAAAAAGAAATGCCAGCATAGAGAAAACTGCAAAACTCCTGGGCATTACCCTAGATACCCGACTAACATGGCTTAGACACATTGAAGAATTGTGTGCAAAACTGGCAACAGTCAGTAACGCAATCAGACGAGTAACGCAGATTGTAGGTGTTGAGACTGCGCTACGATGTTCTACAGAATATCTTATGGGCTAAGGCTGTGGGGGGAGTCACCACATGCTAAGAAAATTAGCATATTGCAGAAAAAGGCTGTACGAGCAATTGAACAGGTCAGCCAGACTACACACTGTAAACCGTTGTTCAAAAAATACACGATAAACACGTTAACTGGTACCTACATTCACCGGCAGATATCGAGAGCAAAGTCTGAACTTTCCCAATATCGTCGTAGAGGACAAGATATAGGTCTCGAACTGAGAAATGCACTGCGGATCACAATTCCTTACAACCGTACCTCCGCCACTGCCGCCCAACACCGCCACTTGCAACTAATAAACATGCTCCCAAACGTTTAACGGGCTATAGACGGTGAGACCTGCCTCGCCGCATGCCGCGAGGCACGGGTCTCAGAGACAAGCCGTCTCAAAGCGAAACGAGAACACACAGTGAGACAGGATAGCATGTGCATATTGTGCACCCGAGACTTCACTGTACAGCGAATGTTCATCATGGCCTGTTTACAACTCTCCAATCAACAAATTGTTGCAATTGGTGTTGTAGTTGCTTTGGTAATTTCAGATAAAAAAAGGAAAATAGCAAGACAGGGATCTCAAAGCGTAATTTACCGGGTAAATTACAAAATAAATTACAGTAAGTAATGGTAATTTACGAATTTTTAATGACTGTAATTTAGAGCTTAAATTACCGTCAGCGTATAATACCTTGGGTAATTTTCCGATATTAATAATAATTTCAATGGTCTGAAAAATGATTACCCATTAAAAAATACACTATTTTTGTTTGTGTATTATATTCATTTGTATTTGATTACTTTTGTGCCTGGCTTCACAAACAATGATCATTTTTTATCTGGATAGTTTTTAACTCCGGGACGTTTTTGCATTTCTTTTATTCATCAAATCCCCTTTTCACTCCTCAACTCACCTGCCAAATGTTTTTTTTAATGTATCTCATCTTTTTGTGTATAGAGTGGACAGGCGGTTTGAGCATGGATATCGGAGCGAACAACGCAAATTTTAAACCTGAAGCCATGTAGGTACCTACTATCGAAATCAGAACTTAAAGATTTGTTCCTGTGATGCGGATACAAACATGATCATTGGTTATATGCATCCGAGCTTTGTTGTTTTGTGAGTTTGTAATAAATTAGGCAATGAATTTTACACATTAATTATGCTGTGTGACTGTATGGCTGTTTTGTTCTAAATTGCTGCTTAAAATAGTATTTTTATTGTAGTTTTTGTTTTGATTTTAATCTTTAATGATTAAATCAGGAAAACCACCAGATATTGGTAGTTATATACAAAATAATACCTTTTAGGGTTCTACCCCACATTTTTATTACTAAAGGTAGCTATAATAACTTATTTACCTGTCATCGGTAATTCATCATTTTGAATTTTTAATTACCTATAAATTTAAGGCTGCGTAATTTACCATTTTCAATTTGTAATTACCCGGTAATTTAGGTCTCCGTAATTTACTATTTTGAATTTTCAATTACGTGGTAATCTAATATTTGAAATTAACATTTTTAATTCGAACGGTGGTTTCCCAAAAAGAAAAATAATTACCGCAATTTAATATAATTTTATTTTATAATTAATAACAGAAATAAAAATTTAAAAACTACTTCCCTTGCCTTTTCGGCTAGGCTGCGGCGATATCACGCCATTCACGCTGAGACCAGTTGATACTTGCAGCGCGGTCTCACGCTGCGCTGCACGTATCATTCTACCGCCGATGGCCGTCTCACGGGAGACGGCGTGAGACCGCGTCAGAGACGGTGATGCAGCACCATTAACGGTGAGATTTGTCTCTGAGACCTGCGCCTCGCGGCATGCGGCGAGGCAGGTCTCACCGTCTGTGGCTCGTTTTTGGATCGAAAAACCATCACTGACGTTCATGAAGGATTTAAAGCTCTTGTTGACACAAAACAGCTTTTATACTGTCGATGAATTTGCTGTCTACATGCAGAACTTCCAATAAGAATACATTTCTTCTATTTGTTTTCACTTTAATACGATACGGTTTACATTGTTGTTGTGTATATACTTAAGCATGCTACACACCTAGGAACATGTCTCAACAGACTGTATCTTGAGACTGTCTCTAGAGACGTGTCTCACTGTGTGGAGGTAGGACTCCGCCATGCAATCTCGATACTTGTCTCAGTCTCACAAATTTGACGGGAGACCAGCCACCAAAAAACAAGTCTGTGATACTGGTCTCTGATACATGTTAGCTACACACCCAGAGTCCGTTTTCAGAGCCCTGCCATGAGACCATTTCCGAGGCATGCCCCACCACTCATCCTCGACAGTTTCTTACCGCCGCGGGACACGTCTCCATATCCCACCAATAGCGGGAGGCGTAGATACCAAACGAGTGAGAGAGACAGAGGCTTACCTCGCCTGGTTGCAACCGTTGCTTGGGCTCGCAATTAAGGTCTAACACGATTCTAGTTTTTGAAAATATTCAAACGCAATGACTGGTGAAAATACAGAGCGTGGTTTTTGGGAAGAATTCCTTGAAAAATATAAGCAATTACCTTGTCTATGGAACACCAAAAGTTCGTCCTATGGCAATAAGATTTTAAAACAAAATGCATGCGAGAACCTAACCAATTTTTGCAAACCTCGCTATGCAGAAGCAAACCACGATTTTGTGAAGAAAAAGATTCATAATTTTCGGTACTGCTACCGAAGAGAATTAAACAAAGTAAGGAAATCTAAGCGAACTTGGTCCGGCGCAGAAGATCTGTACGTGTCTAGTCTGTGGTATTTTCATATTTTATCTTTTTTACACGATGACGAGACACCAAGAAGTGGACTTTCAAATTGGAATGTTGGGATTAATAATGTAAGTACACTATGTTTTGTTTATATATTATATTGTACCTCTTTGGCTCTACACTAATATTTATTTCTTTTTCTCATATTTGATATTTTACAAATTCATTATCAAACAATTTTCTATTTGGTTTATTTTTCTTTAAATTGTGGTCCTAAACGCCATATCATCTTGAAAAGAAACTCGACCTTCATTATTAAAAAAGCGTTTATATGTTTCTCTTACGTCTTTTGCTGATAATGTAGAAGTTCTAGGTGTTCGTTGCAGAGGTATAAACGCATCGCTTTCTTGCTGCCATTCTCCAGGATGAAGTTTTAGTATTTAAATTTTCTAAATCGGCGGAAGATGGCGATAAATATTTATTAGCAGAGTTGTTTATCAAAAAATTATGCAGTGCACAAGAAGCTAAAACGACTGGATCAATATTTCTCACATTCAAAGCAATTTCGGTTCGAAATATTCTAAAACGTGACGCTAATATTCCAAAAGCGTTCTCGATCACTCGTCGAGCACGTGACAGGCGACAATTAAAAATCTTCTCTTCCTTACTTATATTTCTGTCGGCAAACGGTTTCATTAAATTTTCCATAAGTGTAAATGCTTCGTCTCCAATAAACGTAAAGGGCAAAGAATAATCAGTTCCTTCAGGAGTACTTGGTTGTGGAAATTTGAAATCTTTTGATTCAAGTTTATCGTAAAATCCAATTGCATTTAGAATTCCTCCGTCAGATACCTTTCCGCTGGTACCAGTATGAACAAATAGAAATTCATAATTGGCATTTGCGATTCCAAACAGGATTACACTGAATCTTCCTTTATAATTATAGTAAAATGATCCACTATTTGGAGGTTTCATTATGTTGACATGTTTCCCATCTATAGCACCACAGCAGTTCGAAAATTGCCATTGTTTTTCAAAATCATTTGCAATTTTTTGCCATTCTTGTTCGGTTGTTGGAAAGTAAAAAAAAGTATTTCTTAAGTATATAATACCGTTTATGTTTGTTTATATTTTCAGGAGGACAGCAATGATACTAATATCACCGAAGACAACAATCAGTCGATGCTTTTACAAAAACTAGGAGATGATGACATCAATATCACAACTGGTACTAAATCCCAAGCTGGTTTGGTACCTAGTTTGGCAACATCTACATCGACAGAGCAAAGAAATACACGGAAACGGAAAAATACTCTGTCAAGTCAATCAGAGCTGATAGATTTAGCAAATAAAACTTTGCGAGGGTGGTCCAACAGTGATGAGCAACACCCTACACCTGACGACCATTGTGACATCACTGGCCGGAAAGTTGCTGCCGATTTAAGGCAAATGACCGACATGCAAAGGATGGTAGCAGATAAAATAATAAGTGAAGTGTGCTTCTATGGGAAAGCCGGTCTCCTAAGAATGGGCCATTCCTTCGCAGTGCAACCACCTTACGAAAACATTACAAATCCTACAACACAAAATCAGCTGTCACCGGGGGTACAAACAAATCATTTTCAACTGCTTATGCCACTGAATCTCTAGTTATGTTATTTATTTATTTATTTAATTTTGAACAGTTATGTTATGTTTGTTAATTTTTAGTTTATAAAAATACTTATTACTTATATGGTTGTTAACATTATTATACGGTGATTATTATATCATACTTATTACTTACTTTAAGGTGTTTATTTTTCAATTTCCTATAAATAGCCCAACATGTTTCTGGGATAATACTGCTTAGCAATTGCGGTGAAATGGCGGCAGAAAACTTGAGATCTTCGTAACTCCGACCGGTTGCCAAAAATCTTAAAGTGACTGCAGGTCTTTCCTCAGCGCTGATTGCTTCCCTTAATATGGTATTTTGTTTTTGTATGTCTGGTCTAATCATATCCAGTAAACTATAAAACGTACGAATGTCCATTCTTAAATAATTGAAAAAGTCGTCAGGAGCAGAAACTTCTAATTCTTTTATTAGTGACATGTGCGAAAATTTCTTCTTTTCAATTAGCCATTTCTTGCACCAAATTTTTCGTTTGCTTTCCTTTTTCATAGTACATATTGCCACAATTACACCCATGGTAAGTATTTTTTTTCTTGAAGGATGCGCCATCCTGCACTTAACTAACTAACCGCGAATTTTTTTCCCGGAAAACGAACAGATTGGGGTGGGGGGGATCGTTGCCCTCCAGCAAAAAGTCCGTTTTTTCGACCACCCCCTAGTGGCCAATATTGGTCATTGATGTGCACCACATAGCATGGGCTCAGTCTATTCACTACGTCCGTTAGGATCCTCAAAATGTGCTTTTATAGTAATATGTCAATACCGAAATACCGGTACTTTTTACATCAATACCCAAAACTATCAATACCCGACAAAGTACAACTAGTGGTTCACAATTATCTTCACGACTACAATTTTCGTACAATAATATAAATTTCCAAAAATGTAAGCAGGATGGTCCATTCAAAAACAAACCAACCTTTGTGATAAAGCGCTCACAAGATGCCAGCCAATGTTAAGAACACGTATACAAACTTTATGTTCTGTCATTAAACTGCTATACCCGTTGTGCCAAAATTAATTACAAAATATCACGTCGTACAAATTGACAATGGTTTAATTTGTTAATTTTTGTTTTAAACTAAAAAAACATGAACTCAAAAGCAATTGGTTTTAAAATACTGCCGTCTTAATGCTTATAGAGGATAAAATTTTGGCAAGGAATGAGAAAGTGTACGGCAACATACGGTATTTAAAAAAGTTTGAACTTAATTGAACCTAATAATGGGCTAAAAGGTTTACCCTCCCAATATTTTACCACTCGGTAGGTCAATATCTCGAATTACAATTCTTATTTACGTTCCAGGGTATTTATTTAATAAAGTAATAAATACGGGTTATTTGCCCATCACTAATCGTCCAAATTAGTAGTACTGGCAGGTAGTCTGTGCCATAATACTCACCAATATAAGCGATTGGAGACTTGGAGAATGCATGTATAAATAATCTATTTAAACACCAATCTATTTATATAATAATATGATAGAAAATATGTACACATGCATGTTATTTTTTAACCAGAAACTCTCACAAGATAATAAATTGCTTCGAGGTTAAATGTCAGTAGCTTGTATTGCTCAAAACACATTCATTGTGAAATGCTGGATTCGCTAAAGTAAATTTGAGGCGATCAAATAATTATAAATTAAACCGGAAGGTTTTTTTCAACATGCAAATATACCATTAAAATACATAGTTTGGGAAAACATTTAACAGATCAAAGCTAAAAGAATATTGATTAACGCATGTTCGCATAATGTTGAGCATGTTAATGTGCGTTTACATGTAGAAAATTTTGAAACCTACATCAGCAAGTATTAATCAATATGAGCCATGTTGTGTAGTGAACTGATTCTGGGATATAGTAGGTATGTTCCAGAATTTGTCTTTTCGACTTTTTTTTGTTAATCTACCCGCACTTTTATACTGGAGCGATTCCTATACAGAAATATAACTATTTTTGAATTTTTTAAAATACGTATTTCTCAAAAAGCTATACAAAAAATGTTGATGTCACTCCTGCCGAAAACTACATAGCGGGACTCGCTCATGCGACGGCGACGCTCCGCCATCGGTGACGCGCGGCATCACCGCTCGTCGCGCTATTCCGTACTTTCGGCACTTGTGAGATAAATAACTATTATTCTGATGACAGTAGGTAGTGTCAAATGCTGATGCTTTGACAATACCTACTAGTGATGCTATTGACTATCAAAATATCTGTCAAATCATGGCTAACTAGTTTAATTTTAATGCAGACACGATTTATCTCAATCAAATAGATTCTCACGCAGCTAAACTATTAATTTTATATTTTGTATGATAAAGTCATGTGCCTGGCCACAACAGATTTTTTTACATGATTTTTGACACGTATGGAAATATATTGATGATAATAATCAGCTACATTTATAGCGGCGGAAAGACCGTCAGCCAGAGCAAGAATGTGTAATATTTAGTAATTCAAATATTTCTTTAAAAAAGAATTGCTTGTATTGTGAAGATTGAAACCATATTCGCAATAACAGAACGTTTCAATCCAAACTTACGTTGCTTTATGTTTGGCTATGCAACATTTCTGATAATATCGGGTCAATTTAATGTGAAATGAAAGGTGTATTAAAGTCAATGGTAACGAGGTTTGTCTTGTTTTGGTAAAAAAGGGCACTAGAGATCTTATAGCATCATATACAGGGTGATTTTTTTCTAATACAGGCTGAAATATTTAAAGAATGTTTTTTATTGTTTTTAGTAAAAATCAGTGGAATATCACGTTTGTAACAAAAACTTTGGAACGGAAAGAGAAATCTAACTGTGTACTTTAGTTATCTTTAATGATCGTGGAGAAGCCATTGGTGTTGTTATGGGTGGAATGTTTGAATTTATAATTTTAGGTGGTATTTTCGTCAGTTTCAATTATGATGTATCACACTTGTTTAGCTGTAAATTTTAGACGTATGTTACTTGTTCTTGTTCTCTTGCTTGTTTTCGTAAGAGTGAATTGGAGCTGGAAACAACGTTTTTTGAGTATGTCACATCACTTCAAACCAAGTCTTCTTTTTTATGTTTATGTGATGTTTAAATAAAGAGCACTTCCAACATCAGTTCCTTTTTTAGATATTTTTTATTTGCAGATATAATTTTTACGTGAAAAACGAACAGCAAAGGCCTGACCGTCAGACAAGCGAAATAAAACTGCCATAATTTTAGTTCAATAAAAAACGATGTTGATTCTAGTTCCAAATCACTTCAAAAGCAAAATTTCATATTTTGGTTGCAAAAACATAACATTTGCAAAAAATCTACAGACCAATAATTGTAGTATAATATGAAAAACAGGTAAGAAAAATCCTTTGAACATTTCTGGTTGTCGATATTACTGTACAGTAGTGAGGGGAAAGCTCAAAGGGCCAACTGTGGCCTAGGAGCAGCGCTGAAAAAACCGCACCCTACCATACATACATACATACACATTAAATTAACCCGATATTATCAGAAATGTTGCATAGCATACATAAAGCAACATTACATTCGATTAAAACGTTCAATTATTGCAAATATGGTATGTTTTGAATCTTCCCAATATAAGTATACTTTTGGTAAATTGTTGATTCACGGTTTGAAATTAATAAACCTTATTGTATTAATAAATAAAAATGAAAAAATATTCATCAGCTGATTGCCTGTTGGGGGAAAAGTCGGACTATTCTATATTAATATGAAACGTAACATAACTTTGCCGCTTCGCTTGTCCATTATCTTTGGTAAATTGTTTATTTACGGTTTGAAATTTTCAAATCTTATAGTATTGATAAATAAAAATGAAAAAATATTCGTTAGCTGATTGCCCGTTGGACGAAAAGTCGTCAGTCGGACCATTGAAAATTCTGCGCGTCGCCGAGATATAGGTATAAACACAATGATATATGGCATGTCCAATGATGTAAGTCCTACAGCGTAATCCAAATTAGTACTAAATATCTCAAAAACTACAAGAGCTATAAAGAAAAAACTAAAAAAATCTTGAAATTTCAACACCCTGTAGATCGGCAACGAAGCGTTTGCGGACTTATGTTTATATGAATTTTTAGTCATTAAATAAGCCAAAGAATTACCCCTTTTCCTATTTACATGATATTTAGGAACACCCAAACGCAATGATACACATTCTTGCTCTTTCCACCGCTATAAATGTAGCTGATTATCATCATTATATTTCCATATGTGTCGAAAATAATGTAAAAAAGTTTCAATCGGCATAAAATAATTTTATTTTTAATTTTTCACCCGCTCAGCTGACAGTTTTCCCCCCTCTATCGCAGAGCTGACTGTTTTTTTTTCATCCTAATGAATGTCAATAATACAAGCAAAAAAGTTCACACTGTAAAAAATATTTTTGTAAAAAAAAATTCGACATGTTTCGTACCCTCTCACCTGCTCATCCAACGCTACTGGACAAGCTGACGGTTGTTTTCGTCCTTGGCTAGGTAGGCAGATGCCAATAGTAATAATTGGCATGAAATGATGAGTTCAAAAATGCTCCTGGCTCCCGGACTATTAGATGTACAATTAATTATGCCCGCATCTCGGTCAACTGCCTCGCACCAAAACCCACTAGCGAGGGAAGCCAAACTGCGCAAAATATTGTTCATGTTTATTTCAGTCTTACAAACTAACAAATAGTCGGAATGCTATTCAATTCAAAGGATAAGTACCGCGGTAAATAAGGATTATTTGCATGCTAACTGCGTTGTCCTGCAAACACTCGTTACTAAGATATCGGCTTCCATCAATATCTTGTTCGCAACCTTTATTAAATAAAAACTGAAGAAAACAAAAACGCCAACCTATCGAAGAGACTCTAAATACAACCTGAACATAAACTGAAAGTCTTGTGGTAAGTGCATTAAAAGAACAAAAATCGGAAAGACGAGCGTTAATTTAAAACTGCAAAAATCGGGTACTTTTTCGCTTCTCTCGCGCTCGTGTTTACACCGAGAAGCAAACAATTTTGAGTCATACAACTTATGTAGAAATGATTCAGGAGTATGACATAAACAGGAGTAATTAATACTAAATAATAATAAATTACAAAAATTAATATTATAACACGCCCCTAATACCAAAGCGCTCCGTACTAACGCTTTCGAGGCCGCCACCATCGCACCCTGGCCAGCGAGGGCGTAGGTGCCCCTTCCAGTACGTGTCTACATACGACCTTGACCGAGCAGTATAAAAGACGGCACGCAACCCTGGAATAGGAGTTCGCTCAGCTGACTGGAGAACTATTAACTGCTAACTATTAACTAAGCATACCTCGTAGGTCCTTGCTAACAACGTGGAAACCAGACGGAGAGATAGGCATAGTCAGGGTACGACACACTGCACCTACCTCGATTAGAAATTTTCAAATATCTCTTTATTTTGTTTCAGCACCTCTTTTAAGTTTCTATATATTGTGTTTCTATATTGTTTCCTTATTGTGTGTAAATAAACAACTGTCCAAACGTCGTCGAGGCGTTTCATGAAGCAACCTTCCAAACGACTCCACCCCGTCACAATGTATATATTTACAGATTTACAACAATAAAAAATAATGTTCATCGTCATCTGATGTTAGATTTGAATATGTTTCTTCTTCTTGAAATGTTTCTTCATCACTTCATCCTCGTGGTAAGGTCGAAAGAACATGTTAAGAAGAAAAGAGTAGAGCTTGGCCTCAAATATAGAGAACTCTACTGGCTTCTGGGAAGAAACTCTCAGTTGTCAGTACAGAACAAACTACAAGTGTACAACCAAATACTAAAACCGAGCTGGTTATACGGCATCCAGCTTTGGGGTTGCGCAAAAAATTCCAACATACAAGGAATCCAGACTTTCCAAAATAAAGTACTAAGGAATATGGTTAACGCTCCTTGGTACATACGGAATACTGACCTACATCATGATCTTGGTGTCCCACAAGTCATCCAAGAGATAAAAAGATTCGCCACTAAACATGAATCTCGCCTAAGCCACCACGTCAACGTAGAGGCCCTGCAACTACTGGACGACCAGAATCTAATGAGAAGACTAAAAAGAACTAAACCCTTCGAACTAGTGACTCAGTGAAATGTGAAAAAGCTGAGCACAGTGCGTGAAGTGTTAGTGCTTCTTGTTTAGGACAAAGTTAATATAGGACATCAGTGGATAGCCTATTAGAGACAAGTACCTAGTTTTAAGAATTCAGATTTAAATTGATGGTTAATCTTTCAGATTAGTTTCAATATGTTAAGCACAATATGCTTATTAAAAAAAAAAAAACTTCGTCCTCGTGTGTTCGACATCCGCATCGATTGCTTTCACAACTTCTTTCACAATCAGAAACAATACTCTACAGTACTGAATACAGTATCCAGTTAGCTCTGAAGAACCGAGCAACATGGTTCGCAAAACGTCAGCATTCAGGAATCTTGAGATGCGACATAACGCGGAGGCAATTTATTTTCCAAATAATTCTGATCATGATTGCCTACATACTTACTACCTACTCAACTGAAAAAACTTTTCTCGTAAAAACTAAATTATTTATGCGATAATTATAATTACAAAATACAAAAACAATGATTTTTCGCATTTGTCTCAGTTTTGAGGTTATGTTATGTAACCTCTCCAAAAATTGTAATTTTTATAATGATCTACAACTTTTCTATTGGATGCTTTTTGACTCTAAGACAAAAACTTATTATTTTGCTTACATATTTGAAGCGTTAGTATTCTAGTTTAATGCCATAAGCATTAGTGTAGAAATGAGAGACAGTTTCTTTTGTATTTTTTCCATACAATTGAAAGGCGTAACCAGTTTTAGATTTTTTTTTAATTTGAAAAAATTAGGGACTATTATTGAAAAATTCATTATTACAAAAGTCAATTATGAGTTTTATTCAATTTTTCAGCATGTTGTTAAAATTAAAATAACACAATTTAGCACCAGAAGATGTACGATTATTTTTCATCACAGAAATTTCAAATAAAAAAATTATTTTGATTAAGTAATCTTTCGTGCATAGTCATAGTCATAGTCATTGTTTATTTGTGTAAAGCATCAGAATACATACACGCGTCAAAAAACATACCTGAACAATCTAAACAATTATCAAATTTAACCAAAATAACAGTCTAAATATATTAAACAGACAAACCACATACTAAAATAATTGAAAAATAAACAAGCGAAACAAAGTCGCCACGCATGAAAGGTTGACAAACAAATAAATAAATAGAATAAAACAACGCAACTACATACTAAAACATGTCAGCTCAACCACGTCCTCCAAGAACTCAGCGCACGAGTAATAAGCTGTGCTCAATAAAAAATTTAAGATCTTTTGTTTAAAAGGTTTAACCGGCAGAAGAACCACGTCTCTTGGCAATTTATTGTACAATTTCAGCTGAAACTCCTCTGACTTCCGGACAGTCTGCAAAATTTGGGCCGCAGCCTATCTCCAGCCGGGTTTGGTAGCGGTGGGAACTGTTGCCGCTCTAAATTTATCGCTGTTTGTATGCACGTACTGTAGGCATCTTAATATTTACACGGATGGGAAAGTTAATAATTTTAGGTCAACGAACAGATTTCGACAGTCATCCCTGTACCCGATGCCGCAAACAATCCTCACCGTCCGTCTCTGTAACCCAAATACCCTCTCCCATGAAGCGGCAGATCCCCAGACCAACATCGCATACTCCATCACTGACTAGCACAATGAAAAATAAGCTGTCTTTAAGACATCTATTGAGACACTGCGACTAAGCAGTCTAAAGACAAAAATATTTCCACTTAGTTTAGCACATACAGAAGATATGTGCTGGTCCACTTGACGGTGGGATCCAAATGAAGCCCCAAAAACTTTACGCTGTTCTCATATACATGATCACAGTGATCCGGACATCAGCGCAGAGAGAACATGATAGTTGAGGTTTTTTTCGGGTTTAATTTTAATTTGTTAGTTCTAAACCAACGCTCAGCATCCCCGCGCGCCGAGGCACCGGACTCAATAGCCTCATCAAAAATCTTACTGCCACATGTCAATGTCGTGTCGTCAGCAAGCAAATGACAGACCCCCGTTCTATGGCATCCTGCAGGTCGTTAATGTATATTAAAAAAATAAAGGCCCGCGAACGGAACCTTGTGGGACTCCCACAGAAATAGCTCTTTTTCCGGACATACTGCCATTACATTTGACGATTTGTGTTCTGTTTGTGAGATAGGATTTTATCAATCTTATGCTGTTATTATCAAAATTATATTTTTCTAACTTTGCCAGAAGCAAGTCCTGAGGAACACAATCAAAGGCCTTACTGAGGTCGCAAAAAGTACCGACCATGTATTCTCCTTTCTCAAATGAGTCCAGAGTTCTTTCGACAAAGCAAAATCGCGTTCGCCGTACATTTGGTTTTGCCTAAACCCATATTGGGATTCCGTAAACAGACCGTAAGTTTAAAAATGATTTAGAATTCTTATTTTCAACACTTTTTCAAACACTTTACACACTACTGGTAAAAGGGATATTGGCCTATAATTTTCGATTTGTTTCTTTCTTCCTGTTTTATATACGAGAATAACAAATGCAACCTTGAGTGAATCTGGAAAAGTATTTTCTGCAATCAACAAATTAAATATTTAGTCAATGGGACCACGATTAAGTCCACAACACTCTAAAAAATAGTTGTGTGGAACCCATATACATATATCTCGAGTAGATTTTCGATTTTATTGAATTTATTATATCACGCATCTCTATGTTCGTGACAGGTGCCAAGGAAAAGATGGGACCAACCTTAACCCTGTCCTGAGCACTTTCGTCGTGCTGTGAAAGGTCTAAATTATTGACAATATTTTTTGGGACATTGATGTAACAGTTATTTACATAATCAGGAGAAAAGAGCGGATTCTTTACTTTTCTTATTCGTTCTTTTTGCATTTATGATTTGCCAGATTGCCTTGCTGGAAAAATTTGACTCTATCAGAAACCTTCGAGGCCGTCTAAGGCCATTCCCTGACGGACCGGTACGGTACCGGTACAACATTGTCTCAACCAGAGAACTTGGCGACCTACTTACGTTGTGCTCACTTACTCAATATAATCACGTTAGGAATGCCAACGGCAGAATACTAGATTTAGTCCTGTCCAATCGTCCGTTTGTCAAAGATGTTGTCTCTAGTCAGCCACTGGTTGCAGCCGATGCTCATCACCCGCCAGTCGAGTTTACGCTTAGTATAGATGTACATAAAATGTTGAACATTAAGGAGCGGAGTGTCTTGAATTTCAAAAAAAGCCAACTTTGTTGACATAAAGCGTTCTTTGGCGGTTGTTGACTGGCAACTGGAAATGGCGAATATGGGAACTGATGCTGCTGTGGGTAAGTTTTATAAAGTTTTACTTGAATTGTTTGAGAGATTCGTGCCAAAGAGAGTGATTAAGTCGGGGCGTTTTCCTTTATGGTGCTCTCCATCGACTAAGCGTGTGATTCGCGAAAAAAACAAACGTCATAAATTGTGGAAAAAGTATGGAAATGATCTTGATTACTTGACCTTTGGCATTCTCAGGGGAAGAGCAAAGTTTCTGCTTGATCAGGACTATAATGCGTATATAAGAGCAGTTGAGGGTAGCGTGGTTGATCAACCGCGATCACTGTTTTCTTACGTCTCTAAGCGTCGCGGGGCGGGGAGTGTACCGAATGCTGTTCGACTCGGTGACCACGTCGCATCTGGTGGTCAGGATGTGTGCCAAATGTTCAATGAATATTTTGCGTCGGTTTTCGAGGACGGTTATCGGGGGAACAAGCCTGTGGATGGCTCTCTTTCGCGTGGTAGTTTATTCATACCCCACGAGCACATTAGAGCAAAACTGGACAAGCTTGATGTTAAAAAGGGTGCAGGATGTGACGGTCTTCCACCATTGGTGTTGCGCGAATGCTCGCGATATTTTGTGGAGCCACTGCATATTATCTTTAACAGATCTCTATCAGAAGGCAGTTTTCCTGCTGTATGGAAACGGGCATTTGTGGTCCCGGTCTTTAAGTCTGGTAGTAGAGAACTTGTTAATAATTATAGACCCATCTCTATACTTTGTTCATGCGCTAAGTTGTTCGAGTCGATCATGTACGACTATGTTCTCGCGGAGGTGAAAGCATACATTCCCCAACAGCAACATGGTTTTTATCCCGGTAGATCAACGGACACCAATTTAATCACATATACGGAATTCTTGGGAGGATGCCTGGATAACAGAATTCAGGTTGACGCGATTTACACCGATTTCAGTAAAGCATTCGATAAGGTAGATCACACAATACTGATAGCAAAACTGGATCGGGTGGGAATTAAGGGCGATCTGATTCGTTGGCTAGAGTCATATATCTCCAATAGATCTCAAGCCGTCAAACTTAATGGTTTTATATCGCACTCGGTTTGTATCACTTCCGGCGTCCCACAAGGGTCCCATATGGCTCCTTTGCTTTTCAATATCTACATCAGCGATATTGATACCTGTTTTGAACACTCCAGTTTCTTGCAGTACGCCGATGATCTGAAATTTTACCGAGCCGTCAGGTCTATCGGGGACTGTTGGAAATTGCAATCTGATTTGGACAGACTTGAGAAATATTGTGAAAAGAACAAACTAATTCTAAACGTTCAAAAATGTCTGTACATTCACTTCACACGGAACATACATATAATTGATCTCCCCTACATCTTGCATGGCGCTAGTCTGCATTGTGAACAGACTGTTAAGGATCTTGGAGTGCTTATTGATTCAAAACTACTTTTCCGGGACCATATTGAGGGCTGTGTTCGAAAGTGCAACAGACTCCTGGGCTTTATTTTTCGTGGAACGAAATGTTTTGCGGGTGTGAGATGCGTTTTGTCCGTGTATTACGCATTGGTCGTAAGTGTCGCGAGTTATGCTTCAACAGTCTGGTCTCCGCAATATGCTTTCTATGTTGACAGAATAGAGTCCATACAGCGTAAGCTGGTTAAACATCTGCATCGTAAAGATGGCACGATATATATATATCGACTATATAACATCATGTAAGCATTACAATATCTTACCGCTGTGGACTCGGAGACAGATTACAGACCTTGAATTTTTTAGGAAGCTAATTGGGGGTAGCGTTGATTGTCCACATATTCCTGAGCTGATAAATTTCAATGTGCCCCTTCGCCGCACCCGCGACGCTGTTTTATTTTATCCACTGCAGTGCCACACTAACTCCTACAAGAACTCGTTTGTTAATAGAGGCATGGCCGCGTACAGTACAAATTTCAATGGTGTAGACATATTCAATCTTAATAAACATCAGTTCAAACGATCGGTCTTGTCAATCTTGGGGTGACCGAGTTGCGCGGCCTAGCTGTTTCGGCTCTCTCTTTGGCATGAACGTGATTTTCGTATTTGCGCTGCCCACGGCAGCAATTGTCTCTCGAGACTAGAATATATTTTGGTTAATTTTCCTGTTTTGTTGTAAATTACACATAGTATGTTGACTATGTACATGATTATGTTATGATTCTGTTATCATTGTTATTATTATTGTTGTTGTTATTACTATTGCTGTTATTTTCATTTATTTTTGCTGGAGTTGTTTAAGTTGTATATGTATTAACTGTTAGCACATTTACTATTATTTTACACTCTCGGGAACAGTGTATCTGGGTTCGTCCCGTTACTGTTCGGCATGTATAATTAAATAAATAAAATAAATAAATAAAAGCGCTCGACATGCCGAGCGACTGTCGCCGCCTTGTATTTCAATGGTCGGTCGCACACGGGTCTGCACGATGCGGCAGTAACACAACATGTATTCGATATGCCGCAAATCTGCACATTTTGAAGCGGTAAAGCAGCATTTACTGGTCAGCTATTTATCGTGTGGTGGTTTTGAGGTTATGTTACTGACGGTAAAGTGACAAAACAACTAAAACGTGCAGAGCCGTGCGAGAGTGATGTACGGCACAGCATCGTTGCAACATATGTCGCACCCTTGTTGTGTCGCTACCGTACCGGCCCGTCAGGGAGGGGCCTAAGGCGGTTCCCTGACGGACCGGTACGGTACCGGTACAACATTGTCTCGGTAAGCGCTCGACATGCAGAGCGACTGTTGCCGCCTTGTATTTCAATGGTCGGTCGCACACGGGTCTACACGATGCGGCAGCAACACAACATGTATGCGATATGCCGCAAATATGCACATTTTGAAGCGGTAAAGCAGCATTTACTGGTCAGCTGTTTATCGTGTGGTGGTTTTGAGGTTATGTTACTGACGGTAAAGTGACAAAACAACTAAAACGTGCAGAGCCGTGCGAGAGTGATGTACGGCACAGCATCGTTGCAACATATGTCGCACCCTTGTTGTGTCGCTACCGTACCGGCCCGTCAGGGAGGGGCCTTAGATTCACTTATCTTTATAGTGCTTGTTCAGCGCTCCGAGTTCTTGCTTTATTTGTTCTGGTTTTGTAAATGCGTAGATGTCGTTTAATAAGTTTATTTTTTGTCTGATTTCCCTTACTTCATTATTAAACCAAATATCTGGAGAGTTGAGTTGTTTCTCTTTAAAAGTTTTCTCAGGAAATGCTGTATTGAAACTGAATGTTATTGCATCCATAAATAGGTTAAACTTATCAATGGCATTTAGTGTATTGTCTGAGATAAAATTCCAGTCTATTTCCGAAATAGAACTGATAGAACTGATGAAGTCCAGTCTATCGTTACTGGAAAAGATACATAGGTGGTCACAAAATTTGTCGGCCAATCCACCGTATGGTCTGTGGTAAACTTCAAAAATATGTTGTCTATACAGTTATTTCCTCGTGTAGCAACATCTAATATACCCTCAAACCCAAAAGTTCTGAGGCTATCAGTCAATAAACGAGTGTTTTTGTCCTGTGTGCCGAATCTCACATTAAAATCTCCGGTAATCATAATTTGTTCGGAATGGTCGAAGAATGATAACCATTCCTCAAGCAGTCCAGGAAAAATATCAAAATCGCCACATGGTGACCTATATACATTAAGTAAAACTACATTGAATCTCAAAACTCTAATCCCCGCGACTTCAAAATGCATCTCTCGTGATAGATTATCAACATTGGGTAAATTATCATATTGTATATTATTTCCAGTATTTGCCAAAATTAGGACGCCTCCGTGCTCGTGCTGCCGCCTTCTAAAAAATGCACAAGGCTCGTAACTAAGAAGTTTTGTATTTCGGGATTCATCCTGCGTTAACCAGGTCTCAGTAAAACATAACGTATCATAATTCTTATCGATTAAGTATGCTTCAAGTAAGGGAATCTTATTTCTTATACATTGAACATTTGTAAAGTATAATACTCTAAACGGCTTAACTACTTCAGTTCGTTCCCTCGTATTTGCTTTCTGCATAAAAAAGTAGCGCCGGCATTGAATTGATCTGCGTGTTGCCTTGGTCATTTCTCAGCAGGTCTCCTACCGCTGAGTTGAAAGAGTCAAAAGTCGAACTCACATTGGGCATACATTTACAAATACAATTACACAACTTATTTTTACCAGACTTGCTGTATTGAAAACCGTGAGCGGTTTTGTCAAACACCCATGAACGAATTTACATCACTAAATTTACAAGTACTATGCAGTGCGTCAAACATTTGTATGTTAAAATTATTAATACTAATATTCAATCTGTTATCGTTTGCAGTAAAAGGAACATTAATGTATATTAAATTAACTTGCCGTACAATCACTTTAATTGTCCTAATCGTTTCTGAATGCACATTTGTGTTGTTAAGATCAATGCAAATTCCCCCCATCAAAATAACTGTATCGTTCTTGTTCAAAGCAAGGCATAGCGAAGTTATGTCGCATACCACCGAGTCCAACAAACCATTCGGTTTACATAGGCATTCCACGGAAAAAGCCTCCTTCAGGTATTTTTGTAGATAACTGGAGGGAGGATCCTCGGCCGTAGCTATCAGCCAGCACCAGTACGCGTCGGCGACTTCGAGAATCTTGTACCCCACAGTTCGTCTCCTTCTTGTTAGATGGTGCTGTCTTTATTTTGATTCCAGTATTTACAGTGTTGTGACAGTTCAGTAATTGTTCTTCTATTTGATTTTGATTCATACTTTCTCGCACTAATTGGGATTTACTAATCAAGTCACTTACTTCTTTCAACTGTTGTGTCAGTGATGTCTTCAGGTTATAGATGTCGGCAGCAAGTGCACTAAATCCATCCACACCGTCTGAGTCTATAACAGAGCCATCGTTGTCAAGTACTTATCCATGATTATGCTATTTAACTGCGCAATCCTAGACTTTAGATCTTCAATCACAATATCCTTTTCCTTACATACGGAGGCTAGTAAGGTTATGTCAAAG
Organism: Melinopterus prodromus; assembly: GCA_964023965.1. Lineage (NCBI taxonomy): Eukaryota > Metazoa > Arthropoda > Insecta > Coleoptera > Scarabaeidae > Melinopterus > Melinopterus prodromus. The sequence goes on along the minus strand of OZ030391.1, from coordinate 41,811,816 downwards.
CAGCAATTAATTTTTGCACTGCTATCCACAAACATTCCCTTCTTTCTAATAATACAGGACGGATGATATTTACTCTCACAATTAACACACATCACATAATTTTTCACGCTTACTGAACATTTATTACACACAATATCAGCAACTTTACTTTTACTTGACGCCATATTGAAAAAATGAATGCTCATTTAAGACATAAAAAGGCAAGTTTTCACAAAATTTCATCAAAATATAGTTGCGATAATGAAAAATAAAACAACAGCAAACTCGTTTTTGCATTTGAATTTACATTATTCTCGAAAATTTTATAGGTAGTATAGTATAGGACATTTTTGGATAAACCGTCAACTTTCGCCGGAAAGCGCAGTAATAATTTTGCACCCCGTTTCAACCACCCCAAATAATCACTATGCCACCCCATGACCTGCATTTATTTTTTTATGTTGACAATGACCCCCTTTACCATTTCCAATGATAAAAGTCCTGTTTACAATGAATACCGATTTTGGCTTCTAATCAGTTAATCTGCTTGCACTAATATTGGCTATACTACATTGTATTATCTATTGCAAACCGCGGCAAAACCGATAGTTGCCTAACTACGAGTTTATTGAGCATTGATAATCGCAAAGTGTATCTAACTGGAATTAACCAATGGGCGGTCAAGCAGGCTCACCGGTGACATACCGGTAAGTTACCGGTGGATCAGCGGTGGCGATAATCGGAATTTTCAGCCTGAATGCAATCCCGAACTTGTTGTTGGTGCCACTGTCACAGCGGCCGTGACACGAAAAAGAAGTTCAGGAATAAACCCACGCTGAAAATTCCGATTATTGTCGCCGCTGATCCACCGATAACTTACCGGTCAAAAGATGTCAAAAGGAACTAATACTCCTTAGAATGTAAAATATAAATAAACATAATAAATCTGCAGGTCATACAAATCCAGAGAGAGACATACATAAATCGAAATCTAAAATAGAATATCAAGATCACATGTGTGAAGCACAAACTTCAGAATTCCATGTTTCGAAAATGTCTAGAAAATTTTACAGGCTTGAAAACTCCCGAGAACACAAATTATTTTCCAAAGAAGGCAACACAAACCTTAAATAAAATTAAATCTACAGTTAAAAATAAAAATATTTGGCTCCAAGCCGATGAAACAGTAGATGTGTCTTACATATGTATTGTAGTTGGCGTGTTACAAGAAAACTCTACACCTTACTCAATTGCGTAAAAATTTTGAGATTTATTAAAAGCTGAAGATATATTCAGTTTTATAAGGAACGCATTAAATGAAATTATCTCGGACAATGATACAACGATACCTATGGCAGAAGTAGTTTCTTTATTGGTGATGCTGCGGCAGTAATGATTAAAGTTGGTGATCATCTAAAAACGGTTTTTCTAATCTTTTGCATTTAACTTGCTTTGCACATGCTTTATATAGAGTTGCTGATTTTATTCTGATAATCTGTTAAATTTCCCTGATGTTAATGGTTTAATTACCAACTGTAAGAAAATTCTTCTGCAAGCACCAAATAGAAAAGGTGTTTATAATAGAAAATTTGTGATGGAGTTTCATTTCCGCCAGCACTGATAACGAGGTGAGCCACATGGATAGAAGCTAGCGTTGTTTATTCCAACCATTTTTATAAAGTAAAAGAATTTATTATAAACTTAAAATATGAGGCGCAATCTATAAAATAATGTAAAAAATAATAATAAACCGGGACTTGAAGATAAATTCGTATTATATTGCTGACAATTTTCATGAAATAACCGGTATTTACCATATCAAATAAATTACCAGTAAAAGTCTGATGTGGCCAGCATATCACTATCATACTGTATATAAAATTATTAGTTTAGCTGCATGAGATTCTATTTGATCAAGATCGGTAGTGTGTCGTATGCAAATGGTTATTTCTGGCAAAAGGATTTTGCCTAGGCAAAAGCTATTAACCAACAAAGTTTATAATTTTCATTAAGAATTAGAATTTTTTTCAAAGAAAAATTAAGTGATTTTTCTTTTTCAAATACGAAAACATTAACAATAAATTCAAGGGATAATGGTTATTACGTAAACTCGTCAGTAATATAGAATCAACTAAAGAAGCGAATGATAATTAATCCAGGTGAGGATAATTATTAGGTGAGGATGTTATCCTCACCTGGGTTAATTATCATTCGCTTCTTTAGTTGATTAACAATAAAGTGTGAAAGTACCATATACAAAGATATATTACGCTTATGCAGCGTTTCCCAATGCTTCTACTCTTACAGAAGTCTTGAAATTGGCTTGGAACCCGGCGGAACCCTAACAAAAAGATATTGGACAATGTCGTTCACTCCTTCCCAATATCATGCCGAGAAAAAATACACAGGGATAAATGTGTAAAGCAATTTTGCTGTATCAAATAATCAGCAACATTGTGTCCAATGAAACGCTCTTCAATGATTGAAAATTACTTCTATCGTAAAATTACAGAACTTTTCCAGTGAAATTTCATAAATAATCTGTAAAATAATGGTGACAATGCTGAATTTTTTACAGGAATATGTATGTAGGATATAACTTCTGTAAAAAATAGGTACAGCATTATAGTTGGTATAAAATAACCACCGATGTTAATTTTTCTTTTACAGCATGTTTGGTTTGTTTGGTTTATTACATTAATGTGTATCAACTTATTTGTTTGTTTCATTTCCATCAAAAGTTACAGCGCTTTTAAATATTGCCAAAAGACGGAAAAAATATTTCAAATACCTAACCAAATTCGAAACCGAAGTTACAAACAGTAATTTTTACAATAATGAAATAAATTCATTTATATTTAAAAAATCTGATGTGGCCAGGCACATGACTTTATCATACCATATATTAATAGTTTAGCTGCACGAGATTCTAATTCATCGAGATCGGCCACGTCTGCATTAAAATAAAACTACTAGAACTAGACAGATATTTTGATTATATTTACAGTATGTAATGTCGAAACATCCGCATTTGACACTACCTACTGTCATTAGAATCACAATATCTGACAAATCCTGGCTAACTAGTTTTAATACTATAGTGTTTTAATGCAGTACGAGCGTCTCATAAATTATTCAGAGTTTCCTCTACATTAATTTATTATGTAACTATTTCGACGATATTCCGGAAATAGCGGCTTATTTGCAAAATATTTCCTAAATGCTAAGAGTAATCCTCCAATGTCTTTGGACCCTTTTCAACAGAAACCTTTTCAGCTCTAAGTTTCGTCATGATACTTCTAAATATGGAGTTTCGTCAGTTAGTTTCTCCAGAATCGTCGCCACAAAAATGGACACCCACACCCACACCCACACCCACACCCACACCCACACCCACACCCACACCCACACCCACACCCACACCCACACCCACACGCACACCCACACCCACACCCACACCCACACTCACACCCACACCCACACCCACACCCGCACCCCCACACCCCCACCCCCCCCACACACACACACACCGACACACTCACCCACTCACGCACGCACACGCACACGCACACGCACACGCATTTTTTAATAAAATAACACAAAAATTAAGAAACAAAAAGTTTCATATGGATCTATTGACAAGAAGATAATATTAGAAACTTCTAAACGGGTTTTAAGAAACTAGGATACAAATCTTAATCAAAAACTGCAGTAATGTACCCAGTGTTCCATTAAAACCACGGAACATAGGTTTGTACTGGTACGTCGTTGTAGAACTTCCTTTATATGAGTTGCCGACACGTCAGCGGCGCACCCCTATATCTCGGATACTAACAAACTGGTTGATTTGCTGGTAAGAAACTCAAATGGTGAGTTGATGCTAGTTGAAGATGATGGTGAACACGTCGAAGTAAATTAAACACCATAAAAACTTGTGGACTGTATATATTACTGGACTGTTGAATATAACGTACAAAGGGTACAAAGTATGACAGTCATCTCCACGAATGCACACTAGCGACTGCGCAAGCACAGCCAATCGTTGCGGGTAGTGGCAAAACATGCAGTGGTACCAACATGAATACTTTTAACTAACAAGCTAAAGAAATACATTTGACTAACAAACTAAACATATCGCCGGCCTTGAAAGTACAATCTTTCAAAAAATAAAACAAACAAAACAATAAAATAATTCATAATGTGAATGAAAATAACTCAGATAAAACTTATCATTGTCTATGTTGTAACCGGAAGTGTATACAGTCCTGATAATGCTCTTTTGAACACACCGTTAGACGTTCGAACTGTGGCCACACGCACTACACCATCCTTTCCAGGGTGAACATCTATAATTCGGCCCATTGGCCAATGCTGCGGCTTGGCGTTGTCTTCTTTGACGATGACCAACACACCTGGTTTTAACTGTTGTGGGTGTTGTCGTGTCCACTTATTCCTTTGTTGAAGCTGATGAAGGTATTCCTTCGACCATCGTCGCCAGAAACTTTGGACTGTCTGTTGTAGTACCTTGTATTTGGTAAGTCGATTGATTGGCCCTTCTACTTCTTCTTCAGGAAGCGATGTTAACTTGCCTCCAATTAAAAAGTGCCCCGGGGTAAGTGGTTCAAGGTCATTGGGATCATTGGACATAGGACAAATAGGTCGGGAATTTAGTATTGACTCAATTTGGCTAAGTATAGTCGAAAATTGTTCCCATGTCAAATGTGTGGAACCGATAGACCGTGTTAAATGATGTTTGGTTTGCTTTACAGCAGACTCCCAAATGCCGCCAAAGTGAGGTGTTCGTGGAGGTATGAAATGCCAATTGACTTGATTTTCTAACAAATAACCTTTAAATTTTTCATCTTTATGCACCGTTTCAATTGTTTCGCACATGTCACGTAAATAATTTGATGCGCCTACGAAATTCAAACTATTGTCAGACCATATGTTCTTTGATATTCCTCTGCGAGCAAAAAATCTTTTTAATGCATTTAGAAATGATACAGTGCTCAAATCCCCAACTAATTCTAAGTGTATCGCCTTAGTACTAAAACATATGAACACACATACATATGACTTTACTAGTTTTCTAGTACGTAGTGTACCATCCTTAATCATAAATGGTCCTGCAAAATCTACTCCACTATTCAAAAATGGACGTGAACATTCCACCCTACCGGCAGGTAAGTGTCCCATTATAGTTTCTGATACCTTAGGTTTTACCTTAAAGCATTTTATACAATTATGTAATATCTTTTTTATAACATTTTTTGCGTGTAGAATCCAAAACCTAGACCTAACTGCAGATAAAGTAGTTTGGATGCCACCATGTAGAGTTCTTTCATGTTCATAGCGGATTAATAGATATGTAAAATCGTGTTTGCTTGGTAATAACATTTGATGCTTATAATCATACTCTATATTTGCATGCAATAATCTTCCTCCTACTCGAATGATTCCTTCTTCATCCAAAAATGGATTTAAACTTTTAAACTTACTAGCCTTGGAATCTGACCTTTCATGTTTTAGATTCTTTAGTTCTGTGCTAAATTCTTGCATCTGAATGTGCTTGACTAATGCTTTCATTGCCTGATCTATTTCTTTGCAAGTTAAATAACCTGTGATCTTGTTTGATCCATTTTTGTGAGACCTTAGATTGTTTGCAAACCTTAAACATAATGCAGTTATCCTCAATAGGTGCTGAAAGTCAGAAAATTTTTGAAAAATGCCAAAATGATCGATAGCTAAACAATTAATATTTTCTTGCAAATTTCTTTTTTCTGGTAAATCGCTAGATTCTTGGGGTTTCTGTACTGGTTGTGCTGGCCAATAGTCGTAATTTTGTTGAAGCCATTGCGGACCATACCACCATAGATTAAAGTTGCCCAAATCACGTGGATTACATCCTCTTGACAGAATATCTGCGGGATTGTCTGCTGAAGGTACATGATGCCATTCACAATCATTGGTAAGACTTTGTATTTCCGAGACCCGATTGCAGACGAACGTTTTCCATGTGCCTGGTTCCTTTGATAACCAATCCAAAACGATTCTTGAATCGGTCCACAGACAAATCTTGTCAAATGTGACCTTTAAAGCGTTTACAGCCTTTTGAAATAATCGTGAAAGTAATAGAGCACCGCAAAGCTCCAACCTTGGGAGTGATATCACCTTTAGAGGTGCTACTCGAGATTTTGAACATAATAGGCTTGTCCATACTTCGTTGTGGTTGTTCACGGTTCTGATGTATAAGCATACACCATAAGCTATTTCTGATGCATCCGTGAAGCCGTGCATCTCTATTCGTATGTAAGTTGATAAAACTACCTTTCGTGGTACTTCAATAGTTTTGATGCTTGTAAAGTCTAGAAAAAATCTCATAAAATCCAAATTGTAGTCGTTTGGTATTGGCGCGTCCCATTCGACCTTCAATCTCCATAGTTTTTGTAAAATGACCTTAGCTTTTATTACTACTGGCCCTATAAGACCTAACGGATCAAAAATCTGACTAATAATTGATAGCAAACTGCGCTTAGTTAATCCTGGAGGTAGATCTATGGATGTAGTGAATTGAAAATGATCTTGTCGTGCATTCCAAAGTATTCCCAATGTCTTGACTGTTTGTTGTTCATTCGTAAAGTGAAAATCTTGTGTGTCAGAATTACAAATATCTTGATTATTCGATATCAATTGATCTAAAATAAATCCACCTGATGCAAGTATTTTTGTGATCTCAGTTTTCAGAAGCTTCAAACTGTCAACATCATCGGTCCCTGTTATAAGGTCGTCAACATAGAAGTCAGTGAGAATGACTTCGCTCGCTGTAGGAGATGCTGTTTTATTATTAATTGCAACTTGCTGAAGTGCTCTTATGGCTAAGAAGGCTGCAGGCGCTGTACCATAAGTAACTGTACTTAACTCATAATGTGCGAGATTTTCATTAGGGTTTTCTCTCCAAACGATACGTTGCAGCTTTCTTTGAGATGGTTTTATGTTTATTTGCCTATACATCTTCGTAATGTCGCCCTTTAAAACATATTGATGTTTACGAAATCGAATTAAAATAGAAAATAAATCGTCCTGTATGGTTGGACCTACGTGTAAAATGTCATTTAAAGATAATCCTGACTGTGACTTCGCGCTTGCGTCGAACACTACTCTTAGCTTCGTGGTACTGCTACTTGCCTTGAAAACTCCATGGTGTGGCAGATAACAGATACCTTCTTCATTGGTGATGATATCTTCATCATGCAATTTCGTCATGTGTCCTAATTTTTCATACTCACTCATGAATCCTTTATAGAGACGGGCGTAATCATCCTTTTTCTGCAGTTTACGTTCCAAGAGAAAGAAACGTCTCTTGGCTATTTCTAGCGTGTCCCCTAGCTCTTTAGGATCTTTTTTAAATGGCAATGCGACAGTAAATCGTCCAGTTTCGTCTCTGGAATAGTTCTGTATGAAGTGGTCCTCGCAGTATTGTTCGGCCGTTGTGTACAATCGTGCAGTTGAAGTCGGAAGCTCTTCCAAAGCCCAAAATTTAGTTAATTGATCGTTTATATTAGCTTCAGTTGTCGCCAACAAACATTTATTGGTTATTTCGAAATTACTAAATCGTAGCTCGCCCGTTACTAACCATCCTAGTTTAGTATTTTGCAATATTGGTTGCTCTTTGCCTAACTTTATTTGACCTATAGCCAATAAATCGTAGAATACTGATGCTCCTAATAAAATTTGTATTTTGTTCGATAAATAGAAATCTGGATCAGCTAGTTGGATTCCTTCAGGAATGTCAAGAATTGTAGGATCAATTGATTGTGCTGGTATGTTACCTGTGATGCTGTCTAGCACCAAAAAATATAAATCTCTTTGAAAATTGTTAATAGCTGATTTTATGTGGGTTTTAACCTTCTGGGTTATATTGGTAGTTGATTCACTTATGCCTGTGATGGGAAAATTGATTTTGATGGTTGGTAACTGTAGACGGTTTACTAAATTGCTTGAAATAAAATTGCTTTGTGAACCACTATCAAGTAGGCATCTGGTAGGTATCCATTTGTTGTCTTTCGCTTTGATTAAAATATTAGCTGTTGCTAGTAAAACCATAGAGCTGTCGTTATGACTATGAGCATTAATATTCACATTGTTGACGTTGTTTTCATCAGTAGATTTGCATTTGTCGCTATCGTTTTGATTATTGATATGTAAAAGTGTGTTATGCTTACGTTTGCATATCTTGCATGATCCTACACAAGTATGATTTTTCATGAATGGTCTTAAACAATTCAGGCATAGCTTCTGTCGTTTAGATGCATTGATTCTTTCAATGATTGATAGGTTTAAAAACTCTTTGCAATGGTAGATTAAATGTTCTTGCTTACAGAAGTAACAAGTAGGTGATTTATTTGCAGAAATATGACTATACGATTTTGAATTTGTAACTGTATTTGATTTTTTATCGTTAGAATTTGAACAGTAAAGAGACTCTAATAATTGGCTTCTTGAATTCAAAAAGCTTGAAAATTCTTCTAATGTTGGTACAGTATTCGGTGTAAGTTTTGTCTCCCATTCACGCTTACTGTGGAAGTCCAGCTTAGAAGTAAGAACGCAAATCAATATCGCATTCCAGGAGTCTACTGGTTCGTTTAATTTTTTCAAAGCGTTAATATGCCTATTGAAAGTATCCAAAAATTGACTTAGAGTTAAAGAATTTTCCTTTTTAATTGCAGGTAAATCTAAGATAGCTTGCACGTGACCATTAATGATCAACCTTGTCTTCTCGTATCTTTGTTTTAACAAATCAAGAGCAATTTCATAGTTGGCTTCTGTTATTTCAAGAGAATGAATTAAATTTAGTGCTTCACCCTCCAAACACGATATTAAATAATGGAACTTTTGAATTTTATCTAAATGGCCTTGTTTGTGTATTAATGACTCAAAAGTTTCTTTGAAATTTGTGTAATCATTGTAGTTACCTTTGAAGCGAGGCAAATTTAATTTTGGAAGATTTACTTGCGATACAGTTGAACTTACAATAGAACTGTCTACACTTTTTGCAGCCTTAAAACTGTCGATTATGTTTTGAGCAGAAGCAGTTGCAGAAAAGAAACATGTCTCGAAATTTTCTCTTTCATTTTGTTCGTCGTCATTGTTGACAATAGTTTCAATTTGTGACTGACAGGTATCGAACTCGTCATAAAGAATTTCAATTTTATCGAGTCGTTGTGATAATTCTGTAACGTCACGATCGATTTCAAAAGTGTTTGTACTAATATATGTTTGGAAACGCGTCACTTTGGCTACGATTTGTGTTCTTTGCGATTTTAGTTTAGCGTACTCTGACTGTATCTTGTGCTTAGCCATATTGAGTCAAAAGGAAAACAAAATATAAAGGGACTTACGGTAACGAAGGATAGTTGCACTACTATTGCGGCAGGCGTACCTATGCGTGAACGTTGTTTTGGCGCCGTCTTGACAAGATCGTGTAGAATGCAGCGTCAGCGTGTTGTGTACAGTGTGTATCAGCGTTGAATCTGACCGATCGATATTCGATGTCGTCGGTTACTCGTATCCGGCTCGACGGACCATAAAATGGTTGATTTGCTGGTAAGAAACTCAAATGGTGAGTTGATGCTAGTTGAAGATGATGGTGAACACGTCGAAGTAAATTAAACACCATAAAAACTTGTGGACTGTATATATTACTGGACTGTTGAATATAACGTACAAAGGGTACAAAGTATGACAGTCATCTCCACGAATGCACACTAGCGACTGCGCAAGCACAGCCAATCGTTGCGGGTAGTGGCAAAACATGCAGTGGTACCAACATGAATACTTTTAACTAACAAGCTAAAGAATACATTTGACTAACAAACTAAACACAAACAAATTTACCAAAAGGTAAAAATAGCAAAAAGCATAAGCCGCTCACATTTTTCAAATTGATTTGTTTTGACATAGTGAATGTTTTGACACCCCTATATCTCGGATACTAACAAAGCAACAAAATAGCAATGTATGCTGCTCACATTTTTCGAATTCATTTGTTTCGATACAGTGCGCCGCTGAGTTGTCGGCACGTCAGCGGCGCCTCGGTGTCTCGAAAACTAACAAAGCAAAAAAAATACCAAAAGGTAAAGAAAAGAACAAAAAAAATATAGGCCGCTCACATTTTTCAAATTCATTTGTTTTGACATAGTGCGCCGCTGAGTTGCCGGCACGTCAGCGGCGCACCACTAATAAGACTAACAAAGCAAAAAAAAATCTTTTTTAGTAAAAAATTAGCAAAAAATATAGGCTGCTCACATTATTCAAATTCGTTTGTTTTGACATAGTGCGCCGCTGAGTTGCCGGCACGTGAGCGGCGTACGGTATCTCGAAAACTAACAAAGCAAAAAATCGATATGTTCGTAAATAAATAGCAAAAAAAAATATGGATATAACGATTTTCATTTTGCAAAAGTTGACTTGCCCTACCAATTTTTGTGTGGTATATGTGGGTCCATAGGGACAACCTAAAATATAGAATTTCGAAAAAAACGTTTTTTCGATCCACCCTAATGTGTAAGTCGTTTAAGTAAAGTAGCTTGAGTAATTTAGGCTGGCGCCTAGTCTATATTATGTAAACTGATTTCACGTATTTTTTCTCACCATTTCACATGCGAAAAAGTGGCTTCTTAATTCTTTATGGAAAATTTGGAGAGGCATTTTCGGGCGCGCGGAGCGCGCCCGATCCGCTATGTGGGTAATTCTACGTTGCGTGAGCTTTTGAAATCGACGCGAAACGGCCTCTAGGGCGTTTTTGCTTCAAAATTTTCCAAAAAGCGAACGATTTTGGTGAACGCGCCTCAACATTCCAACAGCCATTTATTACGCGTCGTCATGGTTGCCAGCTAAGAAACGTCAAAAGTGCAGACATAACCTTATCATAACGTCAAACCTATTTACATTGCAGTAGGTATCTACAGAGCTAAGCGATTTGTTACTTCCTCACAAGTATGATATGAAAAACCTATAACCATGTTGATCGTATAAAAATATGTATTAATTTGCGTTAGAAGATATGTAAAATTTGACAAACTGCGAATATTACCGCGCAGGTAAGTTACTACGAAAACACAGTAAGTAAATTAATAGAGATGATTAGCGTTTCGACTTTCGTTTAGTAGGGCCCCTTACTTACCCTCTAATTGATTACAGTTTGAGAGGTAGTTCTTAGATGGCATCAATGTACACCAGTCGACCAGTCAGGTCGGGTCTGCGCACAGCGCCAATGTCAAGAACCATCACCTAACCTAACGTCCTAACCTAAAATCTAATATTTTGATGGTGAGATTTCCCAAACAACCGCACCCATAGCATAAGGTGAATTTATTGCAGATTATTTGTAAAACACATTTACTTATTTATTAATAATTTCAGGATGTAAACAAACTGTCGTACGTAATTTGTACGTATTTAGCCCCACATACAATAGATCTTCCAGGTCAAAGTATATCGAAAGACATAGATGCCTCAGTCTCCAGAGCCCCTACAACTACAAGGAAGCCGAAGTTAAAGTAGTGTGCGAATTGACAGAGCGCAAGAGAGAAGCCTAGAACGTGAACATCAGCTCACTATGCCAGAAATGGGGAGGACTCGAAAGAAAATAAACAAGAATTTTTCCTCTAATCAAACATTTAGTACAAGAATTTGAACGAATGAAACTATTTATCGTTATTTTAAAGTTACATTAACTATTATATTTTTAGTTGAATTTCTTTTAATTCGATTTTTGCACAGGTAACATATACGTTGTGATAAATAGCCTGAGGAACAAGGAATCTAATTTTGGGTTAAAGAAAGTTATCTGTTACTTCGAACAAAACAGATTTGTATATATCAGAACAAATGGGACGAATATCAACATCGGTGATTCGGAAGGGTTATTGAAGTAGACTTATCGCAATATCGCATTGGTCTATCGTCTATCCTAACTCTCGGTCACCCGTAATGTTATTTTCAATTTCATATACATACGCGCATCGATCATATTACAAAGAATACAATTTCCAATCAATGTCTGTATTGCTATAACCATAAATGAGGACAAACTTTGGATTTAGTTAAAATCTATTTATTTCAACACGTTTTTGCACAGCTAAATGTGGCATTTTGTACGGCTAAAGGGTGGGATTCTACGCACCTATGTGTAAATTGACAAAACGTTTTCTCCGGGGCGATTATGGAAAAAGATTCTATTCAAATTAACAGTTACATGTTACGAAGAAATATTTAAATTTGTTCATAATCCATTTTTTACTTATTGTTTTCTGTAATATATATACACGTGTATACAACAATTATGTGCAATGTTCTGCAAATATATATTATATGCACAGTCTCTGTAAAGGAGCTAATTTAATTTTTAGCCTCAATCATGTTTTAGTTTCTTAATTATCATTGCTTATTTGTTATTTAAAAATACCTACTAATGTTATTATACATGTATTACATATTCTGCAATATGTGTACAATGTTATTAATCTACAATACCAATCTGTATAAGTAGTGACCAACCAAGCAGTAGAGTGTATAAAAAGAACTTTTTGGAAAATCGAAGTTTTAAGTTGATTTATGTTATCTCTATGAACCCATATATAACATCAACAAGATTAACCCAATTAAGAAAAAAATATGTCTCCCACAAGAGGCCTAATATTTATAATTTTTTTCAATTGTTTTTTGTAGTTAGGTTAGAGTATTTTTAAAGTTGAAAATTATATTTTGTGAAATAATAGCTTAAAAATATTACTTTACTGCCAGATTTAGATTTCCTGCACTTGGCATAAAATTGAGTAATTTTAACAATTGAAGCTTTTTTCTATTTCAAGTAATGGAATAACTGGGAACAAAATATAACAATTGTTTTTTTTTCAAGTGACAAACATCTTTAATAAAATCTAAAATAAAACAAAAACAAGTCATTATTTTTTCATTAAAGCTCTCTATATAAGTGTAGATTGTAGTTGCTGGGCCAACAACATGCCATTATAAGAAAAATTATTTAGTGTTTAATCTGACAAATAGACAATTATACAAAAAATCATTATATAAGTTGATAAAAAGGTGTCTCTACGGACCCACGTTTACCACCAACAAATTTTGCCCAATTGGAAGCAATCTGAGTCTTCCACAAGTGGTCTAAAATATTTTTACATTTTGATTAAGATCATGTTTGCCACTTGAAAAAAAGATTAGATTAGATTAGATTTGTCATCGTAATTTGCATTGATTATATAATCTAATAATTATGAAAGTAAGCTAAATTTGTTAAATTTACTAAATTTTATGCAATTTAAGTGTACCTTGCATTAGAATACTATATTTTTAACTTTTTTTTTCACACCATACGTATTGTTAACATTATTCAACTTGAAAAGAAAAAGCAACCCAAAAAATAAATCAAATTTATTGCGACAAATTATATTTTTTGTTTTCAATTGCGGTAGGCTATTTTTTTTTTTAATTGAACAATTTTTGTCTTATATATATTAGTCCATAGAAACAACTTTATAGTTATCATATAACATAAGACAGTAGTGTATATGCGGTCTATCGATCCCTGCCATGTACCGATTCACTGATCTACCCAATAGGCGGTCTATAGGCCACTAGTTTATATAAATAATGTATTTATTTACTCTTGTAACCAGAACATTTTGTCTCGTAAATGTTATCTACAGTTGATTATTTGCTGATGTTATCTGTACGTGTTATAATATTACGGCAATTAACGTCTCAATAAAAACAATTACGATAGACAATCTTTGTGCACATGTCAGATATAGGAGTACATATACATATAATATAACATTGTCATCTCAGACTTATAGTCTTACGCATTTCATTATTTTTATCTTTTGAATGGCGACCAACATACATTTTGAGTTTATCTCGATCACTAAAACTGAACTACATACATAAAGTTAACTACGTAAGCAATATGTTTGAGTGATTTTTGCCAACATTTGTTCAAAACTCAAATAACGCTGTCCAGCGTGGCAGCCGACGGCTTCGATAACCCATACTGCGCAAGATGTTGCATTTGACTATTTGCTAGATCTACTCAGCACTCAATTGAAGCTATAACGATCCTGGGTGCGTCAAGATTTTTTGAGGTAAATAATGCGAATTTTAGTAGTCCGACCCGGAAAATTCGGGCGAAATGGTCATCTTAGCTAAAGTCTAAACTGATGTGCTCTGTCAAAATACAACGCGCTTGTATGGACAAGACTTGCACAAATTCAATTCAGTAGCAAGTCTATCAGCGTAAATAACTGCACATTAGCAAAATAAATTACTGAAAAGATATGTGAGATACAGGTGGGAGAAGTAGTATTGATTAAAGTGTTCTTTGGATTTAAAGTATCCTTTATATTCCGCTACTAATACTAAATATATTACTATTTTTTGCTTTGCTTTCTGATAAAGTTTTTGAAATAGAAATATTAATTAGAAATACATGTGTAAATAATAAAATGAACATTATTTATATGTATGACAATAGTCGAACGCATATATCTTATCTCCCTTCAGCGTTCTTCCGAGCTATGAAGTTGTTCTTCTCCTCCATGGGCGGTATTGAGGGTGCCTTGTCTTCAATATCCGTGTGTCTTTCGTTTGGTCTATAATTTGTTGTTGATTATCAGTATTTTATTTTCAATTTAAAACTGACATATTTTAGGTTTCTTATTTCTTTAGATAATTTGTTGTAAGTTTTGATCGTATCTGTTGTTATAATCAAGGCATATTTTTTTGTTCTGTATTATATGAAGTCGCAGGTGTTTCAATCCTAGTGTCATACCCATGCACATCACTGCTTTCTGTTAGCATCATATCACTCTTAGTAATTCCTTGGTTAATTTTATATAGCATGAGGATTGTTCAATTTTCTTCATTAAGATATTGTCAGTTCGTGGGCCATTGACATTACTTCGATCGTTGGTGTTAGTTACGGTATTGTATATATATATATATAATCTTCAGAGCTTTGTTTTGTTGTCTTTGGTGCTCGTTTATAAGCTTGTTGGTCGTGTTTCCCCATTGGTAATCAAGTAGCTGATGTTGGATGTGAATAGCGCACTATCTACCTTTCCTTCCATACAATGTGGTATAATTTTTCGTAATTTGTTTAATTCTGCAATCGTTCTTGAATTTGTATGCCTTATGTGTCTTATGTGCATATCCCATTTTAAGTTGTTTTGCATATGTAATCCTAGGGAACTGGCGTTGGTCGTCTCCTCGATAGGTTGTCCTTTGATGTTAATATTTAATTTTATGTTTGCTTTTGTTCGTTTTAGCGTCATGTAGTTGCATTTAGTTTCGTTTATTGTCAAAAAGTTCCTTGCGCACCATCTTTCCAATATTTTTGTCTTGATTTATCGCGTTTTGAAGGTCGGTTATATTCTTACCAGCATAAGCCAAACATTTGTCGTCTACATACACATACAAAGCACCATGTCATTTGTATACAGAATTTACAGAACTGGAGGGACGTTGCCTCCTTGTGGCAAGCCGTATTCTGCGTATCCATAGTCGCTCACAGTGTTATCCAGTTTTGTCATCTGGGGTCTGTTGTGCAGATAAGTTCGGAATAGCTGTAGATTAGTTTGCTTTATCCGCATTGACTCGAGTTTTTCTAGCAGCCGCTTCTTACTAACGGTGTCAAAAGCTTTCTTCATATCTATGAAGATCGTTGCTACCGTCTGTCTGCTATCTAGTTTCCTAGTGACAAAACAAATTAGGTCTGTTACTGCAGACACTGTTCCCGTATGTTTCTGGAAGGCAAATTGATGTTTATTTATAATGTTATGTTTGGTCACGTGTTGTTCCAGTCTAATCTTGAGTATAGTTTCTAAAACTTTGTTCAGGGCCGAGGTCAAGGAGATTGGTCGGTAGTTCTCTGGTTTATTATCTAGTCCCTTTTTGTAGATTGGTATGGTAGTTGTCATTTTCATGGAATTTGCGTAGTTGCCCTCAATTTTGTTAATTAACTTGGCTAATATCCGTGCTAACGATTCCTAACTCACTTTTATGATATTGTTCGTAATGCCGTCATGGCCTGCAGCAGTGTTTGGTTTTAGTTTGTGTATACTTCCCACAATTTCTTTTTCTGTCGTGTTGAATATTGCGGGCGAAATAGGAAGTGACCTTATGGGCGCTGTGTTAATTTTGTGGTTTTGGGCTAGGTGTTTCCTTATGTGTGCGAAGTATTTTTTGATCTCGTTGGCTATTTCCTACTTGTCTTGGATTAAAGTTCCGTTTGTAGTTGTCATCTCATTTATTATTTTCTTTATTGTTTTTTTGTTTAAAACGCTATTTATAAGTTGCCATGTTTTCTCAGAGTTCTGTTGGTAGTTATTGAATTTGTTACAGAAACACTTTCTCTTTTCTTTCTCTATTTTCTTTGATATTTTATTTTGTAAGTATTTTTTCTTAGTTCTTCGTTTCCCTTGTTTTTCCTATATCTTTTAAGAATTTTCTTTCTTTCTGTAACTTTTATTGTGTTCTGTTTCATCCAAGGGCATTCCGGTTTACGGTCTATGTCTTCATATACTTGTTAGTTGCTAATAATTACGGAACAGGTAAGAATGTGATACATCACCAGTGATGTGCAATGCCAGATAATGTGGGTTCCTCGGCGAAAAATCTATCAAAATCAGTTGTTGATTGTCTGGTAATCTGAAATCGATACAATTTTGTTGGCCTGTGTTATGGTATGGTTATTTATATAGTTCTGATAAGACTGACGCATGTTCGTGGAGGTATGTTCGATCACCAAGGGTTAATTTGGATGTACGGATAACGATTAGATAATTAGCCGCTTAGCGTTGATCAAAGTTCTTCGATGTCATCTTGGTTTTATGTAGGTATATAAAATATTTCCTCCGACCTGAGGTCAAGGTACAAATGACTGATGTTAAGATATTCTAAATCATCTTGATCAATCAGCGATACTACACAGCATACTCGTTCACTCAGAATTCGTTGACCTTCATAAGAAAAGTATCGTTTCAATCCTCGATTAACTAAATACAAACAGATTACCTACCTACACATTCCACCTATATTATCCTACTTATCCCAACGACGCACAGTGTTTTTTTTTTTGAAATATTAGTAATAACCTAATAGTCTAAATAGTAACACATTTTTCGTTTTTAATGCTCGTGGCGATCGTAGTAGCCCTTAAGGCTTAAAGCATCGAGTTTAATATATTGTATCTGGAGGTAGCACGCTATAGTCCCCGCCACGCCGAAAACGGGGCAAAAGCTGACTAGTTATCACAGGCGATTACAGAGGGCAAACGCGGGGGATATTCGAAAACAATAATAACATAACACTTACTTTACATTTTTTGTTTATAATCTATATGTAACGTAATTTAATGATATGATCACACAGAAAAGTGAATATTCGACACAAAAAAGTAGTTTTCTTTAACTTATTTACTGGATTCAAATGCATAATTACTTGGATGTAGAAAGTTAGGTATATAGAAGAGATGCCACCTACTCAACCTAAGTAATTGACTTTCTCAGATAAATGAGCTCGACAAATTAATTATTTCTTCATAATCACCAATATTGTCTTGAAAGAAGTAATTCAAATTATTGTTCGAAAAATGTCATTTTCTTCAACGAAGTACTTGTATATCCATCCTAGTGCGTAGTGACTCGACTCAAGAAATATACAATACAACAAATATACTAATTGTGACTCTGCTTTCAGTTTCATAATGAATCCGCAAGTAACAATCATGTATTCCAAAACGGTTACGTGGTTATATATATACGAATAATAACAATAGTAATAATAATAATAATAGCGTTTATTTTATCCGATAATCAAAACATTATATATGATAAATTCAGTATATATACAACACAAATTTAATTTGGGTGAAGATCCGTTCGGACAAAGGCCTACCCAAGGTTTCTCCAATATCCTTTTGAGCTAGCTTTGGTTGACCAGCTGTGGCCTGCTACTTTCTGATTTTATCCACCCATCTGGTTTTTTGATGCCCTCTCCTTCTGCTGTTATTCAACGGTATCCAGTCAGTTACATCTCTAGCCCATCCATTTCTTCACATGATATGGCAAGCCCAGCTCCATTTCAGGGTTTTTGCTGTCGTTACGACGTCGGCTATCTTAGTTAGTTTTTCATTTCCGTTATTCAAAGTTTGTCTTTCCATGTCCTACCCAGAATATTTCGTTCCATCTTGTTTCCTTGGGTTTTTATTTTGTTTAGTAATTTCTTTGTTAACGTCCACGTTTGGCACCCGTACGTTAGAATGGGACTGATGTACATGTCAAAGACCCTTGATTTGATGGTCATTTGGATATTTGACTTAAAAATTGTTGGTAAGAACCAGTATCTTTTCCATGCGTTTGTTATTCTGCTACTTATCTCTCTCTCTCTATCCTTTCCTCGAAAGCTATCAACTATCCAAGGTATACATACCTACTCCTCAACATATTGGACTGTGTGGCTATTAACCATGAGTGGAGGTTTGTCTGCATTTGTATCTGCGTCTTTTCGTAGTTGATATTCAACCCTGCCTCCATAATTTTCGCCTGTAGATCTACCAATTGCACCTGGAGGTTGTTTGCTGATGTGGAAAAAAGTACTATGTCATAGGCAAATCTGATATTTGTAAGCTATTTACCACCTATATTTATACCACGTTTTATTTCTTCCCAGTCCATAGATTTCATGATACTCTCCAATGAACAATTGTATAGATCTGGGGACAGTGGGTCATCTTGTCTAACACCCTTCACGATATTGCGATATTCGCGCCCCATCCTGTCAAGTTTGATTTTAGAAGTATTGCCATGGTAAATGTTCCTTATAGTGTGTATTTATCTTTCTGGGACACCTGCCGCCTGTAGTGCCTGCCATAGGTACTCATGACTCACGGAATCGAATGCTTTCTCGAAGTCTACGAACGCCATGTACACAACCAGACCTACTCATTGGATTTCTCAATCAATTGGTTTACAACATGCTTATCCTTCTCCTTGAAATTCTTCTAAAAAAAAACGTTTACATAATTAACCACAATTTCCAGTACGGACGGATTCGTTCATTTGGGTACTCGACGCTGCGCCAAAATACATATACTCTATATAAACAGTTATAGAACTTATGTAATAATGTAATACTTTCTACTTTGGTTTCATAATGAACGAACTATTGTAATACTGTTTTTAGTATCATACTGAAAACCGGGACAGATTGATTCATTTGTGGGCACTCCTCGCTGCGCTCGTCGTGCCAAACCAAAATGACTTAGAAATACTAACTCCAATGTCTAGATTGTAGACTTCCGCGATCTAAGTCAATGATATATTGATTTCCGGATGGAAACCGCGTTGAGAACTTTGAATCAGTCGACGTTTCGCGGTCTGTTGCAAGAGGCAACTTCAGGACTAAGTTATCAAACCAAATGCTAAGAAGATACTGTCCGCTCCTAACTTGATGATTTCGTGGTAAGAGGCAAGGGAATACCCTTTATGCTTCGACTTGATGCGTGGAATGCGCTAAAGTTGCCGCGCAGTTGGATTGCGTTTGTTCGATGACGTTTGTTCGATGTATTTATGCAGGTATGGGACAGTGGGGGGACCTAACTTGGTTGGAGGACTAGGTCGTTGAACCGCTGTTGCAAAAGAGCGGGCGGGAGAGACTTTGGGGGCGGGGCTTGTAGGTATGGAGTTTTAAATATGTGAAGTGGGCGTGGCTTGTTCTTTCTTGATGGAATGCTGCTTTGTTTGGGTATTTCTGGGTTGGCTGGGCTTTGGAGCATCGGAACACCCGCGAAAATTCGCCCGGCGATTTCCACCGCAGGCCGCGCACTCGGGGGGGTCGTCCAGGGTGGCACACTCGTCAATATGGTGGCTTTTGCCACAGTGCAGGCATATCTGGGTGGCACTGCAGTTCGTGAAAGAATGACCGTAGACTTGACATCTGCGGCATTGTTCGGGCAGTGGTGGGCGCTTTAACTCTTCCGTTGTGACTTTTACGCCACACAGATCAGAGATGTCGTAAATATGTTGTCGGTCACTTGGAATCGATACGAGAACAAAGGGTATTTCTGCCCTTGTTTTCGGGTGCTTGAGGCGTATGACTCGGCTGGGCTTGAAGCCCCGGGATTTGAGGTCTTCTTCCACTTCCTGCAGCGGTAGGTCCAAGTATGTGCCGCGACCGACAACTTGGAGTTCTCTCTCCCCTATCGGGGTGTAGGTGTGGTGTTGGATTTGGTTTGTTTTCAGGTAGTGTGCCATAGAGTCGTAGTCCTCTGTGGTGGCGGTGTGTACTCTGATGCCGTGGCGGGTGCTGTAGGCGGAGTTGATGGTGATGCTTAACTTCGCAAGGGCAGTGCGGACGGTGGGCCATTAGGATATCTCCATTACCACGAATGGTGGGATGTTGGCTGCATCATTTTGGTTGGTAGTCGGTGATTCCAAATATGTTTGGGAGGTAAGGACAGGTGTGGGGTTTTGAGTGGTGTTTACCATTCTAGGGATAACTTGCCGGGATTTTTATTCCCTGGGCATTGGAACTGGTGCAGGTACTTCAGTCGATTTTGTAGGGATAATTGGGGTGGTTGGTGACACGTCCGGTGTAACAGACTCAGGAGGGGCAGGAGTATCGGTGGAGTTCTCGGTTATGGAATCGGGAAAGTAGCGCTTTACAGCGTTCACTGTAACGTCGTGGCGTTGGGCGCTAATCGTTCTTCTCTCACTTGTAGGATTGGGCGGTAGTGAAGGTCGGTCGTGGAATTCGGATATTTGCTGCAAAACTCTGTGGAGAATCCCTCGCAGCTCCATGCACTCCTGCCTTGAAGCACAGTATACAAACTGCAATACAAATTGTAATTATCACGAAAACTACTAAAATTGGACATAAATAAATTCCTTCAGAATCGTTCCCTACAAACCAAAATTCAAAACTCCCTATCCGATACGTTCATCCCGTTACAAGGTGTCCCACAAGGTTCCCCATTATCCCCATTATTGTATAATGCATTTTGCGCCGATATCTACGATCCCAACCCACTTAACATAAATCCCACATCCTATATCATACAATATGCTGATGATACAACCATAATTTCCCACTCTTCTAACCTTACCACTGCTGTTAATAACCTGCAATAACTACTTGACCATACCGAGACCTGGTTCAATTTATGGCGTATTAAAGCAAATCCTTCAAAAACCCAACTCCTTATCCCCTACCATAAAATCAAACATTCTTCCCCTACAGTAACACTAAAAAACAAAACAATTTCACCGTCAAATACATGTAAATATCTAGGAATCACAATAGACCAAAAACTAAATTTCAAAAAACATGTCAATATTATCACAACAAATATGAAAAATAGAGCAACTCACTTCAGAGGATTGACGTACAAGAACAAAGGTATTAATGTGAAAACAGCGTGTCACATCTACAAAGCCATATGCAGACCCATGGATAGAATACGGATCTCTCCTACTGACCAACCAAAATAAATCGTCAATTGAGGCTCTAAACGTCGCAGAAAGAACGGCTCTTCGATGTATCACCCGAATACGACACCCAAACAATCCTTTACACCAGCGGTTCCCAACCTTTTTGACTTACGGAGCCCTTTTTAGAATCAATTTCTGTGGCGGCGCCCCTTATGTCTTATAAATAAATGGTGTTCAGAATTAATGTTACAAGACATCTGTGGTTTTATCTTTGTACACAGTTTTCTTATATTCGGTTCAATTAATGATAATTGCAGGCGTATATCTGGTTCTGCATTTAATGGTTTCTATATTTTGTTTTGGTAGTTGTATAAGCGGAAAATAGGTAGCAATAATAATTCTGCTTTATCAGATAAGATTTTGAATTCATCTTTTAAGTTCGGCCAAAAATCAGTTACACTTTGGTCTTGAAATGGAGTTTTTAGTTCGCTGTGAGATGTCAAATCTATGAGAACGTCGTATCCTGCTGAGTTTAAGCTGGGTAGTTTTTGATTCACAATGAACACATTCTGCACCCAGTTAAAGTCATCAAGCACCTGCTCTTTAGCTTTAGGAAAATAATTTTCAAACGAGTCTTTTAAAGCTTCGAGATGTAACTGAATATTATTCAGTATTTTTCTTGAATCTTGATATTGTTTTCATTCAGGATGTTTTGTGTAAGAAAGAAGCAATCGATATCTTTCTTTTCCACGCACTTCAAACCAATACACTAGTTTGCACACCCAATCTTCATGATTTAAAACCGTGGCCAATGAAGCGTTATGTTCCATCAAAATTAATGGTACCTCTGCACGCAGTTCTATCAAACGTGCCAACGGTTTTCCTCGAGACAACCATTATCAGTGTGTAACAAGAGTGACTGATGCTGACTTCCAATATCTTCACACATTAATTTGAAGAGCCTACTTTTGAGAGTTCGTTATTTTTTATAGTTTCTTATTTTTATTGCATCATTAAACACCAGCTTCACCAGCTCGAGCTACACGGTAACTTATCAGATAGGAAGATTCAGTTACTTTTTCATTATTGATTTTAAAATGTGTTATCATAGTTTTCTGAGAAGCCAAAATTTTGTTGCACTTCCTCTTAAAAAATCACACGTCTTATCCTTTAACTCGGGATGATTTCCCTCGAAATGACGACGCAGGCAGTTTAGCAGGAAACATGGAACTATTGGTCAATACATATTGATCTTGATAGTACCTGTTAGAAGCCAGCGATCCATGCGTAACAGAAAATAATGCAGAAATATGAGAATAAACAACTTTATCTTTCATAATAGCAAAAATGCCAAAATATAAAAAATGTGATAATGTCAAATATGGAAGTTTAACTTTCAACAATTCTAAATTCTTCTGTTAAATTACTGATACTTTCCGAACTATGTGTTTGGGAATTACGCGGGTAATAAAAAACTGAAATATTGTAGTTTTTATAACATGTATATAAAATAGATTATTTTTTCAAATTGAAAAATGAGATTGGAAAAGTTTAATATTCATATCCATTAATCGGCATATTTTATTCAAACATCATACATTAAATTAGTTGAACACAAAAGGAAAAAAGCATGCACCAAAAAAAAATTTTAACTAGCCTTTACGTTTTGTATATACGTATATACGTATAATACGGATAATAAGTGAAGCAAGTATTGAAACACTCATGCAGTTCATAGATTTGAACTGGGTTCAGCTGGAATGCTCATATATGTTTAATGCCAAGAAAGCACTCGGACATCATTCAAATTGACAAATTTTAGTTCAGAATGAAATTTCTTGTTTTTATTTTGATTTCTTTTTTATCCTGGATCGGCTGCAGAGCCCCAGAGAAGCACACGCGGAGCCCCAAGGGCTCCGCGGAGCACAGGTTGGGAACCTCTGCTTTACACAATCCTTCCAACATCCTATTATATGAAAAAACAGAAATCACCCCCTTCAACGAACGAATAATCCCACTTCATATAAAGGCCTGCTCCAAATTTCCCGAATCAATCCACCACCAATTCCTTTCCCGCGACAATGATACCCGTCCAAAATACAAAACTCCCGAAAAAACGCTTTATGAACCTTATGAAGCAAGCTGAAATGACCAGATGCTAATGGAAGACAGCAGGGCAGAAAGACCATGGTCGATAGCCCATTCCAACAGATGCGAAGAAGAAGCTGATATATGCAATATAATATGATATAATAAATGTTAACCCATATTGTTGGAATAAAGATCTTGTATATATATTGGACATTTGACATATTTGACACAGGGCAATTCAACTAGCACTTAAAATATAGATGTTCCATTTAAAAAAGTCAAGGAAAAGCCAATTGAAAAACATCAAAATTCACTAAGTTTTATGAACAGCCTGTATAGTGAATCTAATATCTTTTGATACTGTCATCTATCTACTGGCTTTGACTATTGCCTTCAAATCTGCAAAAATGTCGTTTTTACAAAGTTTTAAAGAAGATCCTGCAACGGGCATATTTTGGGGAAATAATTGAATATCTCAGGAACTATTAACGCTGACAGTTAGTAACCTATACGGTTGGATAAACAAATTTATTAGTATTGATATAACAGTAAAATATACAGGGCGTTCCATTTCAAAAAAAATTACATATTTTCCGTCAAGCCTAAATGCAACACCCTGTATAAATGCAAATAATTTTACGTTATAGAAACTGGTGAGTCAAACAAATTTTGTGTTAAATATTTTTTTCTTTGTCTAACAATTTAGTAGCTGTCGACCGCCGGGATACTAATAACTCACCCTGTATTGCTGCGTAGTTTTTCAACTCCAGTTCGCTGAATTCAGGCGTGAGAAAGAACTCATCTTGGTCGTCTTCGGTCATCGTGGAGCAGTCACGAGATTGGTCGGGGTGAAATGTACAGGGGGCGTAGCTTGGAAATAATAAGTGAATTCTTGGTATAAAGGAAAATGAAAATAAAGAAGTACTCGAAAAGGGAAAATTAAACTTGATTGTGGTGGAAATAAAGGAAAATAATTGTATATTCGGTCAATGCTGGCACGTAGGGTACGGGCTGATGTGAAGACGAACCTCAGTCGCTTGTGTTCTTGTTGAAGAGCCAGTCGCCGTTCCAACGAAGCCAGAACGCTGGGTAGGTCTCGCTGGTAGACAGTGGGCTGAGCGGAGTACACGTCTGGTCAGTATGGAAGGCTACTCGTAATACTGTCGGCTGTTGGGACGGGTCCATATATATGAGTGGAGTGGTGTCACCAGATGGTGTTTGGAATGGGGGTAACGAAGTGGAAGGGGTACGGTTAACAGGTAGTGGGCCAGCAGGTACAAGCCGTTGGGACAGGACTGTATTCCAGGAATGATGTAAGTGAAAACCATCATGTCTATACTATATATGTAAAACCATATCAATATATTGGAGGGGTGTTTTAGGATTTCTATTGATTCGACGCGAAACTTCGACTGCTTCAAAGTCCTCAACGCGGTTTTCGCCCGGAAATCCATATATCATTACTAACTCAAATGGTTTGTAACACTCCAGTTCGACTCGCGGCTCGCGTTGCAAATATCAATTTTATATGTACATAATAGCTTATATTGCTTGATCATTGCAAAGTCTTGAAAGAATGCATACAAAAAGTTTATAATTAAGTAAAGAATATTTAATATTATCGGAAAAAATAATCTAAACGGAACAAAAAATAAGAAATATCTTTTTTAATACAATTTTAATAATTTCCAAAAAATATATGTGTTCATAGACACAACTTTTATTATCAACTTGAAATTTTCAGAACAATTACCTCGCTTGCGATTCGTGTGCTTCCTAATAATATAAAAAGGTGGTTGACATTAGATATCGTACGACTAATAAGTAAATCATCGTTCGAATTCGTAATTGCGGATAAGCAAACACCCTGGATATTACGATACAATAAAATTAAAAATACCTTGTATAAAACGAGCTTTACGTATAGTATTAAAAAATATTATTAGCAAAACTTGCCTTCTGCCGGGATTGAACCTTCGCCGCAGATACGCCACGTATTTCCTCCACATCTCTTTAGAACAGTGCCGTAGAACCATTCGAAGAACCTGGGGAATGAAACCCAGGGTATCCATGTGGATCTACACCGCTATCATAAGACCGATGATAACCTACGGATCAGTTCTCCGGTGGCTAAAGAGCCAACAACTTACGACAAAGCTTAAACTATCCCAGATTCGGGATGGCAAACATAAATCTATGTTTTGAAAACATCGATATATGATACAAAAATATCGATGTTTTTACATCTAAATAGGTATACTTAGCAATATTATTTTCTGTTGCCATCTAGTGGAGAAATATTATTACTAATATGGAAGGTAAAAACTGTAGAAATAATTTATTAGTTACTATCTGTGATTATTAGTTTATTAATAATTTATCGTATTTCTCAAAAAGTGATTGTGACCTTTAGGCAGAAAACTAATCGATGCGATGCGACTTGCGATACGCGATAGCCTACATGTTTCTATAGAATCATTTATCGCGGTTCTATGTTTCCATAGAAACATGTAGGCTCTCACGTATCGCTAGTCGCTTATCGCATCGGTGAGTTTTCTTCCTAGAGTCATAAAAAATAATATAGTAGTGGGCGTTACCACTACCATTACCACTACTATTGTGAAAAGGTGGAAAACTGGTGCAATAACTTGTTAGTTACTAAGAGTAACTATTAATGTATTTATAGTATGTTCTACTAGATGTGATGGTCTCTTAATGATCAGTAAAAATACGCCCTACAAAAATTTAGCGGATTTTAGCGGAAAATTAAGAATTCAACCTTAATTTTGCACTATGATTATAAGCACATCGATAAAAACATCGATTGTTTTCAAACATCGATGTTTTGTACGATACATCGAATATATCGATGAGAGGTTATGATGTATGATGTTTACGATGTACCATATGATATAAAACATCGATGTATTAGTTATTTTTGCTATCCTTAGTCCAGATCCAAAGACTGGCTTGTCTTAGCTATGAGCACAACAGGCGCGATGCGAACCACACCAACGCTATACCAATGCTATACCTACCCCCGCTACACCTTTTTATAAGGGAAACGGCGGTAATGACAATGACGCGACTTGGTACTGCTGGAACACAACACAGCCGCGGGGAGCGGAGCTATCAGGCGGAACCCATGTGAGGAGGTAATTAACAAAATACCAACACTAAAGGTATCGACTGACAATATCCTCCCGGAATACGTCTTTCAAACACCCTACGCTACAGCCATTGCAGGACAAATCAATGTGTTCACTGACGGCTCCAAATGAACAGAAGCTCAGGGTACGTAGGTAGTATTCTCACGAATCAAAAAGCTGGGTTATGGAAAGGAACCACCGTATCACGCAAGTGGAAGTGACAGGCGTTAACATAGCAGCAAAATAAATTGCCAGTAGGAGAATACAGGGAAAAACAATAAAAATCTACATCGATAGTAGACAAGCACTACTTAGTCTCCAAGACTCGAAAATCACCAGGCCTAATAATTCCACCAAGTACTCACCGGCTTGTCCTGGGAAACAATATACACGTATGCTGGATGAAGGGACATGCCGGATGCCTTGGAAACAAAGAAGCTATCAAGCTGGCAAAACGGCAGCAGAAACGAAATACTTTGCTCCAGCTCCATCTAGCCTATCGACAGCAACACAGAAGCCTTTAATCCAACGGCAAACACACGAAGACTTCAGACTGCAGTGGGAGCAAAAACATCATCTTGCTAAACAAAATCATCTTGCTAAACAACTAATACTGCAACTGGACGGGGGGATAGCCAACCTTGCAATGTCCAGAACCAAACTGCGCCTAGCGACAGGTATCCTTTTATGCTCTGACACTCCTGACACTCCACTCTGCAGGGAATGTGAACAAGATGATGAAGCAGTCTAACAAGCACTCTGCGAATGCCCCGCTATTTCACCAATTAGAGAAGCCATACTGGGTGAAACAGGGCTTACTTGGGCCAGCATAAGGGAAATGCCACTGGGCAATATTACCGACCTATTCAGAAGAATAGGCTGGGAGATAGTATAACTCAGATGGAGGAACCACAAGGGACCCACCTGGTATCTAAGTGCAGTGACCAGATCACCCTCAAATATAAATACAAACTATTGTCCTAAGCGTAGCCTAAGCCACTGCTACATGATGCGTGTGTGTGGCGAATGTTGGCCTTGGATGACGCTGTGCGTAGCGGGACCCAACGCCGCACATTCATTTCGCGAACATGTGAACATTGATGCAGTTTAGTTGGCTCAAGCTATGCGAAGCACAACTATGACCAACGTTAACGACGTACATCCAGTGGCGGATTATCCATAAGGCAATGAGGCACGTGTCTAGGGGCCCGGGCTTTGGGGGCGCCGGCCAAGACATTTTACCATAATGTTTTAAAGATTAATTTTAATAAGTATCATGCAATTTCGATCATTTTAACCACAAAGTTTTTCAAAATGTTGTACGCAATTTGTGGATGTGGAAATGTGTCGTACTCAACTTGTATCCAACGCTGTTTTTTAATTCGTCCATTTATTCAATAGAGCGGAAGGTACGTTGTAAATCACGTTAAATTAGCAAAATATTTAGGTATCATAGTAGATTCTACTCCGGATTTGCTACATATCATCAGACGGCTTTTATAATAAACAGATCCGATCCAAGTACACGAGGGGTTTCTGAAATTGTTTGTTAAGTCACAGTGCATTATCCCATATCGTGACCTTTGAACCTTACCTAATAATTAAAAGAATGTCCGGCTTAATTTCCACTCAATTTCGAGTGTGGTGACGATTTTTATGAATATTGGTGTTTTTAATTGATCGAAAGAAGAATATGACACAGCCACCAATATTCTTAAAATCGGCCACCTAAACTCGAGGTAATTGAGCCGGATATATTTTGTATTATCTTATTATTTGAACGAAAATACCTACCTGAACATTCCTTTTACAACCTATTAAAAGTCATGAAGCATACTTGGTTATATATCTCAATTTTTAGCGCCTAATCTATAATTTCACTCAATCGTAAGTTTGCGAAAAATACAACATGATACAATAATTTGTAAATTCTAAAATTGGAAAATAAATGTGTAAAAACGATAGAAAATATAAGAGAGTTTTTTTGTCATTTCTAAACTGTTATTATATCAAAGAATTCTAATTATTATAAAACTGTTTATAATAATAATAATAATAATAATCTTTATTGCCCAACAGCGAATCAAATTACGGACAATGTAACAGGAAGCACTAATATAACAAACATAATAAACTTGATGTTTTACAAGAATAAGAGCAATGACCAAAAAATCAAAACATAGCATAAAGTTAGAAAATTAAAAGAAAAGCTATCGAGCAACACAAAATATTGAATCATCAAAAAATATCAAAAAATATCATCACTGATGGTATTAGCGTTACGGCTCATATGAGTAAGAGGAGCCTTTTCATCACGTTAGTACGCCACGGAGGACTATAAAACATGTCTGACGATCGAGAGGCTACACGAGGTACACTAACATTAACGCGGGAAAACAAAAGGACACTCGACCACTGATCGCACCAACTTCACCAGGAAACCTCCGCTAATCTCTTCTCGTCCGGTGTTAAGAGACGGCACAGAGTGACGGCAAAGCAGATCCTCGTAGCTACACTCCCTGTCCGGGTAGACACCATCCAGGCAATAGGACAAACCTTAAGAAACCGTCGCTGAAGTCTCTCCACTAACAGCTGGTGGCAGGTGTAGATCGGATACCACACAACGCTAGCATATCCCAGTCGCGAAACCACTAGAGCATAGTACAGATGCCTGAGTACAATCACGTTGTCATGTCGATCAATGACTCCAAAGACAAAACCAAGCATTCTGGAGGCCATTGAACACATGTTGGTAATGTGAGGCACAAGTCAATCTGGTATCAAACAAAATGCCTAAGTCAACCATCTCATCAACCCTGGTCAGAGGGGTCGCTGCAACCATGTAAGCTCCATCATTGCGGTTCCTCTTCCTTAGTATATGTAGTATAGAAACACTTGCTGATTTTTAGTTCTAATCTGTTAGCAGTGCACCAGTTGTGGATATGGGTAAGATTGTACTAAAGTAACTCGACATCAGGCGAAAAGATTTTTAAATTATCAGCATATGCCAGAACTGGACAGGTGAGTGAATCGATTAAGTCATCAATGTAGATGTTAAAAAGATGCGGACCGAGGTTTGAGCCCTGGGGAACACCAGAAGATGCGATAGTCATCTGACTCAAAGCTATTGTAGCAAACAGAACACACTCTATCTTGGAGGTAGGATGCCATCAGGCGAAACGACGGCGCACACATGCCAAGCGCATCCAACTTTGTCAACAGAACTCCATGGTCAATCGTATCGAAAGCCCTTGCGAAATCAGTGTAGATGACATCCGCTTGATCACCACCATCGATGGTCTCAGAAAGAAACTGCGTAATACATTATGATGTTATATAAATCATGTTCCTTTTTATTCTTCTATTTTACTTTGTGGGTGGGACCCCCAAATATGATTTGCCTGGGGACCCCGACTATCCTTAACTGCATACATCGGATCATGCGTGAGCGGTCTTTAAGGATCAGTGTTCCCATTGGCTTGGAAAGTAGAATTCGTGACTCCGATTCCAAAATGTAAATCGGCAAAAGATTTCAAGGATCAAAGACTAATGGCAGACCAACTGTGCTCTCATAAATTATACTACCCTTCAAAGGTAATGCGCTATTGGCGTTTTTGTACTCTAAAAGGTATATTTTCTCATATTTATTATAAGAAAGTATTAAATTCGATAAATTTGAAAATATTGTAGCGTTTTTCGTTCGTTAAGGTGTGAATTAAAACACTCGGTATATTAAAATAGTCAACTAATTTATTTAACACTATTACAGTCTTATTAACTAATTATTAAACACGAACACTAAACACAAACTGTCACTTAAGGCTACTATAAACATTTATCTTCACTGTATTTATTTCGCACT
This sequence comes from Melinopterus prodromus, assembly GCA_964023965.1. NCBI lineage: Eukaryota > Metazoa > Arthropoda > Insecta > Coleoptera > Scarabaeidae > Melinopterus > Melinopterus prodromus. The sequence continues at coordinate 41,781,232 of OZ030391.1, read as the reverse complement.
ATTTATGTCGATCAATAATCGCGCCAGCACTCCGAATAACACTGGCTTAGCAAGCAACGGCGCCCTCTTATATACCCGTATCGATCGCCGACCGGGATCGTTCTCGACTTTTCTACGTTCGCCCAGACCGCTCGCGACTTGCGCTCGCCGTCCGCATGGATCCCTCCGGAATGAGTTGCTTCGAGAATATCACAGAACTTCCGGCCTTTTCGTGGCTGCCAAGATCGTCACACTGCCCCCCTCCCAAGGTCGTTTCGTCCCGAAATGATTCCAAAGATGGTGGATGTCGATATCGGCAGAAAGCTCCCTTCTTGCAGCAGGACCTCTTGTGGAAGTAACAGTCCACGGTTCTCTCCAGGGAACGACGTTGAGGGCTATAACAGCACACCAGAATTTGTACGCCCGTCAACCTGAAGAGTGCTTCCAACATGCTGCGAATCATCCTCCAGTCCAAGCCATCGAGTCCACATGCCAGCTTGGGGATTGCCAGGCTTCTCAGGTCCTCGGCTAGCAATTCTTCCTTTAGAGAACACAAAGTGTCCCAAACATCCCTATAGGTTGGCTTCTGACCGGACGTCTCTTTGGTAACCAAGTGGAAGATCTTTCTGCCGGTCTTTTCGTCGGTTGCCTTGAGTGCTTGTCCGACTCTGGGATTAGACCGACGCAGTTCTGGAATATTTTCAAACTTCCCGCGGAAAACCTTGGCTATCCCTCTAGACATTTGCAAGTCCTTAGCCACACAATGTGCCAGTGCGTAGCCAGCTGGAGCAGTAAACAGGTCCCGCTGCACTTCACAGGTCACACCGAACCGACTCTTTTGACCATTAGAATGACGGACCATGAATTCGTCGAATGTCAAATCCGGCTCTGGTTGGATTTGCCGCAGCTCCGCGTCTTCGTGGTCTCCGTAGTAAGGAGCCAGTCGGTTGAAGTGAATGACTCGAGCTTTACCCCGCGGTGGCTTTTGTATCCGGTAAAGGACGTCGTGGATAACTTCCAGAACTTTGTATGGGCCATCCCAGGATGTTTGAAGTTTTGGTGACAGTCCCTTTCGTCTCTTAGGGTCGTAGAGCCAAACCATATCACCGGCATTGTACCTGTAGTCCTTGGCATTGACATCGTATGTGTCCTTCATCCGAGTACTGGCATCTTGAATGGAAATGCGAACTTGGCTATGAATGGCATCCATTCTTCTTCGCAGTTCACTGACGTAGTGCTCCCCGGCGACATCAGTTCCTGGCGGGCAACCAAACTTCAGATCGCATGGGAGACGGAGTTCTCTTCCCATAATTATCCGAGCCGGAGACTCTCCTGTGCTTTCGTGGACGGCCGATCGATAAGCCAGGAGGAACAAATGAAGAAAGCCATCCCAGTCTCTTTGATGGTCGGAGACCACTTTGGCCAAATACCGATTAATGGTTCTATTCATGCGCTCCACCATTCCATCTGACTGCGGGTGTAACGCAGTAGTTCTTGTTTTCTTGATTCCGAGCGTCTTACAGATGTTCTGGAACAAACTGGATTCAAAATTTCGCCCTTGGTCCGAATGTAGCACCAAAGGTACGCCAAATCGGCAGATCCATTCTTTCACCAAGGCGTCGGCAATTGTTGAGGCTTCCTGGTTTGGTAGAGCGTATGCCTCAACCCATTTGCTGAAGTAGTCCATCACGACCACGATGTACTTATTTCCTGCTTCGGATTCGGGAAACGGGCCGGCTACGTCAATAGCAATCCTTTCAAAGGGACTTCCCACGTTGTACTGGCGCATCAAAGCCTTCTGCTTTCTCTGCGGCCCATTACTTGCCGCACATACAACGCATTTTCTGCACTAGTCCCTTACGTCTTCCTTGCTATTGACGCAGTAAAATCTTTCCCTCACCTTTCCCAGCGTCTTTGTCACTCCGAGATGTCCTCCGGACACACCGGCATGGAGTTCTTCTAGCAATTCCGCAATTCGACATTTGGGCACAACAATTTGCCTTCTTTCCTCTTTGCCGTCGTGGTCAATTATTTTCCGCCGCAGGAGTCCATCTTCCAGAATTAGGGAGTCCCATTGTGCCCAATACGACTTGATGTTAGGAGCATACTTGGCAACTTCTCCCCAGGTTGGCTTCTTCTCTTCTTTCATCCAGTTTAGGACTATCTGGATATCGGGATCTTCCTCTTGGTCTTTTATAAGATCTCTATTTTGCCAAGTATCGTCGACTATGGTAGTTCGTAACAAATCAGCATCTGTTTTCTCTGCCCGCTGGCAATGCTTGCAGTCCTGTGGACAGGGTCTTCTTGATAGGGCATCTGCATTTCCATGGATTCTCCCTGCTCGGTGCTCGGTGTCGAAGTCAAACTCCTGTAGCCTCTCTATCCATCTTGCCACTTGTCCCTCTGGATTTTTAAACTGAAGGAGCCATTTTAAAGCTGCATGGTCTGCATGGTCTGTTCGTAGCAGGAACTTCCTTCCATAGAGATACTTGTAAAAATGCTCCATCGCTTTCACAACAGCTAGCAACTCTCGGCGGGTGACGCAGTAGTTACGCTCTGGCTTGGACAACGTATTACTAAAATAGCCAATGACTTTTTCTTCTTGTCCATCCTGAATTTGGGACAGCACGGCCCCTATGCCCACGTTGCTAGCGTCTGTGTCTAGTATAAATTTTCCTTCAGGTAGGGGATAGCTCAAGATAGGTGCGCTTGTCAGAGCCTCTTTTAGGTGATCGAAAGCTTCTTGACATTCCTGGGACCACTGGAATTTTCGTTCTCCTTCGGTGAGCCTGGTTAATGGTTTTGCGATGTTGGCAAATCCCTTCACATAGCGTCGGTAGTATGTGCATAATCCCAAGAAGCTGCGCAGCTCATGGTTGTCATTGGGAACTAGCCAATCTTTGACAGTCTGGATCTTTGCCTTGTCAACCGCCACTCCTTGACTGGAAACAACGTGACCCAGGTACTGCACAGCTCTCTGAAATAGATGACATTTCTTTGGGCTCAACTTCAGTGCTGAACCTCGTAGCCTCAGGAACACTTCTTCTAGGTTTCGCAGGTGGTCTACAAAACGATTTTCCTACTAAAATAATGTCGTCAAGATAGACCAGACATGTCTTCCAGGACAGTCCTCTTAAAATCGTTTTCATCAGTGACCGTAGTGGACTAGTAGACCGAGTGGAGCCTGTTTTTTCAGTTAACACAGTCATGCCTAACAGCTGTTAGATATGTAAACAGGTCGTTGGCCGAAAGTCGCCGGGAATTGCCTGTGCGGGATGCCTCGCTATGTTTCATGGGGGATGCGTCAATCTTGATGCCGCTGCTGTTTCGGCGTTGTCCCGGGCCGGAACGTCCTGGAAATGTTTTTCCTGTAGGTCTCTGTCGGTCGGGCGTTGCTCGTCATTTGCTCCTGCCGGGACTTCTGGTGGTTTTGCGAATGATGCGCCTAGGGCTGGTGGCGTTACGCTTGACTCGTTGTACAACATGCTTCTGGATATTCGTGCCGATGTAAGAGCTGTTAAGCAAAATTACGATGAGTTGCAGACGTCCTTAACTTTTGTAGCCAAAAAATATCGGACTTTGAGGAAACCGTCTGAGTACTCACCGATAAGTGCTAGTCAATAGATAGGGTGGCGGCGGAAAACGTTTCATTGCGACGCGACCTTGATACCCTCAAGGGAAGGATGGGTGAGCTAGAACAGTATTCTCGGAGGAGCAATCTGGAGATCCAGGGAGTCCCTGAGACTGCTGGAGAGAATGTTTCCTCACTGTTGAGCGGGGTAGCGGAGTTTCTGGGGGTGAGTGTGTCGACATCGGACGTGGATGCAGTGCACCGTGTGCCTCACTTTGGACCGAACTCCAACCCCAAATCTATTATTGTAAAATTCTGCAGACGTCCCAAGCGTGATGAATTTCTGGCGGCAGCTATTGCTAAGAGGAAGTCGCTTCCAGCAGGATCGCCGCCGGGCCTTAGGATTCCCGATGTTTCTGATTGCTGCTTCATTAACGAACACCTTACAGCAGCTAATAAGAACCTTCTTGCCAAAACCAGGATTAAGGCAAGGGCGGCCCATTACATCTCAGTGTGGACGCGGGACTGCAAGATTTTTGCTCGCAGAGATGATAAATCCCGTGCAATCCGTATATCCTCCGAGAGCGACGTAGGTACATTGATCAGGTAGAATCAATCCAGAAGCGATATGTCAAGCACCTTAGTAGGAGGTTCCATCTACCCGTATGCTGTTATGAGCAGCGCTGTCAGGTGTTTGGACTCGTTCCTCTTTGGACTCGCCGGCGCATTCAGGATGGCGCATTCTTGTACAAAATTCTGAACAATCATTTTGATTCTCTTTATTTACTCCAAGCATTTTTGTTTAATGTTCCTACCCACTTCTCCCGCGCCTCTAACCTTTTACGTTATAATTTCTGTCATACCAATCCTCTTCAGAACTCTCCTGTCAACCGGTTAATTACATCCTACAACAGCTTTTTCTCCTCAGTAGATCCCTTCAATAATTCTTTCCTCTCCTTTAAACGTAAGCTGCTACGAGTCTTGCGTCTCCCTTGAGCATTGTCTTCCCACCACTTCCCTATTCCGCTTCGCTACATAGTCTCTTTTTTTGTGACTTGAGTTTGTTTGCTTTATCAAATTTCTTTCTGTTTTGTTTATCATTTTCATTTCCCAGAATTGTTTAATTTTTTATTGATAATTTCAATATTTTTATGTTAATTTTGTAAATCTTTTACTATACTATTTTATATATTACTCTTGTTCATCTGTATGTGTGTACTGGTTTGGGCTACGCCCGTTTGTACACCGAACGATTAATAAATAGATAAATAAATAAATCAGTCATTCGAAAGTAGCAGGAGCATTGCACAGTCCAAATGGCATCACGTTAAATTGTCATAATCCAGCACCCACCGTGAAAGCTGTCTTTTCCCGATCTTCGGGGGCCAATTCAACTTGCCAGTACCCGGTCTTCAAATCCAGCGTGGAAAAGATCTTCGATCCCGCCAGGGTGTCCAAAGTGTTATCGATGCGAGGAAGTGGATAGCTGTCCTTTTTGGTCACATTATTAAGCAGCCGGTAGTCAACGCAGAATCTGGTCGAGCCGTCTTTCTTCTTTAGCAGTACCACCGGTGAAGACCATGGACTGCTGGATGGTTCTATGATTCCTTCCTCGACCATACTCTCAACAATTTTGTCAGCCTGTCAGTCTAGCTGTCTGCCGAATTGGACGAGCATTTTCCGTATTGGTTTTATGCTGGATTATATTGGTCCTCCCCTTCTTCCCAGTATCAAAAACATCTCGATACTTATGGACTAAATGTCTCAGCCTCCTTCTCTGGTCCGGTGCCTGACGATGATACCAGCACTTCTAATTCTTTTGGAATGGCTTCCCGGCTGGTTTCCACGGCCGCAACCTATCGCAGTATCGCTGAAACTCCAGAGCAGTGTCCCAACTCCGTGCACTCCTTTAATAACACAGGATAATGATTGACGTTCATTATCCTCACAGGAATACTCCTGCCAGCCCGCACAAGGGCCTTTCCGACCGCTATTCCTCGGCCAACAGCCTCGTCATGCATTACGGGTTCGAACATGACTATCTCACCATCTGTGGTCTTACCATCAATGCAGCCGTCCAAAACTATTTCGCTCCGTTCTGGTATCAGTGTCTCCTCCGGGAGTAGGACCTGAACGCTTAAATTCTTTTCTCGATGTAAAACAACTTCCTCGTCATCTACCCGCAGAACTGCCTGCCTAAAGCTTAACTCGAAGCCCTTGGTGTCCATTATGTCCGTCCCGATGATCACCTCATCCTCAATCTCAGCCACTATCACAGGATGGTCAAACGTGGCTTTCCCGATGGTAAACATGACGTTTGTTTCACCATGCACTTTTGCTTGATCTCCTGTTGCTGTTCGTAGACGCCATTTTGATTGCCGAACCTTTGCGGTAGGTTTTTATTATGTCGGGCCTTATGATTGTCTTCGTTGCACCTGTATCCAGCAGCACAGTGCGGAGGGTTCCATCCACACACGCGTCGACGAAAACACTGTTGGCATTGTGTTGCAGTGAGGAGACCTGGGCGGTATTTGCTGGGGCTTGCTGAATACAGGTCGACGATCACCCCCTCGCATCGACCTTTTTTAGTTTTTCCTGATTGGCGGAAGTGGGACTGACGCCTTCCGGACAGCGTCTTCTTATGTGGCCTGCCTTGCCACATTTCCAGCACTCCAACTTCTGGTCCTGGCGGCTACGTTCTCTACCGATCTCCATGACGATCCGTTTGACTGACTCTTCGAAGTCGTCCTCTCCTGGAATCACTTGTCGGACACGCGCTTGACCTTTGTTCGTGTTCTTGGCAGCTTCGAATTCAAGGGCCCGTGTTAGTGCATCAACTAGCTTCGGTGGATGTGCTAGTAGTAGGGCTTGCCTCATTTCACCATCACGGAGTCCGTCCAGGAATGCTTGAACCGCCAAACGTTCCATGATCTTTTCCTGGGCATCTGGATATGCCAGTCGAACCAGACGTGCAATATCTGCCTCAAATTCCTGTAAGGGCTCCCCTGACTTCTGGCACGGATTTTTCAACTGAGTGTGGTAGACATGTTCCAGGTGTGACTGGCCATAACGCGTCTCCAAGTGTCTCACCAGGTGGTCGTAGACTTCTTGCTCTTCCGGGGACATTCTTTGCAAGATAGCAGCAGCATCTCAACTCAAAGCTAACGTAAGGGCGGTCGCCTAACTTTGCTCTTGTTGTCCGTTGCTGAAGGTTGATAGGGCAATTCCTCGAAGGTGTTGACGTCCAACGTTGTGATTTTGTTCTGAACTTCCTGGATCTTGCCTTCCAAAATCAAAAGAATTCGCTCTTCCAGTGTAGAAGATTTTGTTAAAATTTCTTCGTGTAATTCCGTTTTTAAGTTTGCCATCTTTTTTTCCAACTTGGCAGAATTCTCTCCTAGCTTTTCCCCAAGCTCGCAAACTTTAGCCTCTAGGTCGGCGGAATTTTCTAGCAATTTAGCCTCCAGGTCGGTGGAATTTTCTAGCAATTTAGCCTCTAGGTTGGCGGAATTTTCTAGCAATTTAGTCTCCAGGTCGGCGGAATTTTCTAACACTTTAGCCAGGTCGGCGGAATTTTCCAGCAGTTTAGCCTCCAGGTCGGCGGAATTTTCTAGCAATTTAGTCTCCAGGTCGGCGGAATTTTCTAGCACTTTGGCTAGGTCGGCGGAATTTTCTAGCAATTTAGTCTCCAACTGAGCCTCCAAACATTGCAGCATTTGGCCGATATCACTTGCACTAACAAAAACAAAGTTGTCCGGGTCATTGCCTTCTTCAATTAATGCTTTACGAAGCCGCTCCTGTAAGTCCGCTTTCTTCCCCGTCGTATCGCAGTCCCTTTCCTCCAGCTCCTTCTTCAGCTCACTAACCTTTAAGTCCGCTAGTTTCGCCATTTTCACGCACGCTAATTAGTCCGATTTAATTTAGTTCAATTTTATTTTCACTAATGTCCAATTCACACCCGACACCTGACACCAATGTAGCGTTTTTCGTTCGTTAAGGTGTGAATTAAAACACTCGGTATATTAAAATAGTCAACTAATTTATTTAACACTATTACAGTCTTACTAACTAATTATTAAACACGAACACTAAACACAAACTGTCACTTAAGGCTACTATAAACATTTATCTTCACTGTATTTATTTCGAACTATTTATGTCGATCAATAATCGCGCCAGCACTCCGAATAACACTGGCTTAGCAAGCGTTAGCAAGCAACGGCGCCCTCTTATATACCCGTATCGATCGCCGACCGGGATCGTTCTCGACTTTTCTACGTTCGCCCAGACCGCTCGCGACTTGCATGGATCCCTCCGGAATGAGTTGCTTCGAGAATATCACAGAACTTCCGGCCTTTTCGCGGCTGCCAAGATCGTCACAATATGTTTTGCCGTATGTGCACTTTTTGTTATTAGACTTGAGGTATTGGTGTTTTTGTACTCTAAAAGGTATATTTTCTCATATTTATTATAAGTACCAGAAGGGCCTTACATTCGATAAATTTGAAAAGTGCACGGCATCTGTATTGTATATACAGCCGAGGAAAGAAAGATCTTTACATGAGCGAAGCTAGCCTACACCAAGCGTAGGACGGAGATTGTCGGTCGTCGTATTGGCACCGTGCATGCCCCGTGGAAGGGAGACGAAAATCGGTTTAGGCGCCCGTGGCGGAGAAACGGAGAAATATCGGCCTACAAATGTGCAGTAGTTTCAAGGTTCAGTAGTTTGCGGCGCATTATGTTGATGCCTAGCTGTCATAACTCATAAGTATACAATTCTGTGGTTCACAGCAACAGATCGTTTTTCGATAACTTCGTAATGGGGGGACACTAAGTGTTGTATTGACAAATGCCCGAATAATAGGAGAAATAACAAGAAATGCAAATTTTATAGATTTTCAGATTATTACACTCATGTTGAGCTAAAAAAGACATTTATTTTCAAATTACATTCAGAATTCAGCAATATAATCTTATTATTAAGTTTGAGTAAAAGGGTTTGTCTAGTTCGATTGCTTGTTTTATAAGAAAGTTACAATATAATCTAAAAGTCCCAAAACATAAAGTACACTCGTTTTGTGTTGTGCACGTGTTCTACATAATTACAATATAACCTAAAAGTCTCAAAACATAAACTAACCTCATTTTGTGTTGTGCACGTGTTTTGCAGGCTAATTCAAAGTGACGAATATGAGCTAGATCTCGGACCCTACAGCACAGCCTTGCTAGTTTATTAATCAAAAAACAATAACTTAACCTGAACTAATTGTACATGAAACATAACCTTACCTAATAGTTGTTTATAATTATATGTTATAATATATTGTAAATTAAATTAAGTTCAATGAAATTAAGTTAATGAAGTTCACTATTAACAGTTATTTTCCAAAAACAATATAATAATACAAGTTTGATTGGACCACTAAAACACTACAGCTAACTGTAACATATAGTTGCGAACTGCTCCATTTACGCCTCGTGGACATAGTACTCGCCTACACTGGGAGAGGCGCTTGCATCACGCACCCTCCCAATACCTACCTGCTAAAGTCATAAAACCGAAGGGTCACTCTGTTTCATTTCATTTTAAGCTTTCTGTATATAGATGGCATGAAATTGAGCTTCGTATTTATATAATATATTTTCGATATTCGGAACGAGCGAAACTGCCGCTCGAAGCTAAAGATTCTTGTTCGTTAATATTTTTGCTTCGATTTGCAATTGCAATATTATTTTATTTATACTAAAATACATAGTAACGTTAGTTATAATTATAAAATTTTTAATTAGGCACATAAAATACGTCATCATCATAGCTACGTCGGCGTATGTCTAAAGAAACACCGATTACTACATCGGGTATCCGCTGTCAATAGCGACTGAACAATTGATTACATGTTGAGCGCGCCAGGTATGTGTAAATATGACAGAATCTCTATAAATGCATAACCAAAATTAGCAAAATTTTTGATTTATATAATTTCCAACCGTTCGTTGTTGAGTTTGCAGAGTCGGGAAATATTTAAATCCAAGATTTCGATAATTTTGGTCGAACTGCTGTAGAGTTCTATGTTGTCAATATTTCCATATTTTATTTTCTGGTTGTAAAGTTACATTATTATTGAATATTGTTAATATCTACTGTTCTATTAAATTGTACCATTTACTAACGGAGAGCTTTACTTTGCAAATTATCTCGTAGAAAATATAATGATCAAATATATTACATATAATATACATATGTAATATGCAAAGACATCCATCAGCCCACAACAACTGTTTCAGGTAGTCGAACGTATTGCATAAAATATAGTTTTTTAGTTTTTTAGGTCGCACTACATCATGTTTTATTTTAAATTACATATAATTTTAAATTGCGATTTAATTAAACGAATGGACATTTTTATCGACCGTTTAGCGCTCATTATAATTTATAGAGGTTTCGACTGTATTGCACATTTATTAAGTGTTTAAGATATATTATAAAAGGAACAACATTTATTATATGTCCCACATTTTTTCCCGAAAAAAATATTTTTGGAAACTAAATGTTATTCAGAGTAAAACTTTTCATATGGACCTATTTGTTTTTCAAAATCCTTAAAAAGTCACAGCACATTTGAAATATTAGCAAAATGAATTTTTCTTTAAAATATAATTTCCGGGGTAATGCCGTAACCGAGGTTGTATTACCAATTGTTATGCAGCATCGGATAACGTTGAATGCAAGCAACCATTTTGTTTTTTTATGTAAATTTTCAAATGTTCAGATAAAAGTTAAAATTCAAAGTTTCTAAAGGACCCTTTTGAGGTTTCTAGAATATTGGAGTCAGCCGGTATAAATTTTTTATCAATACAAAAATCTAATTAGCGTTGAATTGACTGCTCGTCTTTTCTACAAAAATCAAAATTGAATACTTGGAAAATCAAATATAAAACATACAAATAATCCTTACCATATTCACAGTCCACTCACTAAATATGTTATAAATTTCTTATAATTTTGAATTATCGATGTCTCGTAAATTTTATTACACAAGGTTATAAATGTATTATATCAAGACAATTAAGCAATACATATATCAAAATTAGTAAGAAAAAGAGGGAACTAAAAACAATTGAAGGTTGGACATTGAATTTAATATAGCTATGTTATTTATGTATATTTTGATAATTACAAATTGACAAGTTGGAGGATTTTTAAAATAGCAATCCGTTCTCGATGTTTTGTCGTTTCCACACAATAAAAATTAAAATTCAATTGATTAATTAATATTAAGGTAAACAACAATTTAATGATAATAAATTTAGTAACATAAATATAGATTAAAATTTAAATAAATCTTATTGTTCTGATGTGATATCAGTCATATTGGATTATAAATCCTCCTCTTACATATTACACATAAAAGAAAAAGCGTATGGATTATGGATGTTATTATACTGAAATTGTCGGTATACCTACTTACAATAAGAATTAATTTACTGTGTATTTTAAAATACATAACAATGCACTTTTGTCAGTCGGATATCGGAAACATAAATAGACGAAAATCCATTTCATTCCATACATACAGAAAAATAAAACGAAACAAAAGTGACCCTTTAGTTTTATGACTTTGGCTGGTAGGTATCCAAGGACCGACAATCTCCGACCTACGTTTGGTGTACGCTAGCTGCGGTCATGTATAGATCTTATTTTCCTCGGCTGTACATACCGCGCTTTACATGCAATGACTTTTGTAGCTGCCACTGCCACGCGGCCCGTGCTATCTTGTTATTTTTTACAGTTCTGATGTTGTGTTGTATATTCTTTATTATTGTGTGAACAATCAGTGTCTATCGGGTTAGCGCACGAATATGTTTTCTCAAAACACGGGACCCGCAATTACTACATTTACCAGAATGTACTAACTTAATATTTCCAGTGCCGTTAGAATTCCAAGATTGATCAATTTAAGGAAAGTTGGTAGTGATTCTAGTTCTGGCTTAACGCCAACGATTTTATTCCAGATTCACAACCAGATTTCATTCTTTCGGAAAACCTTCAAAATATTGAAATATTTATAGAAGATGGAATAGTATGTCAACCGATTGTAACAGATAATTATACGATCCAAGCAATGTATAGTTTTGATAATACATAGGTGCATAAGAACATATAAGATGTAGATGTTATAGACCAAGTGATTAATAGGGCAATGTGAAAAATGCCCGGGCAATATGAAAAATGCCCAAAACAATCGGGCAAGATGAATAAAAAATTTTAGTTATTAAATTGCCCGGGCATTATTCACAATGCCCTGTATCTACTGGGCAGGATAATTAAAACATGTTTCTTTTTATGGATTTTTTTATTTCAGTTTTTTTACAATAATAAAATCAAGTTTTACTCCAGTAATATATTCAACATATGTTACAAATTAACAAAACTCATGTCTGAATAAACCTTCAGAAATATACAAAAAGTCAAACTATACTCAAGTAATAATATGCGTATAAGTTAAAATAAAACAAAACTCATATCCTAAATAAATATTTCAGAGCAAAAAGTCAACTTTATACTCAAGTAACGTAATAAAACATTGAAACTTTACAAAACTCATACAAAAACTAAATAAGCAATCAAAAATATGTGTGCGTGGATGTGAAAAGGGACCAGTTGTCCGTTTCTAGTTACGCAGATAATCGCAAATAAAGTTAAACTGGTTCATTGTGTTTTTTATCAGATGTGTTCGTCTGAAACCCGTCTGCGGTTGGAAAAGCATAAAAACATTGCGTTTTTGTTGCGAGAGAAAAGGCGACTACTTGTCGATATTTTATATTTTACAATATTTTATCTACTTCCCAGAGTGCAATCGAGTAGAAATTTTTACATATGGACAGATTTCTGGTGATAATGCATGAATCAATCAAGAAACTGGAAACTTTATCAAAATTTTGAAATATTGACCAATCGTGTTGAAATTTTTCATGTGGGCTGATTTCCAGTTACACATGGAATCAATAAAAAAATCGAAAACTTGTCCAAAATATGAAAAATTTTGAAAACTAGTCCAATCGTTACCTAGATTAGACTATTTTGTAGCCCCTAGGCCCATGGCGCCACATATGCCTTGTTTCGTGCCTCATTTAGAAAGGTTGTTATCTGTTAGCTCAACTACAGTAGCTAGAATATTCCTTCCATGCTTCCATCACTACGAGCTCGGCCAACATCCGGCACCCGAACTCTTACTCTACCACCTTCTTTAGCAGCGTGAAATTTGGTACTTGAAGTACTAAGCATATTCTCGGCTTGTTTTTTAGAATATATAAAGTCATTGCTCTATTTTATTTTTACAAATGTTTGCTTCTTTTCCAAAATCGGAGTATAATGGCGTCTACTACGACTGCCATTACCGGTAATCAGAACGCACGTTTAAGCTGGCCACAAACGTTGTTCTAAGTTTTATGTTTCAGAATTTGTGTTCGCAAGCGGATGCACAAAACCTATACTAATGTTATAGATGATAGACAAATTTGTTTCATTTCCGAACAGCAGTACTATCAGGAACTTTGAACAGTGTTGTCGTGTTTTTCGCGGTCAGTGATACGTGAGTGCTACGCAATCAAAATTTGAGTTCCGCGAGTGACACTGGACACCAGGTCGTTCGCTCGTGGAACAAATCCAGCCAGGTTTTAGAGAACCTGGCAGCAAAAAAAGTACCAGCCCCTCCCCCAATAATAGTGGACGGCATTAAAAATTATGAAACGTTTTACGAAAAAATTGGCGAACAAATTCAAACAAAAAATTTTACCACAAAAATAATGAGTAAAGACTGTATTAAGGTAAACGTACTTGAGAAAGAGCTCTATAAAACAGTGACCGACATACTGAGAAAAGAGGACCACATTTGGCACTCATATGAGAACAAACAAGATAGGCCAATTAAAGTCATGGCTAAAAACTTGCATCATACGTGTCAACCTGACAAAATTGTGAAGAATCTAGTAACACAAGGATACAAGGCAGCAGGGGCTGTTAATAGACTATCCTGGAGGAATAAAGAAGCACTCGACATGTTTATACTTACTTTTGACGCAGAAGAAGACATAAATAAAATTCATAATATAACCAATATAATGGGCTGCAAAGTAAGCATCGAACCTCTAAGAAAATCTAAACTAATCCCACAATGCAAAAGGTGTCAAGCGTATGGGCACACTCAACGATATTGTAACAGACCCCCGAGGTGTGTTAAATGTGCAGGAAAGCATCTCACGAACAATTGCAAGAAAGCAAACAATGTGGATGCTAAATGTTGGCATTGCGGAGGAGCACATCCAGCTAATTATCGAGGATGTGGCGTAGCTATAGAACTACAAAAAATAAAAAATCAAAATATGAAGACCAAACACTCTAAGGCTCCACAAAGTCAACGCGAAAACGCTCAACAAGGAAGACGAGAAAGTCAGAATCCAAAAATGACTGACATGAGAACGTACGCCCAAGTCATTCAAAAAGAAAATAATGACCAAAGGACCGAACCTCAAGAAAATAACGGTAACATTAGCCAAACTCTACAGATCATACTAGGAAAACTAAATAAACAAGAAGCATTTATCACTACGATTGATGAGCGAATAAAAAAATTAGAACACAAATCACAGGGAGCTATTCCTAAAATAAAACAAAAATGAATAATACACTCAAAATAATGGCTTGGAATGCCAACGGATTACTGCAACATCAACAGGAACTGCAGGCAATCCTTGACACTGAAAATGTGGACGTGTGTCTCATTACTGAAACTCACTTCACTAGACAATCATTCATAAAATTTAAAGGATTTAAAACATATCACACTATCCACCCTGATAACGCAGCTAAAGGAGGAAGTGCAGTAATCATTAAAGACGATATAAAACACCATGAGGAATTTAAATATGAGACAGAAAAAATACAAGCAACAGCAGTGAATATACAAACAAAGAATTATTCGCTTATCGTGGCAGGATTATATTGTCCGCCTAGGCATTCAATAAAGAAAGATGACTACTTAACTTTCCTTGGACAACTGGGAAACAGATTCATAGTTGGAGGAGACTTTAATGCCAAGAATACTTACTGGGGCTCTAGGTTGACTACAACTAAAGGTAGAGAATTGCTGAAAGCAATAAATGAACTTAGTTGTCAAACAATGTCAACTGGAAGTCCAACATACTGGCCAACAGATCCAGCAAAAGTACCAGATCTAATAGACTTCTATATAGTTAAAAACATTAGCGTTAATTTCCTACAGATAGAAGAATGTCATGACCTAAGCTCTGATCACTCTCCAATACTTTTGACCCTGAGTGAGTATATTATTCAAAGGGAAAGTAATTCAACATTAACAAACAAATACACTGCCTGGGAAAGTTTTCGACAGACACTCGAAGAAAGGATAAATCTGAACACACCACTAAGGAATGAAGAACAACTGAAATCAGAATTGGAAAAACTTGTTTATGATATACAACAAACTGCCTGGGAGAACACCCCTGATAGACAGAGGAGAGTAAAAGGAAACAGTTACCCCAAAGAGATAACAAATCTGCTCTCTGAGAAAAGAAAGGCAAGAAGAAAATGGTTCCAAACTAGAGCACCACGAGACAAGACGAGATTAAACAACCTCACTCAACAACTCAGAGAGATATTAGAGAACTAAAAAATGAATCTTTCAACGCCTATCTGAGGGAACTATCCAACACCAGCGAATCACACTATTCGCTCTGGAAGGCAACCAAAAAGCTCAAAAGGCCAATAATTCAGATTCCACCGATCAGAAAAGCTGATGGAAGCTGGGCCAGGAATAATGAACAAAAAGCCCAAAGGTTTTCTAACCATTTAGAAAACATATTTCAACCTCATCATGGAGAAGATGAAGAAATCCATATAGAGGAGAATGACCAAGAAGGCACGCAAATCATGCTTACCACACCAACAGAAGTTCAGAACTTAATAAAAAAGGAAATTAATCGGAAAAAGGCCCCAGGCTATGACTTAATAACTGGAGAGGTACTTAAAGAACTTCCAAGGAAGGCCATAGTTAAGCTTACAAATCTTATCAATGCTGCCTTCAGACTAAGGTATGTTCCCAAACTGTGGAAGGTAGCAGAGGTGATCATGATACTGAAGCCTGGGAAACCACCACATGAAACAACGTCTTATAGACCTATCTCTCTACTGCCCATCATGTCAAAAATCTTCGAAAAATTACTACTCAATGGATTGAAGCCAATAATTGAGAGCAAAAGGCTTGTTCCAGACCATCAGTTCGGATTTCGGGATAAGCACTCTACTATTGATCAGATACATCGAATAACCAACATAATTGAAAAATCGTTAGAGGAAAAAAAGGTTTGTTCTGCAGTCTTCCTAGATGTGGCACAGGCTTTTGATAAAGTCTGGCATGAAGGACTGAACAATAAATTAGGAAGTATTCTCCCAAAACAGTTTGCACAACTATTAAAATCTTACTTGACTGAGAGATACTTTAGAGTCAAACAAGGTGATGCATATTCTGTCCTTAGGGAAATAAAAGCAGGAGTGCCGCAAGGTAGTGTTTTAGGGCCGGTCTTTTACCTACTCTACACCAGCGACCTCCCAGCACTAGAAAATAATACTGTCGCAACATTTGCTGACGACACGGCTATCCTAGCTGTTGGGAACAGCAATGAAGAAACGACGAGAAAACTCCAAACAGCTCTTGGTCATTTTCAGGTCTGGACAAAGAAAAAAAGAATTAAACTGAACGAACTCAAGTCAGTACATGTTGACTTCACGAACATTGCATCCCGGTTACTATTAATAACCAAATAGTACCGTACGCAAACACAGCCAAATATCTCGGCATGACATTAGAGGCCAGGCTCCGCTGGAAAGCCCATGTCAAAAAGAAAAGAGAGGAACTAGGAATCCGTTATAGAGAGATGTACTGGCTGCTAGGAAGAAACTCTACGCTGTCTGTACATAATAAGCTTCTCTTGTACCAGCAAATTCTAAAACCCGTGTGGACGTATGGTGCTCAACTCTGGGGTTGCACCAAAAAAAGCAACATTAAAATTGTCCAGACCTTCCAAAATAAAGTATTGAGATGCATTGTCAATGCGCCTTGGTACATTAGGAATGATGATCTCCACAAGGACCTTAAAATGGAGTTTGTTTGCAAAGAAATCCAAAAATTAGCAAGAAGTCACGAGGAAAGGCTTCACCATCACGTGAACGTTGAGGCCATCCAGCTCCTCGACAACACCGCATTAATCAGAAGACTCAAGAGAAAGAAGCCTTTTGAGTTAGTGTAAATGTGAGATAGTGATAAAAGCAGAGTAAGTGCTGGTTGTAGGTGTTAGTTCCAAAAGCAGAGTCAGTGCTACGTAGTGCGCAAGAAAAACGTGCCCAGTATACCAGGACTAACTGAGAGACATCGATGGGTGCCTGTTAGGTTAAGTTACACTAGTAAAATAAGTTAGAATTAAGTTACTCATTAGTCAATAATGACTAGATTGTAATGCGCTTATTGAATAAAAAAAAAATATTCCGAACAGAATAGCTATACCCATTTGGGATAACGAATTTAGAAACCAAATTCGGAAAACAATTGTGTGTGGATACCTTTACAGCGATCGTGGTTGGTTTGAATTCGTCGTTGGTTTGAATTCGTCGTCACTCTGACGACATAGGTAGCCGTCTACTACTTACTCACCACAACACTGCTTGTGATATTTATCAAAGTGCCCAACACAATTTAGCAGTATTCATAGTGCCCGGGCAATGTGATTATATATCATGCATTAATACAAATTTATTAAATTGCCCAATTTTTCAGGGCAATATTCATAATGACCGGGCATTATGAATATTGCCCGGATTAATCACTTGGTCCATAACATAGATAACGTAAGAAATAGTCAGCATAACGTCATAATATTGTTACTGTGCAGCAAAATTGTTTAAACAAGTGTGCTTAGCGTAATTTTGCTTCAAGTTTTGTTTTTGTTTTCCTTATAACTTATTCGATTATATTGATATATAGCAACCAGCTTCGTTTTTCAAATGAAAAAGAAATCCTTGTTTTTCTTCTGAAATTTATTACATAGCATAATCAAAATCAAAATAGATACAATTGAAAATCGTGAAGTATTGCCTCTGGAGAGGATAGATATCGTGTATAGAAAGTGAATAGGCGTTTTAAATAGATAAATAGGTTTGTTTGATAAATACGAATCCGGACTCAACATCTTACCTGGGGGTCGTCCATTAACCATGTGAGTTTTTCAGCCACGTTTTTACACACCCCTCTCCCCTGGTGATACTTGGCGAGGTTCTAAGGTATCCCACCACCCTGCACGTGATCTAACTGCACGTGATCTAACATCACGTGCACTTTCTTTTTGTTGAAAATACTCAAATATTTTACGAATATTTTTTATTGAAAAACACAATAATAAATGCACATATTAATTTAAAAAATACTGTCCTCGGACCATGGATTTTCCTGGCTATTTTCGACATTAAGAAGTTTACAAGCATCTATAAGCTCAACTGTAGGTACTTTATTTTGAAGATCGACATAGTCCTCATCGACCCACTCGACGTTCGCACTATCGTCCTTTGCTTTGCTCATTTCGGTAGTGAAGAGACCTCCTGTGTGCCTGTCAATTTTTCTTTCTGCAAAAATACAGTCTACACTGCTTGCATGTTCTTCCCACGAGCTGGTAACGTTGATCCTTCAGGCTAGGACAATAAAGGTCATAAGGCATTTTTTAAAAACCTTCTTGTGTAAGAGTTATGCCAAGAGATCGCTGCAAAAGAAATGGAATAAACTTCTTGCCGTCATAGTCTTCAGGTTTTGGTATGTATAAGCCACAGGACGACTGGAAAATCGGATACGGAGGTGGCAGGAAGCGCTCGGGAAGAACAAGTCGAAGAGAACTCCGCACGTTTCCACAGCAAGTACGGTCGTCGCACTTCACCACCTGATAGAAGATATGAAGTGATTTTAATTGTAATTATTGTATTTTATTTGTCCAATGAACTCGCATTAGAAAGACATAACAAAGAAATACAAATAAATGGATAAATAACATACACACATCATGTACCTGACGTAAATACTGGCTTTTGCGAACATGCTGGCTATATCACTGTGGGGATCGCAGATCTGGAATTAATCCTTCCATTGTGTCATCAAGCTGCACGTACACTTCCACAACTTCATGGTGGTCGATAACCATAGAATTCCATACTTCAACAAGCACTCCTCCAGATTTCTGAATGTTCTTTTTCTCAAGATCAAAATCTGTTGCTCGTCCTTGTTCATCTAAATGGGTTCCATAAAAATCATGAGGAAGTATGATGTCAGACAATTCTCGGCACACACTCATACACATATACAGATACACACATACACAAAATCTAATTTTTTTTCGGCACGATTACAATAGTTTGTCTTACTGCGTATGATAAAGTAATAATGTTCAGAACTATAGTGAGAATGCTGATATACATAATATGAGTCACTAATTAGTCTAATTAAACATTGTTCAGCGGGAATTGCTTAATTGGACAATAGGATTTCCTTTATAAGTTTTTCGGAGTGAGGTTTTATGAGCGTGTGAGTTTGTTACGGACTTCACATTTCCGATAAATGTCACCGCGACCCCACGAGCGAATTCAAAGTGTAGAACTATTCTATAGAAATACGCAATGTTCGTAGGATATTTTCTTTACATACAGGATAAAACAACTTAGTATAATTAGGAACCTCTAACAAAAGTTTGCTAAGTACGTAACTAACTAAATGGCCAATATCATCATGGCTAACGATGGGTTTTAATAGTAAGCAAACAAGTTAATATGCAGGCTATTCGCTAATGTATCCTCCCAACTACAAATATTATTTTTGTGTGACAATTCTTTATAGTGGTTAATAATGAATTACGTTTAATGACCTTATAAGTATAACAATACAAAAAGATTTGCGGCAGCTCAATACATCTATCTATAAAATATATGCTACCTATCAAAAATGCCTTATCGCATACGTAACATACGTACATCTAGTAAATATTTACCTGATGCTATATGAACTGCGACAGATTTATAGTTGCACTGTAGAGATAGTAATGATTACATAAAAGCGAGAGATAAAACCATCTGCAGTAATATCAAAAATACATATATGTATAAATATAAGTATATTATATATCTATATTCAAAGTTGTTCAGCTGGTTTATGTGGAAAATTCTACAAGTATCTTCTCCACAAATGTTATACAAAATTTGAATATGAATAGCAGAAAATGACAAACAAT
Organism: Melinopterus prodromus; assembly: GCA_964023965.1. Lineage (NCBI taxonomy): Eukaryota > Metazoa > Arthropoda > Insecta > Coleoptera > Scarabaeidae > Melinopterus > Melinopterus prodromus. The sequence continues at coordinate 41,761,344 of OZ030391.1, read as the reverse complement.
TACTTGAAGTGGTAATATAATTGATGAGTGGCCACCATCGTTCGCGAGTTATCGCTTGGATTCCCGATAAGGCGGAATCTCCTACAATAACGAATCCCCCACCAAATGCCAAAGTAACATCTTCTTGGCTCCGGTTTCACTAAATCGTGTCCCGGCATCGTAGGGACGACAGAATATTTTTGGTGTTGCAAATTCGGTCCTTCGGTTGTCAGTCACCGGCTAGTTTTTTTAGTGCTAATGTGTAATAGTGCTACTTGATATAATTACTCTTGTTTATTGTAATTGATGATTGGCAACATGCCGGCCACGTATAACTCCCCAAGTCCGGGAGAAGTCTCAATATCCGACACCGAGGTGGATGGCACTGACTACCTTCTTAGCAGTACCATCAGGTTGGATGAACATTTGTTTCATGTCTTGGGTAAGTTTTTTCTTTCACTCTTTTCTGAATTGGTTAAGTTTTTTTATACAATGTGGCTCTATACTTAGTAGCATACATTTTGAAGGAATTTAAGCAGGTCGTATTAAAGAAAATCCTAAATATTTTTTCCCTAATCCTTTTTGTTGTCAAAATGGCAGTATGGCAGTAAGCGAAAACATCAATTCAAAAATTTTAGAAGCAAATCACTTTTTAGGGATTGGGAAAAACATATTTAGGTCTTTATCTTAGCATACTCTGCCGCTTATGCCGTTATGCTAGGAACACGTTGTATATTATTATGTTTTTGATTATGGCCTATCATTGAGGTTAGGTGAGGGTCATTTTAGGAAATCGTATGAGCGATAATGAGTCTAGGCTATTTGACGTCTATATTATCCTGTACTCTTACTAATCTAGTTGATATCTTCAGTAATAAATTTAAATTACGTTATGTACATAGAGTTCAGGTACCAAAACGCAACATCAAACAAAAAACACCATCTTACTAAATTCGTCCTTCTGCATTCATCCTTAGATTCCTATTTCGATATATATGGAAGCACCAGCACAATTATATTCATTCAAACAAAAGAAGCAGTCACCAAAATCAGTCCACGCGGTACGGAATTGTGCGTGAACATATGAATATACATAATTGTTACTGCTTTTTTAAGTCGCAATAATATTTTAACACTGGATTTGTTAGAATACTATATATTGATAACTGTCATAAAGTATGATGTTGCGTATACAGTGTGTCTGGCGGGAGGTTGGATTGTATGGGTACTTTTGTTATTAATAGAGATAGAAAGTCGGTTAAATGGGCAAACTAGTGCATACTTGTGTGCTAATTCATAATCTGTAACATCAAACAAAACAAACCATCTTATTAAATTCGTCCTTCTGCATTCATCCTTAGATTCCTATTTCGATATATATGGAAGCACCAGCACAATTATATTCATTCAAACAAAAGAAGCAGTCACCAAAATCAGTCCACGCGGTACGGAATTGTGCGTGAACATATGAATATACATAATTGTTACTGCTTTTTTAAGTCGCAATAATATTTTAACACTGGATTTGTTAGAATACTATATATTGATAACTGTCATAAAGTATGATGTTGCGTATACAGTGTGTCTGGCGGGAGGTTGGATTGTATGGGTACTTTTGTTATTAATAGAGATAGAAAGTCGGTTAAATGGGCAAACTAGTGCATACTTGTGTGCTAATTCATAATCTGTAACATCAAACAAAACAAACCATCTTATTAAATTCGTCCTTCTGCATTCATCCTTAGATTCCTATTTCGATATATATGGAAGCACCAGCACAATTATATTCATTCAAACAAAAGAAGCAGTCACCAAAATCAGTCCACGCGGTACGGAATTGTGCGTGAACATATGAATATACATAATTGTTACTGCTTTTTTAAGTCGCAATAATATTTTAACACTGGATTTGTTAGAATACTATATATTGATAACTGTCATAAAGTATGATGTTGCGTATACAGTGTGTCTGGCGGGAGGTTGGATTGTATGGGTACTTTTGTTATTAATAGAGATAGAAAGTCGGTTAAATGGGCAAACTAGTGCATACTTGTGTGCTAATTCATAATCTGCAACATCAAACAAAACAAACCATCTTATTAAATTCGTCCTTCTGCATTCATCCTTAGATTCCTATTTCGATATATATGGAAGCACCAGCACAATTATATTCATTCAAACAAAAGAAGCAGTCACCAAAATCAGTCCACGCGGTACGGAATTGTGCGTGAACATATGAATATACATAATTGTTACTGCTTTTTTAAGTCGCAATAATAATTTAACACTGGATTTGTTAGAATACTATATATTGATAACTGTCATAAAGTATGATGTTGCGTATACAGTGTGTCTGGCGGGAGGTTGGATTGTATGGGTACTTTTGTTATTAATAGAGATAGAAAGTCGGTTAAATGGGCAAACTAGTGCATACTTGTGTGCTAATTCATAATCTGCAACATCAAACAAAACAAACCATCTTATTAAATTCGTCCTTCTGCATTCATCCTTAGATTCCTATTTTGATATATATGGAAGCACCAGCACAATTATATTCATTCAAACAAAAGAAACAGTCACCAAAATCAGTCCACGCGGTACGGAATTGTGCGTGAACATATGAATATACATAATTGTTAACTGCTTTTTTAAGTCGCAATAATAATTTAACACTGGATTTGTTAGAATACTATATATTGATAACTGTCATAAAGTATGATGTTGCGTATACAGTGTGTCTCTCGGGAGGTTGGATTGTATGGGTACTTTTGTTATTAATAGAGATAGAAAGTCGGTTAAATGGGCAAAGTAGTGCATACTTGTGTGCTAATTCATAATCTGTCAGAACAGTTGAATTCCAAATGGGCTTCAGCTATTTTGAAAAAAAGCAAAAAATGTAATTTTTTAATTATGGTCATAACTTCTTTATTTCTGATCCCATCAAAAAAACGTTTGGACATTATGAAGGCACTTTTCTGTCTACAATTTGATTGTCAGTTTAATATTTTATTGCCAATGAATACGTCAGAAACAAATGAAACTTTCGTTTTTCTTATCGACGCCATATTGGTTTTATACATGTTTGGATTCAGAATTTTTTTCTGTGTAATTTGGTATGGCACTTGCCATATTTAGAATACAATAAGCCGAAAAAATTGGAGTTTTTAATTAATATCCGAAATAATCGCATGGTGCCAAGGAAAACACATTTGAGTGATACAGTATTTATGTGCCCATAGTCAAGTTACAGTAAACTTTTGGAATGTGTTTATTTGTACTAACTACACAACAAAAAAGTAACAACTTTTTAACAAACTAAATAATATTTTCAAAAATCTCGCCATTTTCATGGAGGCAGTTTTCACAGCATTCCGTAATATGGTGACCTTACCGAGGGTTCTTCTGTCAATCGAATTGAAAGCGGCGATGACGGTGTCACGTAACTCTCCAACATTCCCATATATAAACACCATATACACATTATATTTTATTTACTTTATTTTTAAGTCACTCCATAGATAAAAATCACAAGGGGTAAGATCAGGCAATCTTGGTGGCCATGATACTTCTGAATAGGTACCAATTACTCTCCGTTTATGTCTTATATCTAAATAGTTCCTCACGATTCGGGCATTCTGTGTAGGTGCTTCGTCTTGTTGGAACCACATACCTTATCGTAACGCCAACGATATAGCGTCCATTCTTTCTTCCACGTCCTCAGAAAACAATATTGCCGATACATATCCGAAGTTAAATTATGGTTATAAAAATTTGGTCTGGCTAATCGGTTTGCGACTATACCGCACCATACATTAAAACCAAACCACACCTGATTATGGCGCGGCAGAAAAAGGTGCTGATTTTTGCGGGCCCAGTAGTGCGTCTTTCTTCAGTTAGAAAAATATGTTTCATCAAACCATAATATTGTTTTTATAAATTCTGGGTTTTCCCCAATTTTTTTCAACAGATGGGTACAGATGAGTAGATATCACATTGTTTCACAAAACGTCTTCCACGGCACCATGCTATTTTCAGCAATTTTCGAAGTGGACAACTTACAGTCAATTCTATTATCTTACTGTAATCAAAACATGGCATGTGGCATACCAAATTACTCAGAAAGAAATGATGAACCAAAACACGTATAAAACCAATATGGCGTCCATAAAAAGAACAAAAGTTTCGATTGTTTCTGGCGAATCCATTGGCGAAAGAAATTTTAAACTGATATAATCAAATTGTAGACAAAAACGTGCCTTTATAATGTTTTCTCTATAATATTTCTTTATAAGGTTTTGATGGGATCACAAGTAAAGAAGTTATGATCATTATTAAAAAAAATGATTTTTTTTGTTTATTCAAAATAGATTGGGAACCATTTGGAATTCAACTGTTTTCTGAACAGATTACAAAAGAGCACATAAATATGCACTACTTTGTCCATTTAACCGACTTTCTATCTCTCATAATAACAATAGTACCCACACAATCTAACGTACCGTGAGACACACTGTATACTATAGGTCTATAAGAACATTTAACATTATTTATCATTGGTGTGCGTCCGTCGTCTTGAGTTTTTTTCATATATTTAGCTCATTTGTACATATTACATAAATACTGAAAAAACAAACAAAAAAAAGGGATGAAATTAAAAATTGGCAATGACACTATGTTTTACATCAAACTTGTTTTAACATAAAATATTGTGAAATGATTATCAAAAACAAAAATGAATTCAGTTGATTGAATCAACTGACTTTGATTAGAATTTCGATTTTATTTCCAAAACTATAAACGTGTGTTTTCAAATAGAACACAGTAGCAAGTGTGCTATGGTCAAGTTACTATTAGTAGACCGGCACCTTTCTCAGATATATAGAAATACACGATGTACTCCGTCTCTCGCAGCGCTCTCTTAATAGTGATTAGACTATATTTAATTCTGTATGATATAAAATCGGATGATTTTCCGTCATCGCCTATCGGCAACTGTTTCACCTCGGGAACAGCAATTCTTTCAAGTTTCTGTTTTGTTGCAGTTTTATCCTCGTAGTGGAATCCCGGCTGTATAATATACAACGTTTGATTAAAAAATAAATGTTATTAATTTGATAGTGGATTTAAAGAAATATATAACATGGTTATCGATATAATATGTGTAAATATACAGCGTCTGAATTATAAAATTCATGTTATCTTGCAATTCATGCATATTCCTCAATAATACTTTACGGTAAACAACTAGGTTTTGCAGTTAGGTAACAATACAGTTATGCATAATTGATTTAAATTTAATTCAGGGTAATTTATTAGCACTATAACAAACTTTCTCATCTTAAAGATGATGATCAGAAAAATATAAACACTAACACGACCTTCAAGCTAATGTTCCTGAAATGTTCGTACAATAGCGAATTCAATACAACAAATAGAACGCCGATTTAAAAGATAAGGAACTATGACGCGCAACGGCTGTTTGGGTAGAAGGGCTACATAATTTATTATAGCGTGTGTTAACAAGCACGTGGTTCCTCCATATTGTATTGTATCAATCACTTTAAATTATTGGATCCAGTCACTGGAACCATTCACAGGTCAGATACATTTACAGCAACACGATAACCCACAAAAACATTAGATCCACCGAGTACTAATTGGACCTGTAATTAGAGACGTTCCGGTACAAGTAAATACAAGTAAATAATCATTAACAGCTTGGTCAACGATAAATAATAACCTTATGTTGGTTACTAAAACCCAACATTTTTATCGATTCTTACTTGGTATCGAAATAAAAGTACTCGTATCGGATGGCAAAAAAAATACACTTTACGAAACTCGTTTGGCGCATCCTACATGCGCCAAACGAGGCAGAACCTGAAGATGATTTCTGTGGGCAGAACGAATATAACGTCGGTTTGTTAAAAGACGCTAACTAACATTTTGTTCCATTCTATTAAAGCACGAATTAATTGTAGTCAAATGCTTATAAATGCGTATCTTGTACAAGGTGGTGCTCGAAAATTATTTATCTAGAATAATAATTATATTTGTTGGTATTCCAGTCAAATTTTCGTAATTGTTTAAGATGTTAGTTAGTGACTTTTACCTTTAACCCAATGTCTCGATGATAATATGATTAGCTTTGTCTAACCTCTACCGCCACAGTGCACACCACAATCGTATTGCATTAGAAATAGTGAGCCATATAATGTATGCAAGGAAAAATGACATCCGTCACCTCAGAACGCCACTTTTCGCAAATTGACTTGAAACTGTCCAAATAATTAGTACCCAATTAGTACCAATTGGTACCACTAACCGCGGAATTGGTACCTCAAGGGAACCCACTTAATTTATGAGTAGTTTTTTGAACGTTATCCCGGAACGCCACTTGTCGTAAAACAACTCGATTGACTTTAAACCTTTTTGTAAGGATTTAGTACCCAATTAGTACCCTCAGAAAACATTAACCCCCAAATTAGTACCTCAAAGGAACCCCTATATTCCGGCGGGCAAAGATAGCGCGCGTCAGTTCAGAACGCCACTGGTCGAAAAACAAGTCGAATTAAATCTAGCTTTTGTAAGGAATTAGTACCGAATTAGTACCCTCAAAAAGCACCAACCCCAACAATTGTTACCTCAAAAGAACCCCCATAAATCACAGGTAGTTCTTTCGACCGTCACTTCAGAACGCCGCTTGTCGTAAAACAGATCGAATCAGTTTGAAATTTTGTAAGGATTTAGTATCCAATTGGTACTTGGCAAGTACAAGGTGGTACTTGGCCCAATTGGCTTCAGTACGACACGTAGGTAGGTATTTTACTTTCTACTAACAGTAGAACTAGTATGGCCCTCCTACACAGTGTGTCTCACGAGACGTCGGTTAAATGGAGAAAGTAGTGCAGATGTGCTCTCTAATAATCCGTTGAGAAAACAGTAACGGTTTCAGAATTATTCAGGGAATCATATAATTTTTTTAAGTATGGTCATAACCAAGTGACCGTTTTGGCAATTTATAGGCACTTTTTACACTTAGAGTAGGTATCTCAGTTTGAATGTTTATCCAATCAATGAATTCGTGAAAAACACTTGTTTGTCTTATCGGTTTTGTACGTATTTGGGTTTAGCGTTGTCTTTAGTAATTTGATTTGTCACAAACCATATGGTTAATACAATCAGATGGTTTAATTTACAGAAAATTAGTATTATTATATATGAGAGTCTCTTAATCGCATGGTTCATTGAAAACAAATTGTAAAACAATGTGTGCGCCACTCATATGTCAAGTGATATTTGAGAAGTTCATTAGTTGTTGTCGTGTTACGAAATAGTATTTTTTTAGATTGATGCTTGCATTTAAATCAATGGAAATTATAGGGGAGCACGAATTAAATATTACTTAAAATAAATAAATTATCGACTTTTTACTAGACCAAAAGAGCACAACTGACAGGAAAAAAAACAAATTAACAATACAAAACAAAGTGAAAACAATATTTCTTAGTACACGTTTGTTTTGACATTAATTTTCCAAGCAATCAGCCCTATAACAATACGCAACAGTACAGCACATATTTAGTGTAAATATTAAAATTCAAGTAAACATGTGATGCTTTTAGTTGTTTTAAATCATATTTACTTTTTGCTACATAAATTGTAGCAATTTTAGTCGACTTATTTTAGCTCAGACAGGGCACGTGGCATTTCGCTATGAATAATATAATAATAGTAATAATAATAATATACAACATTTCGCAATAAATAATATAATAATACTTATTATAGTAATGCAAAAAGTTCTATACCACATAAAACATTCCTTTTAGTACAACTAGAAGTAATAGTTTTTTGAAAACTTACTGGCACTTGAGATATGGGTAGATAACACATTGTTTAACAATTTGTATTTTTTATGGTATCGTATGATTTTCTGAAATTATAAAAAAATAGTAATTTTCAGTTAATTTTGCCATTTGATTATATTAAACGTATGGGTTGTGCCATATCAAATCTATTAAAACAAGTACTAAAGACAAATATGCATAAAACCAATATGGTGCCCATAATAAAACCAAAATGTTTCTTATAATGGGGCCCTCGTAGTTTGATAACCGCTGTATACAAGAATATGTGGGAAATACCTTTTTGTGCAGAAGCTAAAATTGCGAAAACTATTTTGCGGTACAATGCCAAAAGACGCAATGTCACGTCATGTGGTGGCATTTGGGACAACCAGGCTCCAATCAAATTTGCGGACGTTATAGCATAATGACTAATAATTTTATATTTACATTTAATTCTTCAATAATTATAGTTATGTATTAAATATTCAACAAAAACGTCTGTCAAATTCATTTTAAGTCATAAACTATTCCCGCGATAGTGGGTTGAAATTATCAAAAATACCCCTTTATTGGAGCGCTCGTAGTAAGGTATTTTTTAAACAAATCTTAAGAGAAATGTTTTTAATGTATGTATGTTGTTGATCAATGTAGATGACTGGATATAATATGTAACACAGTAGTAATCGATGCAATACAATAAAAATTCAAAATTATAAGATGATATTAATTCATAGTCAACAACAAGGCACTATCAGTTTTGTAACTGTTTAACGGTTTTTGCAAATAAGATACATTCATTTTCTTGTGATTTACGGATGATTAAATTTCGAGGCTCACTATGGGGCTTATTAGTGGCGATAGAGCCTATGTTTAAATTTGGGAAAGTTTCGTATTTTTGTGCTGATCAATTATCTGAAAAGAAACTTAAGAATTTCTCATTTTGAAGATATCCGCGAAAATCTGAAATGTGAATCTGAAATCTGAAAATCTGAAATGTTTGGATATCGTTTTTAATTTTTTATTAAAACCGACAAAAACAAAGCGTTCTACAGTGTCTTTTTAACAAGGAATGCAATGTTATCTTTAATTTGAAATAACATCAAAGATGGCGGCGTAACCATGGACAACTTTTGTTTTTCTTATGGACGCCATGTTGAATTTTGGCATCTTCCGATAGTCGTGTCTTTTCTCATTTCCGCAATGTATAACCTGTTTGCATTATTTCTTTAAATAATGGTGTAATAATAAAGAAACCTTCATGTACCCCACTGGAGCTTGATTACAGACCGCAGGACTCGTTGCCAAGCAACGTCAACGAAATGCACTTGGATCAACCGGCGCCGCCATTTCAAATTAAAACATGACACAATGCATTCCTTGCTAAAAGGTAGCTATAGAATGTTTTTGTTTCAAATGTCTAGCTACATTTGATTTTGAATAAAAAATTAAAAACGATGACTTAACATTTCAGTTTTTTTGCGGATATCTTCAAAATGAAAAATGGTAGCTTTAATTTCTTTTCAGATAATTGATCAACACAAAAATACGAAACTTTGCCAAATTTAAACATAGGGTCTATCTCCATTAATAAGCGAGATCCCCATGGTGAGCCTCGAAATTGAACCACCCGGTATACGTAATGCAAAACGTACCTAATGGAAGCACCTCTTTTATTTACATTCGGATGTGTTATGAAGTGCGCAAACCAAAACTAAACAATATATTAAGTTGCAAAAATAACATTTTATAAACAAGAAAAGGTAGATACCATTTAATATTCCGAAAATACAAAAACCCTGCGATTACTACAGCCGAATGAGTACATATAGTATAGTCGTAAGAATGCAGTTTCGGTAATCACACTAATATGTACAGGGATAATATTTGAAGAAGAACTCGTAGAAGATTAGAACCATTATCAAAAATCAAACATATCATTTGCTAATACGAGGAGAACGTGGAGAATTGTTCCGTTAAATGCTTCATTGGCAATATGGATATGATTTATCTGTTGAAAGATACTGAATTACTTTAACACGCGGTGCACTATGAGTGTCTCAGCTCACGGGGAAATTTAACAATGAAAAATGCTAGCATTCCTTTTGCTTTTTCTCGTAAGAAAATTTATTATTAAAGAAAAACTATCGAACAATTATGCGTGACCGTCTTTATTCCTTCATTCGTCAAATATCAGTCACTTAAGGGGGGATTTCGGGTTTTCCTCTAAAATATCCGGGTTTTTACAATTTTTTATTGCCGCGACTTTTAATAAATCGATTCCAAATTTGGCACAAATATTTATTAGCTTTTCAGGTAACTACAAAAAAATTAATAAGGAAATATTATGAATCCCGCTCACTAGCCACCGCGAACATGACACTGCGCGAAGCTCCGCGGTCACTGGTTGGCATGATTGGGCCACTCCAGGTGATCTGAAATAAAAATATCGAATAGCGTCCTACTTTATACATAAGTAGTTATCGTTTGATGAACCAGAAAATAAAAATATTTATACTTGAGGAAATGGTGACTTGACAAAGTCAAAATATCGATTTTTCTCATAAAATTGACAATGTTTTCTCTATAAAAAAAAGTATATAACATATTGCATTTCTGGTTCATCAAACGACAAAGGAATGTTTACTTAAAATTTAGTTAAGATTTGAAGTCAATCGGTCAAATAGTTTTTGAAACATCATGCCAACCGTTCGCGAAAAAACGGTTTCGAGAAAAACACGTTTAAACTTTCAAGTACAGTTTATAACGTGACATCGAGTACTTAAAGTATTTTTCTGCTAATTTGTTATACCAGGGCCATACTTTATTACTTCCTCCACTTCGTAGAATATATTTTGGCATATTTGCTCATTTGTACGCCTTGTTTAAGCATATTTTGCAGCCTCGAGTGCACGTCTCGACGACCTCACCAGACGCTGTTTTTCGCGCACATTTGCAAATATCTTCTTTTCCGTGCCAATAACGATTCCTATTGTTGTCATAGTTTTAAGGACGGCAGAAACGCCTTTTTATAAATTCCTGCTGCTGCATAATGATAGGTTTTGAGCCACGGTTAAGATGTTTGGGTGCGAGGTACCAGAGAGTAGATTTGAAGCTTTAGGTTGTTGGTTTGAGTTTCTCCTTCCCAAACACCGTTCTAGCAACTCTCTCGACGACAAGTTGTTGTAAATCGGCTTGGTGGATTGTCGACAATTTTATCAAGTGTTATTGAATTCATCTAGGTTTTCTCGGCTTCGGTTTTACGCATTTGTATCAACACTGTGGTCCCGCAGGGCAGTACATATGCTGTGAATTTTCATTTGTCCAAATCTTATGATAGAATTTGGCCCACACAGCATTGTACATATTATCAACAGTCTGGATGTCTTGTGATTGGTAAAACATAGAAAGTTGTCTGTTCTATTCAATGTACAAGCCGCATCGGACCCAGTTGACCAACCCACAGCCCCGCAGAAATATGTCTTTGGTAGAATCCAGATTAGATCCTGATCCAGGATCCTGATTGCGCGAATCACGATCTACTTTACCGGCTGTATCAGACAGTTGACCGCTGACGCTACTGTCAGATGATGACATCCGCATTAATTTTTGATGTTTTTGCTAGATTAACCTCTAAGGATTGCTTCTCAGGGCATTCTTATGTTGGGCTTGGTTTTCCCATGAGCCTTGTGTTAAATGGTAAATTCGTTCTCGTTTGATGGCCAAAGGAGTACCCATGCACATGAGTCTAAAAGATCCACGTATTACTCGGAAGCAAACATTTAAACCTGATGACGTCAGAACTTCTTGTAAGTGGCGTTACGTTTACCGATGTGCGCAACGTTACAAGAACGTTTCGACGAGATGGTTTTAAAAGTTGGTTTAGAATACACACAGAGGAAATCAATTGTATGGTTTGAAGATTGAGAATTCAAATCTCTCAAAGCTGCCGATTATACTATGGTGTACATGATAAAAGAAATAAATACAAAATGGAAGCAGTCCATTGATATTACGTATTATTGTTATGGTTGACCATTTCAATAGTATTAATGCTAAACTCATCAATTAGTCGAGTCAAATACTTTCCGAGGGTGCCTGTCTCAGGAAAAAAATACAGTTTTTTTTTTATTCATTCTATATGTTTTTACTATCATACGCAGTATGATAAGGGGTCCCCTGAACATTTTTGGCCAAGATACTAAAAATTTCTGTATGTACCCGATTTTTGTGGCGACGATTCCGGTGAAACTACTAAAGGTTTCGGGACGAAACATCATATTTAGAAGTTTCATGACCAAACTTAGAGCTGAAAAGCGTTTGGTTTAAAAGGGTCCAAAGGAACTGGATGTTTACTCTTAGCATTTTTTAACAATTTTGCATATGAGCTGCCATGTCTGTAATTCTGTCAAAATAGTTAAATAATAAATTAAAGTAAACGAAATTCTGAATATTTTATGTCTACGACATTTTTTGGTAAAATTAATAGTTTAGCTGTATGAGTAAATTGTATTTGATTGAGATCGGTCGTATCTGCATCTTATTTAGCCAAGAGTTGACAACTAGTTTCATTCTAATGTCAGTAGGTAGTGTCAAACGGTGATGTTAATCTGATAATCTGTTAACTTCAACAGTTACATCGAAAATGCTTATGGCATAATCAGTGGCGTAACTAAGAGTGAAAGGGCCCGTGTGCGAACAGAGACAATGGGCCCCCCACTCACATGGAAGCCTATGCTAAGTTTGGCCAACAAGCGTTTTTTTTTTTATTATATGATTTAGCGACCTTTAAACCCTCAAAAATTATTTGAAATTAAAATACACTGGGAGGCATTTTTTCTTCAATTGGATATTGTTTTTGCGTTTGGTTATTTAATACTTTGAAACCCTTAAACCCTGATTTGACTATGTACTAACAATACTTTTAATACTTTTTATATGTTTGAGCGAAACGATGCAATAAGTATGAAAAAGAAAATGGAATGCTTCAAAACAGTATGTCATATAATTATTCAGACATTTAGCCATCATTAAATGCGGTTCCAAAATTATTTTAATCCAAAAACTACGACTAACAAAAGGCCGCTCATTCGTTACAGACAGCGTATGACAATGTGGTCAAGTTGAGAAACGATTTTCAATCTGCGTTAACGACAGTAGCAAATTTAGCAAAATTGTGGAATATAGAGATTAAACTTGAAAGTAAAGGGTACGGAAAATAAAACGTTAGTTTAATGAATTGTGTGATGACCTAAGGTTAAATATATTTAATTCAACATAAGACAATTACAATTACACAATTAAAAGATTGAAAAAATTGTGTGTAGGACCCATTCTACAAAGAGATCTTATTTCAATTATCTTGAAATTTCGAATAAATGCATTTGTTATAGTTGGAGATATAGAAAAAATGTATCGACAAGTGATCGTTCGTCCCGCAGATCATAAATACCAGAAAATAGTTTGGAGAGATAACCCGGAATACCCCTTGGACGGAGTTGTTGTAAAAGCTGTACCGCTCCAGCCTCTTTCTTAGCAGTTATATCACTGCACCAAACAGCTATAGACCACCAAAAAGAATTTCCTGATGCAAGTAGAGCAATCCTAAAGGATTTCTACATGAATGATTTGCTGACAGGTGCTCAATAGAAAATACTCTGTAACTTAAACATGACATTACTCGCATTTTGAGCCAATATGGATTTCCTGTCCATAAGTGGAGGTCAAATTTCAGACGTTATTGTATTTGATGGAGATAGTTCTAAAACGTTAGGTTTGCTATGGCACTCAGGTCGAGATTGTTTTGATTATTCCGTCAAATTGCATGTATTTGGAAAGATTACTAAACGATCCGTTTTAGCAGCTATAGCACGTTTGTTGGATCCAATAGGTTTACTCGGTCCAGTTGTTTTAGAAGCCAAATTAGTTATGCAAGAAATATGGATGTCAAAGATTCATTGAAATGAATCTTTACCAATGGAAATATTTACAAAATGGGAGTTTTGTAAATCAATTTAAGTTAGAATCAGTCATTGCAATACCATGATTAGTAACCCTGCCAAATCATAGTTACATATACAACTACATGTATTTTCTGATGCTAGCGAGAAAGCATACGGCTGTTGTATCTCCTTGCGAAGCATAAATACACATGGAGAACTAATGACTAGATTATTGTGTTCCAAATCCAGAGTTGCACCATTAAAAACAATATCGCTACCACGTATGGAATTATGCCGAGCTGTATTGTTAGTAAATTTGTTACAGAAGGTAAAGGAATCATTAAAAATAGAATTTCATAGTGTTCATTTATGGTGCAATAGCACAATTGTCGTACATTGGATACATTTGGAGCCAACCAATTTAAAACATTTGTGGCCAATCGAATAAGTCACATACAAACTAAATCAAATGGATCTATTTGGAGACATGTCCCATCAAAATTAAATCCAGCGGACTTAATATCGCGAGGGAGTAAACTCAATTCTCTATGCGACTTATGGTGGTATAAACCGGGCCGGCTCCAATGGGCCCCCCTGGCTCGTGGGCCCGTGTGCGCCGCACACCTCGCACACCTGCTATTTACGCCACTGGGCATAATTATATATACAATATTTTCCTTTTTTAGTTCATTGTCAATATACGATAAACTGCTGATTCAAATAAATGAATAATTATCGTTGTACAATAACATTATCAGAAAAGTATATTCGTAATGTAATGTGTCATGCAAGTAGAAGAAAATGATTCATCATCGTATATCTCATTACGTATATGTAATCCCTAATATCAACAAATTGAAATGTATGCTCATACATTACATCGCCAATGTGATTTTGCTAATGCTATGATTTGCTATCCAAATGCTTAATGATTTTGACTCCGTTTTTACGTAGAATTAAATGAAAATAGAAGTTATGACATCAAGTAGCAAAAATATTAAAATAACAATAGCATATTAATGGCTAAGAGTTATATTAAAAGATAGTTATTTCATTAGTTTGAAGGGTTTTACTGAGAGAGGAAGAAGAATATTTGACCAACGACTTATAGGTAGATCACATATATTTACATGTAGGTACTGTAGGTAGTGGACAATTTATGAGCCTAAAAATACTAAAAAGGAAGAAAATGGTAAAAGAAAAAGATTTTTGTTTTTACTGTGCTTCAACGTTTCATCTGTTCTAGAAACAAGACCTTAATGTGACTTTAGCAATAATAGGTTATCGTCTATTGTGCCCTTTATTATATTAACTCTTCTGTCTGATAACATTTAGTAATTCTTGTGTATCCAGGAAGCACGTTATCTGTGCTGTTCAAATCTACACGTGCGGATGAAAATGCTCAATCAGATTGTTTTGAAAATATACATATCCTGCAATGTAATTATAAATAGATTTTCAGTTAATTGGGCTATGGTATCTGTGTACAAATGTTTTTGTATTAAGGATCAATACTGGGTGTTTCGTTCCGCTATAGAATTTTTTGCAGAGCGATGTCACATTTTAAAACGTGAGTAAACATGTAATATGGTCTTCATATTGATGTATTTAATGAAATACCTAGCTCGATCTTTTTTATTTGAAAATTCTCCAAAACTAGTGGCCCTAACTTAAAAAGTTCTAGGAACAAACAATTTCTAATAAGAATTGCCAAATAACTCATATGTCGTAGCAAAACAAAAAGAATATACATACACCCAATCAGCAACGACTGTAATTACCGTTTTCCAAATGAAAGTCTATGTAGTTGATGAATTAAAACCACTATATCTTTCATATTTCAATCATAATGACAATTTAGCAGTCTATTATTTATTATTGTAGAAAAGTAAAGTAATATGTATTACTTTATCTAATCTAATAGTACCTACAAATAGCCCAATAAATTTATGATTTCCCTCCCAATCCAGCTGAATTTTTGTATACATCTTTGGCATTATAAATACCGGTAACGTGTAAAAAGTCCTTATCAGTATCGTGTCTGCGTCGCGACTTATTCACGGTCCAAGTTGACCGAATTAAGTGTATTGATGTCTACTGATCATATCATATTGATTATAACGAGTGATATTAGGAAGCCTCTAAATCTCTTAATTGTCTAAAAAAAAATGTTTATCCATAGTTCGACTACGAGTTGGCCTTTTTAAGTTCTCTAGCTCTTGAAAATCATCAAAAACACGTATCTCGAAATCCGCCAACTTTTGGCTCAATGTGTATTGGTTCTTTTATCATAAAATATGAAGCTACTGAAAATGATCATGTACGTTTTACAGACGCGGATTGTGATCCCCTGTATAAAATGTATAATGTGTTTATTGCTACTTGATGTTGACGCTTGTAAGCCGTAGAACGTAAAAGTGGTTGCTCGAACGAAGAACATAAATAGACCCCTTTATTGTAGAAAATTAATAGAGCTATCAATCAAAGACCAATGGGAAAGTAATGTCACATACACGATTTTGCTTATATTTCGAAATCATTTTTTTGTCAGTATCTTCCTTCCTATGGTCTGGCGAGAGTGAAAGTTGGTATAAAATTACCAATTTCGAGACAGCCATTGTAAATTGAGGATAGGAGGGATTTCGAGGTTTGGAGAAGATTTTTAAGACTATATTTGGGATATTGTCGTTGCCTGGACCTTTTTAAGGAGAATGTTCTTGATAATTTAATTCAATTCTTCATCTGTAGCAGGATCATCTACGTTGTCTATGTATGGCATGTGGCATTCATTATAATTTTTTATTTCATGCGAAAAGGATATTGGTATGGGTTTTATTTTCGGAATAAATGTTAACTCTAAATGATTGGCGAATGCATTTGCATTATCTTCGTCTTTTGATATTTTGGTGTTGGCATGCTTTCGTGTTTTTTAGTATTGTGTTCTACTATTTATTAATCTGTCTGAACTACGTTTGAGAGAAATATTTCCTTTTGCAGTTATTAAAACAGGAAGATGGTTAGAATTCAGTTCTGAAATGACTATTTGTTCCAAAGGTAATCTTAGATTTTTAGCTACTACTATCTGCCTGCTGTGTGATCATTTCTGTATGGGTAGTGTGTCAGTTCTCGTGGAGTAAACGTGCATTTGATAAGCATTTGTATATGTATTTAAGAGCTGTCCGCTGGGATTGCTTCTGCGGCAACCCCATATTTCATATTTGCTATTCAAATTGATATCATCAATACTCAATGGTATTAGAAGGTCAGATCTTGGGGTAGATACAATTGAGTCAAACTCCTCCACCATCTTTCTTTTTCTATACACTGAGTATGAAATGATAGATATCTTTAAATAACTAAAAATAAGAGTTGCGTAGGTCCGGATGAAATACCGTGCTCCTTGCTTAAAGATTGGACGTTTTAGTTAAGCCGATTACGTTTTTGGTAAATGAATCATTCAAGACTGGTTGTTTTCCCAGTTGCAAGTTGTCGAATTATCGGCCAACATCCCTTATCTCAAACGTATCAAAGGTTTTTGAATATGCCATGTTGAGAAGGATTCAGGAGTTTATAGACGAGCACAATCTAATCACAAAACACCATCATGGATTTAGGAAAAACAAATCAACAACAACCACAGTACGAGATATATACTATAGAAGAGTCTCTGATCTAGAACAGCGCAGAACACCTTTTGGTGTTTTCCTGCGACTTGAGAAAAACGTTTCACTGTGTTCAACATGAAACGCTGACGTCGAAATTGTAAATGATGGGATTCAGGGATTTGGCACTATCATGGACAGCAGTTTGTCGAAATTAAGTATAGGTTTGGTAACTATACTTATTTCAGATTACACGTACAAAATAAAACAGGACTCAAATGAATAACTGAATGAAGCACATTCCTGGTTTTCATCACTGAATGTAGCAAAGACAAAAAGACTGATATTTAGATCGATAGTGTCATCGGCTGTCCCGATATTTGACAGTTATGTTGGCGAGAACTGTGTAGGTGCTGAGAGAAGTGTTACTTTCCTGGGACTGAAAGTGTCTCATGACTTAAAGTGGAATGATCATTGCAGCGGTCTGGTGTGACCAATATCAATACAGCCAGTCTGAGCGATCATTGGTGCAGTCCTTATGATTATGAGATCCTCCACATTTAACGCATTGGGAATCAAAATTGCAATAGTTCTTGGTGTGGCCGGATTGTTGGCAGTTATGACATTGTGGTATATTGTTAGGTTAACGTCTGGCTGCAACTGTAATATCGCTATTGCGTTTTCTGTTACTTTTAATTCAACAGCACACAATGGTATTGCTTTTTTCTTTATGCAGTAATCTAGTCACCTTGGTCACTAGCAATTGATGTGCTCTTTGATAGTGCTTTCTGTGATTGAGATTGGCACATTTCTCAGCATAACATTTAAGGGTTTGTCTTTAGGATTTTGAAATGTGTAGAATTCTATTTTGATCTCGGTGTAGGATTTGGTTAGGTGCCTATAATCTTCTTCGTTTCAAAGATTTAGTTTTAAATAATTGTTGGTATATTTAGTGTTGAAGTCTTTTTTTTGTTTCTGTTTGTCTTTTATGATTTTTTCGTGGTTTGTAACACCATGCCCATATATGGGAGGTACTTTTAGTTGGCATGCAGTAGTTTCTTTGCTTTGTGATGCAGAGGGTTGAGATTGAGTATCTGTTTCTTGTAGGACATGGTATTTGTTTTTAGTTATTATTTCAGTAGGATCCCATGTATACTGCTTTAGCGGTTCGTTTATGGGTGGGGATAACAGATCAGCTGTTCTGTTTTGTGGTTGTGATATTATTTTAATCACCCATCCCTGGGCGGAATTTTCGTTTACGGCGTCTCCGCATTTATATAATTTTGAGATTTGGTTCACATTGAAAAATATGTTGTTTCGGCGACATAAACACTTGCTATCGGAATCACGTCTATTCACTTCGACCATACGTTGTCATAAAATAACTAAAAAAACGGCTTAAAATTCCAAATTTGTTTTGGTATGTTTGTTTTTCAAGTTTACAATGGTTGCTCGTCCTAGGAATAAGGTAATTCTAGGTCGTCACTCGTCTGTGAACTGCGCGCAAGTTTATCGCGACTCGTGCAGAGCCCCGCAAAACTTCCAGCCGGCCCTGACTACATCAAGGCTGCACCATACTACAGTAGTGACAAACCTGTTGCTTAAATGAGCAGAATAGCGATTTAATGCACGTGGACTTTCTGAATAGCCTTCATGTGCAACATGAATAATGTAATCATACCGCCATTTTGAGACAACAATTTAAGTGTTTGCTGATAAACCTATGATGCACTTGCCTCAATAGCTGAAACTCATTTGTGCGATAATTAGGTATTTTGCGATTACCTGTAATACAAAACGAGATAGTATCGGAAATGTTTTCGTCTCGAGTAATGTTTGCTATCTGCTATCAAAGTGGCGGACGAGTGTTTTGCTGTAGGTATTAACGCGGTTTCAAACATGTAGGTATGTATGTACCGCATATACAGTATGTCTCACGGGACGCTGGATTAAAAGGGTACTTTTGTTATTATTAGTAATAGAAAGTCGGTTAAAAGGACAAAGTATGCAGATTTGTGTGTTCTACAATAATAATAATCTATGAGAAAACTGTTCCTAATGGTTTCAGAGATATTATAAAAGAACTAAAGAAAAACGTCATTTCGTAATAAGACCATAGTTTTTTTTTCAGCATATTTCTAACACCACTAGGTTCAACCGTTTTCTCAACGGATTATCAGAGAGCACGATTTTGGCCTTTTGAGCGGCATCTATCTCTATTAATAACAACCCATAGAATCCAACAACCTATCAAACACACTGTATATTACAGGATAGTTTTGGACTTTTAGAAATCATACTATCTGTGCCCGCAGCTTTAGTCGAGCTTTCAAATAATTGTTTAGTACATTTTTTTATTATTCAGTAAGTGCATTACAATCTAGTCAGACTTGACTAATGAGTAACTTAATTTTAACTTATTTTACTAGTATAACTGCACCTAATAGGCACCCAACATCTCTGCTTTTAGAAGTAACACGACCAGCACTTACTCTGCTTTTTCACTAACTCACATTTACACTAATTCAAAAGGCACTAACTCTCTCCAGTCTTCTGATCAATTCGGTATTGCCAAGGAGCTGGATGGCATCAAAGTTTACGTGATGATGAAGCCTTTCTTCGTGATTATTGCAATGTTTTGTATATCTTTGTACACGAACTCCATTTTGAGGTCCTTATGGATATAATCATACTGTATTTGTAAAGGTCTGGACTATTTTAATGTTACTTCCTTTTTGGTGCAATCCCGAGGACCATACGTCCTTACGCGTATGGTCCCATACGCGACTTTTAGAATTTGCTGGTACAAGAGAAGGTTTTTATGTACTGACAGCATGGAGTTTCTTCTCAGCAGCCAACACATCTCTCTGTATCGGATTCCTAGTTCCGCGCTTTTCATTTTGGCTGTGTTTGCGTACGGTACCATTTGGTTGTATTTTCTTGTTGGTGAAGTCAACATGTTGAGTTTGTTCAGTTTAATCCGTTTTTCTTTCTCCAGACCTGAAAATGACCAAAGATTTTTGACATGTTGGGCAGCAAAGTGACAGGTCTATAAGACGTGGTTTCGTGAGGAGGTTTTCCTGGCGTCAGATCATGATTACCTGTGCCACCGTTCACAGTTTAGGCAGATACATTTGTCTTAAGGCAACATTGATAAAATTCGTAAACTTAACTATGGCCTTCCTTGGAAGCTGCTTAAATACCTGTACAGTGATCAAC
Source organism: Melinopterus prodromus (assembly GCA_964023965.1). Classification (NCBI taxonomy): domain Eukaryota; kingdom Metazoa; phylum Arthropoda; class Insecta; order Coleoptera; family Scarabaeidae; genus Melinopterus; species Melinopterus prodromus. The sequence continues at coordinate 41,740,755 of OZ030391.1, read as the reverse complement.
TCATAACCTGGTGCTTTTTTGGGATTAACGTCATTTTTAATTAAGTTCTGAACTTCTGTTGGTGTGGTAAGCATGATTTGCGTGCCTTCATGGCCATTCTCCTCCATATTGATTTCTTCATCTTCTCCATGATGAGGTTGAAATATGTTTTCTAAATGGTCAGAAACTCTTTATCCGAAAGGATGCAGGAAGCTTTAAATTTTGTAGACAGATGGTATATTGAGCAGGACCAGTCGGTAAACCATACAAAAACCAGCTAGGCCACATTCACGAGGAATACCACGACATTAAGAAAGGTATCCTTGCACCTTTTTGGTACACCACTGACCACAGTGTAGGAGGTCAAGTATCTCGGCGTAACGCTGGTTAGTGACATTCAAGTCCCATGCTGAGAAAACTACCAACAAAGCCATTAGTGCCTTATGGACCTGTAGGCGTATGTTCGGCAAGAAATGGGGATTAGCACACAGAATTATTCACTGGATATATAAGGTGATGGTGTTTTACAATCTCCACAGTAACATACGTAAGCGTTGTATGGTGGCAACACACTCATTTAAAGGAGTGCAGGCTAAAACTCAGCAAAGGGCAACGCGTTTCCTGTCTGGGTAACACAAGGAGCATGTGTGTGGGTACACTGCCCAACTTACCACTGTTTTACCTACTGGAGAAGGCTAACGCATGGGCGGTGGCAAACAATTTACAAACAACCCCCTCTAGTGTAGAAACCTGTAGAACTGGGCATGCGTCAATCTTCTTGGAGATCGATAGGAATCTACCATTATGTACGATTTGTGACAGAATAAATAAAACGTACACCACAGGTGTACCTATGAGGTAATTATACTCTGAAAGTACCAATGGGTTTGATCAAGAAATGAAATGCCTGCAATGTCACTAGCGTGATGATTATTGGAGGTATCACCCAGGACAGATCCACTTAAGGTTCTTCTTTAGGAAACCTTCAACCAAACTGGCGGAGGAAATGCTTAAGATGAACAAAGGTGACATTAACTGTGGACAGGACTGGTGACAGGACAATGCCCAGTGAATCGACACCTTTGCAGGATGAGATTAACGGAACATCATTTGTGCTGAGGAGAAGAGGACGAAACTCCGATACTTTGTTAATGACCGATGTACATACTTGGGAGAACAGAAGGCGAATCCAGATCGGATACGAACAATGGAAAGGACTAGGAAAAGGACAACGTCAATAGAAGTTATAGTAAGCACTGTCTCAAAACTCGGGGAACATAAAAATCCAGAGCTGTGTTTGTTTCTAAAGTCGTGGGAAATATTTCATTTCCTACAACTCGTGGGTGTAAAGTGTGTGTAGGGAATGGTTACTATTAGGTACCTATCATAAATTGCAAAGTTAATGAATCCATTAATCAATAGGAGTAGGAAAAATATTACTACACTATAAAAATATAGGTATATAAGTTTGTATTTTCATTTTATAATCGGGAATTAGTGCAGGAAAATAAAGTTGAGAGTGGGTATTAATAAAGACAGGACTGTTATCTGTGGAAATGGTAAAGGGGTTCATAGTGACAGTAAAAAAATAAATGCAGGTCATGGGGTGGTATAGTGTTTATTTGGGGGGGTTGAAACCGGATGCACAATATATTATTGCGTTTTCGGCGAAACTTGACGTTGTATTCAAAATTGTCCTATACTAAGTTGTAAGTGCGAAAAATCAATTTTGTTTGTATTTTAATTTTAATTATTTCATAAATAACTTTGTTTTGACGAAACTTCCGAAAGTAAATGCCTTATGTCTTAAATATTCACAAATTGTTAAATATAACATCCATACAGTAGAAACAGTACTTTAACAATTAATAATAACAAATTACAAAAATTACTATTGTAATACGCCCCTAATACCAATACGCTCCGTAATACCGTTTTCGATGTCGGCACCATGGCACCCTGGCCAGCGAGGGCGCAGGTGCCCCCTTCCACTACGTATCAACATACGACCTTGACCGAGCAGTATAAAAGACGGCACGCACCCTGGAATAGGAGTTCGCTCACCGGACTGGAGGAAAGTATTAACTTGGCGCACCTCGTAGGGCCTTGCACAACGTGAATTCAGACAGAGAGACAGGAAGCGTCAGTGTAGGACAGGCTGCACCTACCGCGACTTGCATTTTTGAATATCTCTTTATTATGTTTTAGTATATCTTTTGAGTTTCTGTGGATTATGTGTATTGTGATTAAATAAACAACTATCCAAACTTTAACTGTTCATGGAGCAACCTGCCGAACGACCCCACCCCGTCAAGATATATTATATTTACTCTATAATAATAATAATAATAATAATAATAATAATAATAATAAGAACCCTAAATTTGCTGCTTAATATTTCATCTTTACCTTCTTTTAATGTATATTGTCTATTAATAAATGTGTGTCTGTGTGTGTGTGTGTGTGAGTGTGTGTGTGTGTTTTTAATGACCTTTGCACGAGGCTGCAAGGGTTTTCTGCAGTTTTCCTTTGCTTTGCAAAGAAAAATGAAATTTTTCTTTGCAAAGCATAAATGGCCTTGTGTTTTTCAAAATTGGGTAGAGCTGCAGTGATACCCGCAAAGGGAGTACCCTAGGCTTCAGCGAAGCTCGGTACTACCAATTTGCCCTGATCCTCTTTATTACTTCTCAAAATTATTAGTGTAAGTTTAGTATTTATATGTTATATCTAAATTATATTATCTAGGTTTCAAATATTTAATGAGATGTATCAGAGATTTTCAATAAATAATAAGAATAATAAATTACCAGTTCGTGGTAATGTTCCTGACATTTTGTGCATAAGTCAGTATAGTACAGTCCGCGTTTTTGACACCCGAATCGATTGCTTTAACAACTTTCAACGCCCCCAAATAAACACTATACCACCCCATGACCTGCATTTAGTCTTTTTACGTTCACTATGACCCTTTACCATTTCCAACGATAAAAGTCCTGTCTACAATTAATACCGCTTTGGGTTTTAGTCAGTTAATTTGCCTGCACTAAATAGCCTAAATGAGTAATGTATTCTATGCGTAACATAAGAACTTATATAAAATAAACACTCGTTTTCATATACCTGCATCAACATTGTTTTTGCAGCACACATTTTTATCCAATTACCAAGAATGGTCAGTTATAAAAATAGAACAAAAGAGTAATGTTTCTACATCTTTAATAATAAGCGTTTTAATGGATTTGTATATCGTTTTGTCGCGTTTCATTTTCACTTGAAACTGGAATGTTTAATCTGCTTAACAACTGGTGGCACAAATACAATGTAAAGGTTAGAGGATGAACAATAAGCGAAATACAAGGTCAATTATTTATAATTACGCGATAAGCTATAGCGGTGGACATTTATAATCACTACCTGGTAATAAAAAAGCAAATTAAAAATAAACAACGAACACCAAGAAAAATTATTCACATAAGAACCGATAAATGTAGACAAACCAGATCATCACATACTCTATCGACACATGCAATAAATACAATACTCTGCATGCTCTGCCAAGTTGCACAAAGAATCTACAAGCAAGAGCGTTTAAACCGAACCTGAAAAGCATGACAGAAACAACAAACACACTGACAGACTGTAGAGTTGTAGATAGGGCATACCGGAACAGAAACATATTCCCGGAGAAAGGACTTCCGGCACCGATGTGAATTTCACGGAAAATTGCATTAGGTAGGATATTTGAACAAGAGGATGACTTCTCGTCGTATACGTTATACCACATTGTCATTGAGTCAGTTGGGGATGCAGGTGGTGCGGTGCACACATGCTCCAGCCAAGGGCTGGTTATCCGACGCGGTATTGGAAACCTCTGGAAAAAATATCATCATTACCCCAAAATATAATATGTTCGTATGTAGTGTTGAGATCATTTTTCTAAGAAATTGTATTAGGCACAAGATGAATCAATCTGAATCAATCAAATAATTATACCCAGAACGCAATTTCATATTCCATTCCCTTCATTCAATGTCCATGTACCCTAGAGGTTCATTTAACAATCCTTTAAATAAAACGAAGAAAGGAAATGTTAAGAACATATTAGGCTACTGTTTGACCAGTTATTATCACCTATTTTCGCTAATGGTCCCCATTAGTACTTCCAATCCCGGGATTCCGTGATCCCCCCGGTATCACGTGATCCCGACAAATAATGGGCTTTTTTTGGGATTCCGGGATTATAAATCCAAATCCCGGGATGACAAACAAGTTAAATCTAAATTATTTTCCTATTTTTTTTATTATTGGCGAAATGTGGGCACTGATCTATAATAAATAAATTGAGCTGCTATTTTTTAAGTCTGAACTTTAGTCTATAACAGCACCCAGTCTGGTTAAATTAAGTATTAAGCATAAAATATTCGTTTAAACCATCATGGTGCTATAATCGAAAGAACAAATTTTGCAATAAGTAGATATAATTCTATATGGAAACATAAACATAAACCCTTTCAGCTTGCAGTCTTTTTAGTTACTATACCCCCAACAAAAAATAAAACAGAACTGTATTTAAAACAGAAAAAAAAAACAAACGTAAACAATAATATTATTTTTTAATATTCTGAGGTGTTATATATTTCATCAGTTTTAAACAATAAAGAATGTCTTGACTCGAAAACGTGTTTAGAACTAGATCTTAAAGTCGTTATACGTATTTTTTTGTAAGCAATAATCGTTTTATTTCGAATGCAGACAGTTTGTCCGCATGCATAATAAACATCAATGACGTATGAATTCTAAAGTCATCCCAATTTTATCTTCAAGCAGATAACAAAAATTCGTTAAAATGTTTTATTGGCATTATTATGAAAATTTAAAATTTGACTGGATCAAACAATCGCATTTGCAGTTGCATTCGCACTCGAAATATTTTACAAAAATGTATTTTTTTGCAAATTTAAGAGGCAAGAGCAAGTCATTACCTAATAGAGTTTAAATTTTGTATATTATTGTTGTCAATACGCACACCTTTTACCTTTTCAACCGATAATTTTAATTAAACGTTGATCAAGTTTCAAGGTAAAAGATATTGTCCAGTCAAGTATAATTTAGGCGTTTCTTACTGACTTGATTTTGTAAGTTTGGGAGCCCCGGCGTTTTGTTCTGGCAATTTTCGCCGGGACTATAAAATCTTTAATCCCGTGATGCCGGTATCAGTATATTGTCCTTTATTCTTGCTTATTCGTAAAAAAGTTTAAAAACAGCTCCTTTATCTTAATAATCTTAATTTTTTCTGGGTATTCCCTATTTTTATAATTTTTTTATTATGGTAGTTTTATGATCATCAAACACCGAACTGTCACTAAAAGTACGACCATGATAATTGCTAGCATTCTATGGATTATTTATGAAATAATATAGATCGTGGAGTCGTAGATATGCGACTATTATTAGATATTTTGTTATTCTTTTGTGTGATAATAAAAGTTACTTCGATAGTAATAAAAATCAGTGTATAGGGCTGTCAAACTTAAAAGTGATTACAAACCGTTTGCTGATATATTTTTTATAGTTTTAGTTACTATCATTAAGCAATTGTACATACTTAGAGATATAGAAATTACAGTTCAGATAATATAGTACCTACTATAAAAAGTTAAAGTAATTTGTGATTACGTCTTAAAACTCACGATAAGGATGTTTTTCAATGTACTCCACTTAAGATATAAATATAGAAGTTGCAGGTGGTCTTTATTTGTTTAATACCTACCCTCTTAATGGATTTAGATAAACAGAGAACACACAATAATATAAAGTATTAAACCTTTGCGATATTTGTCTATAGAATGTCGGTGCACTAATGTTTACTATCAATGTCGAAATATGTAAAAATATATATCAATAGTGAAACTTATATTGTAATTCTCAAATCCACGCGGCTTTGCTCGGGTGGATTTGAGAATTTGCTACGGCTGTTATCTAGTTATCTAAAAAATAGGTTATCTAGATAGCATATGTTTTCGTATTAAGCAGTATAATTGAAAGACTGTATTGGTTCTCCATACAGGTTCTAGGATCATTAGTTATGTGAGCCCACTTTGGAACAGGTCAAGTAAAAATGTTTAACAACTGCCTTCTCTTCATTCCCTGTTACCGCGAAAATCACATTTCAAAACAACGAAACAACGACCCTAACAAACCCCAACGAATCCTACACTAAATCAAAAATAATAGAGCAAAGTTTAAAAAATCTAAATTGTACAGAATGAGCAAGATTACTTCCAATACCGAAACATTTTTATACTGCATGAAAAATCATGGACTTCTGGAGGAACTGGCCGACACCTTTTAGCTGTGGTACTTAACAAATAAATAGTTAATATTGTTAACTAATTACATATTCTTATTTGTCCCTTTTCAATATGAAATTGGTATGATCATAGAAATGGATAGATGGGAAACTGGGTAGTTGTGCTACGAATAAAGGCTTCAATTTAAAAGATTTATCATTAAAATCGGCGGTGGGAACTTAGATCTAAACCGGATGGATACGATAATTCTTAGTGCCACTGTTTGTGCCTGGATATGTAAAGGGGCCAGGTCCAGAAAATTGAGCTATAAGTATTTTCAGACAAAAGAACTCATACTGAAGATAACATAATACTTTCAAAAACGTTTATGTACCATGAAGAGTAAGGTAGAAAAAAAAATAATGTGTCTTGAACAAGTAATTAACTTCCACGTTAGTACGGTTTTCGATTTACGGAAGTTTTCAGAAAGATTTTTAGCATTCTCATCTAAACCCAAGTCTTTTTTAAAACAATGTCAGTATTATAATTATTACGTTGTAAGCGGCATATTTTGTTTTAAGAAATTTAGAATATTTGCTTTCGAATTTAACGATCTTAAGAAATTGTAAATTTTTTACAATTCTGGAAAAGTGGGGTTTATGAATAGATATTGAGTAGGAGTTTTAGGTTAATTTATTTGCGTTAAGGAAAAGTTTTCTATCATATAAGATTTTCGTCAAAGTTAAGGTCAAAATGTCAAAAAAACGCTTTCTTTGTCTTAGATACTATTTTTCCTCACAGCATCAAAGTTTGTGATAGGTCTTCTTAAAACAACGTTACAACGGTTCAAAAAGGCACCAAAAAGACAAAAAAGCATAAACCAGACGTGATGGAAAATACTCGAGCAAAGATCGTATTCAGTGCAGTCTATCACTACCACGTCTATCACTCTATCACAAACATAATTCATAAATTATTATAAGCGAAAAAACATAACCTGTAACAAAGTTATTCAAAACTTTTATTTAAACAATTATGTTATAGAACAACATTAATAATCATGTTATTTTTATAATTACGATCACCGGATCACGTGCCATTTTTTCGCGCAGCGATAACAACAAATGCTGTATAAATTCAAAAATAAAACCATTAACTAACAAACCTGGAGGTGCAATCTGCCCTTGTTAATTAGACAGTGGCAAAGTCAAATAAATTTTGCATAGGGGAAAGCAAGGCCTGTCAACCGGAAGAAAATACCACATAAACGCTTTTGCCCACGTATCAAATTTTTCCAAGCTTTTTTAAAATATTTTCCTGGCTTTGGTCTGACGACGCTGAAGATTGGGATGAAATTGATAAATATTTTTAAATGTCATGTGCATTTTTATGTACGAGTAAGTAATTGTGTTCATCCAATACGGCTGTAATAATCTTTCCTAAACTAGTATCCCATTGCACAGTGGCTGAACTCGCGAAAAGTTGGCCAAAATTCTGAAACTTGGTATATAAGGGATTTTAAGGTCGCTGAAAACGAATCTAAACTCTAAATTGCTAAAGTCAAAATGGCGGATCCAATATGGCGGACGACTACATTAAAATATGCTTTGATTGAATTGAAACGTGGCTGTTTGGGGTTTTTGAGGTAGATGATTATAAATCGGAACTCGCAATTTCTGAAAACAAAATGGCGTATCCAATATGGCGGCCGACTACATTAAAAGATGTTTTGATTTAGTTAATACATGGCGTTTTTTGGATTTTTGAGGTCGCTGATTATGTATCTGAACTCATATTTTTTTAAAACAAAATGGCCAGTCTAATATGGCTAACGAGTACATTTAATATGTTTTGATTTACTTCAAACGTGTATTTTGGGAGTTTTTGAGGTCGCTGACTACGAACCTGAACTCTAATGAAAACAAAATGGTGCTTTCAATATGGCGGATAACCACTTTAAAATATGCTTTAATTGCTTTGAAACTTGCCTTTAGAGGATTTTTATGGTAGCGATGAACCTGAACTCTAAATTTCAAAAAGTCAAAATTGCGGATTGCATATGGCGGACGATTACTTTAAAGAATTATTTAATTTATTGAAAACGGGCCCGAGGACGCGTAGTCATAATTATAAATCTGTATCTACTGCAAATTTTACTTCAAAAACTATTTTGTTTACCTGAAACATTGCCTGCATGGGATATTCTGCTTTTAATACTATCATGAACATAAAATTTGCAAGATAGCTACGTGTTAGTTAAGTAAGTTTTACCTATAATATATTTTTACGTACATATTAACAGATATCAAATACAAATTAACAACTAAATAATAAACAAAGTGTGTTCTTACAATCTATTCCGTCTCTAATTCTAAACTATCAAGTGACGATAGATCAACAAACTCGTTGGTATACTCTTCTTCTTCTTCTTCTTCTTCTTCATTGTCTGAGTCTTCATTCTCGCAGTATCGCTTCTGTGTATTCATGGAACAAGAAGGCTCAGTTTCTTATGTAAATGGTCGTATTAACGAAATAACTTCGTTCGGAAGCAGAATCTTTATTTTTTGTTGGCGGTGTATGCGGGTTTTTAAATGCTAGATATTATTGGGCCCGAAGTGTCTATGGCTCTATTAAATATATCTTCTAAGTTATTTTTTCTGTTAGTTTTTCTAGAATGAAATTCTCGATCTTGTTTATAAAATTTATTTCTGGCTTCAGAGCCATCCTCTCCAAAATAGCAAACTAGCAGTAAATAATTTGCTACTATTTGTTTTCCGTGAACTAGTAGTACCTTATGGACAGTAGCAGGCTTCCGGTACCATGGATATATAGTCATAAATAAATTTGCAGTTTTGAAACTACTTTAAAATTTTTCTTAGTTTAATTGAATTAACAAGTTTAATAAGTATAATTTGTCAATAATTTGTTACTTTTAGACCAAAGTGGTATAGACAGAAGATTATAAAGAGTATTTATCTTTAATTTGATGCATGGCTTGTTACTTCATATAAATAAATAACAGCCAAAAACTTATTTGAAACTTAGCGCAAGTATTGCGTTTAACGCAAGTATACTGATTTCTCGCAAAACGTTAAGCTACCGAAGAAAAATAAATTACGGAGAAGGCGCAGCTAGATGCAGCAAAATATAATTGGGATTTGTAGATAAAGAGTGGAATCATAAATATATCCTAAAATAAGTGCAAACAAGTGCAAACATTTTTTTTAATGTCTAACGAAATTTTGGGTTAATTCGCTCTTCTGTGTCTTCTATAATTGTGGTGATTTAAAATTTTCGTCGTTCATATTTACGTAATATGAAATATCTACCTTAAGTAGGATTGTCCAAGATATCACTTTCCATTATTTAGAGCCTAAATAAACATACAATATACTCAGTATTCGATTTTTGCTGAGCGCGTTTAAAATAATGAATAGTGGTAGAAGCGCACTATGCGCCATTTTGGTTAATTAGTATGACTAAATGCGCTGTAATTAAGCATCAATTCCACGCGTGCTTAATGAATTAACCTGTTTACTTTCATATAGGGTACAGAATTTAACAGAATTCAAAACTTGAAAATTTGAATTTTGGCCAACAATTCGGGCTTCTAGACCATAGTGCATTGGTTCTTTTATTGTAAAATATGGATGCCCTGTCGTGTTTTCAAATACTCTGGGACAGCCTGCATGCATTAATATGTACGTTGTTACTCTAACTTGTTGTTGACGTTTTCTTGGCAGTATAACGCGAAAACTCTACTTAAACTAAAACGCCGTACTACAATGACGTATACACTTTTTTTGCGAAGAATTAAAGTATCTACAAACTTTCTTATAATTCTCATTGTCTCCCGATAAAGAGGAACCAAGATATTGTCCTAAAAGCCAAAGGGGCTATTTTTGACACTCCTTTGACACCAACTAGTGACGCCTGCAGCTACGATATCGACGGGGGATTTAAAAGGCTCAAGAAAAGGTTCACACAAAAATCAAATTGGGTTTGATTTTTTCATGTTATGATACTCTAGTATATTATAATACAAGTTTTATAAGACACAAATTGGCGCACGAGTTGTTCCTCGCTACGCTCATCGTGCCCAAATGGAAGGAGTGCGCCAATACGAGTTATAAAACGAGTGTTATATACAATTTTGTCTACTTTGCGACATTAATTTGACATTATATTTCGAAAATTGCGGTTGACTATCTAGAACAGTTTTATCTTTAGTAGTTGGTAGTTGCCCTATTACTCACAAATACGATTGACGCGAGCCAATAGCGATTGAGATGTCAGCCTTATTTGATAATTGACGTCAATGTTATCAATCTTGGAAAATCAAAATTTACTAAAAGTTTTTGATCTAGTGTTTTCATAGCGACACCGAAAGCGGTGTCGTTATGAGTTTATAACGAACGCAAAGTAGAAAAAACATTGCTAAGATTCAAATAAAAATACAAATTAATAGTAGTATTAAATATCTAGATTGTAGTAGCTATTAAATAAAAAATTAATGGTTTACTCATTTGTATAAAAGCTGTTTTACACTGTCAAAAAAATTGACCGATATGTTATAGCTGAAAACAGCTGTGATTTTGTACAAGTATTTGGATATTTTTATTTTTGTGTGTATGATAGGTATGTATTATAGGATTTTTCGTTCAATGTGATATGCTCCGATTCTACGCAGTGCACATAAACTTTGGTTTTTCTAGTTTCAGTATTGATCATAACCTCCAAACCCCATAGTTATGACTTTTTGAAGTTATGAGCATTGTGTATTTAACATCAACGTGGATGTATGACACAGATTGACACAAGCTAATTTTATCGAGTGCAATCTTATTGGTTGTTACATTGAAGAGAATTATGCTAAAGAAACGGAGAGAAAAAATCAACGGAAAGTTAGATAGACGTGACAGGAAAAATGGCTGCAAAGTAAAGACTAGAAGTAAACTTTTAGTTACTTTCGGGTACCTGTTACTTTTGTACAAATTCCTTTGCACCGTTTGAGTATTCGCTACTGCGTATAAATCAAGGTTGCGTAGCGGAAGGGGTTAACGATCATAACGCAAGTAACCCGAAAGTAACTAATCTTTGCAAGTATGTACTACTAATCTTTACTAGTAGAGACAAAGAACGGGGCACTTTAAATACGCTTCGTAGAACTTTATGAAGTTCAATACAACAAATTTTAAGGTTAAGTACAGTTTCACACTGACGTTTCTCAGGGTATTGGTGTGAAGCACGCCTCAAACTAATTACAGTTACTGTCAGATATATCTATAACACATATAAAAACCTGCGGCAAAGTTTTCCTAATATTGCGTAGCTAATAATCCATACATATAAAAGGAGATAAATGACGTTTGTGTACGTACAATAAGCTCGTGGAGCCGTCGTGCCCAAGTCAGAAGAAACTAGCTATGACGGAATTTTGGACACGCTGCTAATTTCTGGCCAATTTGGGAAGTTAGCCTATATTCGAACCAATTTCCTGTTTGATACTACACAATTTACATTGGTACGAATATTATATAATATCTGGGCTAATATGTGTAAAACAGCTTTAAGACGCATGAGAATTTTTATCAAATTGTTCCAATGGCGTGAATTTGTCACACGTCTGTTATTTGCTCGTTTGTCCTTATATCGTAAATGGATATATGTATATATAGTTCTTCTTTGAACTTCTTAATGGATTTAGAAGATGTAGATCATGTGCGATGTGATCGTAAATCCAAGGTTTATCAGAATTTTATGTGAATCATATATATTTGTTTTGTTACAATACTTCATTGTCCACAAGAGAATACGAAGGTTCTAGTGAAATAATTAACAATTAGCGTAATATCTGAAAACATCTCACTGCTTCAAATGGTAGACATAAAACGAGTGTGAAAGGCTAAAAGCCAGACATTTTAAATGTCGATGATTACCTAAATAAGCCTTAAATATGCTTATCGAATTGCTGACGCGAAGGTGTGTCCACACTTTTGTTTATCAAGGGGCTTTGTATTAGAGAGATATTTTATCTAAGTATTTCGCGTAATTCTGTTAAGTACCATACAATAAAAATATTAGCGTGACATTACTGATAATAATCCACAATGCTGTATGGAAAATAACAATATTTAATATCAGTGTTTTTGGGTCGGGAGTTTTACTGATAATTTGTATTTAACATTAAATTTTAAGGAAAAGTAACAAATGAAATAAATACATCTAATTTTTAGTCGCTTTTCTTGTTTGTAATTTTTTTGCATATAGACTCCGGATTCACGTCTTCATTATTTTTTGTTTAGTCCACTCTTCTTGAATGAATGAATAAATAAAGGAAAGTGATAACTAGTTTGGAACAAACGACAAAGTAAATAGTTTTGATACATATCCGGGAAACTAAAATACTAAAAATACCAATGGAAATAAGTACGTAAATAAGTAGAAATCTACTAAAAATTATCATATGTTCTTATTTGTCAGCTTTACACATAACTGAATCCAAGAAAACGTATACAACTTATTAGGTATTCATATTATTCATAATCAAAATTCAAAGTTGTTTAAGCTGAGCGGTCTTACACTAGAAAATTTACGAATTTTTTTTTAGAAAAATACAAATAAAAATCGTAATATATCATAACTCCGGGGAAAGAGAATTTTGAGAATAAAAAGTGCATAAGTGTTTAGATACGTCTTTAAGCAGAATGCGAATGCAGAAAAGATGCCTATCCCGGCAAGGTTATGGAAAAATGAAGTCATAATAAATTCTATTCTGTTTTTTTAGGGGCATTTTTTACAACACGCAAATGCGACAAAGTAACTTGCAAACTTCACAGCACCTTAAATGTGCACGTCTTACATGATCTCAAAAACCGATTCAGGTAGTCAGTTAATGTCATTTCAATATCCATAATTTACATTCGGGAACATATATCAGCCCAACAAATTATGTATTCTCAACGACAATTTTTTCACGACAAAATATGTACTCAGCACAACAACTTAGGTTTTCGTAACGACAAAGGCGAACACGACAAACTGTGTATACTCGTCACTACAAATTAGTGAGTCTTAACGACAATTGAGGCCATGCCAGATTTGGTATTTTCACGTTTACGGACCAAAACGACTTTTTATTTATGGTTTTTATTAATGTGTGTAGATGAGTGGCGTAGCTACATATTCAGCGCCCTGGAGCAAGAAAAATCTCTGCGCCCCTTTGATTTCGGAAGAGGTATGGCATTTTTGAACATTTTGTTCAATTGCAGTTTTTCAATTCCAGGTTGAACCAAAAACGGAAATTATATATACAAAATCCTTGCGAAACTCTGTTTAGGGTTTTATGACAATTAAAAACAATGTCAACAAGCTGGGTGTTTTCGATTTCAAATAAATTAAAATAACCCAAATAGTCTCCAAATGTGTACACATGTACTCCACAAGTGTCTTATATAAATACCGGTACCGTATTTTATAGAATTTTTCTAAAGCTAGTATCCATTAAAACCAAGGTTCATAAGCCATTTCTTAACCTTCTGAAGGACTATTTTGCCGGTGGTCAAGTTTTAATTGCACACTTTTTTTTCTTCTTATTATTAAATATGAGGCTCAATCATGTTTTTAAATATTTGGGACGCAGAATGGATCACCCAGTATACAAATAACGTTATACGTGTATTAGACGTATTTTCAGACGCATAACTTGAAACCGCCAACTCATACTTAAAGGATGTATACATTTTATGTGTACACATTTTATGTAGAGAATAAAAAGATCTTTTAAAAGATTCCTAAAAAATCCATTGTTATCTGTCAATAAAAAAATCTAAGTCCGTCGTCTATGAACGTGAATAACTCACAGCTCAGACCCGATATCGATGGGAACTTTTTACACGTTATTTCTAATACCAAATCAAAGGCATATTTAAAAATCCATCTGTGTTTGAATTTTTCCGAAGAGAATATGTTTAATTTCACTGAGCTAAGACGCGATAGTCTACTATTCTCGTTTTTTGAGTGTGCTGCAATGTAAATAATCAAATTGTATGGTCTATAATTTCTCTTTTTTTTCGTTTTTTTTTGTAATAAGTAATCTGAAAATTTAAAAAATTCTAATATCTACAGTTACAACCGTAATATACAAACGCAATAACATAAAATTACCATTAAAATAATAACATAACTCATTCAAATGATATTTAGGGATATTTTTTCAAGTTTCTCAAAGAGAATATTTTTAATTATTGTAAAATTTTGTTTAGGAAATAGTTTTAGGCAATTAAAACTTCTTTCTTTTAAAATAAGTAACATTATGTGTTTAATATTAACACGGAAATACTGAAAACCACTTTTTTAGTCATACATAAGTTTATGAATAAAACACTAATTTAGTAAAATAATAGCAGTCATTTAAAGTGAACAATATACTACAATAGTACACTCAATAAGTAAATAAATATGAAGTGCGCTTGCTTAAAAGAACAAACATTTACAGAAGTCAAGTATAACAATAAACATTTGTAAATAAAGCCAGCATAATGAAAAGAAAATACGAATAAAACTAATCAAAAGCATTAATCTTGAACAATATGAGACAGGCTTTTGAATGTTTCATGCCCTTAAAAATAGACGAACGATTTGTAGATGGCGCTTTACGCCCCTAGCAGTATTTATTAGGATTTAATGCAACTGCATGTTTTTAGTTGTCATTTCTTAAATATGCTGAACAAGAACATATAAATTTCTTTTTGATTTTTAATAATCTAAGTAATAAAAATGTTGATAATTATTAATTAATTATTACGTATCTTTCCAGTTTTTTTGTAGTATAACGTCTTTGAAAATGTTCCCATTTTGAGCTCTACGTATGGAATATTATGTCGTTTTCGTAATCGCTTTCTTGTTGCATGTTGCTTTTCATTATTGCATGTGTAGCATTAGGATCTTTGAAAGATATTGACATTGTCATGTAATGCAAATTTACAGATTCATTTTATTTGATGTACAAACATCTGATAAGTATGGTAAATATGGAACACAATATTCCAAACCTTTCCTTTTGGTGTTCTATAATTGTTGTTTTATTTTATATGGGCTTGTTAACATGTATTATTTTTTTTTAGAAATGTTAATACGTTTAGTCCAGCAGCCGCCGCCTGTTTTTTTCAGTGATTAATAACAGGCTGAATCTTCGTGAGTAGGTTCGGTTCGACGAGACGCCCAAGTTTTTCCTCTGTGAAAATTCTCGATAGAGGTAGCTATTGTAGTGCGCAGGTATAAAAGATGTCGATTTGGTGGGGTGTCGAAATTGTCTTAATAACAATAAGTTTTTTTGTTTGAATATGGAGATAATTAGTTAATAAACGCGGAAAAACAATTGTCCTACAAAATGGATGGTTTGACCGGAGCGTCCTCCACTCCGAATGTGTCCAAATTCGGAGTGGAGGACGCTCCGGTCAAACCATCCATTTTGTAGGACAATTGTTTTTCCGCGTTTATTAGCTAATTATCTCCATATTCAAACAAAAAAACTTATTGTTATTAAGACAATTTCGACACCCCACCAAATCGACATCTTTTATACCTGCGCATTACAATAGCTACCTCTATTGAGAATTTTCACAGAGGAAAAACTTGGGCGTCTCGTCGAACCGAACCTACTCACGAAGATTCAGCCTGTTATTAATCACTGAAAAAAAACAGGCGGCGGCTGCTGGACTAGTTGTTACGGTTTGGAAACGGTTTATTATTTACAAAAATGCTTGGACACGTCCATTTTTAATTATATCCATATTTGTAACAAATTCAATTTTCTCCTTCGACTATTTTTTACTTATGACGTCATCGACCCCTTTTGTTAATGGCAACCCCATCTTTTTGTTGTTGATTATGATATGTCTGTTGTCTTTATATTAGGATACAAATTCTATGACCTTACATCAGAAAGTTTTCAAAAAAAGATGAAAATTAGGGAATATTAATAACTTTAGTTTGTGAATGAAAAGCGAATAAGCGTTTTACGTAGATTTTGTATGCACTGAATACGGACAGTGTTTTTTTATTGAAACACCCGCACACTACTTAAACAATCTCTGTAAATGATTTAAATATCTTTGTGAACACATTTTCAGGATTTCAGGTAAAAGTACAAGTTCAAGGTTTACTTCGAGACCCTTCTGACGTTTCTAGTAGACCGGGTTATTTAAATGGGTTAGTTACAGGGTTTGAAAAAACCAAACTCACTGGGCCCAAGTGGGTTTTTTCGGGCTTTTTCGGGTTTTTTCGGGCTTTTTCGGATAAAAGTAAAAGGCAATAGTAAATATTAACTAAAGCCCTACCGTAACCGATTTTTTATGATGTAAAACCCGTAACCGTAACCGAACCAAAACATGTATAAAATACTGAAAAAACTTAAATCGCAACCTTTGCTAAAATATTCAAAACCTTGGTAAAACTGAAACGGTTCTATTGAAAATTTGAGAGTAGATACTTATTTTATGTTATACGTAAATGGGAAAAATTAATGTGTTCGAGATCAAAGTCAAAACCGGAACTGAAATAACCAAGATAACCAAAATGTCTGTTGGACAAAAAACCAACAACAACCCAAACCGTTTGCAGGTCGTAAAAGCAGTTAAATTGGTGCAAGTGTATTAGTAAATTATTTCACGAGCACATAATTAAGAATATAAATCGCGAGCATGACGTTTACACGCGAGCCGTAGGCAAGCGTGTAATCCGTTTTATCCGATTTATATCCGTTATGTGCGAGTCAAATACGACATTTTATCTACGACTCATAAATTCCATTTTACGCAAAATATTTTAAATGTATTTGGTAATGATGGCGAGGCGAACTGTCAAATAACTGTCATCCACTTTAGCCTTTGACACTAGCGTCATATAATGATGACAGTTTGTTCAAATAATGAGGTCATTATTTGAACGAACTGTCATTATTATACAACGCTAGTGTCATTATAATCATTGAGAAAGGTAAACCAGTTTTCCAATTATAATCATTGGCGCGTATAATGATGGGGATTAAATAGTCATAGATACATATGCAATAAACTTATTATATGTGAGTCGTAGATAAAGATATTAACTTAATATGGACACCACTAACCGTGTCGACTGGTGAACTTAATGTGTTTGTGGTGGTTCGTATTTTGTTCTTTTCTTAACACACCTATTCACAAGACCGAGTGAATAAGAATACAACTTAAGTTTTGTTCTGAATTGTTAACTGAAAGTGTCTATATTTTGTGTTGCGTTTTAAAAGTAAAATAAAAACTGTATTCCCTTTGAAATTTACTTTTGCCCATTACGAGTTTTCAATAAACACCTTTCTTTATTTCAAGCCAGCCCAACTCAAAAAACTCCAAATATTTCAAAATGTTGCGCTCTGAAAAAACCCAGTGGGCTTTTTCAAGTGGGCCCAACCCGAAAAAAAAAAACCCCGGGTTTTTTCGGGTCGGGCCCACTCAGGGGAACCCTGGTTAGTTACTATAGTTTTCTATTTTTGGGTTTGCTCTGAACAGAAATTCGAAACAAACGGTGTCTACCAGGTTATTTATTTGCATATTTGGTTTTTGTGTGTGAGCGACAAAGCACTACAAAGAAACGCCGTCTGATAAATTCTTTCAGAAGCCATAAATTATCCCTATACATAGTTCAATAAAATGTACAGGAAATATGATTTAAGGGGGATTCCGAGTTTCCCACTAAAATTACCGCTCTTTTTAGAATCTTTTATTGGGGACGCTATGCAATAAATCGTTTCCAAATTTGGCACAAATATTTATTAGCTTTTCAAGTAGGCACAAAAAAACAATAATGAAATATTATGAATCACGCGCACTAGCCACCCGCGACCTTGACACTGCGCGAAGATCCGCAGTCACTCGTTGGCATGATTGGGCCACTCCAAATGATCTGACATAAAAATTACGAATGGCCGCCTACTTTCTACATAAGTAGTTACTTATAACGTCATCGACCCCTTTTGTTAATGGCAACCCCATCTTTTTGTTGTTGATTATATATGTCTGTTGTCTTTATATTAGGATACAAATTCTATGACCTTACATCAGAAAGTTTTCAAAAAAAGATGAAAATTAGGGAATATTAATAACTTTAGTTTGTGAATGAAAAGCGAATAAGCGTTTTACGTAGATTTTGTATGCACTGAATACGGACAGTGTTTTTTTATTGAAACACCCGCACACTACTTAAACAATCTCTGTAAATGATTTAAATATCTTTGTGAACACATTTTCAGGATTTCAGGTAAAAGTACAAGTTCAAGGTTTACTTCGAGACCCTTCTGACGTTTCTAGTAGACCGGGTTATTTAAATGGGTTAGTTACAGGGTTTGAAAAAACCAAACTCACTGGGCCCAAGTGGGTTTTTTCGGGCTTTTTCGGGTTTTTTCGGGCTTTTTCGGATAAAAGTAAAAGGCAATAGTAAATATTAACTAAAGCCCTACCGTAACCGATTTTTTATGATGTAAAACCCGTAACCGTAACCGAACCAAAACATGTATAAAATACTGAAAAAACTTAAATCGCAACCTTTGCTAAAATATTCAAAACCTTGGTAAAACTGAAACGGTTCTATTGAAAATTTGAGAGTAGATACTTATTTTATGTTATACGTAAATGGGAAAAATTAATGTGTTCGAGATCAAAGTCAAAACCGGAACTGAAATAACCAAGATAACCAAAATGTCTGTTGGACAAAAAACCAACAACAACCCAAACCGTTTGCAGGTCGTAAAAGCAGTTAAATTGGTGCAAGTGTATTAGTAAATTATTTCACGAGCACATAATTAAGAATATAAATCGCGAGCATGACGTTTACACGCGAGCCGTAGGCAAGCGTGTAATCCGTTTTATCCGATTTATATCCGTTATGTGCGAGTCAAATACGACATTTTATCTACGACTCATAAATTCCATTTTACGCAAAATATTTTAAATGTATTTGGTAATGATGGCGAGGCGAACTGTCAAATAACTGTCATCCACTTTAGCCTTTGACACTAGCGTCATATAATGATGACAGTTTGTTCAAATAATGAGGTCATTATTTGAACGAACTGTCATTATTATACAACGCTAGTGTCATTATAATCATTGAGAAAGGTAAACCAGTTTTCCAATTATAATCATTGGCGCGTATAATGATGGGGATTAAATAGTCATAGATACATATGCAATAAACTTATTATATGTGAGTCGTAGATAAAGATATTAACTTAATATGGACACCACTAACCGTGTCGACTGGTGAACTTAATGTGTTTGTGGTGGTTCGTATTTTGTTCTTTTCTTAACACACCTATTCACAAGACCGAGTGAATAAGAATACAACTTAAGTTTTGTTCTGAATTGTTAACTGAAAGTGTCTATATTTTGTGTTGCGTTTTAAAAGTAAAATAAAAACTGTATTCCCTTTGAAATTTACTTTTGCCCATTACGAGTTTTCAATAAACACCTTTCTTTATTTCAAGCCAGCCCAACTCAAAAAACTCCAAATATTTCAAAATGTTGCGCTCTGAAAAAACCCAGTGGGCTTTTTCAAGTGGGCCCAACCCGAAAAAAAAAAAAAACCCCGGGTTTTTTCGGGTCGGGCCCACTCAGGGGAACCCTGGTTAGTTACTATAGTTTTCTATTTTTGGGTTTGCTCTGAACAGAAATTCGAAACAAACGGTGTCTACCAGGTTATTTATTTGCATATTTGGTTTTTGTGTGTGAGCGACAAAGCACTACAAAGAAACGCCGTCTGATAAATTCTTTCAGAAGCCATAAATTATCGCTATACATAGTTCAATAAAATGTACAGGAAATATGATTTAAGGGGGATTCCGAGTTTCCCACTAAAATTACCGCTCTTTTTAGAATCTTTTATTGGGGACGCTATGCAATAAATCGTTTCCAAATTTGGCACAAATATTTATTAGCTTTTCAAGTAGGCACAAAAAAACAATAATGAAATATTATGAATCACGCGCACTAGCCACCCGCGACCTTGACACTGCGCGAAGATCCGCAGTCACTCGTTGGCATGATTGGGCCACTCCAAATGATCTGACATAAAAATTACGAATGGCCGCCTACTTTCTACATAAGTAGTTACCGTTTGGTGAAGAAGAAAATTATATTTGACGAAATGGTGACTAGTCAAAGTCAAAGTTGCATTTCCTCAAAAAATGACAAAATTTTTTCTACGAGAAGAAAAGTACAAAGTTTACTTCGAGACCCTTTTGACGTTTCTAGTAGACCGGGTTATTTAAATGGGTTAGTTACAGGGTTTGAAAAAACCAAACTCACTGGGCCCAAGTGGGTTTTTTCGGGCTTTTTCGGGTTTTTTCGGGCTTTTTCGGATAAAAGTAAAAGGCAATAGTAAATATTAACTAAAGCCCTACCGTAACCGATTTTTTATGATGTAAAACCCGTAACCGTAACCGAACCAAAACATGTATAAAATACTGAAAAAACTTAAATCGCAACCTTTGCTAAAATATTCAAAACCTTGGTAAAACTGAAACGGTTCTATTGAAAATTTGAGAGTAGGTACTTATTTTATGTTATACGTAAATGGGAAAAATTAATGTGTTCGAGATCAAAGTCAAAACCGGAACTGAAATAACCAAGATAACCAAAATGTCTGTTGGACAAAAAACCAACAACAACCCAAACCGTTTGCAGGTCGTAAAAGCAGTTAAATTGGTGCAAGTGTATTAGTAAATTATTTCACGAGCACATAATTAAGAATATAAATCGCGAGCATGACGTTTACACGCGAGCCGTAGGCAAGCGTGTAATCCGTTTTATCCGATTTATATCCGTTATGTGCGAGTCAAATACGACATTTTATCTACGACTCATAAATTCCATTTTACGCAAAATATTTTAAATGTATTTGGTAATGATGGCGAGGCGAACTGTCAAATAACTGTCATCCACTTTAGCCTTTGACACTAGCGTCATATAATGATGACAGTTTGTTCAAATAATGAGGTCATTATTTGAACGAACTGTCATTATTATACAACGCTAGTGTCATTATAATCATTGAGAAAGGTAAACCAGTTTTCCAATTATAATCATTGGCGCGTATAATGATGGGGATTAAATAATCATAGATACATATGCAATAAACTTATTATATGTGAGTCGTAGATAAAGATATTAACTTAATATGGACACCACTAACCGTGTCGACTGGTGAACTTAATGTGTTTGTGGTGGTTCGTATTTTGTTCTTTTCTTAACACACCTATTCACAAGACCGAGTGAATAAGAATACAACTTAAGTTTTGTTCTGAATTGTTAACTGAAAGTGTCTATATTTTGTGTTGCGTTTTAAAAGTAAAATAAAAACTGTATTCCCTTTGAAATTTACTTTTGCCCATTACGAGTTTTCAATAAACACCTTTCTTTATTTCAAGCCAGCCCAACTCAAAAATCTCCAAATATTTCAAAATGTTGCGCTCTGAAAAAACCCAGTGGGCTTTTTCAAGTGGGCCCAACCCGAAAAAAAAAACCCCCCGGGTTTTTTCGGGTCGGGCCCACTCAGGGGAACCCTGGTTAGTTACTATAGTTTTCTATTTTTGGGTTTGCTCTGAACAGAAATTCGAAACAAACGGTGTCTACCAGGTTATTTATTTGCATATTTGGTTTTTGTGTGTGAGCGACAAAGCACTACAAAGAAACGCCGTCTGATAAATTCTTTCAGAAGCCATAAATTATCCCTATACATAGTTCAATAAAATGTACAGGAAATATGATTTAAGGGGGATTCCGAGTTTCCCACTAAAATTACCGCTCTTTTTAGAATCTTTTATTGGGGACGCTATGCAATAAATCGTTTCCAAATTTGGCACAAATATTTATTAGCTTTTCAAGTAGGCACAAAAAAACAATAATGAAATATTATGAATCACGCGCACTAGCCACCCGCGACCTTGACACTGCGCGAAGATCCGCAG
Source organism: Melinopterus prodromus (assembly GCA_964023965.1). Taxonomy (NCBI): domain Eukaryota; kingdom Metazoa; phylum Arthropoda; class Insecta; order Coleoptera; family Scarabaeidae; genus Melinopterus; species Melinopterus prodromus. The sequence goes on along the minus strand of OZ030391.1, from coordinate 41,718,486 downwards.
TCACTCGTTGGCATGATTGGGCCACTCCAAATGATCTGACATAAAAATTACGAATGGCCGCCTACTTTCTACATAAGTAGTTACTTATAACGTCATCGACCCCTTTTGTTAATGGCAACCCCATCTTTTTGTTGTTGATTATATATGTCTGTTGTCTTTATATTAGGATACAAATTCTATGACCTTACATCAGAAAGTTTTCAAAAAAAGATGAAAATTAGGGAATATTAATAACTTTAGTTTGTGAATGAAAAGCGAATAAGCGTTTTACGTAGATTTTGTATGCACTGAATACGGACAGTGTTTTTTTATTGAAACACCCGCACACTACTTAAACAATCTCTGTAAATGATTTAAATATCTTTGTGAACACATTTTCAGGATTTCAGGTAAAAGTACAAGTTCAAGGTTTACTTCGAGACCCTTCTGACGTTTCTAGTAGACCGGGTTATTTAAATGGGTTAGTTACAGGGTTTGAAAAAACCAAACTCACTGGGCCCAAGTGGGTTTTTTCGGGCTTTTTCGGGTTTTTTCGGGCTTTTTCGGATAAAAGTAAAAGGCAATAGTAAATATTAACTAAAGCCCTACCGTAACCGATTTTTTATGATGTAAAACCCGTAACCGTAACCGAACCAAAACATGTATAAAATACTGAAAAAACTTAAATCGCAACCTTTGCTAAAATATTCAAAACCTTGGTAAAACTGAAACGGTTCTATTGAAAATTTGAGAGTAGATACTTATTTTATGTTATACGTAAATGGGAAAAATTAATGTGTTCGAGATCAAAGTCAAAACCGGAACTGAAATAACCAAGATAACCAAAATGTCTGTTGGACAAAAAACCAACAACAACCCAAACCGTTTGCAGGTCGTAAAAGCAGTTAAATTGGTGCAAGTGTATTAGTAAATTATTTCACGAGCACATAATTAAGAATATAAATCGCGAGCATGACGTTTACACGCGAGCCGTAGGCAAGCGTGTAATCCGTTTTATCCGATTTATATCCGTTATGTGCGAGTCAAATACGACATTTTATCTACGACTCATAAATTCCATTTTACGCAAAATATTTTAAATGTATTTGGTAATGATGGCGAGGCGAACTGTCAAATAACTGTCATCCACTTTAGCCTTTGACACTAGCGTCATATAATGATGACAGTTTGTTCAAATAATGAGGTCATTATTTGAACGAACTGTCATTATTATACAACGCTAGTGTCATTATAATCATTGAGAAAGGTAAACCAGTTTTCCAATTATAATCATTGGCGCGTATAATGATGGGGATTAAATAGTCATAGATACATATGCAATAAACTTATTATATGTGAGTCGTAGATAAAGATATTAACTTAATATGGACACCACTAACCGTGTCGACTGGTGAACTTAATGTGTTTGTGGTGGTTCGTATTTTGTTCTTTTCTTAACACACCTATTCACAAGACCGAGTGAATAAGAATACAACTTAAGTTTTGTTCTGAATTGTTAACTGAAAGTGTCTATATTTTGTGTTGCGTTTTAAAAGTAAAATAAAAACTGTATTCCCTTTGAAATTTACTTTTGCCCATTACGAGTTTTCAATAAACACCTTTCTTTATTTCAAGCCAGCCCAACTCAAAAAACTCCAAATATTTCAAAATGTTGCGCTCTGAAAAAACCCAGTGGGCTTTTTCAAGTGGGCCCAACCCGAAAAAAAAAAAAACCCCGGGTTTTTTCGGGTCGGGCCCACTCAGGGGAACCCTGGTTAGTTACTATAGTTTTCTATTTTTGGGTTTGCTCTGAACAGAAATTCGAAACAAACGGTGTCTACCAGGTTATTTATTTGCATATTTGGTTTTTGTGTGTGAGCGACAAAGCACTACAAAGAAACGCCGTCTGATAAATTCTTTCAGAAGCCATAAATTATCCCTATACATAGTTCAATAAAATGTACAGGAAATATGATTTAAGGGGGATTCCGAGTTTCCCACTAAAATTACCGCTCTTTTTAGAATCTTTTATTGGGGACGCTATGCAATAAATCGTTTCCAAATTTGGCACAAATATTTATTAGCTTTTCAAGTAGGCACAAAAAAACAATAATGAAATATTATGAATCACGCGCACTAGCCACCCGCGACCTTGACACTGCGCGAAGATCCGCAGTCACTCGTTGGCATGATTGGGCCACTCCAAATGATCTGACATAAAAATTACGAATGGCCGCCTACTTTCTACATAAGTAGTTACCGTTTGGTGAAGAAGAAAATTATATTTGACGAAATGGTGACTAGTCAAAGTCAAAGTTGCATTTCCTCAAAAAATGACAAAATTTTTTCTACGAGAAGAAAAGTACAAAGTTTACTTCGAGACCCTTTTGACGTTTCTAGTAGACCGGGTTATTTAAATGGGTTAGTTACAGGGTTTGAAAAAACCAAACTCACTGGGCCCAAGTGGGTTTTTTCGGGCTTTTTCGGGTTTTTTCGGGCTTTTTCGGATAAAAGTAAAAGGCAATAGTAAATATTAACTAAAGCCCTACCGTAACCGATTTTTTATGATGTAAAACCCGTAACCGTAACCGAACCAAAACATGTATAAAATACTGAAAAAACTTAAATCGCAACCTTTGCTAAAATATTCAAAACCTTGGTAAAACTGAAACGGTTCTATTGAAAATTTGAGAGTAGGTACTTATTTTATGTTATACGTAAATGGGAAAAATTAATGTGTTCGAGATCAAAGTCAAAACCGGAACTGAAATAACCAAGATAACCAAAATGTCTGTTGGACAAAAAACCAACAACAACCCAAACCGTTTGCAGGTCGTAAAAGCAGTTAAATTGGTGCAAGTGTATTAGTAAATTATTTCACGAGCACATAATTAAGAATATAAATCGCGAGCATGACGTTTACACGCGAGCCGTAGGCAAGCGTGTAATCCGTTTTATCCGATTTATATCCGTTATGTGCGAGTCAAATACGACATTTTATCTACGACTCATAAATTCCATTTTACGCAAAATATTTTAAATGTATTTGGTAATGATGGCGAGGCGAACTGTCAAATAACTGTCATCCACTTTAGCCTTTGACACTAGCGTCATATAATGATGACAGTTTGTTCAAATAATGAGGTCATTATTTGAACGAACTGTCATTATTATACAACGCTAGTGTCATTATAATCATTGAGAAAGGTAAACCAGTTTTCCAATTATAATCATTGGCGCGTATAATGATGGGGATTAAATAATCATAGATACATATGCAATAAACTTATTATATGTGAGTCGTAGATAAAGATATTAACTTAATATGGACACCACTAACCGTGTCGACTGGTGAACTTAATGTGTTTGTGGTGGTTCGTATTTTGTTCTTTTCTTAACACACCTATTCACAAGACCGAGTGAATAAGAATACAACTTAAGTTTTGTTCTGAATTGTTAACTGAAAGTGTCTATATTTTGTGTTGCGTTTTAAAAGTAAAATAAAAACTGTATTCCCTTTGAAATTTACTTTTGCCCATTACGAGTTTTCAATAAACACCTTTCTTTATTTCAAGCCAGCCCAACTCAAAAATCTCCAAATATTTCAAAATGTTGCGCTCTGAAAAAACCCAGTGGGCTTTTTCAAGTGGGCCCAACCCGAAAAAAAAAACCCCCCGGGTTTTTTCGGGTCGGGCCCACTCAGGGGAACCCTGGTTAGTTACTATAGTTTTCTATTTTTGGGTTTGCTCTGAACAGAAATTCGAAACAAACGGTGTCTACCAGGTTATTTATTTGCATATTTGGTTTTTGTGTGTGAGCGACAAAGCACTACAAAGAAACGCCGTCTGATAAATTCTTTCAGAAGCCATAAATTATCCCTATACATAGTTCAATAAAATGTACAGGAAATATGATTTAAGGGGGATTCCGAGTTTCCCACTAAAATTACCGCTCTTTTTAGAATCTTTTATTGGGGACGCTATGCAATAAATCGTTTCCAAATTTGGCACAAATATTTATTAGCTTTTCAAGTAGGCACAAAAAAACAATAATGAAATATTATGAATCACGCGCACTAGCCACCCGCGACCTTGACACTGCGCGAAGATCCGCAGTCACTCGTTGGCATGATTGGGCCACTCCAAATGATCTGACATAAAAATTACGAATGGCCGCCTACTTTCTACATAAGTAGTTACCGTTTGGTGAAGAAGAAAATTATATTTGACGAAATGGTGACTAGTCAAAGTCAAAGTTGCATTTCCTCAAAAAATGACAAAATTTTTTCTACGAGAAGAAAAGTACATAACTTATTGCATTTTCTCGTTCATCAAACGATAAAGGGATGTTTACTGAACATCCGGTTAAAATTTGAAGTCAATCGGTGAAATAGTCTTTAAAATATCATGCCAACCGTTCGCGAAAAAACTGTTATGTGAATAACACGTTGAACTTTCAAGTTCAGCTTATAACGTGACATGGAGTACTTACAGTATTTTTCTGCTAAAATGCTATTCCTTGGGCCATACAAACGATTCACATAAAGTTATTTTGGTTTTTGTATTAATATACTGCCTAATGGAGTGGATGCTCTTTAAGCTGAGGTAGCTCTTTTTAAGGCAGGCATTAATATGGTCTTGAAACTTTAAATATTGATCAAGGATCACACTTAGGCGTCTGACTCTCTCCTTAAGATTCAGCCTGTTACCGTCCAGCCTAACGTCAATCCTATCGCGAAATTGGGATCCGAGTTTCTTAGGATGGAAAACTAGAAGCTCTGTTTTTTTACTAATTTCCAAACCATGCTGTCTCGATAAGTCCGCCAGAGCATGCAAGTCAGAGCCTCATGCGTACACAAGCATCCGCTATTTCATGTGCTGGGCACGACAAATAAATGTGTGTGTCATCAGCATAAGTATGGCTAAAACAATGAGGTAATGACCCAGTAAGACTACTAGTATACAATGTAAATACTAGAGGCGATATGGCCGAGCCCTGTGGGGCGCCCGAGGGTAAGGTTAGAAAGTCAGAGATCTCATTATGCACATTAACCGCTTGTTATCGATTTGTAACATTGATATTTGCCCCATCCCGATATTATGCAAGATAGCGGACAGTATGTAATGGTCCATTTTGTCAAACGCCTTGCTGTGGTCTCTCAGACACAATATTGTTACTACTAGGTTACCCACATCTGTAGCCCTTAGAACGTCGTCAACTATATCAAAAAGAGTCGTTGTACAGCTATACCCTGCGCGAAACCCCGACTGTGTCATCGGCAAAATATTGTTAGCCGAAACATAACTATAAAGCTGACGCCATAGTAGCTTGTCAAATATCTTGGATAACACTGGCACCACACTAATCGGTCGCAAGTCGCTCAGTGTAGGATCAGGCTTTTTATGCAAGGGGATCACGAGCGATTCTTTCCAGAGATCAGGGAACTCACCTCTCTCAATGCACACTTTATACATATGAACGAGCAGTAGCAGTATACTCGGACAGCACAGATTTATCGTTTATATATTCAACCCATCCCAACCAGTTGCTTTAGATTTAATCAAACTTATCGCTTCAATACCTCTGGTTCCGTTACTAATTGAAAATGAAATTGGCGTCTGTACTACATTTGCATATGTAAGAGTTGTAAATGTTAAATAAATGCGTATTATATGTTTGAACAATCGGTAGAGAATGAACAAAATTTGCATTGATTGTATCAGAAAATTCAGAAGTTAGATTTGGGGGAACTTTGACAAATGCCCGCGAATACAAACCAGTGCGTCTCAATGCCGCCCATGGATTTCCCTTATTGTTTTGCAAACAAAAGCGGTAACATGCGGTTACGTAGTTCCGCATGTTCCTATAGTAGTCTCCATGGCATGGTAGTTGTGTTAACTTAAAATTTTTAAAGGCGTTATGTGGCATATCTTTAATAGTATCCGTTAACCCGGGAGTTGGAGGACGGTTAGTATTAGTTTTAGTTATAACTGGTGCATGAATATTCATAATTTCCAGTAAACCGTCCAGAAAGAAAATTGTTTTTTCATTAACATCCTCAAGATAACAACTCGCCCAAAGGGAAACGCCTATAGATCCCTGTGAAAATTATCCCGATCAACATATTTATACGATCTGAACGTCACTGTCCTGTGGGGGTTAGTGGCCACATCTATTTTTAAGGTACAATAGATCAATTCATGGTCAGATATCCCACCAGAAGACAGCACTCCTGTCTCCGCAAGCAATTGATCCTTTGATACTAAGATTACATCTAACAAAGTTGCCAAACGCGGGCGGTCTTGGTAGGCAAGGAAACTACTTGTACAAGACCTAAAGCCTGTAAGGCGTCACGGAACATAGCCATTGATGGAGAGTCGATACTCAGTTGGTCGATATTCATATCACCGAGGATCATTATGTGGTCATATTCGGGCAAAAAATAACTAACTGTCTCCTCAAGTGATGCTAGATAACAAGAATATTTTGTACTACTAATCTGGGTGGGCGGTAGACAACACCTACGGCATAGGACTTTTTGTTAAGTCTAACAACAAACCACAGTTTTTCAATAGAATCAGATGTAATTAAAACATTGTATTTTATATTATTTTTTATACAAACCGCTATAACACCCCCCTCCCCTCCCCAAACAAAATCAAATCAAGCTCTCTGAAAATAATGTAAAAATAATTATACTAACAAAGAACATACATATGCAAAATAAGAAGTTATATAACCATAAAGTTAATAAAATAAAATAGTCACTGATTATTCTGACGTTAGTTAATGCATAAAGGCGTTAGTGTAGCCCGGGCATAAAAGACACTTAAAAATGCATCACTTCGTCATATCGCAGCGACAGTAGCAAGGATACCCGATAATAGATGGAGCCCGTCTCGCGAAAGAGCAAATTGTCGCTGAGATAAATCTGTCCGAAGTGTTCGTTGTGGCTTCTAATTGGTTAAGTAAGGTCTGACGTCACACGTTCGGCAGACAATTTTGATACTCAAGCCGCCTCTGATAAATAGCGGCCTCTATGGAAAACTTTCTTCCTGTATCAATACTAACTTCCGTTAGGTGTTTTGTGGCGTTTTCTCATTATGCTGTCCGTCAGTTGCCGAGCAGGTTATTAACATGACTCGACAGAATACTTTTATAAATAGTGGAGTGAGCGCGCGCGGCGGTTCCTATCTGCTGGAATTCGTCGCGTGTTGTTTGTAACCGCGTTCGAATCTAGTGACATTCAGCCGGGACGACTGGTGCCGGAACATAACCTCTCTAAAATTAAACATATGTGTTGTGCGCCGGCCAATCCCCGCGTTTGGTGTAATTTAATTCTAGTAATTGACTAACCTGTTGCTTCCTTTTTTATGTTCTATTCAAAAACAAGTAAACATCGCTTCGCGGAGCTGTCAAAGTTTGTAGTGTAGTGGTCACGTGACAACTCCGAACATCAACAATCGCAGACTTGTAAAGAAAGTGATTGTACTACATACCCTTTGTGCGATTCTTATGATATGGGATTATATGAAGGTAATTTTTAAGCTTTTTGTCAAGCGTAATTTAAAGTTGCACAGTTATTGGTCATTATTAATTATACATATGTATGTCGGTTTGAGTCGGTATGTATTTACTATAATTATGCTATTGAGAAATATTAGTTCGAGTTCGGTTGAGTTATGTAAGAATGTTATTTTTTGAATACCTTAAGGATGGGAAAGCGTGTCCATAGGTACTAAATTTACAGCCAAGGTTACCCGTGCCTTAGATTTTCTTTATTTTTCATCGGCGCTTGCTGTTTTCGAGACGGTTTAACTAACATAATGCAAACGTAAAATATGCTAGGAAATGGATACTGTCGAATTAGGTAGGAATAATAATTGGCAATTATTGACAATTATTTCTGTTTAAGGTAGCTTCCTACGTTAGTTATTTTCAAGATGGCCAAATACATAACTTGATAAAATTATAAAGTTATCCATCACTAAATTATTGCATCTTTATTTTGCACGTAAAATTTATACAAAAACTATTTGATTGAATCGGCATTAATTAGTTAAACCTTCTCACAGCAAAGTTTACTTTGAGATATTTCAGTGTGCCATTTTAGTGTATGTAGTATTTTTTTAATTCTATTGTATTAATGGTTGAATTTCTTGCCCGTGAATGTTTGTTGCAAACTTGTGTTGATGGAATGTTGCTCACAAGTCTCTGCGATGGCAATCATGGTAATTACTTAGCTACATAAGGTAGCTTCTATACAGTTTTCGTACCTACCCCAACATCACATTGAAAACGAATGAAACTACATACAGCATTACAATGTTTATTGGTTAGAAAGGTTAGATGATAGATCTGCCAACTTGAATAACCTGGAGAGTAACCCTCAAAAAGACATAAGTACATACTGCATAGGTGATTGTTTTAAAAGTTCAATAATGGAAATCATAATCTTCCTATCCGTTTGTCTTGTATGCTTTTATTATTTAACTAGTTTTATTTGCATACTTACATCCGGCCACTGTGGAATATTGTTTCCCATTCCAGAAATAATATAAGTAATGGTAATGATTGCTACCAGAACGAGAAATAATCATTATTTATGTACTCTGTAAAAGTTTTATCGCTTAATGATAGTCTGTACAAAGTGATAAGATTGTTACCATTACATTTGAGATACACGTAGTTTGCGAGTGATAATTTGAGTGCATAAATGGTGGACAACAGCGCATATTACTGATTTCTGACAAGAAGTCTATAGTCACATTTACACCAGAACAACTGGCAGCAGCATGTATTTGAATTTTGATTTATTTGGGATTTCTGTAGTCAAATCTATGATCCCTTGTTTTTGCCGATTGTTGCCTTGGTCATCAGCGCATCATAGGTTTTCATCAAATTCTTTTAAGATGAAAGACAATAGCCAGCTCAACTAAATGGACATATGAGTTAGAAAAATACAGTTTCATTGAAATTCCGTGAATGCGAGCGAGAGATTTTTGCCCAACTTTAAATCGCCAAACTCAACTTGGCTCCCGCTTGTTCTCCCGATCAAAAAGCTGCGGATAATAATAATACAGATTCCCGTCTCAACCATTATTACCTACCAATATTATACATTTGATACCAGGGAGCTTGCACTATGAAAATTCCCTCTAATATAAAAAATCCCTATTGGATAAAAATTCCCTCCCAAAAGAGAATTTCCCTCCCATATGACAATACCGTTCACCTCTTTGGCGGTGGGCAAAAGACAGCGGAATAAGGTGGAACTTAGCTATAAAAGATATCCATAACTTTTACCTACAATTTGTCGTATAAAAGAGAGGTATCCAATATAGTACTTGAATAGCTCTATCGTTTGGTATATGTTTCAGAAAAAAATTATATAATAAAAGTTATGGATATCTTTTATGGCTAACTTCTCCGTCGTAAATTTGTTGTCGTTCAATCGTTTATTCAATGTATTTTTCACGTCCTATACCTACTACCTGTTTCACACTCATAACAATTTTCATTGGTGCGGTATACTTGCTCCTTAACGCCAGTGTTGCCAGTAACGCTGTCGCATTTCACACAGCAACTATAAATGTAAGCTAAAACTGCAACTTAAATGAAAATATTATCTTTTATAATATTGATTTTGGTGAGATAGACACAAATGCTCTCAAAGACAGAAACGTTTCTCGTTTAGAGATGAAATTCCAATCAAGGACGTTACTGTAGAACGGCCTTGGGAGTCTCGTTCGAACTAAGTAACCGTTTCTTTACGAGCTTTAAATGGTAGGCTATCTACTATTTACCTACTGCCATTTACGCAGGCACTATGGATTTCATAGCGCATAGAGAATCGAAACCAATTGGAGAAGTGACACTGAAAACTATCTACACGAGTGCAATTAGCTGACGAAATTGCTGGCAAAACACATTACTCAAACTGGTTGTAGCCTCCGTGGTAGTTATTAAGAATTAGACCGAAAATAGCTCTCAAGGCAAACGTACATAATATATATGTATGTACAAATTGGTTGTTCGGAAATAGTATTTTATTGGAGGATATCGTTTGGCATGATTCGTCTTGACGATTAGATTCTGCTGCATGGGGATCCAGATGGCTGATTGATTGATACTATAGCAAACAATATCCTCGAGTCACCGTTCTGTAAATTTCCGTCTTAATTGTTCTATTTTTATTGTTGCTACAGTGAACGATTGGCAGTTTCAAGTGACAGATAACAGGGTTTCATTTATAATATTGTGACAGTTTCACAGGCAATGAAAACTGGACTGATCTATGCAATCACTGTTTTCTGACAACTATGCCATTTAATCAACCAATCAATACGACGATACCGGAATAGTACCTGTGCCTAACTCATGAAACCAAAAAGAAAATTAATAATTAAGGATAATTGAAAATAATGCAACATGTAGTGAAATGTTTAAATGTCTGCAATTTTGTTTGAAGCCCACATGTAATGAGCCTTTGGTCACTGAAATAGCAACTAAACGACTCGCGTTACAAAATAAAACTACTCAAGTCATATCATCTGATTGTAATAATTGTGGTACACAGGAAGTTTCGCATACAGTTTAAAATATTGTTTTGTTGCTAAAATAGTGTATTATTTGTAGCTGCATGTATGATGGTAGGTGTATGTTTTTCGTAGGCTACATACAGCGTTTGGTTAATAGATTTCTAAAATTGTCATTTGTTGAAACCTTTAAAAGGATGTAGAGTTTATTACTTGCAAATTGCTGTTCGGTAATTTAGGTAGATCGCCGAAGCTGGTAGTGCTCCTACGTTTAGTGTAAGTTGTCGCTATGTGTGGACCACCATGCAAAACACAGAGACATAACATCAATTTCAAAATGTTCAATCCAGGTTGCCGTACGTGGATGAGTCATAAAAGGAAATGAAAAGCACAGTGCTAAGCATTGCGAAAAGGAATTCAGAACGCAAAAACGGCTGCGGATTTGCCTTCCTCGCGGAAGACATACCAAAACCTAAAGTCGACCGACACTCCGGACGATAGTAGTGTCAATTATAGTACTTTTAGTAATCTTGATTGTTAGATGAAGAGCGCAAAGTTCCAGATTCGGAGTGGAAAGTATAACTTTGTTATTTTTCGCACCTAACAAAATAAACTATACAGCATTTTGTAAGGTCTGTCTTCCCTCTTTCATCGACCATAACAATTGAAATCTAATAACATAACTAGGAATTATTTTATGTATAGTATACTCGCGTGCAAAAAAAATCGTCTCACTGAAAATGTACGTCAACTTTAAAGTTAAATATCTCTTAAACCAAAAGTACAAATTTTTAATAATTTTTCGTTTAATTGAAGGCTTGAATTTTTGTTGTCGAATTCTTCAACATCTCTGGGGTTGTATTTATTATTGATTTAAAAAAAACTGTATTACTACATGTATGCAAATAAGTTCGACCATGGTCTATGGCAGTGGAATTATTTTCAGTAACCACCACGATGTGGTTACTGCTCACATGGCTTATTAAGGAAGGTAGTTGTCACTGGAAATGACAACATTTCCATGTCGCGTTGGATGTTACCACATTTCATTATGACAAACTATTTATGTCTTTTATGTATTTATATTTCTCGATGCTTTACCTGCGTGTAATGCCGCTAAGCCAATTTTTATAAGGATTGTTTACAATAGTTTTGGGCGATAGTCACATATATGTAGTTCTAAATGTTATAGTTTTTGAAAAATAATTCGGAAAATAATCTATTTTTATCAATAATTTTTTTGTCGATATTTTAATGGTGACATTTGAAAATAGATGAATACTGATCAGTGCCAATGTAAAACCAGATTTGAGTATATGTATATGACTTATTCTACTTTAGTATTGTATTTCTGGTCTCGTTGCATAAGTCATTTGCAGATGTCACCCGTCATTTCAACACTTAAAAACTATTTTGACATGGACTGTGTATTTTTAGACAAACAGTTTTGAAACAGCTTTGCGATGATTTGTTACATAGAATTAGCTCCCTGCTTTTCGTCTGGTGATAATTTTATACTTAAATGTTATCTACCTCCATTATATTATAAACAGCGTGCTATCAACTATCTAATCGCCAACAAATGTATATATTTTATGCGTTTATTGCAGTTACTGCTCCTTTAAGTTGAAATATGATGCATAGAACGGTTCGTAACAGAGCGTCTCTGTTCATTATCTGCATTGGTCTTGTATGAACATAGTTCCCACAATCGACATCGGCATCACTCAACCGTCAACATAATCTGACCTGGTGATCCTCAGATTATGAATATTTTATGGTGACTTTCAGAGTTTTGGGGTTAAGTCAACATTGCTCGATTGTTACTTGGGTTTAAAATGAATTGCGTATTATAATAAATTTTACAATGAGCGTAGGTAAAATACCAAATATACCTACTTCAAAATTGTGATTTTATTATCGGTATGTTTACCAATTGTTAATGACATCATATTTTTTTAATGGCAACCCCATATTTTTCTTGCTGATCATGGTAGCTCTTTGAGTTTTTGTTAATTGTGCAGGGAACCTTTTAAATTCTTAGATAATAACTATTTTTTATTAAACTACGCAAACCTCTAAGAACAATAAGGTACATGGATTTAGTGAATGGATTATTAGATTTCGTTTTGGGTAGAATTATATGCCCTGAAGACGATTTCACGGAAGGTTTTCGAAAAAAGTGAGGTAAAAATGTAAAAATGCCGATTTCTGTTGAATCCATTGTCCTTGAAACCTCAAAAGGCTCTAAGGTGAACCCTTAATCTTTACACTTATCTAAAATATTGAATGTTTTTTTTTTCATAAATGTTTTAAAAACAATTCTTAAGTGGTGTGCGGGCCTCCATAAAACAAGCAATAAGAAGCAAGAAGCATGATATGATATACAACTTTTAAGACCGAAATCGAATTCAGCGCAAACAAATCAATCGTATCATTAACAAATAAAATTTATCAATATTACCCTAATCAGTCAATCAGTCAAAAATTTCCTTTCATAGGCCCATAAAATTACCAATCAGTTAAGAGATCTATCAAAATCTTTACAGAAAATATGGGGTTGCCATTAAATAATATGTCGATGACAGTACATATCGGAGTTTCAAAAGGTCTACTGCCAATAATCTCATATTCTTCTAAAATACTAAACCTACAATTTGCGTAATTCATCTTAACTCTGATCTGATCATCATACATACACTCATATCTAACAAACGTCAAGTCCGGTATTGCTAATGACTGGCTCGAGACAATTGTTCACAATTTACCATACAACATGTAAACGGTGCAAATAGAACAATCGCAATACCTGTGCCCAACGCAGTACAATCAGTTACGCCAACAACGCAGTTATCTATTTTTCTACTTTGCGTTCATTAAAACACATAACGAACCCGCTTTCGGTCTCGTTATGAAAACACTAGAGCACTAGCTTTAAGTAACCTTAAGTTTTCAAGATTGGTGATATTTATGGTAAGCGTCAAATAATGCTGGCATCATCTCAATCGCTATTTGCTCGCGCCAATTGTATTTGTCAGTTTTAGCACATCTACCAACTGTTGAAGATACAACTACTCTAGATTGTAAGATGACAAGCGCAATTTTCGAAATTATTTAAAGTTAATGTCACAAAGTAGAAAAAATAGTAAGTATATAACACTCGTTTTATAAGACGTATTGTCGCACTGCATCCATTTGGGCGACAACTCGTGCGACAATTTTTGAATTATAATATTTGTATTATAATTTTATAATATAATATATTATTGCTTCTTCGTATGACGGAATTGCCCGACAAACTTCCTTTCTCCTTATATATATATATATATATATATATATATATATATATATATATATATATATACAAATGTCCAGTTTCTTATGAGTCGAGTTATGACGTACCAAATGTATGTACCATGCGCGCCAACCCATGTAGTACTTTTTCTGATGCTGTGGCGATCCGCCGGTAATTAGCCTTTTAACCTAAACAGAGTTGTACGATGCTGACGTTGGTTTGAAGTTACCAAACTGACCGTTTTTTATAAATTGTTGGTGCAGAGTTGGGCCCATTGAATAATTAAGTTATCTGCTACAAGTAACTTTTTTTGTACAACTCTTACCTTTTATTTTAACTTTTACTTACATTTCTTTTCTAAATATCAGTAGTACTGTTTCTTGATATTTTGTATACTGATTATGGTGAGGCTCAAGAATGGATACGGCTGGTATACGTTATCTATTCTTCATGATAATCTAAATAATTGACAACTCAATTGTTTTTTATTTTGTGACAGTTATCGTTATTGCATTTATTGTGTGAGGGTATTTGTATTTGTTTCTATTGAAAATGACTCCTGCGCGGTGATGTTAAATTACGGTAAATAATTTTTTTCGTAAATGAGCGCTGAAATTAATTTATTAATTTATTAATTTCAAATATTAAATTACCACGTAAATAAAAATGTTTAAATGGCAAAAATAAAAAATTACGGTGAAGTAATTTACGTTCGGAGTAATTAGAAATTAAAAATGGTAAATTACGCTGGTTTAAATTATCGGGTAATTCAAAATTCAAAATGGTAAATTAAGCCGTCGTTAATACCGATCACTGTAGTTTATGAATGCTACTTATGTTAATAATATAAATATATAATAATATGTATGTATGTAATCATAATATATTATGTAAATAAAAGTCATTATTTTGTAGATAACTAGCAATATGACTTAAGGATGTTAAATTTCCGTAATTAATTTTTTCAGTAAATTACCGCTGAAATTAAAATTAATACCTTTAAATTTAAATTACCACGTAATTAAAAATTGCAATTGGTAAATTATATTTTCTTAAATTACCGCGTAATTCAAAATGATAATTTACCGATGTAAAAAAATTGGGTACAGCCTTATAAGTCATTATTTTGTAGATAACCACCAATCGCTGATGCTTTTCCCGATTTAATAGTAGTAATTCATTATTAACATGAAAGCAGGGACTACAATAAAAATACTTTCTATACCAGCAATTTATAAAATGGACTGTCTAACCCCATAATTATAGTATCAAATACTGTAATTTATTACCGACTCACAAAACGACAACGCCGGTTTTACAAACAATGATCACTTTTTATCCGGATCACCACAACATTTCTTTAAATCATGAATTTCATAGTGGGTAGATAGCTTCTGATTTAAAATGTGCATTATTAGCTCCGCTGAATTAGGTAATTAATAATCCGGAAATTACCATTAATTACGGTAATTTATTTAGTAATTTATCCGATAATTTGCCCTCTTAGATCCCTAACTACCCCCCAGGCAAAGCACAAACAATAGTGCACTTGTCGACTGCTTATGTGTGCGGGTGCATTCACGCAAGTACTGATGGCAGGTTTTTGAAATTAATTTATAACGTCCGGTAAATTAGCAACTGTAATTAATATTTTCGTTAAATTACCGGTAAATTACCAACGGTAATTTAAATTGGCGGCAAATTACCATCGGTGGGTAATTTAAGCCGTAAATTACGGTAATTAAAAATCGGTAAGTTACCATTAATTACGGTAATTAATATGGTGATTTACGCGGTAAATTACGCTTTTACACCCCTCCTCCTGCGTGGACTCCTTGCTTAAATGAAATCGAAACAACTACGGCGCAAAACTCATTTCTCCACATTTTTTTAACAGCAAAGGTGTTATTTTTGCTTTCTTCTATTTACGACTCACATAATATAATACGTTTATTGTATACGTATCTATGACTCCGTATTATCCCAATCATGATACACGCGCCGGATATAAATCACGAGCATGAAGTTTACGAGCATAATTATGTGCATGTCAAATAATATACTATAATGTACTTTCAAGATTTGGTACGCCAGAGTTTCAGGTAGATCTCATTTCTGATAAGCCCAGAGTTTTAAAAATGCGGAATAGAGAGTTATGTATTTCATTCTCAAGTTTATTGATATTTAAATTACCAAGCACACATTAATATAATAATATGCATCGAATATTGTCAGTTGGAAATTCAGCAAAAGTTGTTAGGACTGTACAGTAGTTACCGGTTAAACAAAAAGAAAAAATATACGTACATTCCAATGACCGACGTAATAACCAAACAACAAAACACAACCAATATCTTTGATACAGTAAATATGTACCGTTCAATTGTGCATGATGCAGGCAAATTTTATTAGAAGTATGCATGTATGATAATAACAAAGTATCGGCCAACGCTGTAGAAATGACAATCGACCTTTGGACTCCACCATATTAAATACTACGGAGCCCCTCTGATTACTACTGACTATCTTGTTTTTCGGCGATGTGATTTTTTTTGTTTGAGCTAACAAGGAAATATAATACTCAATAATCGCTCTTGCTATTTCGTCTGCAAATCAATCATTTGCCACCATAACAATCCTTGAAAGTGTGTGAATATAAGGTACTGTGACTCTACGCTCCAGGTATTGTAATCTTTAAATATGTTTTTTTTTGTATTAAGTTGTAAAAAGCGATTTACTTACTAAGCAAATCCCGTAGAAACGGATGAGAACGTAATGACGAAAGGTTTTCGAAACAGTTGAGATTAGTTTCATGTAGGTAGGTGAATGTGAGAGCAATTGCAGATTTCTTATTGTTATTACGTACATACTAAGAAAACGAGTGTCAAAGACAAATAATTACACTGCCAACAACAAAAAATATAAAACAAGATTTAACTTATTCTGTTGTGTTTTTTCTTCGTAGAATCGAAATCTGAAATTTAAAATTAGGTCTAGTTTGCTAGGAAATCAGTGTAACAATACTCAGACTCAATTCACAATATCTTATTATACGGATTGTTCAGTTGTGTGCAAATTTATTGTAGAATAAAATTAAAATTGTTCTGTAAAAAGTTCGGCAACTAGAGTAGCGATTGTTTCGAACCCTGAGCGAAACTTGACTGCGCGCATTCACTTGGCCAAAATGTTGACATTGATACTGTTACCTGTCTCACGCACACGCAGCACTCCGATGACCAACGTTGGCGACAAACGTCGCATTACATAGGGGCGGCGTCGAGTTGCTCACGCTACGAGGTTGCTCTCCGATGACCAACGCTGGCAACATACACCGCATGATGTGGGAGCGGCCTTACGACAACCCAAAGATAAAAATAGCGGTGATACGTCTGGTCCAACGCATTGCATCGCCCCCTTCTGTATAATAAGCCATTACGTTTACTTTTTGGACTCAATTGGATGATTGACAAGTACGTTATGGCTTATGGCAGGTTATGGCAGCCTATAGCATTTTTGATTCTAACATTGAATCTAAAGCATACTAATGGCGGGTTTTTTCAATGCTAGTTTAAACCACGTTTAGGTCTCAAACGGCCGCAGGCCTTCAAGTTCCAGTCGTCATGTTATACCTACGAAAGTATTACAGATATTGTATACAGTATGTCCACGAAAGTCCTCACCATATGGAAAACTTTTTTATTGTGTCTTTCTCAGAAAATTTTATTCTTTATGAAAGTTCTCGGCTCGTATGAAACCAAAACTGCAACAGTCAAATATGTAAATTTCGGTGCCATATACCGAGCGATTCAGAATATATGAATTTGTGATAAGAGTAAAGTACCTTTATTTTCATTATTATCGATAAACTTTATTTGGAAATGTTGTTTAGAAGTAAAAACTATATTCAGATATGAAGTCAGAGCCACCTACCTTGGAAAAAAATATTTTTTCTTTTTTTGTTAATTCTTATTCTTGTGACAAATATTAGTAACTAGTAGATACTAAACGGACCTTTTTAATCTATTTTTTAGAAATTTGAATATTTTTTATATTTTTTTGTTATTTTGGTATGATATCTAATGTCTATTTAGAACTAGCGCAAAATTACTCATTTTCTTGGTGCGAAGTTGTTATTTCACCCTGTAGATATTAACTGCAGCTATTTATTTTTATTCGGTTAATAGTAATGACTGTAGATACATTTATAATAGTAGTTATCTAGTTATCTAGTTACCATCTACAGCGAGCGATTCTCAAGTGGTGGTACGCGCGGTACTACCACTTATGAAGTTTCATTTTCACTGATAATATTTTAATAAAAATAAATAAAACATCAAACATCTATTGTTTCTTGAATTAATTATGACTGACTTACCCGTTATTAAGTTAATAACTATTATGATTATATTGTAGATATTTTAACGCAGGATAAAAACAGGTGTATGTAATACAGGAAAAGAGTTTCAATGAGATGTTCTTCACTGTTCAGTAATATTCAGTAAGATTTTATTGCGTAGCTGAGTAGTCAAATACCTTTAAAGGCGCAGCACAAGACGGAGGGAGGAAAATCCTTTTTTTTCTTCTTTCTTTTTTTCTCAAGTTCTTAACCTATCGAAACAAACTTCGTTCACAAGATGTAGCAATTAGTTAATCTTAAAATATATTCTGTTGACACACGTTTTTACTACACTATTATTTATTTACTCCTAAGGAATCTATGACGTGTAAGCTTTGATAATGCCTGAAACATGTCAGCTACGCAATAGAATCTTACCGAATATTACTGAACAGTGAAGAACATCTCATTGAAAACCTTTGCTGTATTATGATTATGTTAATAATGCTAATTTATTATCTATGAACTTATTTTATTTCTACTACTTACAATTACAAAAATACATATATTAATACAAATTAATTTATGTGCTGTAACTTTTAAAACAATGCTTACACTCCAACAAAAAGTGAAATTGTTTTAATACATGGAGAAAATAGACCGCACAGAGATGTTACTACTATTTTCAATGAAAGACATCCACACAACCAAATTGTCCATTCAACCATTTCCAGCATAATGAAAAAATTAACAGGCTGGGTCTGTTGAAAATAACTTCAAGAAACCCCACAAAAAAATATATTGCCGAAAATAAGGAAACAAGTTTGCCAGTGTTGCAAGAAGTAATCGAGCATAAAACGAGTTCTGTTCGAGAAATTGCTGCACACAGCCAATGCACTAAATCAACAGTACATTGAAAACTAAAACTAAATAAGTATCACCCTAATAAGCCAAAATTTATAAGTACACTAAAATAAAGAGACTTTGACATCAGGTATGACTTTGCCATCTGGTTTGAGGGGAAAACAGAAGAGAACAGATTTCTTTTTATTATTCTTTGGACAGTCGAGGCAACATTTACGTCAAAGCACAGTCACATTCTTCACAAAATTGCCGGTGGTGGGCACATGAAAACCCGATCGTTAGAAGAGAATGCCGAGATCAGTACCATCTTAAGACTAATGTGCTGTGTGGTATTTCGAATAATCAAATATTAAGGATTTTTGTTCGTCAAAATTTAAATGGGGAATTATATCTTCAGTTCCTGATCAGAGCGTTGTCACCTTTTATGGACAATTTGCCGTTAATTCAACGGGCGCCAATTTGGTTCCAGCTTGATGGTGCGCCCATACACAATATAAACTCTGTCAAGAACTTTTTAAATCATAAGTTTGGCCATCGCTGCATAGGTAGAAATTTGGAATTAAGATCCTGGGCACCTAGATCTCCCGAGTTTACCCTGTTAGATTTCTTTTTGTGGGGTTACGTAAAAAATTATATATACAAACACCGACCATTTAGAGATATAAATCATTGAAAGGAAACTATACAACACTATCCTGAACATTCCACCGAAGTAAGTAGTAAGTAATGCGGCCAAAGATGTTTCTAGAAGAATGTGTTTATGCATAGAATAGGACGGAAACCACACACAGAAACAGGATTGATAGATATTTAACAATTCTTGCGATGTCATGTTTTTCTTAATGTGTGTTCATGTATGTATTTTTGCAATTGTAAGTAGTAGAAATAAAATAAGTTCATAAGATAATAAATTAGTATTATTAACATATTCATATTAGTTATTAACTTAATAACGGGTAAGTCAGTCATAATTATATCAAGAAACCACAGATGTATGATGGTTTAGTTATTTTTATTAAATTATTATCAGTGAAAATAAAATTTCATAAGTGGTAGTACCGCGCGTATCACCACTTAAGAATTGCTAGCTGTAGATGGATAACTACTATTATAAACCTATCCACAGTCCTTAATATTAACCAAATAAAAGGTAAGTCACGCTCTTGAATTAATTAGTTATTGTATGATATTAATATCTACAGGGTGAAATATCAACTTCGCACCAAGAAAATGAGTATTTCTGCGCTAATTCTAAATAAACATTGATCATACCAAAATAACAAAAGATATAAAAATGTATTCAAATTTCTAAAAAATATATTAAAAAGATTCTTTTAGTATCACTGGCATTTACTAATATTTGTCACAAGAGTAATAATTAAAACAAAACAAAAAATATTTTTTTTTTATGTAGGTGGCTCTGACTTCATATATGAATATAATTTTTACTTCTAAACACCATTTCCAAATAAAGTTTATCGATACTAATGAAAACAAAGATACTTTACTCGCATCACAAATTCATATATTCTGAATCGGTCAGTATATGGCATCGAAATTTATATATTTGACGGTTGCAGTTTTGGTTTCATCTGAGCCGCCAACTATTATTAAGAATAAAAATTTCTGAGAAATTCATTGAATTTCGATAAAAAAGTGTTTAAAGATGTGCAAATATCGTTCGTCTAATTTAACAAACAACGTAGAAATCGACAAGTATCATGATTCTACTGAAAACCTCGCCTATTCAAAGACAAAATGGCCACCACAAGCGTCTTTAAACTTCTTTCAAGAAGCCAATGTCAACTTTCCATTTCTTCTAAGATCTCCTGATCTCTTCCCCATCGAATATGTGCCGCACATTATCGGTAGGAAGTAATCACCTGATCAGAAACATACATGTCTAATAAATGTGTACCACACTCTGATAAACCGTCAACACATAATTAAAAATAATTTATGGTTTGTTATCAGACTTGTTTGAAATTGAAGTTACAAGCTAAACAACTTCCTACATAAACTATTAGTATCTTCTAGACACTACAAAAGACTAAAAGAAAATAGTTGTGTGATGGATATTGATATAATTAATATACATGCTTAATAAGTACAATAATATATTTCTTCGTCCATTACTTATGTTTATTTAAAGATTTCTTTGATGTGCGCCTTCAATTAATTGTCTATTTTTATACTTTCGGAATTTCAAACAATTGAGAACGTGTGCACAACAAGCAGTTTCGATCGGCAGTAACCTTGAAAAGCGACTTACATAAATTTATGTATCAAACATTTCTCATATGGATAAATGAACAATAATATGTATATGGCTGTGAGTGTTGACCTACCCGCATATCTTCATTCAGACGGACGGGACACTTTTTTACTCGGTTGATCACAGACAAGTACATGAATTAATCGAAATTGACATTAAATATTATGTACTTGCTTTTCTCTGCACCACTGTTGTTGTTTTGTGAAGCATACAACATGCGGTTGGATTGGCTAATTAAAATAAGTATTGCGTAGAAGAAATTTATTCCTGTCTATAAAATAGCCTATGATAATTTGTAGTATTCCGCACGCAAAATTATATTATTACATGTTAATTAAATATACCCTATCCCACAAACGGGTTAACCTATTTAATTCTTTTGCGGATAATGATCTATTTGACATTTCAGTATGGGGTGGGTCGGGTGGAACATAAAATTTTATTTACTATGTATTTGTTTACTCGACCAAGCCTACCTAGATTTAATTGATCACCACCGCGAGTAATAAAATGTTCCATAAAATTTGAGGCCCTGTATATGCCTTTGTCAGTCAGGCCCAATTTTGCATTTTATGATTTTCTATGTCAATCGTTTGCTAATCGTTGCGAGTACATTGTTTTAGTTTGGCAGTACATATCTTTAAGAAAATCGCAAACTGGTTTCCAACTTACATTTTTTATTTATTTTAATTGAAAGTCTTTTATTGGTTTACAAATTATCAATACACATTGATTGGTCATAGATACACATTGAGATAGGTACCTACACGTATTACGTAAATATAAGCACAAATGCATTTTTATGAATCCCCTTACGACATTCTAAGGAATTATGATGATAAGGCATTATTCACAAACAAAACCGATAAAAATATCACTTACAGTGTATATTCAAACTAATGTTTTTATTTTGATTTGCGATCGACCAATATTACTCCCTGACATGAGAACTGGACTTAGTTAAACTGTTGGACAATAGTCTAACGGTACAATTTATCCCACGTCTATTATTACTAAAAGGGTCAAAGTAACCGGAAACAATTTTCGCCGAATATTCCGGCGACAAAGGATATTATTTGACTTTTGGTTTATCATTCCTGACCGGCTACCGTGGATTTCTATCTGGTCTTTTAACCATTACAGAGATGATAATGCAAAAATGTAGTTTGAGAGGTGAGAATTTTTTTTTAGATTTGCGCTAAAATCGGTTGAAATTTTAAGTGTACCTCGAGAAACGTCAGAAAATGTATCCAATCCAATCGGTTGGTTGCTAAGCGACAGTTGTTGACCGAAAATACGTTCAAACCAGTGGCGTGCATTTGTTCATAAGGTGAGAATAAATATTTGTACATGTTTAGTAAAAGATGGGAGTTGCCTTAAAATGTATAAAAATGGTAAATTTACAGTCAAAGTGAAGTGCAAGAGGCACAAGGCATCAAATATCAGGCAACAGAATGATAAGCCAGTTTTTTTTTGTTACATTTTGCGTTGTTTCTTATGATTGATTTGTATTTACTAGCTTTTGACTAATGATGATTTGTTGATCGAAACTTGTCGCCATTCACTAAAAAGTGATCTATAAAACACCATGTACTACCATCCTTAACGATTTACAAAGGGCCTAAAAAATTTAATAAAAAATCAAATAATTCAAAAGTGGTAGAGCTTGACAGCTCTTGTTTTTTTCTTTCAATTTCAAGAAGATCGCAGGGAATACATTTTTTGGCGGTTACACTAGGACATGAATGCGGAAATAGATTAAGAGAAGCGCTGATTTTATGGATGGCGGGCCGGATAAATTTATGACGCCGGCCGGATTTGACCCGCGGGCCACCACTTCTGCATCCCTGCAATAAGCAAATATGGTCCCATATACAGGTTAAATTTAAATTTCAGGGTATTTCATTTAGGTGCTTCGTCTCATTGATATCTTGCCATTCCAAAGTGTAATTATAATAACGATGACCAATCAATACTTCTATTTACAAGTCACATATAATAAGTTCATTGCATACTTATCTATGATTATATAATCCCTACCATGATACACACTGATGATTATGATGACAGCAGTTCGTTTGAATAATGACTTGTGACAAACACATTCAAAATATTTTATATGAAATTGAATTTATAAGTCGTAGATAAAACGTTGTACCTACTTGGCATATAGCGGATAAAAATCGCTCGCATGTTTACACGCTCGCGTCTAAACGTCATGCTCGCGATTTATATCTTTAATTATGTGCTCGTCAAATAATATAATATTATTAATTAACTTTTCTTTTTGTTAATGTAGGATATTTATCTTCCTTGTCCTATCACTACTCTTTTTCTGTATACATCTTCATTCTAGTTACTCCTGTAAGTTTACTTATTGTTTAAGATATTTATTTCTATGTGATAAAGTTGAAAAAATTGACATGATAAATAACAAATCACTCCATACATATTACGTATCATAGTAAATATCAACACTTGAAATGTAATCATATATTTAAAATTAGTGTACCTACTTGCTGACACATGGATGTTGTGTGCAGCATACTTGCGAATACATGCCATAATCGTATTATATTCAATAGATAATGGATGTGTTTTTGCTTGAAAACAAAGAACAAAATGACTGTAGGAATGCCATTTGCGGCGTTTTCCAACCCGATCAACGTCGAATAAAGTGCGAATGTTTCATTGCTGTAATCGGTTTAACAAGATAAATTCTTGCGGATGTAAATCATTCGTCTGTGTTGGGTCACAAATCTGGATCAATAAGGCCGTTCAAGTTACTGACTTGGAATGGTATCGCGGCAATACTTAATACGGTATCATCAGTGTAAATTCATAGAAATTCGTATTAGAAACATATCTTATCACACAATGATGGCGGTGTATGTCAATATCGGAATCGGCAGATAAATAAATTTGTTTCGTATCGCTTTATGGTCATAACATGATTATAATTAAGTATTTTAAATGTGTAGGCTATTTGCTTTAGCCTAATTTACTAATAGCCTCATTCTTTTACTTGCAAAACGTAGCATGTAAAATGATCTTAATAATAATAATGCAAAATTATGATAATCTGATACGTATAATATTTAATATATGTATACTTAATCATATGCATACGTACATAGTAAACTTATAATATCCCTACTGGGGCCGGCGGTAAGTTGGACAGATATGAAAATCATTTTTATCAATTTCCAAGAAAATGTTATTCTACAAACAATAATGAAGTTTGGAGAAGAGCTAATAGATAAAAAATGCATACTCTCAACCATACTCTTGATGGTAGTGTTATTTTCGTGTTTTCCAAATATATGTCGTTGCCATTGCAATTTAAAATCACCCTCGGGGCATAAACATCCGTGTCATGCCCTTGGTACAATAAATAACTACTATCTACGACTCTCATATAATAAGTTCATTGCATACGTATCTATGACTGTAAAATCCCCATCATTATATTATATTATAATCATATATTATATATCATTATAATTATCATTATATTATAATCATTATAGTGACACAAGAGCGTTGTATAATAATGACAGTTCGTTCAAATAATGACCTCATTATTTGACCGCACTGTCATCACTATACAACGCTAGAGTCAAAGTCTGTCAAAACCTACGTGAATGGCAGTTATTTGACAGGTCGCCTCGCCATCGCATTGACAAGCACATTTAAAATATTATGCATAAAATGGAATTTGAGTCGTAGATAAATCGTCGTATTTGACTCGCACATAACTCGCCTACGGCTCGCGTGTAATTACATCTTAGATACCTGGGCAAAAACTGCTTCTTAACGCCCGCGCGATATGTCAAATATATCAAATATTTGTCATTCAAATTGTAAATATTAAATCGTCAATGTTAATTCTTGGCGATTAAGGTTCCTCTGTTTGACAATTAATTGTCTGTATTGTCCCTCAACTCCGAATTCTTTGTATAGTTATTCAACTCCGTAGATAGGCATGTCGCTTGATTACGTCAAAATATTTATTAATAATCAAATTCGAGGATCAAAACCATTGTAGGACATAAAATTTTTTACGTACCACGGGTATTACTTGATGATTATACCCTCGGGCGACTTACAAACCTGGATGGCCTATCGGCGCTCGAGCTTTTTAAACGGTCACCCTCGGGGCATAACGAGAGAAATCACTATTCTGTAATATTTATAATATTCTGTGAATTAGTTACATATTTTTGAAGTTTATGAAGTATAATGTTTGGACCACATGTATTTTACATAAAATAAATATCTATCTATCTATTTTAGCAATCGCTATATGTTTCGTGTCCTACTGAGCACTTCTACACGCGCTATAGGAAATGAGAAATAAATTACACAATTGACAATCAAATCAAACTCCAAAAAACTCAATTGTAAAAACTTACATTTTGTCAGGCGCTGCCCGTGGAGAACAAAACAACAGACAAAGGTTACAAACAAACATATATGAGACTGCAGACAGTTTTTAAAATATATATTTACGATTGTCAAAACATCAGCGTTTGGCCTGTAGTGCCAAACTGACATTAGAATGAAACTATTGGGCAAATCTTGGCTTACTAAGATGCAGACACGACCGATCTCAATCAAATACAATTTGCTCATGCAACTAAACTTTTAATTATGCAAAAAAATGTCGTAGAAATTAGTTATTCAGAATTTCCTCTACTTTAATTAATGATTTAAATTTTTTGACGAAATTACAGAAATGGCGGCTCATTTGCAAAATCCTTGAAAAAGGCTTAGAGTAAAAATTCATTTCCTTGGACCCTTTTGAACCAAAAGCTTTTCAGCTCTAAGTTTGGTCATAAAACCTCTAAATATGAAGTTTCGTCCCGATACCTTTAGTAGTTTCTCCGGAATCATTCAACGAAATACTAACATATATATACATATTTCATTATACTAATTCATATTTAATAACAATCAAATTCATCAATTATCATCGTCAACCGTACTTAAAAAGAAATCACTCGCAATCAGTATTATGTAAATAAATAATTAATGGTTCTAAAATTTTGTCAACGATTACATCTAATTAGTCATTTTTTTGCTACTTAGTGACGTTCTTCGCTTATGCTGATCGTTACTTTTTGACTGGCTTTGTAACAAAAGGGGATTGACGTCCGTCAACAATGCGCAACAGAATTGCTCGGGGTGATTTCGCTATGAAGTCACGCTTCTTCGTGTTTGTTACACGACAAAGCTCCGGCTTTGTAATATAATGTATTCCTTTGAGATTAATATGCTTCATCAGATATATAGTGACGATTGTTGACATCGTTGGAAACCCTGAACAAGACTTAAATTTGCGCAAATTGTGCCCAAGGTCTGAATTTGTTTTTATTAAAAAGAGAGCATGTATTATAGAATTTCAAAATCATCAACATTTGCAACTGTCGCTGGTCTACCTCCTGCCATTTTGGGGCTGGAAAGGAAAGAAACAAAGAAAAGCTATTGTACTTCTTGCTAAGAAGCGGTGCCCTTCGAAACGTATATACCTATAAAAGCCACGGGGATAAAAATTTTGCCGCGTATATGGGCGCAATTCCATAACACAAGCTGTGCGTTTAAATTTGAATAAATAGACTATACTGATAGTGCCAGTAACATTAGTTACTTAATTATTAAAAAAATTTCAAGGTAAGCATAATTAACCAGTCGATAAATTAACGCCGATGTATGGAATTATTTTGTGGGGCACAATGTCACTTATTATCTACGTATTATGTTGTATAATGTATATTATGCCAACCCGAGCTTAAGATGTATACGGCAAATAAGTCTGGAATCGGCCTTGGAATCTCCAATAAATAATAATTACAGAATACTAAATAAGAGACATCATGTCGTAGAGCCCATGATTAATGGTTCATACTCTTCTAGCGACGATGTGCCAGTTGCATAACTGTTGTGTGTTCAATAGATATTTCATTCATTGTTGCCGTTGCAGGTTCTGTGACCTTGCGGTGTTCACTTTCAGGGGAAATGCACATTTGGCACCGTACATATGTTGTAACGTAAGAATTTCCTTTCTGCTAATCGCAGCTGCAAGCCATGTGAAGCGGTTTATTCACACTAGGGCAAGTAAGAAGAGACAAGGAAATATTCCATTGATATGACGCTTCATGACTCAAGTCGATATAATTAATTGGTGTTGTTAGGCAAATAATTACTGTACAATTTTTTTTTGCTCCTTGACATGTTTCCACGTGTTTATCTTTAGCATGTTAGGCAATAGCACATGTTTAAGGATGATTTTGTCAAAACTCATGCACAATAGCTCCTATATATGTAATTATGCAGTGTACGTACTAATGCGTTTTTTTTTGTTTCAGCAGATTCAGATATGACCATGGCTGGCAATAATTCGCTAGCCACATCTCTAAGCGCCACTGGGACAACCACAGTGGCAGCTTTGAGTCAACATTGTGCCATATGTGGTGATAGGGCAACTGGAAAGCACTATGGTGCTGCTTCCTGTGACGGCTGTAAAGGATTTTTTAGAAGATCTGTCCGTAAAAACCATTTATATACGTGCAGGTAAATATCCCCAAGAAATGTTTGTAAAATAGATGTATAATAAGTAATAACTTCCTATACAGAGTGTTTCATAATAGCGTGCTAATTCTCAACGGTGTTACTCCGTGGGTGACTATAAGCAAAAAGGTGCATATCAAATCCACAAACGCTTTATTTTTGATAGGGTTATTTTTAACAAAAACTACTTATACGCCACGGGTTCTTTTGAAAATAATTACGATTGTCATAACTGCGCTTTATGTCTTAGTAAATGACATAACCATAATCAAAATTACGTTTTGACTGTTTACGTTTTATAAGATCATACATTTTTACTTTATCATACGCAGTATGATGAAGTATTGTAATCGTGCCGAAAAGAAGTTTGTGATTTTAGCGGAAATAGGTCTTTTTGGGTCCCCTGATCATTTTTGACCAAGGTACAAAAAATGTCTGTGTGTGTGTGTGTGTGTATGTGTGTATGTGTGTACTCGATTTTTGTGGCGACGATTCCGGAGAAACTACTAATGGTATCGGGACGAAACTTCATATTTAGAAGTTTTATGACCAAACTTAGAGCTGAAAAGCTTTTGGTTCAAAAGGGTCCAAAGGAACTGGGTATGTACTCTAAGCGTTTTTGAAGGATTTTGCAAAGGAGCCGCCATTTCTGCAAACTCGTCAAAAAAGTGAAATCATAAATTAAAGTAGAGGAAATTCTGAATAACTAATGTCTACGACATTTTTTTTAAAATTAATAGTTTAGCTGCATGAGCAAATTGTATTTGATTAGGATCGGTCGTGTCTGCATTTTAGTAGCCAAGATTTGTCCAACATTCATTCTAATGTCAGTAGGTATATACTGTCAAACGCTGATGTTTTGACAATCATAGATATTTTTACGAAAAAAATCTGTTCTGCAGTCTCATATATCTTTGTTTGTGACCTTTGTATGTTGTTTTATGTTCTCCACGGGCCGCGCCTGACAAAATGTGAGTTTTTACAATTGAGTTTTTTGGAGTTTTATTTGATTGTCAATTGTGTAAGTTATTTCTCATTTCCTATAGCGCTTGAATGAGTGCCCAGTAGGACACAAAACATGTAGTGATTGCTAAAATAAAAGAAAATTAAGGAATCCGACTACTTTTTATTGTATTAATAATAGCTTATGTGTCTAAGACAGCTCTACCTGCACTCTGTACTGAGTTAATAAGTACATATTCACATTCTTATTTTACACGGGGCGGAGATATGGGTTTGCCTTATGGAGGGAGCAAATCGATTGTCCAGAGATCATTTCTGAGTGTTGCACCAAAGATATGTAATATGTTTGTGGTTTATCTGAGGAAACCCGGGGTTAACGTGTTGGGTGTACTTTCGTTGGACAGAGATATGTTTTGCAGCCATTCTAGGGAATTTATTTGTTCGATGAGTATTGATGGGTTGGTGTAGTTTGTGCTAAGGAGGGATGGTTTTCCGATATTTTTTCTTTGTTCCGGTTTCGCAATCTGTATTATATGATTTGTTAATTTTATTTTTCTTGGGCTTCGTGCGTATGCGTACTCATTAAATTAAAGCCACCCACAATTGTTCATTCAATGCAGTGGCATGTCTAACCGATCTTTATTCGCTCATTTTGTATTTTGTATTGTGTTTTTCATTTTGTATAGTGTTTCTCTTTTTGTGAATAAAGATTTATTATTATCCGTCAAATCCTGGCTAACCAGCTTTATTTTAATGCAGATGCAACCGATCTCAATCAAATAGAATCTCATTTACTATTAATTTTATAAATAGTATGATAAAGTCATGTGCCTGGCCAAATCAGATTTTTGCATTCCGATTCTACCAAAAAAAAAAAAAAAACATTCCTGAATCGGTTGTTGGATTTTTCGAAGAAAGTTATCAAATATTTTTCTAATAAGATAATAATTGTGGTATGCTAATATGTTGTAGTTAGCAGTAAACAAATATGTCTTGAAAAAAAAAAAATGATTTTGTTAATACAAGCAAGTAACGACGAAAATTATGAAAAAGTACTGCTGAAAACTACTGTTGAAAAAGTACTCCTGAACGAAAAAATACAAAATAAGAAACACTCTTGTTAAATGGACGCGGGCCATCTGATTATGTGCTCTGAGTATTTACCACAATACTTGTCTGAGGGTTTATACGCAACCTCTTAATTATGCATTAATTAGGGTTTCTCTATTACTGGAGATTTATAGTTACTGATAAAACAGTAATTTTGCAGTAATTTTACCGGTAAATTTCGATAAATTTGAAAATAATAGGTAATTTTTTTTCTGTTCCTATTCATGAATAAATTCATTATCATGGCAATTTATGTTAGAAAATACTAACCATTCTTCACACACATGACAAACATTTCATTCCTGACATCATATCCCGCGAGTCGTGAGAAATATTTCATTTCCCTTTAGACTAGACCAGGCAATAGAGATTTTTCGTGACAAAAATACTAGCAGGAAGCCAATGGTCCCAGGTCACGTGGAACAGTCCGTAGATGTATCGTGATGTGTTTCCTACACGCAAATATCATTTCTTAATTTATTATAAACAAAAAACCTAAAAAAATCGTGTTTTGTTTCGTTTGTGAAAACAGAACCGATGGAGCAATCTTGATGCTTTCAACAGACGAATTGTAGAGAATGAAAAGATGAAAAAAATGAACCCTGCACGGACTCGATTGAATTTATATTAATGGAGGAAATTCGGAAAAACAGGTAAAGCCTGCGTTTTGTCAAAAATTCATAACTCTGCCGTTTTCAATGTTGTTGCGGAGGCTTTTCGCGTGAAAGTACCGATTGTTACGTACTTTGAGTGTGGACAACCCAGACGTTTTCCGATGACTAGTTTTCGCAGTTTTCGGTCATGTTTGTAAGCATTGTTCACCTATTTCGCAACATTTTAACGCAAAATCAGAATAGACGTTTTGTAGCACAATACTTCTAATTTCAAAATACATAAAAAAATAAAATCGGTCGCATCCAGGATCGCCGAAACATATTGCATAAAAATATTCAAATCGCAATTGTGCAAAAGCTAATCATCGGACAACGCCTGGGTTGTCCACACTCAAAGTACCCATCAATCGCTACTTTCACGCGAAAAGCCTCCGCTACAGTTTTGAAAATGGCGGAGTTATACATTTTTGAAGAAATGCAGATTTTGCCGAATTTTCGAATTTCCTCCGTTAATATTAAATCAATCGAGTCCGTGCAGGGTTCATTTTTTTCGTCTGTTCATTCTCTACGATTCGTCTGTTGAAATCATCAAGATATTTGTTCAGTTTTTACTGGCGGAAACCGGAAAAACACGATTTTTGGGGTTTTTTGTGTATAACATATTAAGAAATAATATTTGCGAGTAGGAAACACACCACAATACATCTATGGATTTTCCACGTGACCTGGGACCGTCGGCTTCCTGCTAGTATTTTTGTCACAAACTCAGCCATTTTCTGCACTATTTATTTATTTATTTATTAATAGGTGTACAAACAGGCGGACGCCCAAACAGTACACACAAATACAAAAGAGACGTATTATAAAAATTATACAATGGTTGGAAGTAATACTAAATAAAATAGAAAAAGAGATAACACTCAAAAAGAAACATTCAGGGTACAAAATTGGTTGTACATACAAATCAATTTAAGGAGAGATTGCCTGATCAACTTGTGTTTTGAGAGACTGGTTGTTATGTTCATCAATATTTATGCTGGGAAAATGACATACAAGTACACTGATTGACAAGATGTATATTAATAATTGAATTATATAAACTGACGTTGCTAACATAAAGTACATTGTTATGACTAACGCACACTATTCTAATTCTATGCTAAATTATTCTTCATTTCCTCGCGCCTTAAGATTTTCTATTGTGGGTAACGATCTGGTATTTTCCGTGTCCTGGTGCTACGGCGAAGACAAACTGATGTTGGCTCGCTGGAGACACTATCGCGTACCGGAATCAGATCATTGTTTGATGCACGAGAATCTGTTACAAGAATGTCGCTACTATGAGTTACGGGACTGTCAGTATTCTTTAAATTACTTTGAATTACGTCACATTGTTTTAAATCTGTTTGATTCATTACGTTTTGGTTTATATTTGAGTTTGATTGGTTTGGCGGAGATATATTAGTTAAAATAGGGTTATCAACAAGTGATAGATCATCATGGCGATCACGTATGTGATCGGCGTGTCTTCTTCTTTCGACTCCATCCTTTGTGATGAGTTTATATGAGTACTTGTTTGTACGATCTACAATCTTGGCTGGAGCCCATTGTTTCTCTATGTTGGTGCGTACATAAACATTATCACCATGTTCAAACTGTCTATTATGGTTTCCGTCATTTTCAAGCTCATATTTGATATTTTTGTATCTCAAGTTTGCTTTCGTATCAGGTTTAATGTTGTCGAAAATCGATGTTAAGCGACGTCCAAAAATCATTTCATTCGGACTTTTATGAGTAGTATTATGTGGTATATTGCGGTAGTTAAACAAGAAGTTTTGTAGACGCTGAGTTTGTGTCTGATCATCATTTCTACTGCTAGCCATTCTTGTTTTAAATGTTCGTACAAAGCGTTCGGCTAAACCATTCGTTCGGGGATGATAAGGCGATGATGTAATATGTCGAATGTTTTTCTTCGCACAATAACGTCGAAATTCCGCCGATGTAAATTGACTTCCATTGTCTGAAACTATTATTCGTGGTAAACCAAAATTAACAAATATTTCATCCAATGCGTTGCAGAGAGTATAGCTTGTGATCGTTTTCATAGGTTTAACATCTGTCCATTTTGATAACGCATCTACTACCACCAGCCAATATTTATCTTCAAAAGGTCCTGCAAAATCAACATGCAATCTCTCCCATACATTATCAGGAATTTACCATGAATAAATAGGCATTTCTGGTTGTTGTTGTCTGTTACTCTGGCAGTTTCTGCAGTTTTTAACAAAATTTTCAATATCGGTGTCCATACCCGGCCACCAAACGTAATATCGTGCCAAAGCACGCATGGCTACTATGCCCGGATGTCCAGAGTGTAATAATCTTAATATATGATTTTTGAGATTACCTGGAATAACTATTCTTCCTTGCCACATTAAGATGCCATTTTCAATAGAGATCTCGTCACGTTTTACGTAAAACGGTTGTAGTTCTTTTGTGATGGTGTATCCCCACGAGCGTGTATGTACTAATCGCTTTACGTTTTTTAATACCTTGTCTACTCCTGTTTCCTTTCGTAATATCTCTTCTGTTAAGTCTATATCACCTAGTTTTGTGTTATAGCTATCGTCATAAACCTTTAGTATACGTTGTTCTTCGTGTGATAATTTTTCGTGTTTATTAGGAAAGCGTGATAGAAAATCAGCTACTATATTATTCTGTCCTTTACGGTACATTATGTCGTAATTGTATTCGTTTATATATAATGCCCAACGAATTAAGCGATTATTAACCAATTTTGGAAGTGTACGTTTTGGTCCAAACAAATGCTCTAAGGGCTTGTGGTCCGTTATTAACGTAAATTTATTTCCACGCAAATATTGGTCGAATTTTTTAACAGCAAAGAAAATTGCAAGAGCTTCTCTATCGATGACAGAATATTGTTGTTCCGCATCATTTAATTTTCTAGATGCATATGCAATTGGTTGATCCTCGTGTTTTCCGTTGACGTGAAATAAAACAGCGCCAACTCCTTGTTCGCTAGCATCACAAGCGAGGTGTAAACGTTTATTTGCGTCATATGGTACCAAAGCATTTGCATTAAGTATAGAGTTCTTAACCTTTTCAAATGTATTGTCTTCATCGTGACCCCACTTCCATCTGTTATTTTTTCGTGTCAGACTATGTAAAGATGCACACATGTCACATACTGTGAAGATTTGGGATAAATCTTTCATAGAAGTTAACTAAACCAAGGAACGATTTTAGTTCTGTAATGTTTTTTGGCGCTGGTGCGTTTTTAATAGCTGCCAATTTACTAAACGTTGGTTTAATTCCCTCTCTGCTAACTTCATGACCTAAGTACTCTATTTTTGGTTTCATAAAAGAACACTTATTTAATTGTACGCGCATGTCAACGCTGCGCAAACGTCGAAATACTTCTTTAAGATTTTCTAAATGCTTTTCATCTGTTGGTCCTGTGACGGCAATGTCGTCAAAATAAACGGCTACGTTATCAATCCCACTTAGAAGGTTTTCTATGTATCGGCAAAAGATTGCTGGCGCGTTTACAATCCCAAATGGTAATCGATTGTATTGAAAGTAACCTTTGTGCGTTGAAATAATTAAATATTTTCGTGATGCTTCGTCTACTTCGAACTGTAAGTAGGCATCTTTAAGATCAATTCTTGAGTAACTTAATCCATTGGCCAGCTTTCTTCTCAAGTGGTCAAAAAGTGGTACTGGGTGTTTTTCTGCAATTAAAACAGGGTTGATTGTTCTACGAAAATCGCCGCAGATTCGTATGGTTCCGTTTTTCTTTGGTACGTTAACTGTTGGTGTTGACCATTCAATTGGTTGTTTCATTTGGATCTACAGGAGATAAAATTCCTTCTTTAACAAGCCGTTCTAGTTCAGTTTCAACGCTTTTTTGAATTCCAAACTTAATAGGACGTGCTGCTATATGTATTGGCGTGGCATTTTCCCTAATATGCAGTTTTACATTGTAGTTTTTTACTTTACTTTGTAAGTTGTCAAATAGTTCTGCATTATCTGTAAGAAGTTGTTTAAATTCTGCGTTGTTTACTGTATGAAAATTGTGTTGGTTGGTTGTAGTAATTGAATACACATGTTCTGGAAAAGGCATATTAAAAGCTTCGCTCCAAGTTAATCCGAACAACATTGGGTCAGCATTATCAATAACAACAACTGGAAGTCGTTTAGTAGTTCTCCCAACTGTAACATCTACTTGTGTTTTCCTCCTTGGGTTAAGTTTAAAATTTCCGTATGTTTTTAACTTTGGAGGTTCTGATAGTGGTGGTCTTCCTATTTTGTACCAAAATTCATTACTGATAATGGAGTGTGATGCACCTGGATCCCAATCCATTGTACACTTCGAATTGTTAATTGTTACGTTAATTTGTTTTGCTCGAGTGTTCGATGATGTTTTAAAAATCTGTTCGTGATCGTCCGTATACGTGTTGTATTCGCCGTCTGTTTCTTCATTTTCAATGTTGTGTATTTTTTGATTTGACCCGTTAATTTTTGTATTGAATCCCTGTTCTCTGTTAAACGGTTTTAATTGAGCTTTACCCGTTTTTAAGCATAATTTTTCGTAATGACCTTTTATATTGCATGCTTTACAAATGTGTTTATAAGCTGGGCAACTGTTATTTAAATGTTTAAATTTACCACATCGTTTGCATTGTTTATTGTTTAATATAAATACGTTATTGTTTGTTGGATATGATTTCTGTTTATTTTTGTAATTAGTTTTTGTTTTAATTTTGTTAATATTCATGCCGTTGTCATCGTAGTCCTTTTCAGCTGCTTCGCGCGCTTGTGCAACTTCGAATACTTGGGCAAATGTTACTTCCTGTTCTATATCATTTACTGTTGCTTTTAAATCAGGCCATCTTTGTTTAAGTTCAATTTCGAGTCGTTTATGATTTAAGCCGGTTGCAAATCGATCGCGTAATTGCCTTCCTAACATTTCGCCTTCGTATCCGCAATGTTGAGCTATTTCTTTTAGTTTACTAGCATAATTTTCAAATGTTTGGTTTCTTAGACGCGTGCAATTCCAAAAATTTGTTAATGCTTTAAATCTTGTTGTTTTGACTTGAAATAGGCTTAAAAATTTTTTAGAAATGTCTTTATATGTTTGATTTTCAAAGTTAATTTCATTGTTAGCAAAAGTTATTTTTAATTCTCTGAATGTCTCTGGTGTTAAGCACGACACAAAGAGTTCACGTTTTGCGTTTAAGTAATTCACATCACCTGGTTTGTCTTCCAATCCCCACATTCGACACTGTGCCTCGAAGTAATCGATGAATGTTTCTGCTGTTGTGTTGATGTCATATTTTTCGCATTTGAAGTTCTTGATGATGTTTTTCACTTCGCTTTCACTCTTGTTGCCTGGTTGCTCTCTTGCGATGTGTGGACGGGCCAGTTCTTGAAGTATTTTGGCAATTTGTTGCTGTTGTTGAGCTTGAACTTCCAGAAATTTTGCAAACTGATCACTGTTCATGTTTGATTTGTGGGTTGTCAGTTTTCGCGTGAGGTTATAGTAGGTACTCTACTGTATGCTTTTTGCTACTCTGTGGTGACTGCTACCATAAACTTAATAGTTCATTATCCTCGTCGCCAGTATGTTATGTTCATCAATATTTATGCTGGGAAAATGACATACAAGTACACTGATTGACAAGATGTATATTAATAATTGAATTACATAAACTGACGTTGCTAACATAAAGTACATTGTTATGACTAACGCACACTATTCTAATTCTATGCTAAATTATTCTTCACTGGTTCACAACGTCGCTTTGTGACAAGCGCATCATGAGCGCAGCTAACAATTTTAATCTGTCAAAACCCAGTAATACCGTCATAGTGACATACACCACACCCGTCTCATTGTATGTCGTAGAAAAAGTATAGTATTCCATTCGCAAATAATGGCAATTACTTCACGAACTTTGTTGTCGTGAGCAATTGCTTACATTACTTGCTCATAGAGTAATATATACTATTTTTTTCTAATTTTAATATGATTTAATCAAGAAAACGATAAAAATAAATAATACTCAAGATTGACAATATTATAAAAAAACATCAAAAAGAAATAAACCTAAACACGTGTAGCATTCTACCTACATAATCTACAATAGTTTAGTAGTATTATTATAATTTTGATTTAAAAAGACGAATTTAAGAAACTCAATGAAATCCAGGTTTTCATCCGACAGCCCAGATCGTTGTCATTGCTCAATGTATTTTCAGCAGTTTTTAAAAAAGTCCCACGTTGCTATGACTTGCCGTTTGTTTACAACACATCGGTATTTATTTGCATTGCTATACTGCAATGCTAAACATATTTGTTTCAAGAAAATCAGCTTCAATATCTTTGTAAAAAGCGCACTTTGATTATCACATGATTGTCAATTATTAAAAAGTATTCATTTGAACTGATCGATTCACGCTTCATTGTATAAATTTATTGAAAACAAATCTCCTTATTTCGGAACAAATAAAATAAAAATAATATGAAAAAGAAAAATAAACAGTAACGCAAAAATTGCTAAACATTACCGGTAAACGGTAACGGTATTTACCGGTAGAGGCACCCTAGTATTAGTCTACATATTATATAATTTCATAAGACTATAAGAAACTTACCTACTCATTAATACACATATTTAAACAAGTTTGGCATTATGCAAAACTGTATAATTAGAAAAAAAATTCCAATAAAGGCACCAGTTACGTCATTATTATGCAAAACTACAAGTAAGCAATGACATGTTTTCCTGTTAGTATTATATAATTTACGTGACCTGTCTCCGAACATAGTTTCTAAGCTATGTCCAATGCCCATCGGCAAACCATTAAATGTAATTGCTTAATAAGGCTAATTTACTTTTTTATTTTAATTTGTCTCCTCACTGATGGATGAAGTAGGTCACTGCGAATGAGATAGAAACAACAAATTATGTCTTAATTTTACTGTACAACCACCATAATAGACGGAATTTCTGCGATAACTCTTGCATTCGCGCAATACTGCCATCCAACCGGGAAAACGATGTATCTCCACTCAAAAAATCGCCAAAATTTTTCTGTTGTAATGAAACACCACGCAGATTTTTTACATTTGAAAGGATTTACCTTAGTCTAGCACGTTGCCTAACAATTTGTAAAATATTGGAAAATATTTAAATGTCATTTTTGTACATACGGCACTTCACCAGGGAGGGCAGAATATAGCTGTATCCACGTAGTTTGTAAAGCTGCTCATCCCACAAACGTATGCATTCTGTGAGAAAATTATTTACATTATGTACTGCAATAAGGTTTATACATTGTAACCCGGGATATATGTACGAATATGTATGCCTTTTTCATTGTGTTTCTATAACTATGTACAAACAAATTACCATTTTTTAAATATTTTTTATCTTAAATAATTCGACAAGATTTACTAAATAAATTTGAATGCAAAATAACTTGAATAATTTTAGTCGTACACCTACAAAACTACTGTTCATATACATATTGTTTATGTTGCTGATTATAAATGTTAGATAAAAAATAACTAACTGTCAAATATTGCATATTTATACCACAGAAACCATAAAAATACACTAGAACGCGTAGGAACCTACTGCGCATACAATTTTGTGGATTCACAGTGGACCCCCACCTAATGTAGCCAGTGCGATAGAATCGCTTGTCTTTGTTTATATATTGCGCAAGAGAGATAGTGTTATGGTTTTGCTCTTAGTGGCGTTTTGGAAGAATGGTGACTTATACAGTCCGATCTAAAAGTATGGTGTCCTAATTTAGGTATATCATGAAGTTGCATTACTTGCTCCAATACGAATGAAAACAAAAATAATCAAGTCAATCAATTAACATTTAATGCGTTAGTACAATAATATAATGTTTGACTTCCTCAACACTTATTTATTAATTTTATTTTATTATGTCCCTACATGTGATACGCCATTGGCACAAACGCGCCCCTATTGAGTTGTAGTCGTAAACACAACAATGCACCAACATGGCTCATTTTTCAATGAAGATATCCACAAAAAACTGAAATTTTAACATATCGTTTTTAATTTTTTATTCAAAACCAAATGTAGCTAGACATTTGAAACAAAAACATTCTACAGGTACTCTTTAACAAGGAATGCAGTGTCATTTTTAAATTTGAAATAACATCAAAGATGGCGGCGTAACCATGGCCAACTTTTGTTTTTCTTATGGGCGCCATATTGAATTTTGGCATTTTCCGATGCTCGTGTTTTTTCTCATTTCCGCAATGTATAACATGTTACCATTCTATTTAAAAATAATGGTGTAATAATCAAAAAACCTTCAGGTACCCAACTGGAGCTTGGTTACAGACCGCCGGACACGTTGCCAAGCAACACCAACAAAATGCACTTGGATCAAGCGGCGCCCTCAGCGTTAGGTTTGCCATTTAACCAAATAAACCTTAATTGTGGTTGATTGTGGATGTAAAATGCCGTTTACCAATAACGAAAAGCGTGATATAATAAGGGTTTATTATTGTTCTTATTATTGCACGGAAATTTAGCGGACCATGGATCGTATAGTAAACCCTGCAATTCTTATAATCTTCATGGAAATGTTGAAACTAAACAAAGAGGTATTTTAGGAATGGTAAACGTTAAATTACCATAATGGTCAAGGGTTCAAACTCCAAAGTCGACTTGGGAGGGAAATCCAAAACAAATATAATTAATATTTTTGTATTGGATGATAGATATACAAGTTTAGCTTAGTCATCGATTTTTAATGCAATCTAATGATGGGAATAAAGTTAAAAATAGTAATTATGATAAACTGTTGATTGTGTTGGTGAGAATAAATTCTAAACACTACACATTTTTCAGTTATAAGCGGACTCAAACAAATGCATTGAAGGTCGATCTATGTGCACATTTACAGTTACATATTTCTTCGTACTTGTATTTTGCATTGTCATGGGCGTATAATACGATCGAGATAATTATAAATGTTATATTATATTGCTGAATGTTATTATGATCAACACGCTTGTGACTATTATTTTTTTTTACCCGCAGTTATTACATTTTCTTTGTCTGTAAACTTTCCTGATCAAGCTTTTTGGTGTCGTATTGTATTGAGGTCTATGACGCATAATTTTGTATAATAGTTCTTTGTGACAAATCGACGTAATGCATTAATCACAATACTATCTGTACTATCATAAGCATATTACACATTTGGTAAAGAACGTGTCAATGTTTTCTTGATATGTAATTTTCATTCTAATACCAGAAAAGGCATACAGTGACTGCGTTTACCTCACACGCTCTATCGATTTAAATTTGAGAGATCTGATGTCAACTCATGTCAAATCATTCCCAATGAAAATGGTCCATCGTCTATAGTCTATACGCAATCGATTTGCTATTTGATTTTTTTTGATTATTTTTTGACGTTTCTTAAAACCAATGAAATGCTTCTTTATTTGTCACAAGGGTAAGTTCCAACCAATTATGTCATTATTATAGTGGGAATAAATCTCTTGTGATTATTCTCGGGAATAATCACTGTAGCTTTTATTTGTCTAGCAACTGTCAGATAATATATTCACAATGTGTCAACGATATTTTCATATATTGTAAGTAATATTAATTAAATAAAATTTTTCAATAATTTTATGATAGTTTTATTGATCTTTTTTATTGTAAAAATTTGTGAATCAAAAAATAAT
Source organism: Melinopterus prodromus (assembly GCA_964023965.1). Lineage (NCBI taxonomy): Eukaryota > Metazoa > Arthropoda > Insecta > Coleoptera > Scarabaeidae > Melinopterus > Melinopterus prodromus. The sequence goes on along the minus strand of OZ030391.1, from coordinate 41,678,170 downwards.
CTAGTCAAATATAACTCGAGAGTTCCATAAATTAGAAAATAATTTGACAGATTTTGTTCAAACTTGTTGCCATTTGGCAATAGCCACTCGAGCCCTGCGGGCTCTCGTGACTATTGCCTGGCAACAAGTTTTCAAACAATCTGTCAAATTATTTTCAATTTATTCTCACTCTCTTGTTATATTATTACTGAAAATTTCCGTGTTTCTCTGAAATGTATTAGGGGAGCATTTAGGGCTTTTAACAGATCTACAAATAAGAAGTATGTTACATATAGCAACAAGTGCCGTATTATAAGAGTACAAGCCATATCGCTCTGCGCCTCAACCCCGAGACTCCTATACCAAAAAGCTTCCCAACATGCTTAAACACATGCATATCGGCATTCGGCACCCCCTAGTTAGTGTTCACCCACACAAAAAATTTTCCTCAGCAGGCCGTTGATTACACTACGTATTTTGCAGTTTTATCCGCTATAAGCACAAATGAACACAAATGCATAGTTTAAGCTTAAACAATAAACTTGAAAACTTCTTGTATTTGTGTTTAACCTTTAAGCTGAAGAAGCAACCAAATTTATAATGTAGACATGTCACAAATTGTATACTAATAATACAACAATATTACAAAAAATAGTACTGTTGTTAAATTTCTTGTATCCCTTTTACAATTTCGCTTGGAGACTAAACACAAACTATTTGTGCCACCACCGGAAGGTTCTTTCATTATCATCAAGAAATGCATCATGTGGTCACGTAGAACTTGGCGTGATGTAGACAATCCAGTTTGCCACAACACAATTTTACTTCAAGGTAGAAAACAATAATATGTATGGTCGAGTCACTATTAGCAGAGCGCTAAAACATAGATGGTGTTGCAATAAGAGCATAAAACACATAGTTGACCATTATTTGTTTTAAACAAGAATTAATAATTATAGAAGAAGTACAGGGTCATTATAAATGATTGTAGTCAAAGTAGGCCGTGTCAATGTTAATAATTTTGTGCCGCTATACCCAAAGAACTGTCAAACATGAAATAGGTTATGTAACCAATGTAACTTTTGCGTGTAGAATAGTGGTTTTCCAATCAAATAGAGCGGCAACCAGAAATATTTACATTTGATTTCATGGCATACTTCGACTACAATCATTTATAATGACCCTATATGTTCCTTATATATCTTTCTTCACTGCCGCCTGTACAGCCCCTATACAGTATCACTGTTCAAGAAGTTAATTACATATTCACTCAAAGAACAAGAACAAATAATCCATATGATTGTAAATTGCAGTGTCCTATGCTGTTGTTTTGGGTGTATGGCATTGGTTTGTAAACCGTGAGCCCGCTTTTATGCGTACGTTTTCCATCGTGTGTCAAACTATGATAATAATAAAAAAGAAGAAAGGAAAAACTCTTATTCCTCATCGTTTGTCGTCGTAGGTGCCAAGGACACCATGCGGGTCAAGCTTGTTGATGCTTGACACCAACCGCGCGTGCATACGACACGCCGCGGTGCGCCATTCCGCGCGGTTTTCCGGAATCATTCAACTACTACAGTTAAATAACGAATTACAGTAGAGCGTCGATAATACGAACTAACTGGGACCGACGCGACGGTGCTTCGGATTATCAATTATTACAGCTAAATAGGACAAAATACGAATATTGGATAAGAGAGAGTTACAAAAGCAATATGTTTCTGTAAACAGGAATCGACAAAAATGGCTTTTCCCTTGGTTACTCCGTGATTTATTTTATTATTATTTATTTTTGGGTGTTCGGATTAGCGAGCGTTCGGATTACCGAGGTTCGGATTATCGACTCTCTACTGTATATCAAATTCTATTTAGTTCTTTGGACAATAATAAACCAAAACCACGTAAAACCCGCATAAATGCAGGCTTATCGTTACGCTACGGACACATTATTCGCACGTTACAAATAACTAACATGATTTAGTTACTCGTCACGTCACAACATCTAGCTTTACTTGTATTTGATTGCACCTGCAGTTGATTTTTGAACAGCAAGAAGGAACTGTTAATTTTCTTCCTGTTCATTGCTACGCCAACAGGACACGGAAATTACTGGCACAAACTAAATATGTAAGAATGATTATTTATTTATATAATAGTAACTCCATCAAAGATGAAGCGTATCTTTGAAAAGGAGAAGAAGCCCTCTATATAAGTCAGTAAAATTTAATAAGATCTGCCAACTCGATTTAGGTTTACTCGATTAATGCTTTTCCTCTAATCTAACACAGCACTAAAATTAAAAGACCAAAGTGCTTTATGAATTTTGGGAATATATACGTTATACAAGCTTATGTGTGTCTAGTGTATGTACGATTTTAATCTACTTACAATAAAATAGTACAAGCAAAATACTTATAACACTGTGCGACAAATTTTGATTAACTTTCTTCTTCCAGTTTTACTAGGCTAGCTCGAATAAGCGGACAAGAAAACACTATATTATGGCATAATTATGAATAAAATGAAAAATATATTTGCAAATATCTGGCTTATTCGAGCTAACCTAGAAAAACCCCTTTAGTTCAGGGGGACATATAGAATCATTATTAGCTAAAATTTCCCGGGAGGACTTTTTTGTTGCACTGTGTAATCTACGTTCTCGTCGTGGCTAGTCAGTCACTTGATGGGCGGACATCGATTGAATTACATACTTCACCATGACAGTTCCCTATTATCAACGGGACGAAACCGTCGACCTTACTCGGCATCAAGGAATATCATAATTTATACAACAGGATATGAAAAGCACGTTACTTTGTTTAGTTATGAATTGAAATTACTGCATACATAGGTACAATAATAATAGTATATTATTCTATGAGCAAGTAGTGTAAGCAATTTCTCACGAGAACGAAGTTTGCAGCACGAGCCGTAGGCGAGTGCTCCACGAGTGTGAAATTGCCATTATACTTGCGAATGGAATACTATACTTTTTCTACGACCATGCCAATGAAATTTTATAAATTAATTTATTGCATATAGGGACGGTTACAGGATTTTGACAGATTAAAATTGTTTGGTGCGCTTGTCACTTAGAGACGTTGTCAATACATTGACAATGTCGCTAAGCAGTGTATCAAAACACAATGGAAATGAAAAATCCAGATCATGGAAAAGGTGTGAGCTAATGAATTAAATAAAATACATAATTTATTTTTTATTTTCGTGTTTTGAACTTCCGCAAAAGCTTTAAAATTACTTTTATTTTTGATTTTTTTTTTATTTTTTGTTTGTTTTTACTTTATCATACGCAGTATGTAAAGTATTGTAATCGTGCCGAAAAAAAATTGAGATTTTAGCGGAAATAGGTCTTTTTGGGTCCCCTGAACATTTTTGACCAAGGCACAAAAAATGTCTGTGGTGTGTGTGTGTGTGTGTGTGTGTGTGTGTGTGTGTGTGTGTGTGCGTGCGTGCCTGCGTGCGTGCGTGCGTGCGTGCGTGCGTGCGTGCGTGCGTGCGTGCGTGCGTGCGTGCGTGCGTGCGTGCGTGCGTGCGTGCGTGCGTGCGTGCGTGTGTGTGTGTGTGGGTGTGTGTGTGTGTGTGTGTGTGTGTGTGTGTGTGTGTGTGTGTGTGTGTGTGTGTGTCTGTGTGTCTGTGTGTCTGTGTGTCTGTGTGTGTGTGTGTCTGTGTGTCTGTGTGTCTGTGTGTATTTTTTTGTGCTGTCACCACAGAAATGTCTATGGCTGTCACACTCGAAAACAGCTGACTTCATCAGAGGTTGGAGATTCGCTATGGAACGTTGCCACTCTAGTACGGAAAAGTACAAAATACAAAATTCAAATAAATTAA
>OZ030391.1:41289342-41669342 GCA_964023965.1 Melinopterus prodromus | reverse complement strand
TCCAATAAGCAACTGGCAAACATCAACGATGTATGTGACTCAATGAAGCAGCAGTTATTAATTTTAGTCGAATGGGCCAAATATATACCGGCTTTCACCGAATTACAATTGGACGATCAGGTAGGTCACTTTATGTTTCATATTATACTATTTTCATGTTTTTATCAACATTTTTACACTGTTTACTGAGAGACGAAAATAATCCGATCTCTCATTATGCTTACATGCGGGCTTGTGTACGGATCTTGTGGTGAGTTCATTGGCTAAAGTGTCTGCATGTGTGTATGTGTGAAAATTCATCTACAACAAAATGAGCAACTTTACCTAATTTAAACATAATCGACAGCTGCGAATTACTCATCGATTTCGGCTGTTATTTTGCGCTTACGTTCCTAACCAACCTATGGAATAGAACGAGATAGCACGCTTTTTCATGTGTCTGTTCTTACGATTTTAAGCGATGAGTAATTCGCACCTGTCGTGGAACAAAGTATAGATGGAGCGTTATCTGATATATACTGTAAACTTTTGCAAACCAATCGCTTGAGTTCAATACACAAAAATATGTTTCTGGAATATAGATTTTATATAAAACAAATTCTGAGGAGTGCAAGGCACTCCCACGCCATGGTTCCGTTCCCTCAGATTGTATCATTGCTTGGACATTTTGCTGTCACCGCGGTCAGTACGGTTGTCCCTAACACACGTTGTTATATCACATCGTTTCAGTGTTGCCAACTCGTTCATGTTTTAAAATGTAGTTTCTTTTTTCATAATTTAAAGCTTTTTTGATATTGTTTTTAAAAGTACGTACATTCATTTGTTTATAATTCATAAAAATCGTATTTGAAAAGCGCAGTTGTTTGATTGTCGAATATAATTATCAATTTCTCGAAAACTATAGCTATTTATAAAAATATCCAAGTGTCCAACAGTTCGCACAACATTTTCTAACCCCAAAACTATCATTAATAATGTTTCTTCGTCTGTTAACCTTCCTTCAAGTTTAATTCGTATAGCTTCAAATATAAGAAAACAACAATCTGTTCTTCAATCATTCATTCTCCTCCGCAGTTTAGAGAAAATTCTTGGTTTGGTATGTAAATCAACAAAAAAACTTGTGCTAAGTCGAGCATAATATTACTGCCAAAATGAAAATACACACATACAGTTGATTTGTAGATGATCAACAACAGAACTGAAAGACATAAAAGCCCAAAGCTAAGGTTCTTAAATAGGTACATGTAGCATCCTTGATTTGGTGTATTCCACTGTATGTGTAGATATATTAGAGTGGGCCAATTTTTTAAATTTTCAAATACGAGAATGTGCAATGTGCATATACATGGAAAAGTTGTGAGTTAATGAATTAAAGAAAACACCTAATTTATATTTTCTTTTGATGTTTGGAACTGCCGCAAAGGCTTTAAAATTATTTTATTTTTTGTAATTTTTATTTTATTTTTTAAATATGATATAATAATAATAATAATCCATGCCTTAACATCCCTGGGTTCTGGGTTCTTTCCCCAGTACGGGAGCATCGGCAGGCCCCCGGTCCGCGTCTGTGCGGAGTGCGGGCCATTTACTCCTCGGCGAATACTGAAAGCCAAACAACTTTAGACGTGCCACAGACGCGGGCCATAATAATGATAATTCGAGCCTGCCGATGCCCCGTAGTGGCGAAAGCTGTCGGGTGATGTTAAGGCGTGGATTATTATTATTATTATATCATATTTAAAAAACAAAACAAAAATAAAAAATCTGATGTGGCCAGGCACATGACTTTATCATACAATATATACAATTAATAGTTTAGCTGCATGAGAATCTATTTGACTGAGATAAATCGTGTCTGCATTAAAATTAAACTAGTTAGCCAGGATTTGACAGATATTTTGATAGTCAATAGTATCAATCGAAGGTATTGTCAAAGCATCAGCAGTTGACACTACCTACTGTCATCAGAATAATAGTTGTTTATCTCACAAGTGCGGAAAGTACGGAATAGCACAACGAGCGGTGATGCGGCGCGTCACCGATGACGGAGCGTCGTCGTCGCATGTGAGCGATTCGCGCTATGCTTTTTGAGAAATACGTATTTTGAAAAAAAAATCAAAAATGGTTATATTTCGGTATAGAAAATATTAGGTTGATACCACTTTTACGAAATGTCAAGTTTAAAAAGTTAATTCAAATTCTGACAGATTTATATTCGTTCATGACACTGTAGATGACGTTCCATAGCGGTTCTCCGAGTGTGACAGCACCACGCTGTCATGCTGTCACGCTGTCACCACGACAGCCATAGACATTTCTGTGGTGACAGCACAAAAAAAATATTTGTCAAAATCCTGGCTACTATGTAGTTTCATATCAATGCAGATGCGACCGATCTCGATCAAATAGAATTTGCTCTTGCAGCTAAACTATTAATTTTACCAACAAATGTCATAGGCACAAATTATTCAAAATTTCCTCTACTTTAATTTATTATTTAACTATTTTGACGTCTTACAGAAATGGCGGCTCATTTGCAAAATCCTTGAAAAAGGCTTAGGATAAACTACCAGTTCCTTTGGACCCTTTTGAACCAAAAGCTTTTCAGCTCTAAGTTAGGTCATAAAACTTATAATATAAATAATTTATAATAATTTTAGAGCCTTTGCGGCAGTTCAAAACATCAAAATAAAAAAATAGGTGTTTTCTTTAATTCATTAACCCACAACATTTCCATGTACGCACATTCCCGAATTTGAAAATTAAAAAAATTCTTTTATCCTAATGGACCTAATGTATAGACTATATATATACAGGGTGTTAGTAAATAAGTGCGACAAACTTCAGGGGGTGATTGTGCATGAAAAAATAATGACGGTTGCTTTATAAACGTATGTCCGCAAATGCTTCGTTTTTTAGATACATAAAGTTTTTCTTAAAAACTGACGATTGAATCTTGTCAGAGGGAGGTCATTTTTAAAATTTTTTGTAGCTTTGCGCCTAATTAAAAAATTATTAGTCTTATTTTCTGTTATCGTTTTATTTTAATGTTATTGTATTAAAAATTGAGATCATTAAGATGTTTTTTCATAAAAATAGTGTCTCCTACGAAAAGAAGGCAGACAGAGTTTTTTGTCACAAATTGAAGGAGGAATTCCAATATGATTTTTAATTTGAAATATTCCATACCGTTACCCGTATGCGCGCCAATGATGAACATAAAATTCTTAATTGCATGTCAAAAAAATCCGCAATAACTGCCTCTTAAAACCCATTAAATTTCATTTGCATATCTCCACCGGTTTCAGAGCAATAAATAAATCGTCAGTTTTTAAGAAAAACTTAAAGAAAAACACACCGTATCTCAGAAAATGAAGCATTTCCGGACATGCCTTTATAAACCAAAATGTCATTATCTTTTCATGCAGAATCACCCCCTGAACTTTGTCGCACTTATTTACTAACGCCCTGTATATCGACAATCGGCCATACTTTTTATTATCAACCATCTAACTAATTAGTCTGTTTGTTTTACAGGTAGCTCTTTTAAGAGCACATGCTGGTGAACATCTCCTATTAGGTTTAGCTCGAAGATCTATGCATCTGAAAGACATTCTCTTGTTAGGAAATAACTGCATAATCACCAAACACAGTCCAGGTATTTGCAAATATAACCGTTTCTTCACCATATAAATAAACTAGAACAGTTCTCAGAAAATTATTTCTTTAATGAGTTGTTCTTAACAAAATAAAGATGCTATTACTATTCTATTGTCAGTTTGACATACAAGCTCACTAATGTCATTAATTAGTTTTGAATTTTGATCGCAATTCCCACTGTTAGACACAACATTCGTGTGGTTGACAATAGGACTTTTGTGTGTTGAAAACACTCAATCGGGATTCTGAATTAATAAAAAAGCATTGACCTTGTGTTTCGAAATTGATGTCAAAACAAACTGATCGAGCGCATGTTTTAGTTATTACGATAAACGAGATAATTAAACGTGTTATTTGATTGGCCATTAGAGTTTACAGCAAAATATTAAAACTCCATCGGTACACTTGATTAGTCAAATAAAAACGTGGTATAATGCATCTTTATTTTCTTAACATTCATTTTTTAGAGTTGCTTTTGGACGTTTAGAAGCCTCAAATGTTTTATAACTTAACAATTGCTGCATTTGCATCCAGAAGGGTCATTAATTTGCATACACTGTTGCTACTAATTTACACGAGAATTTGGCAGGCACAAGTTAAGTTCTAAAACGTTTCGCTCATTTTAGTTTTAGCGTATAGTTTACCTAGTATTATTAGAATAGACACACGATTTACAAGCATGTCCGTACATTTGTATGCGATTTATTTCATTGTTTTGCATGATATCAAAGTATATAACGTCACATGACTAATCCAGAATTTCATCCAGACAAATAGCTGAAGTTATTATGCGTTTTTTATCGATCTAATATAAAGAAAGAGGTACCCGACTTGCATATTCGTTTAACTATAATTATCACAAAAATTCCTATTATTAGAACACAATAGTCCATAAATCATTTATTGCATTTTTATTAATTTTGTCATCGCAATCGCATTTACAGATTGAATGATAAACGAATAAAGGTAAACAGCAACTTTTGTAATCGTGTATACCAATTTTGATTATTTTTCTAGAATATTACCTAAAATACAAATAATGTGAAAGTCCGATCATAAGTCGTTGGGTTGGGTTGGGTTTCCTATTTTCTCCAAAATCTAGTGGATTTTTATCGATTTAAATGAATCGCATTCATGACATTTCTAGAATTGACGAAATCTAGTAATCCCGTCATTCTAGATTTTGATTCGGAAATTCAAATGTAGTCGATAAAACTGATACCAATCGATAGATTATGGTTCCCGTAGTAACATATTAATATGTTTAGAATCCTAGTAAATAGGAACGTTTTTAACTAACGAAAAACCAGAGAAACATTGTCACTATTAGACATTAATCCTTCATTCTTCGTATTTCGCTCACTTAACCGCAAAACTATAAATACCACATTGTAGCAGACATACTCTACAATCGAAAGGATTCAGCTTTTTGAACCGAATGCGAGACTTTTCGAATGGTGTGGGGTTATCACCGGTTGCCCTCTGTTTGGTACGAATCTATGAGCAAGTTTGCTTGTTGTTAAGAACAATAACACACGCGCCACGCCCATACGTTCACATACGTTTGATTGAAACGTATGGGCGTGGCGCGTACCAGAGGGCAACCGGTGATATCCCCACTCCATTCGAAAAGTCTCGCATTCGCTTCAAAAAGATGACGAGAGTAGACTCCCTGGACTACGGAAAGGGGGTGTATGTGTCAAGAAGTCGATTTTGTGATTTTGGTTGACTCTAATAGATATACTGTTTTTAATGTACCCAAAACCAGTGTGGTAGTTATCTTAGCGGCTGACCTATTTGAATGTAAAGTTTTGCAAAAAGAAAGAATAGTTTTCTGCTCTATGATTTCCTACAAAGCCTTGAACCACAGGCTGAAATCTCTTCTAGGCTATTTTAGTCCTGAGGAAACTTTTCATTCAACATATTTTTTTTTATCTGAGGGCCAACAAGGTTCTTGCCTTTATGTTGGCTTCAAAAAGCTTGGGTGAAAGGTTCTAACAAAAACTGTTCCGTTGCAGCTTGTCGTCGCGCGACGTTACGGGTGCCGAAACGGGTGCGTTCCGCACCCGCAAATTGGTACGTACTTCGTACAGATCTTTTAATTTTGCCTTTGAAATTGAGAATTGTTGCACTGAAAGGGTATTAATTGAATGCAGCTACAGCATACGAACAGGACAACGATAACTAAAAAGACTGCTAAATTCTCAAATTTAAAAGCAAAATTAAACGATCGGTACGATTTACGAAGTACGTTTACCATAGTTGTTGAACTTTCTAGGGTGCGCACCCGTTTCGGCACCCTTAAGGTGTTCAAGAGTGTCCTGATAAATTCGCACCTTCACCGATTCACAAAATGCGCACGTAATATGGGAATACATAATTATAAAGCTTTTATTTAATACAACTGGGATAGTTCTACCGCCTCGTATAAGTATTTGAGAGGAAATTAAAAATAGGTAAAGCATGTATTTTTTACACTTACACCTTGAAACGCGGGTACTACAAATGGCGGTGCTCGGAACATTACATTATTTCTTGGTTTTTTATTTCATACGTTTAATGTTCAAGCTTCCGCTTCATACTGGATAAAGAATTCTCTAGCCTAGGATTATTCTTTGGCAGGGCATCAAATTGTGGCAAAAAAATTTACACTTTGAAGCAGTGCTGCCCCAACAAAAGCAGATAGAAAACAAAATAATCAGCAATAATTGATGCTTCTCAACATGGCTAATCAGGAAATATTGATTTTAACCCAGCTCAGAAAAAAGTATTTTGTTTTTGTTCACAAGTGTTATTTTCTGTTAAAGCCAACAAGAAAAATTAAATGAAATGAAAATTTATTATTATAGTTATCCCACTTTATAGGCCGCAATGGTATGATACAATAAAGGACATTTTAATCGAAGCTTAAATTATGTGGTTTGAACTGTGAATCTTTTATATCACACATTCTATTGAACTGACAATCTGGTAGGTATATAGTTAATGAACATGCAAGTTTATGTTTTGTTTCTGTATGCAATAAACGTAAGTTTACTATAAAGACGAGTACCTACTTAAATCTCAAAACCCTTCAGAATAAACAAATAATTAAGTAAGAGCTTCAGCTATGATGCAGGCAATCACTAGGCGCGCAGTGTGTTTTTGGTTGTGCCATAAATGACAGTCTACATTCATCATATACTCCTATAATAATACTGAGTTAAGACGATAGAAATGACTGACTAACCCCTGCGAACCGTTTTTCTTTTGGGTTGGTTGGCTGCAGTACATGGAACAGGCATGTATAATATGTGACTAACTAGAACAGGCAAATGTACGGATAATGTGAGTAATCGTTTGATCGGAATCATGCACAGTAATGGTCTTGTCAGACTCCAGGATATCACCGGACCTGGACATATCTCGCGTAGGCAGCAGGATCATGGACGAACTAGTGAAGCCAATGACGGAAGTGCAGGTCGATGATACTGAATTTGCTTGTCTGAAAGCCATCGTATTCTTTGACCCCAGTGAGTATGATTATTTATATTTTTTGATTCTATGCTAATCCGCAAAGGGCAAGTTAATTATAATTGCTAAACGATACTTCTTTTAATGGAGTCGTAAAAGTTACAAATGCCACTTGACAATAGTGTTGGGTCTCCTAACCCAGTTCAATGAATTGAAAAGCGCCTTTAGTCTTCATTGTGTTATTATCTGCCCGATCTTGGCCAGTTTAATAAAGTTTAAAGTTACTGTAAATATAAAAAAATCTGATGTGGCCAGGCACATGACTTTATCATACAATATATAAAATTAATAGTTTAGCTGCATGAGAATCTATTCTATTGAGATAAATCGTAGGTATTGTCAAAGCATCAGCATTTGACACTACCTACACTACGTCATTAGAATAATAGTTATTTATGTCACAAATGCCGAAAGTACGGAATAGCGCGACGAGCTGTGATACGGCGCGTCACCGAAGGCGGAGTGTCACCGTCGCATATGAGCAAGTCGCGCTATCTAGTTTTTGGCAGGAGCGACATCAACGTTTATTGTGTTGCTTTTTAAGAAATACGTATTTAAAAAAAAAATAAATGATTTCTGTATAGTAAATGCTAGGTTGGTACCACTTTGACGAAAGGTGCGTTCAGATTGGTAGGTAATGGTAGCTAATGGCGGTGGTAGAATACGAAATTATAGTATTTCTTACATATCGTGATAATGACACATATTAGTTTGCATGTACAGAAACATGAGTCACTAGCAATTTTCTATTGGAAATACTATTACGGCGTCTGCTACCACTGCCATTATCACTAATGAAAACGCACCTTAAAGATTTATATTTGTTCATGACACATCCCTACCAACATACTAAAATAAAACTACACTCATCGCTATACTTTATTTATAATTTTCTCAATGTATCATTTTTAGAATTAGATATAAAGACGGGTTGATATTTCTTATCAACAAACAATCAAATTGGTGATCTTATTTTATTTGAAATTTGTATTTTATAATTTTGCGCACTAACAGCGGCACGTTCCATAGTGGTTCTCCAACCTCTGATGAGATCAGCTGTTTTCGAATGTGACAACGCAAAAAAAATATTTGTCAAAATCCTGGCTACTATGTAATTTCATATCAATGCAGATGCGGCCGATCTCGATCAAATAGAATTTGCTCTTGAAGGTAAACTATTAATTTTACCAAAAAATGTTATAGGCATAAATTATTCAAAATTCCCTCTACTTTAATTTATTAATTAACTATTTTGTCGAAATTACAGAAATGGCGGCTCATTTCCAAAATCCTTGAAAAATTCTTAGAATAAACTAAAAAGCTAAACTGTTAATTTTACCAAAAAATGTCATAGGCATAAATTATTCAAAATTTCCTCTGCTTTAATTTATTATTTAACTATTTTGACGAAATTACAGAAATGGCGGCTCATTTACAAAATCCTTGAAAAAGGCTTAGAGTAAACACCCAGTTCCTTTGGACCCTTTTGAACCAAAAGCTTTTCAACTCTAAGTTTGGTCATGAAACTTCTAAATATTCCGTGCCGATACCTTTAGTAGTTTCTCCGGAAATGAATTAACAAAAATTGGGTACACACACACACACACACATACACACACACACACAGACATTTTTTTGTACCTTGGTCAAAAATGTTCAGGGGACCCATAAAGACCTATTTCCGCTAAAATCTCAAAAATTTTTTTCGTCACGGTTACAATACTTTACATACTGCGTATGATAAAGTAAAAATAATTGATTTACTTTAGGCGACGTTTTAGCTTTAGCTGCAGCATATGAAGTTGTGTTGGTTGCTTTCAGTTATGCATCATTAGTTATTACGAAATTGTAGACAGACAGGTAATTTTGTTTGACTCAGTAAATCGGTGTTTTTAATACAGGCAAAAATATACCTATTTCATTGTTACAAAACATAAATTAGTAGAAGAATACTTGTTTGGAGTAAAGTCAATATTTTTGGTGGAGTTAATAAGTAAATTTTGAATGTTTTTTGTAAGGATTGATTACATTAATTTTTTTAAGAAACATACCTGTGGGTGCACAATGTAAACAACGAATACGGTATCATTTGTTTAAACATTTTATACTATTTGATCCGACAATATTTAATCAAAATTGTATGAGGGAAACACATGTAAAACTATTTCATGCGACACAAAAGATATTATCTTATTTTATTTTAAATGAGACATACCAAATAATAAAGGTGTTCAAGTATAATACCCATCCCAACATTTTACCCCCAACGCACATCAAACGGGTTTGTCTAATTGAAGTAATTGCGAGTGCGTCACCTAATAAAAGCCGTCGTCATATCGTTGCGCTCTGCTGCTCCCAAGCCACATGAAATTATACATCAGCGAATGGTAATGAGAAAGTAATAAACCTAAAAATACCTGCACCTATACGTTTGTAAAGTTAAAAAATAGCAATGTGCGGATCGCCTGGTTAGAACTGTCAGTTGATAACTTTTACAAAAACTGTTGCAGAACTCTCTCCTACGTGAACTTGTGGGTAATTAATCGGTAGTCCTTGAACGCTCGTACGTTTTCTTTGACTAACAACCCTAAATAAACCCCCAACCTAATATCTGCAAATCTTTATTTTGATCACAGATTAGTGATATGCGGACCCAAAAAATGTAATCCGTAAATTATACGAAATTAAAATAAACCAAATTAGCAAAACTTGCTTTTGTAAGATACTAATTTGCTGAACATATAAAGAGAGACCAAGTATTGTTACATAAATCGATAAAAGAATAAAATAAAACAAAAATACTTAAACATTCGGCCCGAACATGAAATGTAAGCCATGTAAGGACAAATTTACATTGAGATAACTAAAAGGGCTAGTTGTAATACTACTGCTCTAGCTAATAGTAACTATCGGGGTTAGTAGCACGTTCACACGGGGTTAGTGTTTAGCCTAGCTACCTGCCCTACCTCGTTAGGAAGGCTAGTACAACCCTGGTACTTACCAATATTAGGTTCGTTCGAGCAGTCGTCAAAACCAGTCAAAACAATTGGGGATTCGTGTACGCATACACAATGCAGGCTTTTGCAGGGCAAAAGCGCTATTTGACATGCGCAGGAGAAAGAATAAGTGCTTTATGCACTTATTTTACGAACAAACCTAATAATGGATGGGTCTTTAGTCTTCGGTACGCGCACGGGTTTGTTTATCTGGAGACACAGAAAACTGTTAAATGACACTGCCATGATGATTTCACAATTTTTAAGTTTTGCGATTTAAACGACATATTCGTATTCAGCGTCTTTTGAAACCCCTAAATGCCGTGTTTGACAGAGTTAAACCTTTTTTTGCATCAGAGTAACTTTTAAGTGAGAAATACTATAATTTTATATTACCACGACCAATACACTGTAATTAAAAGAGGCTTTATGAATGTAATGTGGGGGTTTCCCACTAGAACCGTAGATTTCAGACAAGATATTTTTCAAAATCTCTTAGGACGATTCAGAAACACAACAAAGGTTTTCTCTCCTGTAAGAGACTGCTAAAAATAGGCGACAACTGTTGTGAATTGTGACGCAGCCTTTGATTCTGATTGCACAACCGCTTGAGACGACAACCACTCAGCAGCAGGTAAAGGAGACACTAAACGGGGCTCTGGCACATCTAAATGATGGAGTAGCTGTGAAGTTTATGAGAGAGGCATACGAACAAACAAAGACGCCACTCTAGAACTCAGGGAAGACGCCGCGGCGGCAGTTTTGCCCATGAAAACCCTGGAGGTAGGATGGACAGTAAGAAGAATATGCAAAAATGTGCAGCTCCAAACGTAGTACAAATGCTGGGAAACTGGACACATCGCGAAAGATTGCGGAGCCCCTAGCAGGGAGAAATTGCGGTGGGTAGAGTGGGTCACCAAGCAAAACGCTGTGAGTAGAAACCCCACTGTCCTGTATGCAAAACAGACGTCCATAATCACACACCATCAGATGCCATATGTCGGCGCAATGAGAAAAGACGCCAAGGTAAGGGTGCCGGACAGAAATGTTTAGACCAACAGCAGCAGAGAACGGACAGGAGCATTAAACCCAGATCATGCAGTGATGGAACGGTGCCAGTCGCCTAAAAACCAAAACCGATAAAGAGAGATGGAGCGCCACCTGCAAAAGGGGAGGGGTTACTCACGTTTGTGGCGGGCTAAGTACTCCGCGCAGAGATGAAGACGTGTATCTGTGTGGGTGGGTTGAGACTCTAACACCATGTCCACCGCAGCGGACGGCGAAGAACAACAAAGCATCCCGAACACATAAAATAGAGGAAAAGAAACCGCGAGAGAGTACCGTAGACAGACGACCTGGGTGGTACTCGGCTGCTCCCCCCCCCCCCCCCCATAGTAGGCACAAATGACTCGGTGGAGCGTAGATACGCGAATCAAAAGTTAAGTGATTTCGAATACTCTTTGACCTGGTGAGAAACCACCTGGGCTATCGCGAGGGTACCAGCGATGGAGGATAGTGGGTGAAGAGACTAACTCTCCTCACAGTTAAAGATCTTGTCCGACAGACTGTCCCGCGGCGAAGAACTGAGAACCATATGCGTCAACTTTATGCGAGGAATGAGAATTACTGAGGTATTGGCGGGTAAGGACCTTGAGCGACTGGGATGTATTTGCGAACGTCCAGCATCATGACGCTGGAGGAAAAGAAACCGCGAGAGAGTACCGTAGACAGACGACCTGGGTGGTACTCGGCTGCTCCCCCCCCCCCCCATAGTAGGCACAAATGACTCGGTGGAGCGTAGATACGCGAATCAAAAGTTAAGTGATTTCGAATACTCTTTGACCTGGTGAGAAACCACCTGGGCTATCGCGAGGGTACCAGCGATGGAGGATAGTGGGTGAAGAGACTAACTAACTCTCCTCACAGTTAAAGATCTTGTCCGACAGACTGTCCCGCGGCGAAGAACTGAGAACCATATGCGTCAACTTTATGCGAGGAATGAGAATTACTGAGGTATTGGCGGGTAAGGACCTTGAGCGACTGGGATGTATTTGCGAACGTCCAGCATCATGACGCTGAAGTCCACATGGGAGAGCAATAGACCAGTGTTTCTTAACCTTCCCCCGCTGTCCTTCTCCCGCTCACGTCAGACGCATAGGTTTGCTCCGCTCGTAGCGGCCGAACAGCGGTTATGTTGTTAGAAGCAACTATACCTACCGCCGTAATTGAAATTGTTGTGGGTATTTGCAGCGGAAACTGACCAAGGGTTGTATATGTCGGAAAAATATAAACGGTGTCTTCGGAAAAAAGGTAAAAAACCTTTTTTTTGTTCTAAATCTAACAATTTTAGCTAATGCTTGATAAAACATTTATTTTCTAAAGAAAGCCGTTTATTCTCGTCTGCGCCTTAGCGAGTCAACTATCAATAGAATGTCGCAAGAATTTTTACAATCGGCCCGTTCGTTTTTAAGAAATCGTGTCAACCCCCATAGTTATGATGTACGCCATTGCCAGTCAGTCTACGAGTAAGTCTCGAGAAAAGCACGTTTAAATGTTAGACGTGTAACGACGTTCCCGAACTTTTAATCTTGCACACTCGTGCTTTTATCGATAACGACAATACTTTTAATGTTAGCAAAAAAATGATACATAATTTTGAACAGTAATGTGGCTCTACTACAAAGAAGAATGACTCCAAAATATTGAAAGATGTAGTAGGTGTGGGAAACGGTTAATAAAAGATGCGGAAAATCGAGTTATGGGATTTGAGGGTCGCCAGACTTCATGCTGTGGAGTCGTTAATTCTTCGAATTTGTTACTAAATTTTTTTCCGGCGTTCTTTAAATGTTGTGCAATCAAATATTCATTCATTTTTGAAAACTTTCCACACGGTGGAGGTTTTAAAACGGATTGAAAACTGCATACAATATAAGGTTGCCACCCGAGGTTTTCCAGAGGTTTAACGATCGTAATGGACATGTTTTATTTTTATTATTTTTATTTTTTTTTTCTGTTTTGTGCAAATAAAAGTGACTTTACTTTCAAGTAAACTCACTAGGTACCAAGGTACTATTTAATTTAAGGATGTCAGGTTACGGTGGGTCAGTTGTATAAGGTGTTGCCATGCTTTTTATACTATTTGACCAGCAACAAAATACTGTAAGCGTTTCTTAAAATTCGTATGCGATAAATACGTCATCTGTACGTTCTACGTCAACCTGCCGCACTGAGGTGCCAGAAAGACATACCTCCAATGTTCCAAGTGTTGAAAATAAATGATTTTGAAAACATCTAATTTTTGACGCACAAATTCTTGTGCCACGTAGGTACTGTTAGTATAGTCGAGAGATTAAACCGAATAATCAATTTATTGATGTGTATAGCACTTCCAACGTATGTATAAAATCAGCCAAACATGACATAAATATAAAGTCATACTGACAACAACGTGTTGCATTTATTTGGCTCATAATGCGGAATTCCCACTTGTTGCGTCAATGCAGAAAATCCGATCATCCTTAGCTATTTCGGTGTCTTTGCGTAACTAACGGATATTTTTATGTGTAGAGGTTGCGTGTTTACCACTGTATTATTTTAACGCCAGTCGCGAGTAAGTGGGTGTGAACCTTAATTATAGAATTTTCTTGCGTTACCCGTTACATCAGTCGGGGGGTGTGTATTTCTGAAAAAGTACCGGCACTCGTGCTAACAAGTGACGGTGACATATAATTCCTGGCAAGCAGAAAAACTAAGTAACTTTTGTTTGTCGTTGAATTTGAATAATTTCCAAACAAAATAATTTGGTATAATTAGGATATGTAATTGTTATGTATTTATCTAGGTATTACAAATTTGCTATCATGGCACTTCAAGATGATCTGAACAATCTGCTGAAACGCTTGCCAAAGACCATGGTTTTGTCTTCTTTTATTTTATTTTCTTTCCCAAAAATGTATGATAATAAGTAAAAATACTACTACAAAATTTGGTCATCCTACCGCATCTTGGTATTCCTTTACTTAAAGCAACCAGTATGTATGCCTCGAGATGAAAATGGCCTAGTTCGCGGAATCTAGCGTTCCGAGGTGACTAATCATAATCAATTTTTATAATAAATAACTGCTATAATTTTTTAAGAAATTTTTATCGAAAAAACGTCAATGTTTTTTATTGCAGACATTATTTTGTTTTCCTTGTTTGCCTATCTAAATCTAGGCACGCCTTTATATTCGTGTAGGTTAATTTAAGTTATAATTCACCGCAAAGCAAGCCGAACCGTTTATAAATGACTCTTGTACATGGGCGTATCCAGAGGGGCAAGGGGCAGCTGCCCCCCCTTTCGTATATTGGTATATGTTTATTACATAGCACTCTTTCCCTTATGGACACTAGTAGGGTGGTTATTTTTATTTAGAAAGCACCGATTCCTTCCAAATCGTTTCCAAATCCAAAAACACGTATTTTTTTGAAATTTTGGTATTTAATGGTGCGTTTCGAGGCCTCAAATTTACATGGGAAGAAGACATTTCTTGGTGTTTTTCGGATAATTGTTGGGGGTTTGGGAAAACTTACGTTAAAGTTATAGGACTTTTATTAGAGTATGACCTATTGGATTTGACGCCCTGCATCTACCCCAGTGCCCTGAAAATTACCAAATGAAAAAATGTACATTTTTCAGAAAATTTTCCGTTCTAATCATTTCATTATCTTTTTCCTCATAGAAATCATTACATCTTGTGGAATGTTTATAACATTTGTCAGTTAATTTCATTTGTTTATACAAAAAGTACCAATTTGTTTATATAATTCGTTTTTGTCGAAAATCCGTCTGAATTCTGTTTTCTTAGTTAGAAATGGCAGTTTATTACCTTAGAGGGACGTTATTCATTAAACAATTTCTCCCAATTGTTTAAACAATCAATTACAATTCATTTTCAACTTTTTTCTAATTATGGTCGAAAAGTCAGTTTATTTCTGAAATTTACTTATAAATTTCATGTTACAGATAACTAGTCTGTATTATCTAATAAACCCACATTTGTTTCAACAAATGCTATTTCTTTAAAAATTTTTTTTTTTTCAAATTGCCTAGAATTAATTTTTTGTAGATCGGTCTGGCCAACTGTTATCCTGAAGTGACATCATTTATATTTTGTGCTAATTTCCAGTGCTTGAATAAAATAATATTCGTTTTAAATATTTCATAAAATTAGAGTACAGGGAACAGTTTCCAGACAGCAACAAATCAACATTATCTTGTGACACACAGTGGTAGGAAATCTGAATTAGAAATGGAAGGAGAAATGTGATTACCA
Source organism: Melinopterus prodromus (assembly GCA_964023965.1). NCBI lineage: Eukaryota > Metazoa > Arthropoda > Insecta > Coleoptera > Scarabaeidae > Melinopterus > Melinopterus prodromus. The sequence goes on along the minus strand of OZ030391.1, from coordinate 41,653,858 downwards.
AAATTTTTTGACTTTAGGAAATTTAAAATTTTAAAAAGAAATATAGCTCCCCATTTTCCCGAAAAAAGAATTTCAAATCATTTTAATTTTTTCGAATAAATGATATTGAAAACGAATAGTATTTTATTATTTAAACAATGGAAATCATCCCAAAATACTTGAGAATAATATTAAGTAAAGTGCAAACAAAAACTGTTTAAACAAATAGACCTTGTTTAATCAAATGTGGGTTATTAGATAATAGCTTTGTTAGATATCTCAAACATGAAATTTATACTTTCACAAAAAAAGGAGACTTTTCTAGCATAGGAAAAAAAAGTTGAAAATGAATAATAACTGATTGTTTAAACAATAGGAAGAATTTTTTAATGAATAATGTCACTGTAGGATAATAATTTGCCATTTCGAACACAGAAAAGAGAATTCAGACTGATTTTCGAGAAAACGAATTATTTAAAAAATAGAATTTTATACATTTAAAGAAATGTAAATTAACTGACAAATGTGTATAAACATTCCACTAGACTTATAGTAATAATTTCTATGAGAAAAAAGAGACAAATGATTAGAAAGATCAATTATTTGCAGAATGTAAATTTGTTCATGTAAGGGTAGTTTTCAGGGCACTATGGGGTGGGAGGCGTGAAATCCATATGTATAATAGGTCAAATTCTTCCTTGGAAAGTCCTTAAGTAATCTTAAGTTTTCTTAAACCCCAAACAATTATTTGAAAAATACCAAAAAATGTCTTCTTCCGAAGCATTTTCCCATGTAAATTTAAGGCCTTGACAAAAACAGTTAAAAATCAAAATTTCAACAACAAAAAATTACGTGTTCACTTTTTTTTCTTTTTGATTTGGTAACGATTTGAGGGGGATCGTTGCTTTATACCATCACAAAAATTTTTGCAATGCATTTTTGAACTACCCTTATGGGCACCCTTTTCCCATACAGCCAGTTAAATTTAGACAACTGCCCCCCTTACGAGTTGAGCTGGATACGCCCATGCTCTTGTATAAATACAATGGGAGGGATTGAGAGAATTGAGCGGTTTCGTTTTGCTTAGCTTTCGCCGGCCAGCCTAAAAGTTTTTTTTTTTAATTGTGTCCTTTAACGCATTTATTTTCTTCCAGATGCTAAAGGATTAAGTGAGCCACAGCGCATCAAAGCTCTCCGCTATCAAATCCAGATTAATTTGGAAGATTACATCAGCGACAGACAGTACGATAGTAGGGGTCGTTTTGGTGAATTGCTATTGACACTCCCAGCATTGCAGTCCATTACATGGCAGATGATTGAGCAAATACAGTTTGCAAAATTGTTTGGGGTTGCACATATTGATAGCCTTCTACAAGAAATGCTTCTTGGAGGTAAGTTGCATAATTGTATCTACATCATACTTAGGGTAATGCACACTAAAGGAGCATATAGCAAGCAGGCAGCAAAAGCATCAATGCTTAATAAACGGTTCCATGTATCTATAGACCCGCACACTGAACGAGCATTTGTTGCTAGCTGCAATATACACGCCGCTTGCTGTTTTGTGTGCATGATTCTGTCAGCCGTTTTTTGCTGCGTCGCTTTGCACCAGTGGCGTAGCTACCGTGGAGCAGTCGGCTCACGAGTCTCAGGGGCGCAAAATTGCGAAAAAGGCAACATAAATCTTGGAAAAACATTTATGTAAAAAATTCTATTGGTCAGATTTCCTAAATAAAGCTACCAGGACCTTCATGTTTTGTGCACTTGACTTAATTACCATAACTTTTATTTATAGATTGGTACAGTGTACCTATTGATACCTACTCCGTATTGTACATTTAGGCCCAGGGACTAAGAACGGAACGAAAACGAGAACGAAAGAACTAAATTCACCGAAAAATTTGTTAGAACGAAAACGGAAACGAAATTTTTATTTTTCGTTCATGATTGAAAACGAAATAAATAATTTCGGTTACCGGTTTTAACCGGTTTAATGACGCAATATTTTTGTAACCTACTCCTAGTAGACATATCGGAGATGCAAGGGTCTTCTATTCACGTTGATTTACTTTAGAATATATCTTTAGTTTAATTAACTAAAATTTTTATTTACTGTGGAATGCTCAATTATTTATATATATTTTTACTATAAAATAAATATGTTACAATTTGTTTCTCTTATTTTTAATAATAATAATAACTTTATTTACAAATAACCAAAAATTAACCATGACAATATTTTTAAATAAGTAAAAGTTAATTGAAATAAAGCAAGATCAGAGAGAAAACAAACAAATATTATTATTTAAAATATGAAGCAAAAAAACAAACAAAAATCTGTCGCTGGCATACCACTAAACTGCATAGCAGTTGTGCGTGGTTTTCAAGTAACTAAATTTAATGGGAATAAATTAAAGAAACTAAAACAGATTCGTGCCTCTCCAATACAGAAACGGTCCCAAACAATTCATTCTAAATTTTATTTTTAATATTTATAAAAAGCAAAAATGCCATCACCACCTAAAATGCAGTTGACTGAAATTTTTAACATTTTTTCTTTATTGTTTTTAAAAGCATAAATTTTATGTTAGTAATTTTTGCCAGCTATGATTAAAATTAGGACTAGTGACTTATTTGTCAAATATAAAAAAAAATTAAAAAAAGCATGTTGGCATACTTTTATTAGAAAAATAGTAAAAAACCGGTTTTAACCGTTATTTCATTTCGGTTCACGAAAACGAAAACGATATTTTTTGGGTGTGAACGAAAAGAACGAAAACGAAATTATTCGTTTTCGTTCTGATCGGAAACGAACAAAATACTTTTCGTTTTTAGTCCCTGCATTTAGCATCTACTATATTTCATACACAAAGCTGTAAATTTTCGCATTTTTAAGCAAGCCCGCTTCATATTTCCTTTATTTTCTTATTGAGTGTACTGTTGTAGTATATTGTTCAGTTTAAATGACTGTTATGACTTTTAAATGACTTTTATTTGACTAAATTAGTGGGTTTTGTATATTAATAGAGTTATAATTGTAAATGTATGAGCGGTTATCAATATTGTTTTGTAAATATCTATAACACCTACAAAACAGATAAAAAGTAGAGGATAATTCATAACTTGAGACAAAAAATGCCAGATTCTCAGAAAGTAAAAAATATGAAGAACTTTTTCCGATCGGCCGTTGTTTTCGAGAAATTTGACTTTAAAGATATGTGGCAGTGGCAAACTAATATACAAAGGAAAGGTAGTGGACTTGCAAAAAGAATTTATACACAATAACATTTGATTACCTATTTACATACAGCACACTCAAAATATCAGACGCAAGCTCCTAAATGGAACTCAAAATACGGGAATAGTAGATTATCGCATCCAGTGAAATTAGACAAATAAAACTATATTCACTTCGGAAAATTTAAATCCAGGTGTTTTTTTGAATACACCTCTGATTGGGCATTACAAATAACGTGAATAAAGTCTCCATCGATATCGTAACAGTTGCGAGTTATTCCCTGTCACCGGATTCACCATGGTGTTTTCACGAAACATCTACATCTTTTAATTCTTTACATAAAATGTCCATACATCGTCTAGGTACGAGTATTTTCAAGTTATAGGTCTAAAAATATATCAAAACCATGTAAGAGTAACAACGTATGTGCTGGGTGCATGGACGCCGTTACATAATGTTCCAGGGGGCAAGATTTTTTTTAGTAATAAAGTACCTTGTGGTATTTGTTATGACTTTATTAGTAACTAGTTAAAATGAAAAACAACAAACATGAAAATTTAAAAAAAATATGAAAAAAAAACCAGCTCTATAAATGCACGATTTCTATTAATGCATGATTTGTTATAGCCAATCAAACGACTTCATTATAGCCAATCGAACATAAGTAAAATGAAACCATCCAATCAAAACATTCCGTTATCCAGATCCACACAGTCCACAACTCTCCGTGTCAAATTAACTAATTGCCATATAACCTCAAATGACAACAACGAATAAAATCTATGTAGACCCCGCCGGAAGAATATGATCGACGAGAAAATATTGTTACCAACTCGAATATTAAACGGCGATTAATGGTCTCGACAATTAACGCACTCGCTAATCGCTCGTGCGTTAAACAGTCTCGATGATTAATCGCTTTTTTTAATATACTTGTTGGTTAAATAACTATTTTATGAAATTAAATAACAGTCATGTTTGAGTGATGTACTCCTGCTGTGCGTTCTCAATATGCAGGTATGCATCATACAAAGTGGTTGCTGCCTGTTTGCTGGTTGCTTGCTGTATGAAATTTTAGTAGGCGGCTTACCTAAGCGGTTAGATGATAGTTTCAATAAGATAATTATTTTTGAACCTAAATTACCCTGGCGCCATATGTTGATAGAAGCTTTGTTTGCAGGTAAGTGCGTTTCAGAAACCAAGTTTGTTTTTTGAACGAAACCACACAACAATCATGTGCTACTATCAACACATGACGTCAGAGATCATCCCTTTTGTAAGTATGTTGTAAGCCAGTGATGTCAAACCCGCGACCCGTGGTCCGGCCGATATTCGAAAACCCGTATGCCACGGTTCGCATGAGTTTGACACCACAGTTGTAAGTGATTGCACGCAAATATCATTTCATAAACTAAGTGGTAGTAATAAATAAAATTAATCACTAATCAATTTGGGTGTAATTTATAAATCCTATAGTGTGGTTATTGCAAAAGTAACCAATAATTTTAACCATTCCACATGTCTTCTTTAATAAGAGATCCCCATGTTGAACATAAAATTTTAATGAGCCTATATAATAGGGGAATCTAGTATGTTTTGTCAAAGTTACTTGGGTGTCGTTTAACTTCATGTAAAGATATAATTTATCTTTATCGGCTTATTCATAAGAAGCAGTGTCCGAACGGCTTCATTCGGCTTCGGCTGCGGCAGAAAATATCACCTTCGGCAAAACTTCGGCTTCGGTCAAAGTTAGGCCAAAGGTTTAGCCGAAGCCGAAGGTCCGCTCATATCGTATGCATTGCGAGAAATATGAAAGGAAAGTGAAAGATTTGATAGTTTGTTTACCTTATTGCTTGGCAAAAATATGCAGGAATTTTATGTGGTCTATAATAATAGATGAAGTACCGATAACACAATAGTGTAGAGGAAGCTTTAGTGGATGAATTAGTAGTAAGTAGAGTCCGACCGAAGGTGATATTTTGGGCCGAAGCCGAACTTCGGCTTTTCCGATACCTTCACCCGAAACCAAAGGAAATTCATAATGCTATTGAAGAGACAAAATTTAAAGTAAAATAGCTCCTATTTATCAATATTTTTTGTGATCAGATACACAAAGTAATAAAATGCATATTTATCTATACAGTGACCCCGTATGGACCTAATTTCATCTATAATAGACACTTTTATTTCTCAAGTTAATAGCTGTAAAATCCCGATTCCAAAATTGCAGATCTCTATTATTTATAAATAGCGACGTGCCGCTTTGGATTTGCCATTTACTGGAACGATATTTGCGATTAGAAATACAACATTCCAATTTCACATTTGAGCATTACATTGCATTTAAAACAATTATTCCCTAAGACATTTTTAATTAAAACGTAAAATTAATTTTCATAACTTATTTTTGTCAGTTTAGTTAAATTAAAAATCTTACTATGTGTAAGGACTTTTTAAACACCCCAAAACTCTTTATAATAAATAACTTTGTCTCGAGACACACTATATTTTTTTTTAAAACTGACTAATAATAATCAGTAATCAATAGTAAAATACTGAAGAGGATTTAATACCTGCCCTCTGCTTTCTACTGGCAAAACACGTACGTGGTTCTCTGCTATTTATTCATAGAAAACATAAGTCTTCAAATCATATATAAAGAATGTATCATTAATTTGTATAATTGTTTTAGTTCTTCAATAATATAGGTCGAAAACGAAGAATCGGACCAAAAATATTACGTTTGCGTTTTTTTAAGAAATCAGGCCGAACTTGAAAAAGTACAAATATATATGAAGATATAAAGGAACCTTCCTCCGAACGTGTTTATAATGTCACCAAAATAACACAAAGATTTTATAAATTTGTTCAATAGCTCAGAATTTGGCATAACGTTGTTAACGCCAGGCCTATTGAACATGCTTACTACTAATTCTTCCAGGAAATCTTCCACTACAATATGGTGTTATCGGTACTTCATCTATTATTATAGACCACAGAAAGTTCTAGCATATTTTCGCCAAGCAACAAAGCAAATAAACTATGAAATCTTTCACTTTCCTTTCACATTTCTCGTATGCATACGCTATGCGCGGACCTGCGACTTCGGCCTAATTTTGGCCGAAGCCGAAGTTTTGCCGAAGCCGAATGTTTGGTCGCACACTAATAGTAAGCAATTTCAATAAGACTGTGTGTTCAATAAATATGTCCATTGTAAAGTCAGAAATAATTAGGGTTGATATAAACACGTCCAGTATGTTGATGACTTTATTGTAATATGTTTTCACGTGCAAACATATTAGATTTAACATAACTAATAACATCTCAAAAACAAGCAGTATTTAAGGTCAAAATTTCAACTCAGAAACTGGTTCTAAAAAAGTTTTGTTTTTTAATCCTATAACCAATATTTTCAAATATATAGCCGTCTATATATGGTCATAACAAATCAATAAATCACTACATACCTACTTCTAAATAATTAGGAACAAGCTGTTTGTTGTTTTATTTTCATGTTATAACCAATATATCAGAAGTGCAAATCAATTTAACCTATATCGAAAATGATTTTCAGAAAAAAATTATTGAAGAAGAAAAATCAAGAACGTTGCTCGTAAAATTTGCCATAAAAAAGGTACTATGTCTTATTTCGTACAGCAAATACCAGCTCAACATTTCCAAATCTAACTTACATCACCATCAATTACTTACCATCCTATTTGAAAACAAAATTAATAATACATACTTACGCCTGTCAAAAAAATATACTGGCTAGGTGAATTCCACTTCCTAGAGTTTATAGTGTAACTTAAGCTATTACGTTGATTAACAATAATGTTATGGTTGGTTATGGCTTGTTCAGGTTTCTTTTATACAGCCTGTATACGGCTAGTTTGTGATACCATTTTAGTTTACATTTCAACTACATATTTTGGTTTGCAAAATACTATAAATACATTTACATGTATAATAAAAGTTAACTATGGATATTAAATACAAATTAGTTTCTGTTTCAGGTGCAATTGAAGCCCCGTCGCAGATGGTTGCGGCAAGCAATATGAACAGTTATCAGAATGCGAGTGACTCATCTGACAGTCCGATCACTTCTCCAGCAGCTCAGTGCCATAGTCCGACTGATCAACTGATGAACGGAAACATGGTTAGTCCTCAGCCAAACGGAAACTCCACCAATGTCATCATAATGAATGAAATGCCTACCATGGATGAGGGCTCCTACCACATGGCCTTCAAGCAAGAACCTAATGTTGAGGTGTCAGAACACTTTTGAACGTAGTTAAGTTACCATTAAACAACCAATTCATTAGATATATATATATATATATATATATTGTATATTAATTGTGGAGTGCCAAGGTGTCCTAAGAGATTAGACCTGATCAAAGTACGAAAGATTTTTAGTTGGTAGCCATGTAATTGTAGATTAGAGGAGAGGATTGTTGAGATGGAAAGAGCGTTGATTTTGTACATGCATACATATTACTAGATCTCAGTTAATTTTACTACAGTTGTTAGAAGCCCTGAAAAATATGACATAAAATATAGTAGATAAATCGCACATCTAAAAGCAGAAGAGCGATACTACAATTTATTACATTTTGAGAAACAGATACCATTGGGCAAAAGCAAACTTTTTATGTATTGCTTTTTAAAACAAAAAAGCACTTACGTCTAATGAGTGTTTTTAGATGTGCTTTAACTGGGCATAAGTTCTATTTTAGATGAAATGGCATATTCAGTCCTGAAAGGTCTTTACAATTTATATTGATATACCGGGTGGTCGTTTTAACTTGAGACTCCTAAATATCTCGTGAAATATGCATGGTACGACAAAAGGGTCTTAAATAAACTTGTAGGACTCAAAGGGGGAAATGAGATGACGATATCAGTTTCATTGCAGATGGCGCTGCAATCGGTGAAAATGAGGCTAACTTAATTTTTTTAAATGGGAATACCTAAATTTTTTACCAAATTATGATTTTACGCTAAATAAGAAGAATATTTTGTCTGAAACTTTTTTTCGTACGATGCATTTTTTTCGCGCGTAAAAAACCCTATGCGCATGACGGCGCAACGCGCGAGATACCAAAACGTGTCCCAGTTACGCAGATACCTTCCTACGTTGTACCATGAGTGTCTACTCAGTCGTCGCTTTGACTGCCAGACGGCGGGCGCATCCCATGCAGTGGCAGCGGTCGTAACTACCGCAGCCGCCACAAACTTCAACCGTCAATAACTTTTAATAGAAGCATCGTACGAAAAAAATTTTTAGACAAAGGATTGTTCTTATTTAGCTTAAAATCGTAATTTGATAAAAAAAATTGGGTATTCCCATTTAAAAAAATTAAGTTAGCCTCATTTTCACCGATTGCAGCGCCATCTGCAATGAAACTGGTACTGTCATCTCAATTCCCCCTTTGGGTCCTACAAGTTTATTCAAGACACTTTTGTCGTACCATGCATATTTCACGAGATATTTAGGAGTCTCAAGTTAAAACGACCACCCAGTATAATGTGTACCTTAACCTACAATATCAGTTACAAAATATGTGTTGACTATAGTCAAGCCACCGAAATACATGGCAAAATATTAGAACATCGCTCAAACTAATGGTTAGTTCCTGATACGTTCAGATACCATGTTTTAGTGGCTTGACTATACCATTATTTATATAGTAACATCTAATGTCAAAAATGCAAGAAAAGAAATTTGGTTCTAGGTAGATCCTCATATATTTTAAGAAATAAAATAATTAGCTTGCAAATAGCTTTCATATGATATTCAACCAAGTTTCATACTCTGCAACAGTACAAATATTGGATTTAGATTATTATTGTGTAGAGAGAACTTTGGAACGTTGTCAAAGTGTTTGGTAAACAAAAGACTGTTTTATCCTTCTTAACAATAATCGCGGGTGGATTTTGTGATTAACCAAAAAGCCAAGTGAGAGAACCCTTTGCTCAATATATAGTGATTAATTTTATCAAATTTGTTAATTATGTATGATGTATGATGCCTGCCGTAAGTAGAGGTTTTCTATACTTGTCTTGTGTTAGAAATTGTCAGTAAATAAATGTATGGTTTGTTGTTTAAATATCCGTTATTTAGTTCTAGCATATAGTTATGTATTGTTATTTACTTTATGGTATTGAGTTTTATTTTATAATTATTTTTTGTTAAGATAACGTTTTTGTTAAAAAAATTATTCGAGCTTCTTTTGTTGCTTAAAATAAATGATTGTAGGCTAATTTTAACCTTATCAATGAGGTTGTTGAAGGAATAGTTCTTTAAGATGGTCTTAGTTCTGTTGTACTTGTTGACATTATATTAAATAATAGGGGTTTTACAGTAACTCTATATATTCTATTTAGTTTTCATTATTTCTTAGGTGATTGTATAGAATTTTTTATTTTATTTATGCTATATAGTTGTTTTTGTGCGTTCCGGTACATATTGTTACCACATTTTGTTTTTATAATAAATCTTTTTAAATTAGTTGACTGTCTAATGAATTTTAATTCTTCTGTCAAATTGTATACTATGGTCAAATCACTGTTAGTAGAGCACTGAGAACGATAGAATACATTGTTGTATTTCCTAATATCAGAGAGACATAAAGTATGTTTTCCACGTTCTACTAATAGTGACTCGACCATAGCATATTATAAAATTTGATAAGAATAATTGTTTGCAAATGCCAAATTTATCATTATAAGAAACATATTAAATGAAATTATGTCTACCAAAGGCTGGCAGTGGCAATAATAATAATATATTTTTACACAATATCCATAATTGTTTAGCTTATATTCATAAATAAATATTTTTTACAAAAGCTTTTGTCTCTGTACTCAAAATAACCTATAACTATAACAACATATCATCTATATCAACACGTTTACGTTTTTTATGATTTACAACCATACTTGCAGCTTCCAAGGGAATATCTGATTGCATAAGCCACACATTCAGCTTTGCTTTTGATTTGTAACTTAACTTGTACAATCTCTGTTCTAAAACATCCAGTTGATCTTGAACACTAGGATCTGAAGAAATACTGTCTGCAAGGTCCATGATCTTCCTAAATCTTCCTTTAAATGTCTGAAAATGAGAACAATATTGTCAGATTATTATTTACTTTACAGTGCTGGGTTTGGGCATTCATGTATAAACCATCCTACACTACAATATGCACTAACGCGTTATGTCATTGTGGGGCCCTGGGCAATGTTGAATTTGAGGGCCTCCACATACAATGTTGAATTAAGAAGAAAATCATGTTTTTGTACAATGGAGCTCATCACTCCTGCCATTCATTATACAAACACCAACATGAGGGAATGTGTCAGCCCTGGGGACGAGTTGTGATTAGTAAGTAAGTAAGTAAGTAAAAAATGAAACTATGAAAATAGTCCATTTATTTTAGAGAAAACTAATATGTAATTTAAATGTACTTAAAAATTCGTCAAATTCAGTGCATTGCAAACAGCTTCAAAATGCTGTTTAGAAGTAGGTAGCAGTCCTTGCTGATCAGATGACATATCGCTATCTTGACGGGGACCGTCGTTGTGTAGTGTTGAATTTGAGGAAGAGGAATGTGGGAAATATTGTGAAAGCATGCCAGTCAGTAACGGTGCTTCAAATCCTCATGCCCAATGTCGTCAATCAGCCGTAGAACACCACGTATGAATGCCCGCATCTGAACCTGTCAGAGGTTCAAGTTCTGGTAGCAAACTCAGAACAAAAAGTTTCTTTCCTTCAGGATCTTTGATTTTTGAATCAAGTTTTTTTTCTATTTTGCATCTAGGTAATCTTTCTTGTCACTGGAGCCTAGTCAGAACCTAAACTTTTTTTCAGATGTTTTCTATCAGTTTCGTAACTGATGACTAATACAGATACCGGTCATACCCTGAGACAGCACAGTGTAACCACCAGCCTTGTAGAATGCAGTCGCGTTGTGTGTTATGATATTGAGTGGCTTAAGTTATAAGTTTACACTTATAACTAATTGTGTAAATCTAACAGTAAATAAAAGTAAAAAGTAATTAAGTTAGAAGATGTTGATAATACAAGGAGATTGTTAATTGCATGATTGTGACGTCTTTTTTTTATCGATTTCTTTACTCTGAAACGTATCCGGGTACAAAGATACTTGAGGTGTTTTTTGCCAGTTTGTTGCGCATGCCATCAGACAGAACTTGGTCAGTCCTGCAAGGACATAAAGAATTGATCAAAACCTTATGGCTTGTTTTGTGTTGAAAATTTCCTTTGTGATAATTTTACAGTTTCTGAGATATTTGATGCATTCATAATAAATTCGCAAAAATTGTGTCATTTTGATGTAAATATTTTCCGTAAACTAAACAAATAAAATATTATCGAACTATGCTACTATCCACTCACAAAATCCACGGTCCACCAATATATTAAGATAAACAATGTCCCTATATAAATGTCATCAAGAAAAATTTGTGCACAGGAATGCACACAAATTTTTGCGTCAAAGGACACACCATGCGTCTGCTAATGTAGAACGCAAACAGCAACAGAAGAAAATCTGATGTGGCCAGGCACATGACTTTATCATACTATATATACAATTATTAGTTTAGCTGCGTGAGATTCTATTTGGTCGAGATCGGTCGTGTCTGCATTAAAATAAAATTAGTTAGCCAGGATTTGATAGATATTTTTATTCTATCGACAGTAGGTGTTGTCAAAACATCTGCGCTTGACACTACCTACTGTCATTAGAATTAAAATATCTGTTGATATGCTTAGTAAATTGCTGACAATCTATAACCTCCAAACAAGAACTATAGTTACGGGCGACTTCAATATGGACTCGTCAAGCGATGCAATGGATCTTGTAAACACCATGAAGAGTTTTGGTCTATACTACACTATCTTGACACCAACCAGAGTAACGCCAATTTCTAGGACCACCATAGACAACATATTTACATATTAGGTCCCAATCATCTGACATTCACAGACAGAGAGTATCATACCACTAAGGTAAAATCCTAAAAACCACAGGGTCAGAAGTCAGAAGATCGAAATACAAAAACAAATGAAAAACGACTTCTCTTACATAAAGGATATGAAAGCTAAACTAAATTTGTTAAAACCGAAAGACTGGAGCTTTTTAAGCGAACCTTCAGAACCAAGTGAAAAATATGATAAATTCCTAAAACAATACTTTGCACTAGTAAATGAAGCGCTGCCACTCAGAAGAAACAAAAGTCAAAATAAGAATAAAAAGCCGAAGCTGTCATATAATGTACTACAGATTAAAAATACACTCAATCTAATACAAGACACATACAACCATCTAAGAGGAGAGGATCTAAAAAATGCCCTGAAAAGCTACAAAGAAGTCTATCTGAAACTGCTAAAGAAAAGACAAAACTCGCTAACGAAATCTTAATTATTTCGATTAATTACTTCAAACAACTATCAGGTGGAGATATGGAATATCATAAAGACGGAAACACAGGAACACAAAGTGCAAAATTTTTAACTACCATCTAAAGACCCACTAAACAATTTCTTTGTCTATATTGGCAATCCAACAGCACAGAAGCATCAAGAGAAAAACAGAATACTCAGGCATGCTTTATTCATACTTTATTCTTAACTCCTGTTACTCCACAAGAAGTGCACCAAATTATCTGCAACCGAAAAACAAAAGACAATGGTAATGTCAACCATGTAACCACCAAGATCCTGCAATGTGGTTCCTGCTTCATCGGTGAACCCATTACAGATATAATAAACACTTGCTTTGGAAGGGGCACGGTGCCGGAATTGATGAAGGCTGCAAGAGTAAAGCCGATCTACAAAAAAGGTCCCCAGCTGACAGACTACAGACTACCGGTAATTTCCAAGATGTTTGAGACTGCGATGTTTGCTAGACTTGTATCCTTTCTGGATCGGCAAGGGGTCCTCAGTGCCCAGCAGTTCGGTTTTTGAAGAGGATGTAGCACGATAGATGCTGTCAGGAAGCTGGTCGACTGTGTATAGAGTGCGAGGAGGGGGGCGGTTGTGCTGTCATGTGTGACCTCTCCAAGACATTCTACTGCCTGCAACATGACGTACTTCTTGAGAAATTGACAACTAAAAGAAATATTACCATCGAAAAAAAATTAGCTAAGCTTCTGGGGATCAATCTTGATATACGCGACTAACATGGTCCAACCATAGAGAAGCTAAACTAGCTACTGCCATGTACACTATACGACGTATCAGGCAAATAGTTGGCCTCAATGTTCCCTTGCTCACATACCTCACAATGTTCTATAGTAGGCTGGCCTATGGGTTAAGATCATGGGGAGAATCACATCATGGTGGAAAAATAAATATACTTCAGAAAAGAGCAATAACCGCTCTTGAACAGGTAGGTCAACCAGTATACCCACTGCAAGCCACTGTTCGCCAATTAGAAAATCAACACACTAGTAGGCACATACATCTTCCATCAAGTAATGGGAGCAAGAGCAGAGCTTCCCCACCACCACTCAAGAATCCAAGACACCAAAATTGAGCTGATGACTGCACAACACGATACAGTGCCATTTCACCGCACCTCCACCACGACAGCCCAGCATCGACATCTACAGCTGGTAAATGCACTTCCGCCAAATTGGTTCCACAAAACAAAACAATATTTAGAAAGAATTTGACAGACTTATTAGTGCAAAATAGTTTTTATTATGTACAAGAATTCCTGCAGCATATGGAAAACCTTCTCTAAACCTACAATTCTAGTTTTGTTCTGACATTATTGCCATACGGATTACATATTTTATTGGGTCGCCTGTAGTTTGTATATATAAATAAAGTATTCAATTCTATTCTATAGAAACAGCGCAAAAGAGTGATACAGACATTTTCTGTTTTGATTTGTGTGGAGTACGTCGATTATTTTCGAAAATTAAAAGATGAATCAATCCACATGTTAATAAAAACATTCACAAATCCTTTATAGAATATTTAACATTATTTTGTGTGGAAGTCTGCATTGACTAGAAAACCAATCCAGAGCTTGAAGATACAGACATAGTTTGTCGATAAGATTTATGATTGACTAAAATCACAGCACTAAAAAATAGTAATTAAACATTCAGTTTGCACTCTTGCATATCATGTATTGGTAAAATTATGTTTTTTTGCAGTTGACCTGCAAAACTACTTTTCTCTTGTAGTAATACATGCAATCGAATGTTTAAAGTTTTAGCACTATAAACATTAATTTCTTATTGTGGTGTACCCACACAATGTACAAAAGAGTGGGTTCGAAACATATCATTATAATTTTTCAATAAAAAATCAAACATTTTATATGCTTAATAATTTAGGTACCATAAGTTACCATATTAACACAATGTACTTATAACTCATTCACTTTTTAAACAAGTTAAATAAATAAGTATTTAAGTAAGACATCAATAGAAAATATTTCAGTAGCTTCTTTGAAAATGAAGTTTATTTCAGAGTACCTATGAAGACCCGTATGCTGACAAAATTATTTTAAAACAAGGTTTACTTTATGATACGCAGTATGTGGCGATTTTTGTGGCGACGATTCCGGAGAAAGTACTAAAGGTATCGGCTTGAAAGTTCATATTTAGAAATTTTATGAACAAACTTAGAGCTGAAAAGCTGTTGGTTCAAAAGGGTCCAAGGGAACTGGATGTTTCCTCTAAGCATTTTTCAAGGATTTTTCAAATGAGCTGCCATTTCTGTAATTTCGACAAAATAGTAAAATAATAAATTAAAATAGAGGAAATTTTGTATAATTTATGTCTATAACATTTTTTGGTAAAATTAATAGTTTAGCTGTCTGACCAAATTCTTTTTCATCGAGATCGTGTCTGCATTACAACTTATACATCTGGCAGCTGGTGGCAGGACTGTGGCAGCCTATGGATCCAATCCAGCCAATCGAATCCACGAACTAGACCCATGCGTAGTGTGTCCAGTGGCACTACGTTGGATGAGATAGATATATGTTGCAACGCTAGTGTTGGAACAGCCTGCTGTTACCAACATTCTTTATTTCATCTTGTATTTATATGATATTATCAAAATATCAGTTAAATCATGGCCGATTTGTTTTATTTTAATGCAGACACGATCGATCTCGATCAAATAGAATGTCATGCAGCTAAACTATTAGTTTTATAGAATAGAATAGAAATAGAAATTTATTTTCGAACATGTACAAGTCAACGTCAATACTGCAATATAACAATAAGATTATATATAATAATAATAACAAGATATTCATGTTGGTAAGAATTCATCGAGCGTATAGGGTGGATATTTGGTTAGGTGGTCTATTAGCGTTCTTCTAAATGCTGCACTTCTTAGCACATACCATGCTTGCGGACATCTGTGGTACAGGTGATTGCCTGATTCGAGGTATTTTGTGGTTTGGAGGTTCGTATGATGGATTTGCGAGAGTCCTTTGGTTCTGGTGTCATAGTTGTGGATCGGAGTTGGTTGTTGTTGATGAGTATTCTCCGAACGGTGTGTCATCAAGGTTCTGAGTATGTATACCGCCGGAGTTGTCAGAATCTTCAGTTTTGTAAATAGGGGTTTACAATGAGTTCTCGTTGTTTCGTTACATAAAGCGCGGATGGCACGTTTTTGGAGGACAAGTATTTGTTGAGTATGAACCGAGTGACCCCACACCTCGATACCGTAGGCCATCCGGGTATGGAAGAGAGCATGGTAGGTGATTTTTGCTGCTTCTTCACCGACTGTACTTTTTATTTTCCTAATAGCAAATATAGCTTTGTTTAGTTTTTTGGAGAGGTCCTGGATCTGTGGTTTCCAGGTTAGCCGAGAGTCGATGGTTATACCCAAAAATTTTGTTTGGTCCTCAGCAGTTTGCCACCTATCCATTTCATACTTGACCTGAGCCGTCTTGTTTCGGTTAAGTTTGAGTCCGTTGGTCTGGAACCAGTCTTCTGCATCTCTGATGTTTTTGTGGGCTTCGTCAGCCAGTAGGTGATCGTTAGTTGACACGGTGGTGAGTGTTGTGTCGTCAGCGTAACAGGTCACATGGCATTTGAGAGTCTGAGGGAGGTCGTTTAGGTAGATGATGAAAAAAAGACCTCCTAGAAGAGACCCCTGTGGTACACCTTGGTATATGGTCCGTGGTTTGCTTTCATATCCATTACTGGTAACGAGTTGTTGTCTCCCAGATAGGTAAGATTGTATCAATTGCTTTGCCTTTCCTCGGAATCCTCATTTTCTGCATGAAACTCTGGTGTGGCATTGTGTCGAATGCCTTGCTGAGATCACAGAACTGGCTCATACATTGGTTTTTTTTTTCTCAAGGGCTTCGCATACCACTTTTTGCATTACTTTTATAGCATTTTCAGTGTTTTGGTTTGTTCTGTACGCATATTGGTGTGGTGTGAAAAGATTGTGTAATTCAAATAAAGTTGTGTGATTCTTGACATTATTAATTGTTCGAGAATTTTTGATATAATTGGTAAAATTGATATGGGACGATAGTTCCCGCACTCCTGGGTATCA
This sequence comes from Melinopterus prodromus, assembly GCA_964023965.1. Lineage (NCBI taxonomy): Eukaryota > Metazoa > Arthropoda > Insecta > Coleoptera > Scarabaeidae > Melinopterus > Melinopterus prodromus. The sequence goes on along the minus strand of OZ030391.1, from coordinate 41,637,071 downwards.
CCCTTTTTGTGGATGCGATGCACCTTGGCAATTTTGAGCTTACTTGGAAAAATCCCCGCCTTAAAACACTCATTGAAGATATCTGCAAGAATGTCACATATCCAGATTGCCACTAGTTTTATTGTCTTCGGGGTCAGTTCGTAGATATCTTTTGAACTTTTGTTCTTCAGGTTTCTTATGATGGTTAGGACTTCGTGTTTATCAGTCGGTAGGAAAAAGAAGGAAACTGGGTTCATAGGTATGTGGTCCAGGCTGGTCAATTGGGTTGGTTGTTGGGTTGAAAGGTCCGGAGCGAAATATTCATTAAACTTCTCACCAGAGGGCTGTTTGTGCTGTTCTGTTTTTGCCTTGGATCTGCCTAGCTCTCTATTGACAATATCCCAGATAGATCTGGATTTATTATCAGAATCTGCTATCACCTTTATGTTAAAGTTTTTCTTTTCTTTTTCTGCACATTCCAGATAGAGTTTCCTGAACTGTGTGAGATTCTTGAATGATTGCGTATATTTATTCTTATCCTGAATTCTGCAGAGAAAATCAAGAGTTTCCTTCATTTGAACCAGGTGCTCCGAGGGTTTGAAAGTTTGTTGCCTAGCTGTTCTCTTCAGCATTGGAAAAGCTTCATTGTGGAGTTTGGTAAGCTGACGCATGAACATGTCTATCATTTGGTCAGCATCGCCATAGGTAAGTATGTCTGACCAGTTGTAATTTTGCACTAAGTTTTAAGTGATCTCTGTTTTTTACTTTATCATACGCAGTATGATGTGAAGTGTGTGTGTGTGTGTGTGCGTGTGTGTGCGTGTGCGTGTGTGTGCGTGTGCGTGTGCGTGTGTGTGTGTGTGTGTGTGTGTGTGTGTGTGTGTGTGTGTGTGTGTGTGTGTGTGTGTGTGTGTGTGTGTGTGTGTGTGTGTGTGTGTGTGTGTGTGTGTGTGTGTGTGTGTGTGTGTGTGTGTGTGTGTGTGTGTGTGTCTGTGTGTGTGTGTGTGTGTGTGTGTGTGGGTGTGTGTGTGTGTGTGGGTGTGTGTGTGGGTGTGGGTGTGTGTGTGTGTGTGTGTGTGTGTGTGTGTGTGTGTGTGTGTGTGTGTGTGTGTGTGTGTGGGTGTGGGTGTGGGTGTGGGTGTGGGTGTGGGTGTGGGTGTGGGTGTGGGTGGGTGTGGGTGGGTGTGGGTGTGTGTGTGTGTGTGTGTGTGTGTGTGTGTGTGTGTGTGTGTGTGTGTGTGTGTGTGTGTGTGTGTGTGTGTGTGTGTGTGTGTGTGTGTGTGTGCGGGTGTGTGCGGGTGTGTGCGGGTGTGTGCGGGTGTGTGCGGGTGTGTGCGGGTGTGTGCGGGTGTGTGCGGGTGTGTGCGGGTGTGTGCGGGTGTGTGCGGGTGTGTGCGGGTGTGTGCGGGTGTGTGCGGGTGTGTGCGGGTGTGTGCGGGTGTGTGCGGGTGTGTGCGGGTGTGTGCGGGTGTGTGCGGGTGTGTGTGTGTGTGTGTGTGTGTGTGTGTGTGTGTGTGTGTGTGTGTGTGTGTGTGTGTGTGTGTGTGTGTGTGTGTGTGTGTGTGTGTGTGTGTGTGTGTGTGTGTGTGTGTGTGTGTGTGTGTGTGTGTGTGTGTGTGTGTGTGTGTGTGTGTGTGTGTGTGTGTGTGTGTGTGTGTGTGTGTGTGTGTGTACCAGATATTTGTGACGACGATTCCGGAGAAACTACTAAAGGTATCGGGACGAAAGTGCGTATTTAGAATTTTTATGACTAAACTTCGAGCTGAAAAGCTTTTGGTTCAAAAGGGTCCACAGGAACTGGCTGTTTCCTCTAAGCATTTTTCAAGGATTTTGTAAATGAGCTGCCATTTCTGTAATTTAGTCAAAATAGTTAAATAATAAATTAAAGTAGAGGAAATTTTGAATAATTTATGCCTATTGTGACGATCTTAACAGCCGCGAAAACGCCAGAAGTTCTAGGTTATTCCGGAGTATTATTCCATCGAGGCAGCGAAGCGCAAGTAGCGACCGCTCTGGGCAAACGTAGAAAACTCGGGAACATTCCAGAGTATCGATCGATAGGTATATAAGAGAAACTGCCTTGCTCGCTAACCAGTATTATTCAGAGTGCAGTCGGAGCGCGGGCGCGATTATTGATCGACATAAATTGTTCGAAATAAATACAGTGAAGATAAATTTATAGTAGCTTTAAGTGACAGTTAGTTTTTAGTGTTCGTGTTTTAATAATTAGGTAATAAGACTGTAGTAGTGTTAAATAAATTAAGTGACTATTTTAATATACCGAGTGTTTTAATTCACACCTTAACGAACGAAAAAACGCTACATTGGTGTCAGGTGTGGGGTGTGAATTGGACATTAGTGAAAATAAAATTGAAGTGAAATAAATCGGACTAATTAGTGTGCGTGAAAATGGCGAAACTAGCGGACTTAAAAGTTAGTGAGCTGAAAAAGGAGCTGGAGGAAAGGGACTGCGATACGACGGGGAAGAAAGCGGACTTGCAGGAGCGGCTTCGTAAAGCATTAATTGAAGAAGGCAATGACCCGGACAACTTTGTTTTTGCTAGTGCAAGTGATATCGGCCAAATGCTGCAATGTTTGGAAACTAAATTGCTAGAAAATTCCACCGACCTGGAGGCTAAATTGCTAGAAAATTCCGCCGACCTGGAGGCTAAATTGCTGGAAAATTCCGCCGACCTGGCTAAAGTGTTAGAAAATTCCGCCGACCTGGAGGCTAAATTGCTGGAAAATTCCGCCGACCTGGCTAAAGTGTTAGAAAATTCCGCCGACCTGGAGGCTAAATTGCTAGAAAATTCCGCCAACCTAGAGGCTAAATTGCTAGAAAATTCCGCCGACCTGGAGGCTAAATTGCTAGAAAATTCCGCCGACCTGGAGGCTAAAGTATGCGAGCTTGGGGAAAAGCTAGGAGAGAATTCTGCTAAGTTGGAAGAAAAGATGGCAAACTTAAAAACGGAATTACACGAAGAAATTTTAACAAAATCTTCTACACTGGAAGAGCGAATTCTTTTGATTTTGGAAGGCAAGATCCAGGAAGTTCAGAACAAAATCACAACGTTGGACGTCAACACCTTCCAGGAGTTGCCCTATCAACCTTCAGCAACGGACAACAAGAGCAAAGTTAGTGGCAATCAGGATTCCGTTGGGCTGATGCGCCTCAAACCACCGCAATTTGATGGTTCAACGTCGTGGAATGTTTATCAGCGTCAGTTTGAAGCGGCTGCAAAAGCGAACGGTTGGTCATCTAGGGAGAAGGCGACCGCCCTTACGTTAGCTTTGAGAGGAGATGCTGCTGCTATCTTGCAAAGAATGTCCCCGGAAGAGCAAGAAGTCTACGATCACCTGGTCAGACACTTGGAGACACGTTATGGCCAGTCACACCTGGAACATGTCTACCACACTCAGTTGAAAAATCGGTGCCAGAAGTCAGGGGAGCCCTTACAGGAATTTGAGGCAGATATTGCACGTCTGGTTCGACTGGCATATCCAGATGCCCAGGAAAAGATCATGGAACGTTTGGCGGTTCAAGCATTCCTGGACGGACTCCGTGATGGTGAAATGAAGCAAGCCTTACTACTAGCACATCCACCTAAGCTAGTTGATGCACTAACACGGGCCCTTGAATTCGAAGCTGCCAAGAACACGAACAAAGGTCAAGCTCGTGTCCGACAAGTGATTCCAGGAGAGGACGACTTCGAAGAGTCAGTCAAACGGATCGTCAGGGAGATCAATAGAGAACGTAGCCGCCAGGACCGGAAGTTGGAGTGCTGGAAATGTGGCAAGGCAGGCCACATAAGAAGACGCTGTCCAGAAGGCGTCAGTCCCACTTCCGCCAATCCGGAAAACTAAAAAAGGTCGATGCGAGGGGGCGAACGTCGACCTGTATTCAGCAAGCCCCAGCAAATACCGCCCAGGTCTCGTCACTGCAACACCATGCCAACAGTGTTTTCGTCGACGCGTGTGTGGATGGAACCCTTCGCACTGTGCTGCTGGATACAGGTGCGACGAAGACAATCATAAGGCCCGACATAATAAAACCTGCAGCTAAGGTTCGGCAATCAAAATGGCGTCTACGAACAGCAACGGGAGATCAAGCAAAAGTGCATGGTGAAACAAACGTCATGTTTACCATCGGGAAAGCCACGTTTGACCATCCTGTGATAGTGGCTGAGATTGAGGACGAGGTGATCATCGGGACGGACATAATGGACACCAAGGGCTTCGAGTTAAGCTTTAGGCAGGCAGTTCTGCGGGTAGATGACGAGGAAGTTGTTTTACATCGAGAAAAGAATTTAAGCGTTCAGGTTCTACTCCCGGAGGAGACACTGATACCAGAACGGAGCGAGATAGTTTTGGACGGCTGCATTGATGGCAAGACCACAGATGGTGAGATAGTCATGTTCGAACCAGTAATGCATGACGAGGCTGTTGGCCGAGGAATAGCGGTCGGAAAGGCCCTTGTGCGGGCTGGCAGGAGTATTCCTGTGAGGATAATGAACGTCAATCACTATCCTGTGTTATTAAAGGAGGGCACGGAGTTAGGACACTGCTCTGGAGTGTCAGCAATACTGCGACAGGTTACGGCCGTGGAATCCAGCCGGGAAGCCATTCCAAAGGAATTAGAAGTACTGGTATCGTCGTCAGGCACCGGTCTAAGGCCAGACCAAAGAAGGAGGCTGAGACATTTGGTCCATAAGTATCGAGATATTTTTGATACTGGGAAGAAAGGGAGGACAAAAGTAATCCAGCATAAAATCAATACGGAGAATGCTCGTCCCATTCGGCAGACAGCTAGAAGGCTACCGCTGGCTAAGAGAGAGGAGGCTGACAAGATTATTGAGAGTATGGTCGAGGAAGGAATCATAGAACCATCCAGCAGTCCATGGTCTTCACCGGTGGTACTGGTAAAGAAGAAAGACGGCTCGACCAGATTCTGCGTTGACTACCGGCTGCTTAATAATGTGACCAAAAAGGACAGCTATCCTCTTCCTCGCATCGATGACACTTTGGACACCCTGGCCGGATCGAAGATCTTTTCCACGCTGGATTTGAAGAGCGGGTACTGGCAAGTTGAATTGGCCCCCGAAGATAGAGAAAAGACAGCTTTCACAGTGGGTGCTGGATTATGGCAATTTAACGTGATGCCATTTGGACTGTGCAATGCTCCTGCTACTTTCGAACGACGTCCTTTACCGGATACAAAAGCCACCGCGGGGTAAAGCTCGAGTCATTCACTTCAACCGACTGGCTCCTTACTACGGAGACCACGAAGACGCGGAGCTGCGGCGAATCCAACCAGAGCCGGATTTGACATTCGACCAATTCATGGCCCGTCATACTAATGGTCAAAAGAGTCGGTTCGGTGTGACCTGTGAAGAGCAGCGGGACCTGTTTACTGCTCCAGCTGGCTACGCACTGGCACATTGTGTGGCTAAGGACTTGCAAATGTCTAGAGGGATAGCCAAGGTTTTCCGCGGGAAGTTTGGAAATATTCCAGAGCTGCGTCGGTCTAATCCCAGAGTCGGACAAGCACTCAAGGCAACCGACGAAAAGACCGGCAGAAAGATCTTCCACTTGGTTACCAAAGGGACGTCCGATCAGAAGCCAACCTATAGAGATGTTTGGGACACTTTGTGTTCTCTAAAGGAAGAATTGCTAGCCGAGGACCTGAGAAGCCTGGCGATTCCCAAGCTGGCATGCGGACTCGATGGCTTGGACTGGAGGATGATTCGCAGCATGTTGGAAGCACTCTTCAGGTTGACGGGCGTACAAATTCTGGTGTGCTGTTATAGCCCTCAACGTCGTTCCCTGGAGAGAACCGTGGACTGTTACTTCCACAAGAGATCCTGCTGCAAGAAGGGAGCTTTTTGCCGATATCGACATCCACCATCTTTGGAATCATTTCGGGACGAAACGAGCTTAGGAGGGGGGCAGTGTGACGATCTTAACAGCCGCGAAAACGCCAGAAGTTCTAGGTTATTCCGGAGTATTATTCCATCGAGGCAGCGAAGCGCAAGTAGCGACCGCTCTGGGCAAACGTAGAAAACTCGGGAACATTCCAGAGTATCGATCGATAGGTATATAAGAGAAACTGCCTTGCTCGCTAACCAGTATTATTCAGAGTGCAGTCGGAGCGCGGGCGCGATTATTGATCGACATAAATTGTTCGAAATAAATACAGTGAAGATAAATTTATAGTAGCTTTAAGTGACAGTTAGTTTTTAGTGTTCGTGTTTTAATAATTAGGTAATAAGACTGTAGTAGTGTTAAATAAATTAAGTGACTATTTTAATATACCGAGTGTTTTAATTCACACCTTAACGAACGAAAAACGCTACACTATGATATTTTTTGGTAAAATTAATAGTTTAGCTTTTAGAGCAAATTCTATTTGATCGAAATCGGTCGCATCTGCATTGATATGAAACTACATAGTAGCTTGGATTTGACAAATATTTTTTGTGCTGTCACCACAGAAATGTCTATGGCTGTCACACTCGAAAACAGCTGATTTCATCATAGGTTGGAGAACCGCTATGGCACATTGCCGCTCTGGTGCGGCAAAGTACAAAATACAAAATTCAAATAAAATAAGATCACAAATTTGATTGTTTGTTGATAAGAAATATCAACCCGTTGTTATATCTAATTGTAAAAACGATAAATTGAAAAAATTATATCTAATTGTAAAAACTATAAATTGAAATAATTGTAATTAAAGTATAGCGGTTAGTGTAGTTATATTTTAGTATGTAGGTACGAATGTGACATCTACATTCTACAGTGTCATGAACGAATATAAATCTGTCAGAATTTGAATTAGCTTTTTAAACTTGACGTTTCGTAAAAGTGGTATCAACCTAACATTTCCTATACAGAAATGTAACCATTTTTGAACTTCTTTTTAAATACGTATTTCTCAAAAAGCAACACAAAAAACGTTGATGTCACTCTTGTCGAAAACTACAAAGCGCGACTCGCTCACATGCGACGGCGACGCCCCGCCATCGGTGACGCGCCGCATCACCGCTCGTCGCGCTATTCCGTACTCTCGGCACTTGTGAGATAAATAACTATTCTGATGACAATAGGTGGTGTCAAATGCTGATGCTTTGACAATACTTACTATTGATACTATTGACTATCAAAATATCTGTCAAATCCTGGCTAATTAGTTTAATTTTAATGCAGACACGATTTATCTCAATCAAATAGATTCTCATGCAGCTAAACTATTAATTTTATATTTTGTATGATAAAGTCATGTGCGTGGCCACATCACATTTTTTGTGAGTAAGTTCGTCTATACTCCTGTTTATGTTGTTTTTGGATAGGGTTACGCGGGAATACCACAAGGAGAGCCAGGTGGTCACCAAGACCAGCCTCCATCGTGCGTCCTTCTGTATAGTTATCAAAAGATAAAACGATGTTGTCTATACAGCTGTTTGTTGTTTTGCCAACTCGTGTTGTTGAGGTGATAGTTTTGTTAAGTCCGAAGGAACTCATGATACCTTCAAAGTCGTTTAATATTTGTGATTCTTTATTGAAGTGTATGTTAAAGTCTCCTGCAAAAACAATTCTCGTGTTGTCTTGAGCTTTATCAGCTATGATCGTTAATGCGTCTTCAACTATGCGAAGGTATAGTTCAGACGAACCCAGCGGTGATCTATAGGTACAGACAATCACTACATTTTCCTTCAGTAGGTTTACAGCTACTATTTCGCCATCAATTTCCTGGGATAGTTCTTTAATTTCAGAGATTTCAGTGAAGGCTATTCCTTTGGCTGTGTAGATTCTTGCGCCTCCGTGCTTTCTTCGAGTCCGGCAGTAAGTGGCAGCAGTGTTATAATTGTCTACATCGTACATACCCGAACTAGGCTCTTCTGACCAGTGTTCCGTTATGGCAATTACTGTTGGCTGTTGTTTCAGAGCCAACACGTTAAGGGCTGCAAGCTTATTCGTGATCCCTTGTACATTGACGGAGAGTATTTTTATTGTGGGGATGGTTTTCTCAGGTAGTGTGATGGGATTTATAAAAAATTTGCGCCTTGTGATTTCAAAAAGTCCTGGTGTAATCTGAAGTCAAAGCGTCGTATTCCTATGTTCTTAGGTCAAAAGTTCATGTCGTACAGCTCATCCTTCTGGGCGAACGGTGCTGTGATGACAAATCTTTTCTGTTGCCCTGGGAGTCCCGGTTTTTGTTTTACAGCAACTTCATGTTTGTTGAAACCTTCTTTGGCTTTCATCTAGTCGAGAATATTTTGTTCTATTGCACTCGATTTTACTCTGTACATGTATATCCACACTTTTTTGTCAATTCCGCGGAAATTGCTGTTGTTGTCGTTACTTCAGCCGTACCAAGTCTTTTATGTTGTGGCTTTCTCTTTGATCTGTAAACTTCTTGAAATTGATCGTCTTCTAGATTTATTATTCTCTGGGCAGTGGTTTTTGTCTCGTGTTCATGAATTGCACGGTTTGCTTGTTGGGTGGTTATTGGCTTATTTTGGATGTTCGCGTTTGAATTAAATCTCCGAACATCCTGCATTTGGGGGTTCTGCTTGGTTCTCTGTGTATTGTTGTTCTGCATTGTTTGAGTTCTTTCATTTTCGGCATCGTTCTTCATACCGCTGTCTATTTTTTTCCTTGCGAGTTGTGATGCATAGGTTATGTCATCTGTTGGGCCTTTTTTGTTCGTGTTTTCAGTTAGATACTGAATCTTTTCATATAGTTCCTTGATTAATTGATTGTTCACTCTGATTACTTCATCCTTAGCCTGTATCTCCCCGTTTTTGGCTTCAATCAGTTTTCCATAAAGCGCTTCTATTTTGGTTATGTTGAGTCCTGGATTTTCGTAATTTCCTGTATTGCAGCAATTTACCAGACTTCCCCTGATTGCAGTGACTTCCTTGGAGCTTTCTTTGCAACTAGTGTGAAGGGCGCCACCACACTCGACGCAAACTACTGTTTTCAGTGGTTTATTCTTGCAGCACATGTAAAACACTTCATGAGGGTCGGCCATTGCTCATTACATTATATATATATATATATATATATATATATATATATATATATATATATATATATATATACCGGGTGGTCGTTTTAACTTAGACTCCTAAATATCTCGTTAAATATCGATGATACCTCAAAAGTGTCATTAATAAACTTGTAGGACTCAAAGGGGGAAATGAGATGACGACAGCATTTACATTGCAGATGGCGCTGCAATCGGTGAAAATGAGGCTACCTTCATTTTTTAAAATGCGAATTCCCAAATTTTTTATCAAATTATGATTTTACGCTAAATAAGAACAATTTTTTGTCTGAATATTTTTTTTGTACAATGCATCTAGTAAAAGTTATTGACGATGGAAGTTTGTGGCGGCTGCGGTAGTTACGACCGCTGCCACTGCATGAGATGCGCTCGCCGTCTGGCAGTCAAAGCGTCGACTTAGTAGACACTCATGGTACAACGTAGGAAGGTATATGCGTTACCAGGACACGTTTTGGTATCTCACGCGTTGCGCCGTCATGCGCATAGGGTTTGTTTACGCACAAAAAAAATTCATCGTACGAAAAAAAGTTTCAGACAAAAGATTCTTCTTATTCACCGTAATATCATAATTTGATAAAAAATTTGGGTATTCCTATTTAAAAAAATGAAGTTAGCCTCATTTTCACCGATTGCAGCGCCATCTGCAATGAAACTGATATTGTCATCTCATTTCCCCCTTTGAGTCCTACAAGTTTGTTTAAGACAGTTTTGTCGTACCATGCATATTTCACGAGATATTTAGGAGTCTCAAGTTAAAACGACCACCCGGTATAGCAATAACCACAATTTCTTGCTATACCGGGTGGTCGTTTTAACTTGAGACTCCTAAGTATTTCGTGAAATATGCATGGTACGACAAGTGTCTTAAACAAACTTGTAGGACTCAAAGAGGGAAATGAGATGACAATATCAGTTTCATTGCAGATGGCGCTGCAATCGGTGAAAATGAGGCTAACTTCATTTTTTTAAATAGGAATACCCAAATTTTTTATCAAATTATGATATTACGCTGAATAAGAAGAATCTTTTGTCTGAAACATTTTAAGACATCACGTGCGTACGGATCAACGAACAATTATAAACAATGAAAGGTCGCTAGGCGGCCACAGCGCAAAGCCGGCATATTAAGACCATCGAGTCAAGCAACCTAACTTACACAAATTTTCAGAAAATGAGACTTGAGTCTATGTTTGAATTTAAATTTCTATTACAGCGTATTTTGTCGTGGTGTATAATGTTGGAGTAAATGCTGCTCAGGTTCTCAACATCTTGTTGAAATTAATGGTGTTATGGATAAAATTTATATTGTACATTTCTAGAAACATCCTGTTACGGTAGTTGGAATCTGTATCAAGAATTTCGACGCTCTTAAAATCAAAGGAATGATTGTTGGTAATAGCATGGCATGCCAGGGCACATCTGGTTTTTTTGGTGTTGCAGTCGCTCCTATGCAAAGCAATTCTATTGCGTAACCATTGGGTGGTTACCCCGACATACTTACTATCACAGTCGTTGCAAGACACGCAATAGATTATGTTAGATCTATACATTAACGGTGTGGTGTCCTTGATGTTACTGAAGGCTCTGGCTGATTTAAAAGGGTAGTGGTGAACTATTTTTACCTTATCCGTTAAAAGTGGTTGGAATATTTTTTTCAGTTTACCAGTTACAGTGGGTAGGGACATTAACTTGACATATGTGCGGGGTTCTTCATTTATTGGTTCAAAAATACTAGTAAGATTGTTGGTATTTGTTGAAAATAATAACTTATTAATCAACCTCAGTGGGAAAGCATTGTTCAAGAAAACAGCTTGGAGCCTTTTTAGGGCCAGAGGTTGGAATTCTGGATCACATATTTTTATGATTCTGTTTTTCATGGCACTAATAGTATTAATTAATTATTAATTATTAATAATTAAATAGTATTAATTTTATGGCTGAACGAGTGCCCGGAGTGGTAATTTATGTAGCGGCCGGAGTATGTCGGCTTAGTGTACCAATCAGTGACAACCGTACCATTATCACGCCTTATAACTCTGCAATCCAGAAATGGCAAACCGTCCTCACCCTCCAGCTCAACCGTAAACTGAATATTACCATTGAAGCTATTTAGAACCGCCAAGGTGCCCTCAACCCTATCACTGGGAACAGCAGTAATAATGTCGTCCACGAACTTATAAATGAATGGGATATCAAAACCCAACTGAGGCAACACGTTGTCAAGGACATAGTCCATCACGATGACCGCTAAAACAGAGCTTATGGGTGAACCCATGGGAGTTCCAAACGTTTGCAAGTAACACTGGCCCTCGAAAGTGAAGTACAAGTTGGAGAACAAGAACCGCAAACTATCTAAAAAGACCTCCAACGAGAAGCTGCAGTGCTCCTTCACCATGTCCCACCTCTCAGTAACAATGTCGGTAACCAGGCTAAGAGGTATATTTGTAAAGAGGCTGATGACATCAAACGACACAAGTGTGTGGTTAGGAGGAATAGTTATGTTACGTATCCTACTTACAAAATCAAAAGAGTCTGTAACGTTGTAGTTGGTGTGATCAAGGACAGATGCAGACAGAATGTTGGCTAGATATTTTGATAGTTGATAAGTAATTGAACCGGATGATGAAATGATAGGCCTGAGTGGAGTGCCATCTTTGTGTATTTTAGGGAGGAAATACGCCTTGCATAAAGTCGAGTTAGTTATTTTGAGTGTTTTGTACTCGTCATTGCTTATATGTTCACGGTTCTTTAAGTTAGTTAATAATTTATTTAGTTTGTTTTGAACGGACACTAAAGGATTTGTGTCTGTTTTTTTGTAAGTAGCATTATCTTGAAGCATTGTAGTAGCTTTAGCCAAGTATTCTGTCCTATCCAAGACCACGGTGGTCGCCCCCTTGTCGGCACGTGTCACGTTCACACCAGGATTGTGTTTAAGGAAAGCCCTAGTCCTCCTATACGCACCGGTTAACTGCGAGTCAATAACTGAAGTGTTGGTGGGGTTGTTTAAAAAATTAGTAACAATGTTAGTAGCTTGAGCTCTCATTACATCCCGATCATGTGGCGGACAAAGTGTTACGACACCTTCAACCTCCATCAGCAGCCGTCTGATGTCAACATTACCTCGATCACTAGGAAGGCAAAATTTAGGCCCCAATGATAGCAGATTGAGCACCTCCGTAGGCACATTCGCCGAGGACAGATTGACGATCCATCTATTGTTGTCTCCGAACAGACTGTTTCTAGTATTGCAATATTGACTACGTAACTTTTCGAATTTATTTTTGTTTATATTTTTGACATTATTGAAAACTTTTTTATAAATCAATTTTAATGAATCTTGGAAACTGGTAAAAACATGGAAAGGTAGCATGTCTCTGACCTGCTCAGTTAAATTACGCAGCATTTTCTCCAACTCACCTATGGTATTTAGCGTAATTTGGATCTCGAGGTTGATGGCGGTTGACTTCAGTCTGTGTGAAAAAGAATGGATCTTTCTGAGTAGTCTGCCGTTGGTTGTTGCTAATAAGGCGACCGTATTTTTTGTTCCGTCGGTGATATGTCTTGGTGTCACGTTGTTCTTCTTACATCGCATCAGAAACGTCAGACGGTTTCTCGCCTTGGCCAGCCTGGTGTGTACGTTGTTAAGCTGTTTCATACTGTTGACCACAGTATATCCATATTCTCGTTAAGCCTATGTTTAGGTCGACGGAAACCGCGCGGATTTTCTTTGTCGGCATCAACCGCTGCCGGGTGCCGACAAAGGAACCGCGCGGTTTCCGTCGACCTAAACTAAGCCTTAATATCACTGTAGAAACCCATGATGAAGCGTTGAATGGCAAGAAATTGTGGTTATTCGGTCGTGGGTATTTATATTTATTTAAATTTCTATTACAGCGTATTTTGTCGTGGTGTATAATGTTGGAGTAAATACGGTCGCCTTATTAGCAACAACCAACGGCAGACTACTCAGAAAGATCCATTCTTTTTCACACAGACTGAAGTCAACCGCCATCAACCTCGAGATCCAAATTACGCTAAATACCATAGGTGAGTTGGAGAAAATGCTGCGTAATTTAACTGAGCAGGTCAGAGACATGCTACCTTTCCATGTTTTTACCAGTTTCCAAGATTCATTAAAATTGATTTATAAAAAAGTTTTCAATAATGTCAAAAATATAAACAAAAATAAATTCGAAAAGTTACGTAGTCAATATTGCAATACTAGAAACAGTCTGTTCGGAGACAACAATAGATGGATCGTCAATCTGTCCTCGGCGAATGTGCCTACGGAGGTGCTCAATCTGCTATCATTGGGGCCTAAATTTTGCCTTCCTAGTGATCGAGGTAATGTTGACATCAGACGGCTGCTGATGGAGGTTGAAGGTGTCGTAACACTTTGTCCGCCACATGATCGGGATGTAATGAGAGCTCAAGCTACTAACATTGTTACTAATTTTTTAAACAACCCCACCAACACTTCAGTTATTGACTCGCAGTTAACCGGTGCGTATAGGAGGACTAGGGCTTTCCTTAAACACAATCCTGGTGTGATCGTGACACGTGCCGACAAGGGGGCGACCACCGTGGTCTTGGATAGGACAGAATACTTGGCTAAAGCTACTACAATGCTTCAAGATAATGCTACTTACAAAAAAACAGACACAAATCCTTTAGTGTCCGTTCAAAACAAACTAAATAAATTATTAACTAACTTAAAGAACCGTGAACATATAAGCAATGACGAGTACAAAACACTCAAAATAACTAACTCGACTTTATGCAAGGCGTATTTCCTCCCTAAAATACACAAAGATGGCACTCCACTCAGGCCTATCATTTCATCATCCGGTTCAATTACTTATCAACTATCAAAATATCTAGCCAACATTCTGTCTGCATCTGTCCTTGATCACACCAACTACAACGTTACAGACTCTTTTGATTTTGTAAGTAGGATAATATATATATATACAGGGTCCTGCAACTAAGCTCCCGTCTTCTGTAGCTCTCTTACTCATTAAGCTAAGAGTTTGACATTTTGCAGGCTTACCCTGTACTTCAAGGTACAATTCAAGAAATTATTTTTTATTATACAGGATGTTCCAAAAATGTGCAACGCCATGGTAATATGTTTTTTTAAATAGCATGCTATACATTTTTTTACACATTTGGAAGCCTTTTATGGTTGCCTACATATCACCAAAATTTTATTGAAATTGGTTGAGTGACCACAGCGGAAAAAAATAAAAACAAAAAAAAATTGATTTTGCATCGTAAGCTTTAAAAATCAATAAAAACCACAAAATGCACCTCGTTAATAAAATTTTGCGACGTGCTTATTAAGTTAGATGTAATAGTCTTGTTAACCAAGTGACATTGATCCAAATTATACAGGGTGACCAAAATCGAGAGTCAAACTTGTCAAACTTCAAAGTGCGCTATTGTTCTTATTTTAAATTGGAACCCATAATTTTTTTTAGGTGAAACGATGCGGAATTAAAGAATAAATATTGTTTCTGAATACAACCCCATCAGAATTCCCAATATTTTCAAACTTATTCGCCAAAAACTCATTTTTCAACGTTTCCAACGGCAATTTTAGGTAATAAATATCGTACGTGGCGTTGAAAAACAATTTATTACATAAAATATAACGCAGAAAGGTATTTTAGATTTTACTGTACTTAATTAAGTAGTTATTCAACTGCTAAATTTACTGCAAAATTTACCTATAGCCACATTTCCGTCCTTACCGCTATAGGTAAATTATGCAGTAAATTTTGCATTTGAATAACTACTTAATTAAGTACACTCAAATCTAAAATACGTCTATTATTTTTTGTGAAATAAATTGTTTTTCAAAGCCACGTACGATATTTATTATCTAAAATTGCCGTTGGAAATGTTGAAAAATGAGTTTTTGGCGAATAAGTTTTAAAATATTGGGAATTGTTATGGGGTTGTATTTAAAAACAATGTTTATTTTTTAATTCTGCATCATTTCACATAAAAAAAATTATGGGTTCCAATTTAAAATAAGAACAATAACACGCTTTGAAGTTTGACAAGCTTGACACTCGATTTTGGTCACCCTGTATAATTTGGATCAATGTCACTTGGTTAACGAGACTATTACATCTAACTTAATAAGCACGTCGCAAAATTTTATTACTAAGGTGCATTTTGTGGTTTTTATTGATTTTTAAAGCCTACGATGCAAAATCAATTTTTTTTGGTTTTTATTTTTTTCCGCTGCGGTCACTCAACCGATGTCAATAAAATTTTGGTGATATGTAGGCAACCATAAAAGGCTTCCAAATGTGTAGAAAAATGTATAGCATGCAATTTAAAAAAATATATTACCATGGCGTTGCACATTTTTGGAACACCCTGTATAATAAAAAATAATTTCTTGAATTGTACCTTGAAGTACAGGGTAAGCTTGCAAAATGTCAAACTCTTAGCTTAATGAGTAAGTGAGCTACAGAAGACGGGAGCTTAGTTGCAGGACCCTGTATATATATACATATGGTTGCTACGGTGTGGGCTCCAACGCGTATGATAGAGTGTACGTTGTCACCTCATATATAACGTTGATGGCTCCAAAATCGGAGGTGACAACGTATCGCCTTGTTTTCAACGGAAATGTGGTCTAGGTGGCACAGGGAGCTCAAATCCAAAAATTGCGTCGGAGCCGATAACGTCCATTGTATATGTACGGACAAGTCATGTTAGTTCAAGCGTAGATCACGAGCGCTAGTGTCGCCCATGCTAAATACGGCCGCTACGAAGTCACCTCCGCATATATGACTCAATGTTTTGTATCGTACAATACACGCTGTGACATCCGAAAAACGCTGGCAACGTTGCGGAGGTGGTAGCGCAAGAAACATATAACATATTATATATGAGTATTTTCGTATTTATTTCTGCTCTCGGACGCAGTTGGGTTGTGCATGGTACGCGAGATACAAAGGTTTTTGGTTCAAATCCAGGCCGTGGCTGAATTTTTTTTTTATTTCACAATTGCATCGCACATGTTTTTATCGTTTGTTAATTATTTTGAATGGTATAGGCTGCTTTATGTCACCTATTCTAGTGTACGCACATTGCAAATATTATTTGAAATAAAACTAAATAAATTATTTGCGGTGCTATTACATCAATAAATTCTATTAATTCCACATACCTTTTCTTGTGTTCACTACAAATCCTATTGAATCAAGTACTCAAGTAGAAATATTAAAACGGTGATGCGGGAATTTTTAGTTAATACTACATAGTTCACACAGTTTTTTGAAAATTTGAGACACGAAAAGACTTACATAGACATGAAAATGTTTACTCTTTGCAGTTGTATTATACAAAAATGTGTAGCAGTAGTCAAAGTTTCTCCGGGTGCCTGGGTTTTTAGCTTATTTAATGTTTTTTATAATCTCCAATAAATACCCTATTGTCACAGTAAACTGTAGTGGTAGGCCTGAATAGTACAGCACCTAGTTTAGTTTATTGATCATCATTGTAGATATCAATTAAGGTAACAAGCTACAATCGCGGAAAGATGTATGTTCGACTCCCATTTTTCTTAGGGCGAAATACTTCAAAACCTACAGAAAAAATGAATATATACAGGGTGTCTCAACAGTGCGATCTCGGAAGATTATGCATCTGTTAATGAAGATATTTTAAAACTGTTTTCACTCATATATACATAAAGCCGAGGCGCACATTGTAAAACTATTAGCGTGTATACAGGCTGTTCCATAACATAGTACCAACTTAAACTTATATTTTGTTAAATGGAACAACCTATATTTCGGCACAATTTTTAATTCTTCGCAAAATTTTACGACAATGAAAAATAACAAAACATACTGTAAACTTTACACTTTTTGATTTATTGGTATTTTTAAGGAAAAACAGCAGTCTAAGAAAGATATTATATATCAATACCGGCTCTTAATTTTATTGCTCTGGCTTAGATTATGATTACGTAAGAAGCGTTCAATACGCGTGTTTACCTGCCATAACCAAATTGTGCGCCGGTTGGTCATAATCTGCAACAAAATATAGCAAACAGGTTTTCCTAAGAAATATTTTTTTTTAAATGGAGCACCCTGTATCGAATTATTTTTTTGAATTCTATGCATCGTTCTGCACAAAAAATACTAGCACACACCAGTGCTAAAATAAACAATTGTATTGTATCGTATACACAGACAGACGGACAGACCGATCGATAATTTAGCGTCAAACTGAGAGTTGGGCATCACTCAACTAACCCGAGATGAGTAACACTCATGATTAATGATATCACTCGTCACTCATTACTCGTCAATCATAAATCTAAGAATTACTTATCACTTATTAATCGTAGAAACAAGTGTTTCTAGTTTGACTGCTGGTAGCGACTGCATGATATTGTTTTAAAAATATGAAAAAGAAAATACAATTTAATAGATTTTATTTGCAAAGTAAACCCACATTACGGTAAATGTAATGTGTGTATACTTTGGTTTAATTTATCCAACTTTATCTTATGATAAATATGCATTTTTATAGAGAATAAATACTTACCTTAATAAACGATTTATATTTTTGCTTTAACTAAAGTGAATTGAACTCATGTCCTAAATGAATCTAAATGCATTAATAATAACTGTTTTGAATTATATCCGATTCTATGGTGATCCACTTATTAAGGGTACATTCTGGTGTACCATTTTCAAAAATGACTTAGTATTTTATTGCTTATTTTGATTGCACAACATTTAAAAAATACATTGCCTATAAAACTGTCAGAAAATAATTCGAAAAATTAACGATCCACAGCCAAAAGTCGAGCGGCTCGTCGAAGCCGATTATATCACGATTATCGGCAACTTTTTTTAACCATCTCCGATACGTACATCTATCAATATTATGCACAAATTATTTTCTATAGTGTCATCACAACGAGTGATGATTAATTTAACTAATTAAAACAATTTTATCATCACTTGTTAGTCGATCACTCGATTACCAATTGCCCAACTCTGGTCAAATTCAATAGACCATACCACAGTAAATAGGGGGGGGGGGGTATACAAATGTGTATATCTTTGGTAGATAAAACTTGGCGTGTCCGAGAATTTTTTCAGTAACAGTTTCTATTTATTCCAATCAATTTATTCCATGGTTTTAGCCTCAGTACACGTATTTAGACAAAGCACAACAACGGACTTTGTACAATTTTAAACGGCAATAGAGAGCTTGTAAAGAATAGTTTAACTATAAAGCGCTGATTAGTGATCACGCATGAAGGTTGACGGCGCGGCGGTGACAACTCTTTTTCTATTTTTTTGTCAAAAACCCTAACTGGGAAAAGAAATAAGTATAAAATTATAAGTTTAGTATCGATATAACTCAAAAACTACTTAATAAATTTAAATTGGACTTTCACACAAATTCATTGTATTTGTAGTCTGTCCTCAGCGTTGTACATTGACCTACGTTGCGAAGACCGACGTAACATAAATAAATAAAAAAATCATCAAAAAATAAAATAAGAACTACATAGTTGGGTAGTTTGACTTACATCGCGACAAAACATAAATAGGGTAATTAGTTGTTGCATGGTAACCATATTACACTGAGAACTTAGCTATCCAAGTTAAAAACATTTTAATACCCTTAGAAAAGCTCTCATAAAACCATTTATGTTTATATAACCAAGTCCCATGAATATTGCCGTGTAATGCTTAATCATCCTCTATAATATATATTATTCATATTAGTGCTAAATACTTAATAAATGATATTTATTACTATTACTAAAAGGGAGTGGTTATTTTGTGAGAAGCGAGTTTGCGGCCTATCATATACATGTTATATAATAATAGCCTATTGTGACCTCCGTAGGTTTGGCAACACCGCTGGAGTTATCAGGGATACATCAGTTTCCGTTCATATATAAATTGCGGAGGTCACTTCGTACCCTTTGTGTACCTTATATATGACCTCCTAAAAAATCAAAAAACGTTTCCCCTCTTTTGATGCTCGCGTAGCGAAAGTTCCCCTCATTAAAAATATGCAATCAGATCAATAATATATTATCTGGAACACCCGGAGCCAAGGTGGCCTGCTCTATATCCCGGAGGTGACAACTTAACACGTATATATATATATATATATATATATATATATATATATATATATATATATATATATATATATATATATATATATTCTTTGTGACGTAATTTTATAGTGTATTCTTTAAATGTTGTGCAATGTAAATACGCGATAAGAAATCATTAATTTTAGAAAATGTTACATCAATGTACTATTAAATGTGATTTGGAATGTACGTTGAACGTGTACGTATCTAACGTGTCATAAAATTCTTGCTATAATTATAAATAAAACTGAAGAAAGCATTCTGTACTGTAATTAGGGGGATTATTCAACTGCGAAATCAGTTATGCCTGTCTTTCTTTACACTTCAAAATTTGGAAATCAAAGAAGTGTTTTGTTTATATTTATATAATTGTTCATTTTATTTTATTTTATTTTTTCACTTTCACGGTATTATGTCTGGTGAAAAGAACAGTGCAATTATCTCTAATTAACCTGAAAAAATAGATGCGGCTGTAGTTGTTCTTAGTAATTTTCATTCAGAACAAATCAAGCCAGATCTCCAAATCAAATCACATAAATGATGGAGAAATTTTTATAACACATATGTATAAAAAAGGTAAGTTTTTGTTTAAAGATTTAGATTTTGTGGGGGTTGTATAAAAAATTGTATCCGCGCCTATATTTTACTTTCATTAGTGTGAAAGTATATCAAGTTTCTATTCTGTTTTAAAACAGTGTAATTTCTATTGAGCAGTCATCACTCATTGCGCGTTAATCGCGAGTATTCAGTGATGAATATTCAATCGTGTACGGTAGTTATGAGTGGTGAGTAAAGAAATCGTCACTCATTCTGATGAGTGACTAATCGTAACTCATCACAACGAGTGATGATTAATTTAACTAATTAAAACAATTTTATCATCACTTGTTAGTCGATCACTCGATTACCAATTGCCCAACTCTGGTCAAATTCAATAGACCATACCACAGTAAATAGGGGGGGGGGGGGTATACAAATGTGTATATCTTTGGTAGATAAAACTTGGCGTGTCCGAGAATTTTTTCAGTAACAGTTTCTATTTATTCCAATCAATTTATTCCATGGTTTTAGCCTCAGTACACGTATTTAGACAAAGCACAACAACGGACTTTGTACAATTTTAAACGGCAATAGAGAGCTTGTAAAGAATAGTTTTACTATAAAGCGCTGATTAGTGATCACGCATGAAGGTTGACGGCGCGGCGGTGACAACTCTTTTTCTATTTTTTTGTCAAAAACCCTAACTGGGAAAAGAAATAAGTATAAAATTATAAGTTTAGTATCGATATAACTCAAAAACTACTTAATAAATTTAAATTGGACTTTCACACAAATTCATTGTATTTGTAGTCTGTCCTCAGCGTTGTACATTGACCTACGTTGCGAAGACCGACGTAACATAAATAAATAAAAAAATCATCAAAAAATAAAATAAGAACTACATAGTTGGGTAGTTTGACTTACATCGCGACAAAACATAAATAGGGTAATTAGTTGTTGCATGGTAACCATATTACACTGAGAACTTAGCTATCCAAGTTAAAAACATTTTAATACCCTTAGAAAAGCTCTCATAAAACCATTTATGTTTATATAACCAAGTCCCATGAATATTGCCGTGTAATGCTTAATCATCCTCTATAATATATATTATTCATATTAGTGCTAAATACTTAATAAATGATATTTATTACTATTACTAAAAGGGAGTGGTTATTTTGTGAGAAGCGAGTTTGCGGCCTATCATATACATGTTATATAATAATAGCCTATTGTGACCTCCGTAGGTTTGGCAACACCGCTGGAGTTATCAGGGATACATCAGTTTCCGTTCATATATAAATTGCGGAGGTCACTTCGTACCCTTTGTGTACCTTATATATGACCTCCTAAAAAATCAAAAAACGTTTCCCCTCTTTTGATGCTCGCGTAGCGAAAGTTCCCCTCATTAAAAATATGCAATCAGATCAATAATATATTATCTGGAACACCCGGAGCCAAGGTGGCCTGCTCTATATCCCGGAGGTGACAACTTAACACGTATATATATATATATATATATATATATATATATATGTATACGTGTTAAGTTGTCACCTCCGGGATATAGAGAAGGCTACCTAGGCTCCGGGTGTTCCAGATAATATATTATTGATCTGATTGCATATTTTTAATGAGGGGAACTTTCGCTACGCGAGCATCAAAAGAGGGGAAACGATTTTTGATTTTTTAGTATGTCATATATAAGGTACACAAAGGGTACGAAGTGACCTCCGCAATTTATATATGAACGGAAACTGATGTATCGCTGATAACTCCAGCGGTGTTGCCAAACCTACGGAGGTCACAATAGGCCATTATTATATAGCATGTATATGATAGGCCGTAAACTCGGTTCTCACAAAATAAACACTCACTTTTAGTAATAGTATTAAAAATCATTTATTAAGTATTTAGCACTAATATGAATAATATATATTACCGAGGATGACTAAGCATTACACGGCAATATTGATGGGACTTAGTTATA
Source organism: Melinopterus prodromus (assembly GCA_964023965.1). NCBI lineage: Eukaryota > Metazoa > Arthropoda > Insecta > Coleoptera > Scarabaeidae > Melinopterus > Melinopterus prodromus. Next base: position 41,615,333 of record OZ030391.1, on the reverse strand, counting down.
GTTCCTAACAAAACATGATTGGTTTTATGAGGGCAATAACATGTTTTTAACTCGGATAACTAAGTTCTAAGTGTAATATGCTTACCGTGAAAAAACTAATTACCCTATTTATATGCTTTGTCGCGATGTAAGTCAAACTACCTAACTAGTTATTATTTTATTTTTTGATGATTTTTTTATTTATATATTTTACGTCGGCCTTCACAACGTAGCACATTGGGGTATTTGACCCAAAAAGCTGGCAATAAATCAAATTTCTAAATTGTTAAATTCCAAAAAGTAAACCAGTTTCTGGGATAGGTAAAGGACCGATGTATTAAAAGGCGGCAATATTTTTTCACCTGGGCCCTCCGCCACGTGTTGTTGTCCGCTAAAAGTTACATTTTGGTATGGCTGAACATAGATGCACATAAGTTGACGCTCTTGAAAACGGTTGCAATTTTGTGTTTTAAGGAAAAATGTGACCTTTTCGTTATACATTCTTCAGAACCAAGTATGAACTTTCATTCAACATTATTTTTATTAAAATTTACGGACAATTTTGTTTATTGCCGGGGCCGAGAACATTCGCTGTTGTAAAAAAAAACAGTTTTATGCAGAAGTTGAGTGTTTTAGTTTAGTGTTTAGCTTAATTAAGCTTTTGAAAGTGGTTAAAATAATAGTATACATATTTGACATTAAAACTACTGGAAAATCTCCTGCGGATAGGCGCGGATGCGGTTTTTGTGATTTTATATCTAATACGTTGTAAAGGAAAATTCAAAAATTGATGTACCGGCTTATATGTCATTTCATGCAGTTTCTTTATACCGTGATAGTAGAGGTAATTTAGAACATATTTAACCATATTTAGCTATATACAAATGGTTACGGTTATCGAGATATTGACAATGCATCTTGTATGTTGTAAATGCCGTTCTGTACGTATATTTTTCCGTATTGGATCACGTATAGCAAACAACCCCGATAATCTAGACTCTTAAAAATCATCCGAAAAAAACCTTAAAGTTTGTACTTGTATATGAATTTCTTGGAAATTTGTTGCTTGAAGCCAATCGGATTCATATTCAAGGCAAGAAAATACATCGAAAGCACCTACTCGCATACACAGTTCACTGGTTTAAAATGGATTCTTGTTGAGGAGAGACAATTGTAAGTTTGTGAATAGAAACTGGTTAGGCGTTTTCGATAAATGTGTTTACGCGGAATGCGAATCCGGGTCCAACACATGCGTATTAGGGTTATACCACTAAAAAACGACCGTTTCAGCTTGGAGTATGATCAAATTTCGAACGTTTACATGGAAACAATAAGTATAAATATTAGACAATTTTAAAATAATACTAAAAATAATAGATTTTATAGTGATAAATATGGTAAAATAGGTTCTCAATTGCCTCTACTATCACGTCTTAAAAGGAATGCATCGAACGGAAAATAGCATGAATAGCGTAATTTTGAAGTGTAAAGAAAGACAGACATAACTGATTTCGCAGTTGAATAATCCCCCTAATTACACTATAGAATGCTTTCTTCAGTTTTCTTTTTAATTATATCAAGAATTGTATGACAACGTACATTCTAAATTACATTAACTGGTACATTGGTGTACCATTTTCAAAAACTAATGATTTCTTATCGCGTATTAAGAATACACTGTAAAATAACGTCAAAGAAATTCGAAAAATTAACTATTAACCAATGGTACGTCATTTTAAAGAGGAGAAATGTGGGTACACTATAGAAAATAATTTGTGAATAATATTGATACATGTACGTATCGGACATGGTTAAAAAAAACGTTTCCGATAATCGTGATATAATCGGCTTCGACCAGCCGCTCCACTTTTGGCTGTGGAATCGTTAATTTTTCGAATTATTTTCTGACAGTTTTATAGGCAATGTATTATTTAAATGTTGTGTATTATTTAAATGTTGTGCAATCAAAATAAGCAGTAAAATAATAAGTCATTTTTGAAAATGGTACACCAGTATGCACCCTCAATAACTGGATCACCATAGAATCGGATATAATTCAAAACAGTTATTATTAATGCATTTAGATTCATTTAGGACATGAGTTCAATTCACTTTAGTTAAAGCAAAAATATAAATCGTTTATTAAGGTAAGTATTTATTCTTTATAAAAATGCATATTTATCATAAGATAAAGTTGGATAAATTAAAACAAAGTATACACACATTAGATTTACCGTAATGTGGGCTTACTTTGCAAATAAAATCTATGAAATTGTATTTTCTTTTTCATATTTTTAAAACAATATCATGCAGTCGCTACCGGCAGTCAAACTAGAAACACTTGTTTCTACGATTAATGAGTGATAAGTAATTCTTAGATTTATGATTGACGAGTAATGAGTGACGAGTGATATCATTAATCATGAGTGTTACTCATCTCGTTAGCTGAGTGATGCCCAACTCTCAGTTTGACGCAAAATTATCGATCGGTCTGTCCGTCTGTCTGTGTATACGATAACAATACAATTGCTTATTTTAGCACTGGTGTGTGCTAGTAGTTTTTGTGCAGAACGATGCATAGAATTCAAAAAAATAATTCAATACAGGATGTTCCATTAAAAAAAAATTTCTTTCTTAGGAAAACCTGTTTGCTATATTTTGTTACAGATTATGGCCAACCGGTGCACAATTTGGTTATGGCAGGTAAACACGCTTATTGAACGCTTCTTACGTAATCATAATCTAAGCCAGAGCAATAAAATTAAGAACCGGTATTGATATATACAATCTTTCTTAGACTGCTGTTTTTCCTTAAAAATTCCAATAAATCAAAAAGTGTAAAGTTTACCGTATGTTATGTTATTTTTCATTGTCGTAAAATTTTGCGAGGAATTAAAAATTGTGCTGAAATATAGGTTGTTCCATTTAACAAAACATAAGTTTAGGTTGGTACTATGTTATGGAACAGCCTGTATACACGATAATAGTCTTTCAATGTGCGCCTCGGCTTTGTGTACATATGAGTGAAAACAGTTTTAAAATATCTTCATTAACAGAGGCATAATCTTCCGAGATCGCACTGTTGAGACACCCTGTATATATTCACAATTTGTTGTGTAGGTTTTGAAGTATTTCGCCCTAAGAAAAATGGGAGTCGAACATACATCTTTCCGCGATTGTAGCTTGTTACCTTAATTGATATCTACAATGATGATCAATAAACTAAACTAGGTGCTGTACTATTGAGGCCTACCACTACAGTTTACTGTGACAATAGGGTATTTATTGGAGATTATAAAAAACAATAAATAAGCTAAAAACCCAGGCACCCGGAGAAGCTTTGGCTACTGCTACACATTCTTGTATAATACATAACTGCAAAGAGTAAACATTTTCATGTCTATGTCGGTCTTTTCATGTCTCAAATAAAAAAAAGCTGTATGTAATATTTAGTCGTATTAACTAAAAATTCCCGTAGCATCTTTTTAATATGTCTACTTGAGTACCTGATTCAATAGGATTTGTGGTGAACACAAGAAAAGGTATGCGGAATTGATAGAATTTATTGATGTAATAGCACCGCAAATAATTTATTTAGTTTTATTTCAAATAATATTTACAATGTGCGTACACTAGAATAGTTGACATAAAGCAGCCATATAAGCCATTCAAAATAAATAACAAACGATAAAAACAGTCACGGCCTGGATTTGAACCAAAAACCTTTGTATCTCGCATACCATGCACAACTCAACTGCGTCCGAGAGCAGAAATAAATATGAAAATACTCATATAATATATGTTTCTTGCGCTATCACCTCCGCAACGTTGCCAGCGTTTTTCGGATGTCACAGCGTACGTTGTACGATACAAAACACAAGGTCATATATGCGGAGGTGAGTTCGTAGCGGCCGTGTCTAGTATGGGCGACACTAGCGCTCGTGATCTACGCTTGAACTAACATGACTTGTCCGTACATATGTAATGGACGTTATCGGCTCCGACGCAAATTTTGGATTTGAGCTCCCTGAGCCACCTAGACCACATTTCCGTTGAAAACAAGGCGATACGTTGTCACCTCCGATTTTGGGGCCATCAACGTTATATATGAGGTGACAACGTACACTCTGTCATACGCGTTGGAGCCCACACCGTAGCAACCATATGTATATATATATATATATATATATATATATATATATATATATATATATATATATATATATATATATATATATATATATATATATTATTGTTTATATAACTTTTTTTATATATTATTGTTTGCCGACGACACGGTTATCCTGAATACCTCGGCTAATACAGATTCCCTTGCGCAAATGACGGAACAAAGCCTTGAAAAGGCAACCAATTGGTTTTCTGCTAACGACCTTTTTTTAAACCAAGAAAAAACCAAGCGAGTCATCTTTACATAATCGAAGCGACTGGCTCACAATAACATTACATCACTGAGATATCTGGGTGTGCATCTCGACTCTCGGTTGACGTGGCTTCCGCAAGTTGAGGAGTTTAACAAACACCTATCCAGCACGATTTTTGCCATTAGAAGAATTAAAAGTATAATTAACATCAACGCTGCCAAAGTGGCATACCATGCGCTATTCCATGCTAGAATAATGTATGGATTGGAGCTGTGGGGAGGATCAACCCATGCGAGCCAAGTCTTTACCATGCAGAAAAGGGCCATTAGAGCGATAGAAGGACTACATCCAAAGACCCACACCAAGCCGTACTTTCAGTCGAATAAAATCCTGACACTACCCTCAGCCTACATCTACAGTCACCTAATTGCAACAAGGGCAGAAGTAGCCTCAATTCAAACTCGCAAACAGTGCCACCACTATGAAGTCAGGTCACGGCATAATGCCAATATCCCTTTCAATAGACTTGCCACTTCCGACACCTTACATCATGGCTTACAGTTTTTTAATAAACTCCCTTTACAATGGAGCACCCTTCCGCAACGCAAGTTTGGGCTCACCATAAAAGCATACTTGGCTTCAAATGCATTTTATTCAATTAGCGAGTTCTTGGACCCTAACTTCATAGTTCAGGTGGAGTAACCTGTCCCGAAATATATTATATTGTACTATTTGTTTTATATTTTCTTGTACCTGAATCAACTTGATTTAAATAAAGTTTATTATTATTATTATTATTATTATTATATATTTTTATTCTAGTTGATGGTGGTCCAAGGAAAATCTGGACATACTATTTTCAAAAGAGGGACAAAATTCGGTAGGGCAATACAGCATTTCACATAGACATTGTCACTTCCTGAGGCTCGCGGTGTGTGAAATAATAGTTGGGCCCTTTTTGCTGCCGGGATCATTTCAATGTCGGGCCCGTGACAACAGTCACTGGTGTCACCCCCTCTCGGCAGCACTGCATACATTATTGATCATCCTATATTATACTCACACAAACTTTAAAATTTTAATTAATTAATTAATATTTTTTTTTCCAAATACCTTTCTTTAATTGGTGAGCAACCATCGGCAATATCACCATACTCAACATAGTTTTTTTTCTGTATCGCTGTTAACAAGAACATGTTGCAGTTTGCAATAGAATGACCAAAAAAATGTCGGGCTTTGCATACCACTATAGCTTTCAAATGATGAATTCTTTATTCCACTATTGTTGTATGCTATGAATATACAGAAAATATAGCCAAATGACATGCACTCAATGACATGCGTAACTCAATTTTAACTTTTTTGTCTCGTGCATACACACCCCTCATATAACAAGCAAGACAATTTTAAAAGACGGATTTGAAAGACAAAAATATTTGCCTGAAAAAATTGATAAGTAACTCTAATATAAATCATGATTTATGTTAGGGTTAGTATTTGATTCCGTAATAAAGAACTTCAAAACGCACTTACATAGATTAAAATTTGTGCAACTTCACCTCTAATATCAAACTGTTTGGCATATGATCCAAGTTCATAAAAATACAATCCAAACTTATGTAAGTCGACAGCTGTAGGATCGGCATTAAGAATTTCCCGGTACACCTCCTTATACACTCTTGGTAATTCTGCGCCAACAATCGGCTGCCTTCCTGTGGCCATCTGTTGCACCAACCACATCGGCAGTTCCAAATTCACACCTGCTTGTAGATCCTCTTCCTCTACGGAGGGGTTTAACTTTGCTCCTGAGAAAAAGGTCATTTCAGTAAACAATTTAGAGCACTATTTTACATCACTAACCTAATTTTGGAACTTTGACTACAAATTTGCATGGAGTTCTTTCTTGAGTTGCCAAAATATCGTCGATTGAAAAGTAATTTGGTGAATATCCACCCATAAAAGACATCTTGTTAGTGTTTGGTGTTTAATCACTACGAAATGCATACGAAATGGTTGAAAATAACAAGAAACTGCTGGCTCCTGGCTCTATTTGTTCCCGCCACCTACCGTATATTTAGCATTTATTTACGTTATTTACTCTGAAGCAGTGTTGCCAACCCCTGGCAATTGCATTACCGCATGTAGTGCGACAAATTACCGTATTTGACACCAACTTACCGTACATATCATTTAGAATTTACGTTCATTAGACGGTACGTTTAAAAAAATAGTATATTGTGCACCAAGCCGAGAAAGTGGTTCTTTTGCGGGCCGAGAGGAGAGTTCGTATCGTGTAGGATATCGCACATCGCTCGTGCGTTAAACAGTCTCGATCATTAATCGCTCTTTTTAATATACTTGTTGGTTAAAAAACTATTTTTTTATAGTCGACTTTTACATACATCTAGGGAACTTTCGTACTAAGTGCTAGGGACTTAAATTTCAGCCATCTGGCAACTTTGGAGATAACCAATAACACAGTGATGGCAACACTGCATAACCTAGTTTATTAATTCAACGTCGTTTTATTTGAGTACTCAAAAGCATCTCCAGAGTATTATATCGTTTTGTTCGGTCAATTTCAAAAGAATCATGCCCCGCTATCTTGTGAGGTTAGATATAAAAGATAAATTCTATCACTACATCTTGGTTGCTGAATTTCAACAATAACCTCCAATAATAACCTTCACAATAAGTATAGTTATTCATGTTCTAGGAAAAGATCAACGGACAGGACTACATCTAGTTCGTACAGAAATTTGAGAAGATCTAAATCACATTCACGATCCAACTCAATTGACCTAGAGCGGCATAAGAAGGAAAGCCATAAGTCAAAGAGGCGGTCTCGATCGAGAGATAAATCGGGAAGCAAAAAAGGGAAAACTGGGCCATCAGAATCAAGAAGTTCGAAATCTAAGAAGAAACAGACTGACTTGTCAAGTTCTACGGAATGTGATGGATCTGATTCTTCCTCTGATTCAGATAAATCTATTAAATTATTAAAGAAATTAAAAGCTGAGCGACTGAAATCAGAAGAAGAGCGGAAAAAAAAGAAAGAAGCCGCAAAAGCAAATGAAACTCCGGAAGAGAAACGTCTACGCAGATTATTAAAGAAGGAGGCTAAGGAACGGAGACGTAAGGAAAGAATGGGATGGGATAATGAGTATTTACATTACACGAATACGGACAATCCCTTTGGTGATGCTAATTTGCTCTCAACTTTTGTGTGGACTAAGAAGTTGGCAAAAGATGGATTAATTGGAGTTAGTCGGGAGGAAATTGAAGCTAGAAATAGATTCAAACAGGAGGAAAACAAGCGCGAATTAGAAAAGGTTTGTGTAAACTGTTGTGTTTTTACTTAATAACACGCAGGTTTTTTCAAACTATAAAGTTATATTGCAGACAGATATACTCGAGCCAATATTAGTAGACGGGTGACAGAGATAGAGATAGTGACATTTTGTGTTTTGCAGCAACTTACGTCTATAGGCTGTGTGCAACAAGTTTTTGCTGATGAGAAAACTTTGCATAGAGTTCATCGGCTGAAAAGAGATGCCGTGGTCACCTTCGCGTTCAAAATAAGCTATTAATTTAGCAATCACGTTTTTACTTTGCTAAGGTCTCGCGGCAATTTAATATTATTTCTACCAGCGCAATACACAACATTTCTGATCACACCTCGTACAAGGTCTTACCTTGTGTCAAACTTCAAAATTCAACCCACCAAATAAAATTTGGAAATATCATGGTAACATTAGGAAATATAATGATAACATTAAATAGCAATTTAAGACACATACTTTGTGCGCATTACTGGTTGCTTTAATTGCATTTTGTTACTTTGCTTTTAATTTACCTGAAGTTGGTAATGAAAGTATGGTACATTTAAATAGCTATATTCCGATCCGACTACTTAAGTTGACCCGATATAATAATTACAAATTTATATGCTTGTCATCAACTAAACAAAAGTACGTTGCCTAACTACATTTATATTTTTTGATTATTAAATTTGCTATCTCAACATCCCCCTGTAAATTTATAAATCTATAACTATTATAGCGTTTTCGATTTATACAATTTTATGCACTCACTTGGTGCGAACTGCACTGTGAATATGCGTAAACTGCATTGTTTTGGTGCAGTTCTTTAAAACCAACTTCATGGTGAACTAGTTCATAACCTAAAATACGTTACTTTCAAAGGCTCAAAAGACAGGCAAGTCAACAGTTTAATGAATACAGACACAGACGCGTGCAGGCGAAGCACCTCCAGAAATAATCTCCCCAAAATCGACAATTTAGGATTGCCAATGGCGTGAGCCGAAACATGTATCCTATTTAAATTAAATTTCTTTGCAAAATTAAAGCAGTTTCTTTATTCTCCGACGCTATATATTTTTCCTTCTCTCGTCTAGTTTTTTAGGTATCCTAGATTTTTTGCGAAAGCCTCATTTCCAAAAATTTGTGTAGTCTGGTTAAATCTGGTTTCCTATTATTCCACATTTCAAATGGTTTTTTAGGTACAGTTTCTGATGGACTTCAGTTTAATAAATATGCTGCGGTTCTGACAGCTTCACCCCAAAAATATCTCGGTAGACCTGAATCAAAAATCAAAGCTCTGGTTTTATCCATTAAAGAACGATTCAGTCGTTCTGCTTTGCCATTTAACTGGGGAGTGTGTATTACTGTATGATCCATTACAATTCATTTTTTTCGACAAAATACCTTTGTTTCATTTTTAATAAACTTTTTACCATTGTCGCTTCTTAATTTTGACACACGTTACCTGTGTATGAATCCATAATGTTTTATACATTTTATTGCTTAATTTTTATATTTCTTTTGGTAAACTATGCTATAATGGGTCATCAAGCATTATTAGGAAATACCTTTTATTGACCCATGTCATTGGTTCTATGGGTCCTGCTACATCAGTATGCACTATTTCCAGCGGTCTAGTGGCTCTCCTTATGGTGGTGAATGGAATTCTTGTTTGTTTGAATTTTAGACCTATTTCACAGAAACGTTCGTCACTGCAATCCTTCTTGTTTATGTCCAAGTTACCAGTTACCATTTCCTTATCAATCATTAGTTCTAATTTCTTAAATGGTGTATGTCCCATTTTCTTGTGCCAATCCATTAGTTTTGTTTCTACCTTTGCGGTAAACAAACTTTCGTCATTCGGTTTTATGTTGTTTACTGTATAGACCCCATTATCTTCTTTAGTTCCTTCCAAAACCATTTTATTGTTCTTTGTTATAAGCACACTATTGTTGGTAAATATTACTGTTCCTTTTTTTGTTATTGAGCTGACTGATATTAAGTTTTTGCGTAAATCTGGCACATATAAAATTTTTTCTAAGAACAATCATTTCCTGCGATTGAACCCTGTCCTTTTGACTCCATCGATTGATTCTTCTTAGCAACACAAAGCTACGTATTTGTTTTTTCAAGATGTTTGAATAACGCTACACTTTTTGTCATATGTGAAGAAGAACCAGATCAATTACGAAGATAATTTCTTGTCTTTCAGTCGTACTTTCATCTTTGGTTAAAAATGCTACCCTTTTTCCCTGCTTAAATTTCTATCTTTGTTTCTAAAATAGCAATCTTTTTCAGGTTGATTATTCTTTTTGCATATTTTACATTCTTTGAATTCGTTTACCAGGCAGTTTCTAGCAATGTGTCCTATTTTACTGCATTTGTAGTATGTTGTTTGCCGATTTATTTTTGATTTCATTCTGCAGAACTTCACAACATGTCCTTCATTCTTGCATTTATAACAAACTTTATTTTTAGTGCTAAATGCAACTGTTTTCTCAGTTATGTTGTTTATGGTCATGGCTTCTTCTGCTACAAGTCTTGATGTTAAATTTGTTAGTGTACGGTCATTTAGTGGTGTTAATAACAAGCTGTACAAAAATGGTTACACATATCCGGTAATGAGCTTAAAATTTTTGAAATAATTGTTTCATCGTCGATGGTTTGTTTCAATGTTCTTAACCTAAACGCCAAATTTTCAACAATGTAAATTTTATCGTTTTCATTTTTTTTTTTCAATAATGTACAATAATGTACATTTTTGTTGTTCTGTATTCTTTGGATAAATGTTGCATACATTTTTATACATTTCTCATCCTTTTTCTTCCAACCCAATTTTCATTATCCTTTTCTAAGTTTTGAAATTTTGCTTCTTCTGTCACCACTTTGTAAAATCCGTGTGCCTTGAATATTCCAATTTGAAAATTCCATAATTGAAATGATTCTGCATCCCTTAGGGAGAAAACTCACCGATGCGATAAGCGACATCCTATATGTTTCTATGGATACATAGATCGGCGATACACAACAGCCTATATGTTTCTATAGAAATCACGTATCGCAAGTCGCTTATCGCATCGGTCAGTTTTCTGCCTTAATTCTTCAATCTGCGATGTTTCTTCATAACTTATGCCCCTCGACGCCATTTTTACTTCTTCACCTTTTCTTACAGTTTTTTAACACTTTTTACTTTTTGCTATCGTAATGTGGATGTTTATGTGTTTGGGCCCATAGCCTGTTTTTAGTTAATAACACGCAGGTTTTCTCAAACTATAAAGTTATATTTTCTGACAGATAATTACAAAATTATATGCTTGTCATCAACTAAACAAAACTACGTTGCCTAACTACATTTATATTTTTTGATTATTAAATTTATTATCTCAACATAAACTTATCGGGTCACAAAAACTTCACTTCAGAATAATACTAATCCCTTTGTTTATACTTGGAATTGATAAGTTGTAGTTAAAACATCGTATTCGACTCGCACATAACGGAATTAAATGCTCGCTGGTTTACATGCTCGTCACAGCTCCCGTATAAACTTTAGACTTGCGATTTATATCCTTAATTATGTGCTTGTCAAATAATATATTAATTATTCATAATACCCATTGTTTCTCCGACAGGAATAAATTCACTAGTAAATATAGTTTTATATTACCAGTTCGTCCATATGTTGCTGAAAAATCAAAATAAGATCTTTGTTGTAGGTTAAAAAGAGAAGACAAGAGAGAGAACTTGAAAGACAGAAAAGAGAAGATGAAATGCAACTTCTGCAGAGAAGTAAAGAGGCAGCTCAATTTGAAGAATGGGAACGGCAAGAGGATCAGTTTCACTTAGAACAGGCAAGGCTAAGATCCCATATTAGAATTCAAGATGGTCGAGCAAAGCCAATTGATTTATTAGCTAAATACATAAGTGCGGAAGAAGAAGTGGATGCAGTGGAGATGCATGAACCGTATACTTATCTGAATGGACTCCAAATTAAAGATTTGGAAGACCTCGTAGAAGACATAAAAGTATATAAGGAATTGGAGCACGGAAAAAATTTAGATTACTGGAACGATATTACAGTTATAGTTGAAGATGAACTCCAAAAGCTTCGAAAGATTCAGAAGCAGAACGAATATGATGACGGAATGAACAGAAGAGAAGGTATCCATAAATCAGTTGCAAATGATGTGACAACTGTTTTCAAGGGAAAGACCTCAGCACAGTTGGCTGCATTGCAATCACATATTGAGAGTAAGATCAATGGTAAAGCAGATGGAATTGATATTGGTTATTGGGAAAGTTTACTATCTCAATTGAAAGCACACATGGCCAGAGCTAGGTTGAGAGATAGGCACCAGGAAAGTTTACGAAGGAAGTTGGAGGTACTAAGGGCAGAGCAGGCTGTCAAAGATGATAATGCTGACTCAACTCCAGCATCTGCTAAGTGGACAAGTACTGTTGATGAGCCTGAACCTAGTACGAGCAAGGAAAATAAAGAGGAAGCAAGCAGTGACAGTGAAGGGTAAGTAATATTTTTAGAGCTGACGGGTGTGTTAGGCCGAACTGCAGACATGCTTACATTTTAAGCATAACCTTTATGCTATGTTATAATTTGTTGCAGTTTGAGTTGCTTTACTTTTCTATCTTATCAAATTACGTCAATCAGGCTTGATCAGTTGTAATGTTCCTTATGCACTTAGAATCGTTTTTTATGACGTCTTTGATGCTTTGAGGAGGCAGTTATACCTTTTCTGTAGGTTCTGGTGTATTTAAACCCCGGTAGTTCTATTCTGGTGCAGAGTAACGCTACCCAGTATACGCTCGGGAGTTTTGGGTGCTTCATGGCAAAATTTTGTTTAGGTGGTGTCTTAGCACACTTCTAGCATGGCCTGTTTTCATTCTCTTCCTTATGTATTTGTCAGCCGAGAACCCCAGTCAGTATGTTAGAATTGAAGTCTTCCTCCAGTATGAACATTAGGGTGTATCGAAAAAACGTTTTCTTCCAAATTCAAAATTTCAAGTTGATAAAAAGATGCCCTATGAACCGACATATACCACAAAAAAAAATAGCGCGACTAAAAAATATTTAGGTCTAATCTGATAAAATAGCACGGATGCTCAGTATGTTCCCCGCCACAGTTTTTGTGTTCTAGTTTTTCATCCTTATTTTGCTTACACTCTGCGGTATCGTAGTTGTCCGAACATCTAACACATCTGGGATCTCTGTGACAATATTTTCTGGTGTGGCCTCATGCTTGGCATGTTTTGCTCTTAGGGACCAACTTAGATTTGCGATAAGTAGTGATTTCTAATCTCATCCCTCGCATATCAGTGTTGCCAAAGATTTAGGCCCGTATGCATAGTCGACCTCCGGCGACTTGCTGTAGTTTTTTCGGCGAATCTCCGGCAAATCTCTGGCGTGGCGACAGGACATAATATTACTTGCATAGTCGATCTCCCTCCGTTCTCCACGCTGGCAAATCGCCGGCGGTGTGTTGTCCATTCTAATGTCGAATGATTGTTTGGTCAATTGTCGGTTGACATTAGAAATGCGGTGTGTTGTCCATTCTAATGTCGAATGATTGTTTGGTTAATTGTCGGTTGACATTAGAAATGACAGTTCTATTGTCAATCGACAACATATATCAAAAATCCAGAGTGACTGGACTATTGCTGGAGAATCGCCGGAGCATCTCCAGCGAATCGCCAGAAAATTTCACAGTGCGCATACGGAATTTTGCTGGCGATTGTCTCTGCGCTGCAATTTTGAGCTGGCGAACGGAAAAAGTTCGGAGAATCGCCGGAGATCGACTATGCATACGGGCCTTAGTCGATGCTTCCTGTATTGTTGAAATTTAGTGTAAAAACTGATAGAGGGTCTATTGGTCTTTAGGCTGAGCATTTGTGATACTAAAATTTCTGCGTGGTAATTCTCTCTTAATTTCTTTTTACAACTGCTATGCTTTTTGCTCAATATTGGACTAGTTGTTTACTTTCTTAAGATGACCATGGGAGGTTATTCGCTATTAGAAGACTAGTGATGATCCTGTAATTTTATATCATCATTATTTAGTATTTAGTGAAATAATGAAATCATTCTGTACATTTTCAGTTTGTATACATTGTTATGGTTCACTACACATTATATTATTACTTCTAGGGATGGCGAGGAAGCTGCAAATGATCTATTGAACGAATGTTTTACGGCATATGAAACTGGAGCCTACAGTCCCAAGTACTTGACATCTGATGAAATAGAACCTGGAACAATCGTTGTTTCTGAAGAGGACGACTTGAAACGATTGGAATTTGCACGTACTCAAATTGTGGGCACAGGAAAAAAAATTGAGGTAATAATTATTTTAGTATTTCCCTTAATGAGATAATTTAATTCTTGTTCTTTCCTTTAGAATGCTGTTACAAAAGAAGACCTGTTATTACAAAATGAAGCAAGGAAGGGTATGGGAGATGATGAGGCCCAGTTCTCAGTTGAAGCTGTGTTAGACACACAGGTATACTTATGGTCCGATAAATATAGACCAAGGAAACCAAGATACTTTAATAGGGTGCACACTGGTTTTGAGTGGAACAAATATAACCAGACTCATTACGATATGGATAATCCTCCACCAAAAATTGTTCAGGGTTACAAGTTCAATATTTTCTATCCAGATTTGATCGATAAAAACAATACACCAGAATATTTCTTGACTGCATGTCCCGAGAATAGAGAATTTGCGATTCTTCGATTCCATGCAGGCCCACCTTATGAAGATATTGCGTTTAAGATTGTCAACCGTGAATGGGAATACTCATATAAAAGAGGGTTTAGGTGTCAATTCCACAACAATATTTTCCAGTTATGGTTTCACTTCAAGAGATATAGATATAGAAGATAAACTGCTCTACATAAATTGCTGTGTATTTGTAAGAATAATTCTTCAAAATCAGAAATCTAGGTCAATTCTACGATTGACCTAGATTTCTGATTTTAATTTAATAAACTTTTTATAACAATGGTTGTAGTTTCTAAATATGCATTACAATTGATAATAATCCATGCACATTGCAATGTGCATGGAACCAATATAATTTGCCAGGACTGATTTGTAAATTGTGCAATGGCTATCCTTGCCTACACAACACATGGTGTCCAAAGTCACTGTGGTCTTTACAGTTACGAAGAGCCTTTTTTTAAATCTTTGCAGTATTAATTTGGCTTTGAGTTGTGGCTTGGTAATGTTCGTTCATATACGTTAATATCATGGACAAAGCCGCAAACAATATATATCGAGTGCTCTGAACGATTGAAGCATTCTGCGGATTTTTTATCTCTTTCAGGTTTTGTTCATAATTCTCGAGATATTAGACTACTAAAACGAACTAAAACTCAAACTAACACGAAGTCACTTTAAGATGTAGCTTCATTGTTCAAGGTTGTGCGACCAAACACTTTACTTTTGGCGAAAACTGAAGAGTTGAAATTAGCTGTATCAAAATTTCCTGGTTTTTATGATGAGGTATCAAAAACACAACTCACCAGAGATACCAACGTTGAAGACATTTAAAAGCGGCCAATGTTACAGTTTCTAATTGGGCGTCTCTAGAATGATCGCACTAGTTATTTGGAAACCCAAGTTATTTATGACAAATTCTATATCAGTTTCTTCGTGGGAAAGGCGCTTTCGCAAATTAAAAAAAAAAAATTTAAATTATTTGAAGATGTGAGGCCCCTTTTGCTTCCCCGAGATGGATGTCACAAACGCGCAGCGCGTCTAACCAGAGCAGTCTGGCTGAACACGGCTGGCTAGTATAGCCAATGCCCCTTGAACAGAGAGGGTGGCTTCAGCACATCCCTCCCAAGCGGAGGCCTGCCTCTGTGAGGCATGCTATCACGTGACACCATCCAATACAATGTTATCGAAACCATAGGTCGAGACTGGTTACGGGACCACCGGCTTAGCGTGCCTTCCGAAGCACGGCGGCGGAGTGAAAAATCCGTATGTCTAGTATGTCTACCCTGGGATTTGAACCCAGGACCTGTGGAGTGCAGGGCAAACGCCTTACCACTCGGCCACTCCGCCTCTATACCGGATAGTAATAGTCCACACAAGACCTCAAGAAAGACACTACGGTGCGTGTCTTTCTTGAGGCATTAATCAATAACATACATACGATTTCTCTAATGCATATCATTCCCGGGATCTTACCAACAGAATTTGAACATCGAGAACATCAAATGATTTCTGGAGTTTCACTAGCGAGAGATTATCTCAAGCGCAGCTGTCTATAGAACGAAACAAAATAATAAGTTCGATTGAAGGTTACGTGATGACAATGTGCAAGAACGGGGTTATATGCTTGGTAATAGGACAAATTTATTGGAATTCCAGAAACAATGGGAACATTTCCGCCACCTATTTGCCATCGTACAAGTGCAACTTCGTTTAGTGGTCCTGCAATACCAACGTTAGATACAATTAAAAGAATTATATCCGAGTGCAGATTATGCATATTAAAACCGGGAAATCTCGGAACAAGTAAGTTAGATGACAGTAAATTCCCTAATTTTATACATATAATTTCCCTTACTGGTACAGCTAGTGGAAATGATTGCGACGCGTATGATGCAGGAGGATGAACAAACTTTTGCTCAGTTTTATACCAGAATATTTTACAGGGGAAGTTTCTACGACGGTTTGAGATATTTAAAATTACTCCCGAAGAAGTCAGTAATCCGAGAGCCGTTCCTCATATTACCGCCGCAGTTCAAACGATAGCACCACACAAGATGATGCATTTTGTTCAGAATTATGTGATTGGCGGAGTGCTTCAACCGAGTTGCAACACTTTTGAGAAGAAATTGCCGCTGATCGATAATCTATACGACTTGTATAATCTGCACACCTCCTAGGTACATCAAGAATATTCTCTGTATGTGAGTACCTACCTACCTATCCTACTATAGTCACATTTATACCGACACGTTAATTAATAAAATTGATTCGTTAATTTTAGGTGTCTGCTAAATAAAAGATTTGCCCCCATAAGAAACGTGATCCAGAATATTTTCGTTTTCATCCTCGAATTCTACAACTATATGTCGCTAAGAGATTAGCAATTCGACGAAGAGGATGTGGTATCCGTTCATCCCAGAACCTCGACGATATATTCGCAAACTTTGAAGAGATTGTGATTTACGTATTGCTCGCCTTAGCGGGCAATAAACTGGCTCGAGTTGGCTATCAGCCTCACTTGGTACAGCTCTTGGATATGGGTCGTTCTTTTACAAATCGAACAGATTTAACCAAAAGAAATTTCACTTTTTGAAATTACACCAAACTTTTTTATGGCATTTTCTCGGAACTTTGTCGATACTCATTCTCAAAAATTATTTTCACAGATACGAAGGCTTAAAGTTTCAATGTTTTACAATTATTTGCCATATTCAAAATTCAATATCTTTGGTCCTAGTAATCGTATCGGACTCATTTTTGTTTTATTTTAAAGGTTGATATATTTGCTAGATATCTGCGTACAATTATTATTTTATTTTATTTTCGTAAAAAAATAAAAAAACAATTGAATTCTTTAAATAATTATTACATAGTTGCACCCACAATGGATATAATAGAAAAAGTATATATAATATCTGCCACACTTTTACCTACAAAATCCAATTTTTCCTATAATGAGTGTCTTATAGTTCTAAAGATATTAAATTTTATCTGACGTGGGTAACGTGTGGCGTGTCAAAACTCACTGAAAAATGCAGCAAGCGACTACTTCAGACAGCAGGCTGGTTCAGCACGCTAGTGCAGTTTGTTTTTTAGGAACGGAGTGAGTGGAAGTGCTAAAAATATTTATTAAACGCCTTTAAAAAATGCTTAAGTCATTTAACCGTATCAACCGTTCTAAATTTCGAACTGGTAGGTGTTTCAATCTATTCAGTTTGCCTCCGCATTCAAATATAACGAATAAAGTATAGTTCTCAGAAAAATCACAGATAACACTTCACTCATCTTCTTGCATGGATTGTTTTTTTCTGTTCATAAAATCATTTTCGCTTTTCACTTAGTATGAATGCAATAGTAGTTTTTCTAAGCCGGTCTTCAATTTTTGGATATATTCATCAACTGCGGATATCATTAGTTGCAAAGTGGTTCTGTCGACGTTCATCCATTGTCTATAAGTGATTCGTCGATCAAATGTGTTGCACCAGGACATTTAGAACATTTTACAAAATAACAATTTATCGATGCTTGAATGAAAATCATACGTTTTAAACAGTCGTGATAACTTTTACCTAGATGTTATAGGAATATTTATTGCCAATAATTGGTATTTTATTACTTTTCTGAGAGCCTATTATTCTTAATATTTAGGTGTGGAGGAAAATTGAATGGACTGAAATATCTATCGGTTTGAAATTTAGGACGTTTCATACGGTTAGTAAACTTCGGCATTTTGTATTGGCGTTTAATAAACAAAGATTTTCAGCAGCTAATAAATAAGCACTTCAACTCCCTCTGTTCTTAAAAAACAAACTGCACTGGCATCTTGAACCAGCCTGCTGTCTGCGAGATATTCAAAAATGTCGCGCACACGCCTGAACTAGTGGCTTGCTGCGTTTTTCATTGAGTTTCGACATGCCGCGCGTGACTTACGTCAGATAAAGTTTAATATCTTTTGAACTATAACAGCCTACATCCTAGAGAAAAATGTGTTTTGTACGTCAAAGTGTAGCGGATATCATATATATATATATATATATATATATATATATATATATATATATATATATATATATATATGTTTTCGATTATATCCATTGTGGGGGACTATGTAATAATAAATTAAAAAATTCTATTCTGTTTTATTTTGTTACATATACCGGTTGGTCTTTTTAACTTGAGACTCCTAAATATCTCGAGTAATATGCATGGTACGACAAAATTGTCTTAAATAAACTTGTAGGGCTCAAAAGGGGAAATGAGATGTCATTGGTCACCCCCCTTATGGTCTCCATTTGAGTGTTTTTTTCCATTGAGTGTCCATCTTACTGCTTGGCTATACCGTACTGATGAGGACTAATAGTCCGAAACACGTGTCTACGGTTGCTTCTTCGTATGACGGAATTGCCCGACAAATTACCGTTCTCCTTGAATACCTTACCGTCGATAAACCTGTTTTCCATCTAAACCTCCGTGGGCTATGGTGGGCCTGGGGTGTCCGTCACCTCCGGCACGACGTCGCATCTTGTCTTCGAATCCTGAAGATGTTGTGACTGAAGAACAATTTGGTGCTTCAGTCACAACATCTTCAGGATTCGAAGATAAGATGTGACTTTTCGCCGGAGGTGACTGGGCCAACCCAGGCATACTATAGCCCATGGAAATGATAAGGAAAGCTGGTTAATCGACAGTGAGATATAGAAGGAGAAACGTATTTATCGGGCAATTCCGTCATCGAAGAAAGCAACCGTATACACGTGTTTCGGACTATTAGTCCTCATCAGTACGGTATAGCCAAGGAGCAAGATGGACACTCAATGAAAAAAAAAACAACCAAATGGAGACCATTCACTTTCACCGATTGCAGGGCCATCTGCAATGAAACTGATATCGTCATCTCATTTCCCCTTTTGAGCCCTACAAGTTTATTTAAGACAATTTTGTCGTACCATGCATATTACTCGAGATATTTAGGAGTCTCAAGTTAAAACGACCAACCGGTATATGTAACAAAATAAAAACAAAATAGAATTATTTAATTGATTATTACATAGTCCCCTACAATGGATATAATCGAAAACATATATATGATAGCCGCTAAACTTTGACGTACAAAACACATTTTTTTCTAGGATGGAGGCTGTTATAATTCAAAAGATATTAAACTTTATCTGACGTAAGTCACGCGCGGCGTGTCGAAACTCAATGAAAAACGCAGCAAGCCACTACTTCAGGCGTGTGCGCGACATTTTTGAATATCTCGCAGACAGCAGGCTGGTTCAAGATCCCAGTGCAGTTTGTTTTTCAAGAACAGAGGGAGTTGAAGTGCTTATTTATTAGGTGCTGAAAGCTTTGTTTATTAAACGCCAATACAAAATGCCGAAGTTTACTAACCGTATGAAACGTCCTAAATTTCAAACCGATAGATATTTCAATCCATTCAATTTTCCTCCACACCCAAATATTAAGAATAATAGGCTCTCAGAAAAGTAATAAAATACCAATTATTGGCAATAAATATTCCTATAACATCTAGGTAAAAGTTATCACGACTGTATAAAACGTATGATTTTCATTCAAGCATCGATAAATTGATATTTTGGAAAATGTTCTAAATGTCCTGGTGCAACACATTTGATCGACGAATCACTTATAGACAATGGATGAACGTCGACAGAACCACTTTGCAACTAATGATATCCCCAGTTGATGAATATATCCAAAAATTGAAGACCGGCTTCGAAAAACTACTATTGCATTCATACTAAGTGAAAAGCTAAAATGATTTTATGAACAGCAAAAAACAATCCATGCACGAAGATGAGTGAAGTGTTATCTGTGATTTATCTGAGTACTATGCTTTATTCGTTATATTTGGATGCGGAGGCAAACTGAATAGATTGAAACACCTACCAGTTCGAAATTTAGAACGGTTGATACGGTTAAATGACTTAAGCATTTTTTAAAGGCGTTTAATAAATATTTTTAACACTTCCACTCACTCCGTTCCTAAAAAACAAACTGCACTAGCGTGTTGAACCAGCCTGCTGTCTGAAGTAGTCGCTTGCTGCATAAGTATTTCAGTGAGTTTTGACACGCCACACGTTACCCGCGTCAGATAAAATTTAATATCTTTAGAACTATAAGAGACTCCATTATAGGAAAAATTGGATTTTGTAGGTAAAAGTGTGGCAGATGTTATATATATTTTTTCTATTATATCCATTGTGGGTGCAACTATGTAATAATTATTTAAAGAATTCAATTGTTTTTAATTTTTTTACGAAAATAAATTAAAATAATAGTTGTACGCAGATATCTAGCAAATACTTCAACCTTTAAAATAAAACAAAAATGAGTCCGATACGATTACTAGGACCAAAGATATTGAATTTTGAATATGGCAAATAATTGTAAAACATTGAAACTTTAAGCTTTCGTATCTGTGGAAATAATTTTTGAGAATGAGTATCGACCAAGTTCCGAGAAAATTCGATAAAAAAGTTTGGTGTAATTTCAAAAAGTGCAATTTCGTTTGGCTAAATCTGTTCGATTTGTTAAAGAACGACCCCTATCCAAGAGCTGTACCAAGTGAGGCTGATAGCCAACTCGAGCCAGTTTATTGCCCGCTAAGGCGGGCAATACGTAAATCACAATCTCTTCAAAGTTTGCGAATATATCGTCGAGGTTCTGGGATGAACGAATACTACATCCTCTTCGTCGAATTGCCAATCTCTTGGCGACATACAGTTGTAGAATTTGAGGATGAAAACGAAAATATTCTGGATCACGTTTCTTATGGGGGCAAATCTTTTCTTTAGCAGACACCTAAAATTAACGAATCATTTTTATTAGTTAACGTGTCGGTATAAATGTGATTATAGTAGGATAGGTAGGTAGGTACTCACATACAGAGAATATTCTTGATGTAGGAGGTGTGCAGATTATACAAGTCGTATAGATTATCGATCAGCGGCAATTTCTTCTCAAAAGTGTTGCAACTCGGTTGAAGCACTCCGCCAATCACATAATTCTGAACAAAATGCATCATCTTGTGTCGGCAGTGGTGCTATCGTTTGAACTGCGGCGATAATAATATGAAGAACGGCTCTCGGATTACTGACTTCTTCGGGAGTAATTTTAAATCTCTCAAACCGTCGTAGAAACTTCCCCTGTAAAATATTCTCGTATAAAACTGCATCTTCCTGCATCATACGCGTCACAATCATTTCCACTAGCTGTACAAATCCCAATAAGGGAAATTATATGTATAAAATTAGGGAATTTACTGTCATCTAATTTACTTGTTCCGAAATTTCCCGGTTTTAATATGCATAATCTGCACTCGGATATAATTCTTTTAAATGTATCTAACGTTGCTATTGCAGGACCACTAAACGAAGTTGGTTGCTCTTGTACGATGGCAAGTAGGTGGCGGAAATGTTCCCATTGTTTCTGGAATTCCAATAAATTTGTCGTATTACCAAGCATATAACCCCGTTCTTGCACAGTGTCATCACGTAACCTTCAATCGAACTTATTATTTTGTCCCGTTCTATAGACAGCTGCGCTTGAGATAATCTCTCGCTAGTGAAACTCCAGAAATCATTTGATGTTCTCGATGTTCAAATTCTGTTGGTAAGTTCCCGGGAATGATATGCATTAGAGAAATCGTATGTATGTTCTTGATTAATGCCTCAAGAAAGACACTACGGTGTATCTTGTTTCTCGTAAACCACTGCTTTATGACGGTTTTTTTTTATACAGAACTTTTTTTATACAGGATCTTGTTGAATCTTGTTGAACAGATTCTGTTCTCTACCTATATATATATATATATAACGAGGAAACTTATAGTGGGAATTCAGTCAAAGATTTTTGGTTTTTAAGTTTTTATTCCTTAACCAATATTTCGGACAAAAAATCTTTGACTGAATTCCCACTATAAGTTTCCTCGTTTAATAACTAACAGTCATTAAATTTTGAAAATATATATATATATATATATATATATATATATATATATATATATATATATATATATATATATATATATATATATATATATATATATATATACAGTGTGTCCACGAAAGTCCGCACCATATGGAAAACTTTTTTATGGTGTATTTCTCAGAAAATTTTATTCTTTATGAAAGTTGGCGGCTCGTATGAAACCAAAACTGCAGGAGTCAAATATGTAAATTTGGGCCTCATGTACCGAGCGAAACAAAATATATGAATTTGCGATAAGAGTAAATTGCCTTTATTTTCATTATTATCGAAAAACTTTATTTGGAAATGTTGTTTAGAAGTAAAAATTATATTCAAATATGAAGTCAGAGCCACCTACCATGAAAAAAAAATATATTTAGTTTTTTCTTAATTATTACTCTTGTGACAAATATTAGTAAATGCCAGTGATACGAAAGGGATCTTTTTAATATATTTTTTAGAAATTTGAACAATTTTTTTATATTTTTTATTATTTTGGTATGATGACTAATGTTTATTTAGAACTAGCGCAAAATTACTGATTTTCTTGGTGCGAAGTTGTTATTTCACCCTGTAGATATTAATATATTATACAATAACTAATTCAGGAACGTGACTTACCTTTTATTCGGTTAATATTAATGACTGTGGATAGCTTTATAATAGTAGTTATCCATCTACAGCGAGCGATTCTTAAGTGGTGTAGCGCGCGGTATTACCACTTATGATAACTTATTTTCACTGATAGTACATTAATAAAAATAATAAAATTTTAATACATAATAATAAAAATAACTAAAGCATCAAACATGATGACTGACTTACCCGTGATTAAGTTAATAACTATTATGAGGATGTTAATAATGGTAATTTATATATTATCTATGAACTTATTTTATTTCTACTGCTTACAATTACAAAACAATCGCCAGAATTTTGCTGGCGATTGTCTCTGCGCTGCAATTTTGAGCTGGCGAACGGAAAATTTCGGGGAATCGCCGGAGATCGACTATGCATACGGGCCTTAGTCGATGCTTCCTGTATTGTTGAAATTTAGTGTAAAAACTGATAGAGGTTTTATTGGTCTTTAGGCTGAGCATTTGTGATACTAAAATTTCTACGTGGTAATTCTCTCTTAATTTCTTTTTACAACTGCTATGCTTTTTGCTCAATATTGGACTAGTTGTTTACTTTCTTAAGATGACCATGGGAGGTTATTCGCTATTAGAAGGCTAGTGATGATCCTGTAATTTTATATCATCATTATTTAGTATTTAGTGAAATAATGAAATCATTCTGTACATTTTCAGTTTGTATACATTGTTATGGTTCACTACACATTATATTATTACTTCTAGGGATGGCGAGGAAGCTGCAAATGATCTATTGAACGAATGTTTTACGGCATATGAAACTGGAGCCTACAGTCCCAAGTACTTGACATCTGATGAAATAGAACCTGGAACAATCGTTGTTTCTGAAGAGGACGACTTGAAACGATTGGAATTTGCACGTACTCAAATTGTGGGCACAGGAAAAAAAATTGAGGTAATAATTATTTTAGTATTTCCCTTAATAAGATAATTTAATTATTGTTCTTTCCTTTAGAATGCTGTTACAAAAAAAGACCTGTTATTACAAAATGAAGCAAGGAAGGGTATGGGAGATGATGAGGCCCAGTTCTCAGTTGAAGCTGTGTTAGACACACAGGTATACTTATGGTCCGATAAATATAGACCAAGGAAACCAAGATACTTTAATAGGGTGCACACTGGTTTTGAGTGGAACAAATATAACCAGACTCATTACGATATGGATAATCCTCCACCAAAAATTGTTCAGGGTTACAAGTTCAATATTTTCTATCCAGATTTGATCGATAAAAACAATACACCAGAATATTTCTTGACTGCATGTCCCGAGAATAGAGAATTTGCGATTCTTCGATTCCATGCAGGCCCACCTTATGAAGATATTGCGTTTAAGATTGTCAACCGTGAATGGGAATACTCATATAAAAGAGGGTTTAGGTGTCAATTCCACAACAATATTTTCCAGTTATGGTTTCACTTCAAGAGATATAGATATAGAAGATAAACTGCTCTACATAAATTGCTGTGTATTTGTAAGAATAATTCTTCAAAATCAGAAATCTAGGTCAATTCTACGATTGACCTAGATTTCTGATTTTAATTTAATAAACTTTTTATAACAATGGTTGTAGTTTCTAAATATGCATTACAATTGATAATAATCCATGCACATTGCAATGTGCATGGAACCAATATAATTTGCCAGGACTGATTTGTAAATTGTGCAATGGCTATCCTTGCCTACACAACACATGGTGTCCAAAGTCACTGTGGTCTTTACAGTTACGAAGAGCCTTTTTTTAAATCTTTGCAGTATTAATTTGGCTTTGAGTTGTGGCTTGGTAATGTTCGTTCATATACGTTAATATCATGGACAAAGCCGCAAACAATATATATCGAGTGCTCTGAACGATTGAAGCATTCTGCGGATTTTTTATCTCTTTCAGGTTTTGTTCATAATTCTCGAGATATTAGACTACTAAAACGAACTAAAACTCAAACTAACACGAAGTCCCTTTAAGATGTAGCTTCATTGTTCAAGGTTGTGCGACCAAACACTTTACTTTTGGCGAACACTGAAGAGTTGAAATTAGCTGTATCAAAATTTCCTGGTTTTTATGATGAGGTATCAAAAACACAACTCACCAGAGATACCAACGTTGAAGACATTTAAAAGCGGCCAATGTTACAGTTTCTAATTGGGCGTCTCTAGAATGATCGCACTAGTTATTTGGAAACCCAAGTTATTTATGACAAATTCTATATCAGTTTCTTCGTGGGAAAGGCGCTTTCGCAAATTAAAAAAAAAAAATTTAAATTGTTTGAAGATGTGAGGCCCCTTTTGCTTCCCCGAGATGGATGTCACAAACGCGCAGCGCGTCTAACCAGAGCAGTCTGGCTGAACACGGCTGGCTAGTATAGCCAATGCCCCTTGAACAGAGAGGGTGGCTTCAGCACATCCCTCCCAAGCGGAGGCCTGCCTCTGTGAGGCATGCTATCACGTGACACCATCCAATACAATGTTATCGAAACCATAGGTCGAGACTGGTTACGGGACCACCGGCTTAGCGTGCCTTCCGAAGCACGGCGGCGGAGTGAAAAATCCGTATGTCTAGTATGTCTACCCTGGGATTTGAACCCAGGACCTGTGGAGTGCAGGGCAAACGCCTTACCACTCGGCCACTCCGCCTCTATACCGGATAGTAATAGTCCACACAAGACCTCAAGAAAGACACTACGGTGCGTGTCTTTCTTGAGGCATTAATCAATAACATACATACGATTTCTCTAATGCATATCTTTCCCGGGATCTTACCAACAGAATTTGAACATCGAGAACATCAAATGATTTCTGGAGTTTCACTAGCGAGAGATTATCTCAAGCGCAGCTGTCTATAGAACGAAACAAAATAATAAGTTCGATTGAAGGTTACGTGATGACAATGTGCAAGAGCGGGGTTATATGCTTGGTAATAGGACAAATTTATTGGAATTCCAGAAACAATGGGAACATTTCCGCCACCTATTTGCCATCGTACAAGTGCAACTTCGTTTAGTGGTCCTGCAATACCAACGTTAGATACAATTAAAAGAATTATATCCGAGTGCAGATTATGCATATTAAAACCGGGAAATCTCGGAACAAGTAAGTTAGATGACAGTAAATTCCCTAATTTTATACATATAATTTCCCTTACTGGTACAGCTAGTGGAAATGATTGCGACGCGTATGATGCAGGAGGATGAACAAACTTTTGCTCAGTTTTATACCAGAATATTTTACAGGGGAAGTTTCTACGACGGTTTGAGATATTTAAAATTACTCCCGAAGAAGTCAGTGATCCGAGAGCCGTTCCTCATATTACCGCCGCAGTTCAAACGATAGCACCACACAAGATGATGCATTTTGTTCAGAATTATGTGATTGGCGGAGTGCTTCAACCGAGTTGCAACACTTTTGAGAAGAAATTGCCGCTGATCGATGATCTATACGACTTGTATAATCTGCACACCTCCTAGGTACATCAAGAATATTCTCTGTATGTGAGTACCTACCTACCTATCCTACTATAGTCACATTTATACCGACACGTTAATTAATAAAATTGATTCGTTAATTTTAGGTGTCTGCTAAATAAAAGATTTGCCCCCATAAGAAACGTGATCCAGAATATTTTCGTTTTCATCCTCGAATTCTACAACTATATGTCGCCAAGAGATTAGCAATTCGACGAAGAGGATGTGGTATCCGTTCATCCCAGAACCTCGACGATATATTCGCAAACTTTGAAGAGATTGTGATTTACGTATTGCTCGCCTTAGCGGGCAATAAACTGGCTCGAGTTGGCTATCAGCCTCACTTGGTACAGCTCTTGGATATGGGTCGTTCTTTTACAAATCGAACAGATTTAACCAAAAGAAATTTCACTTTTTGAAATTACACCAAACTTTTTTATGGCATTTTCTCGGAACTTTGTCGATACTCATTCTCAAAAATTATTTTCACAGATACGAAGGCTTAAAGTTTCAATGTTTTACAATTATTTGCCATATTCAAAATTCAATATCTTTGGTCCTAGTAATCGTATCGGACTCATTTTTGTTTTATTTTAAAGGTTGATATATTTGCTAGATATCTGCGTACAATTATTATTTTATTTTATTTTCGTAAAAAAATAAAAAAACAATTGAATTCTTTAAATAATTATTACATAGTTGCACCCACAATGGATATAATAGAAAAAGTATATATAATATCTGCCACACTTTTACCTACAAAACCCAATTTTTCCTATAATGAGTGTCTTATAGTTCTAAAGATATTAAATTTTATCTGACGTGGGTAACGTGTGGCGTGTCAAAACTCACTGAAAAATGCAGCAAGCGACTACTTCAGACAGCAGGCTGGTTCAACACGCTAGTGCAGTTTGTTTTTTAGGAACGGAGTGAGTGGAAGTGCTAAAAATATTTATTAAACGCCTTTAAAAAATGCTTAAGTCATTTAACCGTATCAACCGTTCTAAATCTCGAACTGGTAGGTGTTTCAATCTATTCAGTTTGCCTCCGCATTCAAATATAACGAATAAAGTATAGTTCTCAGAAAAATCACAGATAACACTTCACTCATCTTCTTGCATGGATTGTTTTTTTCTGTTCATAAAATCATTTTCGCTTTTCACTTAGTATGAATGCAATAGTAGTTTTTCTAAGCCGGTCTTCAATTTTTGGATATATTCATCAACTACGGATATCATTAGTTGCAAAGTGGTTCTGTCGACGTTCATCCATTGTCTATAAGTGATTCATCGATCAAATGTGTTGCACCAGGACATTTAGAACATTTTACAAAATAACAATTTATCGATGCTTGAATGAAAATCATACGTTTTAAACAGTCGTGATAACTTTTACCTAGATGTTATAGGAATATTTATTGCCAATAATTGGTATTTTATTACTTTTCTGAGAGCCTATTATTCTTAATATTTAGGTGTGGAGGAAAATTGAATGGACTGAAATATCTATCGGTTTGAAATTTAGGACGTTTCATACGGTTAGTAAACTTCGGCATTTTGTATTGGCGTTTAATAAACAAAGATTTTCAGCAGCTAATAAATAAGCACTTCAACTCCCTCTGTTCTTAAAAAACAAACTGCACTGGCATCTTGAACCAGCCTGCTGTCTGCGAGATATTCAAAAATGTCGCGCACACGCCTGAACTAGTGGCTTGCTGCGTTTTTCATTGAGTTTCGACATGCCGCGCGTGACTTACGTCAGATAAAGTTTAATATCTTTTGAACTATAACAGAAAAATGTGTTTTGTACGTCAAAGTGTAGCGGATATCATATATATGTTTTCGATTATATCCATTGTAGGGGACTATGTAATAATCAATTAAATAATTCTATTTTGTTTTTATTTTGTTACATAAACCGGTTGGTCGTTTTAACTTGAGACTCCTAAATATCTCGAGTAATATGCATGGTACGACAAAATTGTCTTAAATAAACTTGTAGGGCTCAAAAGGGGAAATGAGATGACGATATCAGTTTCATTGCAGATGGCCCTGCAATCGGTGAAAGTGAATGGTTATATTTGGATGCGGAGGCAAACTGAATAGATTGAAACACCTACCAGTTCGAAATTTAGAACGGTTGATACGGTTAAATGACTTAAGCATTTTTTAAAGGCGTTTAATAAATATTTTTAACACTTCCACTCACTCCGTTCCTAAAAAACAAACTGCACTAGCGTGTTGAACCAGCCTGCTGTCTGAAGTAGTCGCTTGCTGCATAAGTATTTCAGTGAGTTTTGACACGCCACACGTTACCCACGTCAGATAAAATTTAATATCTTTAGAACTATAAGAGACTCCATTATAGGAAAAATTGGATTTTGTAGGTAAAAGTGTGGCAGATATTATATATATTTTTTCTATTATATCCATTGTGGGTGCAACTATGTAATAATTATTTAAAGAATTCAATTGTTTTTAATTTTTTTACGAAAATAAATTAAAATAATAGTTGTACGCAGATATCTAGCAAATACTTCAACCAAAAAAATGAGTCCGATACGATTACTAGGACCAAAGATATTGAATTTTGAATATGGCAAATAATTGTAAAACATTGAAACTTTAAGCTTTCGTATCTGTGGAAATAATTTTTGAGAATGAGTATCGACCAAGTTCCGAGAAAATTCGATAAAAAAGTTTGGTGTAATTTCAAAAAGTGCAATTTCGTTTGGCTAAATCTGTTCGATTTGTTAAAGAACGACCCCTATCCAAGAGCTGTACCAAGTGAGGCTGATAGCCAACTCGAGCCAGTTTATTGCCCGCTAAGGCGGGCAATACGTAAATCACAATCTCTTCAAAGTTTGCGAATATATCGTCGAGGTTCTGGGATGAACGAGTACTACATCCTCTTCGTCGAATTGCCAATCTCTTGGCGACATACAGTTGTAGAATTTGAGGATGAAAACGAAAATATTCTGGATCACGTTTCTTATGGGGGCAAATCTTTTCTTTAGCAGACACCTAAAATTAACGAATCATTTTTATTAGTTAACGTGTCGGTATAAATGTGATTATAGTAGGATAGGTAGGTAGGTACTCACATACAGAGAATATTCTTGATGTAGGAGGTGTGCAGATTATACAAGTCGTATAGATTATCGATCAGCGGCAATTTCTTCTCAAAAGTGTTGCAACTCGGTTGAAGCACTCCGCCAATCACATAATTCTGAACAAAATGCATCATCTTGTGTCGGCAGTGGTGCTATCGTTTGAACTGCGGCGATAATAATATGAAGAACGGCTCTCGGATTACTGACTTCT
Organism: Melinopterus prodromus; assembly: GCA_964023965.1. NCBI lineage: Eukaryota > Metazoa > Arthropoda > Insecta > Coleoptera > Scarabaeidae > Melinopterus > Melinopterus prodromus. The sequence continues at coordinate 41,585,488 of OZ030391.1, read as the reverse complement.
TCGGGAGTAATTTTAAATCTCTCAAACCGTCGTAGAAACTTCCCCTGTAAAATATTCTCGTATAAAACTGCATCCTCCTGCATCATACGCGTCACAATCATTTCCACTAGCTGTACAAATCCCAATAAGGGAAATTATATGTATAAAATTAGGGAATTTACTGTCATCTAATTTACTTGTTCCGAAATTTCCCGGTTTTAATATGCATAATCTGCACTCGGATATAATTCTTTTAAATGTATCTAACGTTGCTATTGCAGGACCACTAAACGAAGTTGGTTGCTCTTGTACGATGGCAAGTAGGTGGCGGAAATGTTCCCATTGTTTCTGGAATTCCAATAAATTTGTCGTATTACCAAGCATATAACCCCGTTCTTGCACATTGTCATCACGTAACCTTCAATCGAACTTATTATTTTGTCCCGTTCTATAGACAGCTGCGCTTGAGATAATCTCTCGCTAGTGAAACTCCAGAAATCATTTGATGTTCTCGATGTTCAAATTCTGTTGGTAAGTTCCCGGGAATGATATGCATTAGAGAAATCGTATGTATGTTCTTGATTAATGCCTCAAGAAAGACACTACGGTGTATCTTGTTTCTCGTAAACCACTGCTTTATGACGGTTTTTTTTATACAGAACTTTTTTTATACAGGATCTTGTTGAATCTTGTTGAACAGATTCTGTTCTCTACCTATATATATATATATATATATATATATATATATATATATATATATATATATATATATATATATATATATATATATATATAACGAGGAAACTTATAGTGGGAATTCAGTCAAAGATTTTTGGTTTTTAAGTTTTTATTCCTTAACCAATATTTCGGACAAAAAATCTTTGACTGAATTCCCACTATAAGTTTCCTCGTTTAATAACTAACAGTCATTAAATTTTGAAAATATATATATATATATACAGTGTGTCCACGAAAGTCCGCACCATATGGAAAACTTTTTTATGGTGTATTTCTCAGAAAATTTTATTCTTTATGAAAGTTGGCGGCTCGTATGAAACCAAAACTGCAGGAGTCAAATATGTAAATTTGGGCCTCATGTACCGAGCGAAACAAAATATATGAATTTGCGATAAGAGTAAATTGCCTTTATTTTCATTATTATCGAAAAACTTTATTTGGAAATGTTGTTTAGAAGTAAAAATTATATTCAAATATGAAGTCAGAGCCACCTACCATGAAAAAAAAATATATTTAGTTTTTTCTTAATTATTACTCTTGTGACAAATATTAGTAAATGCCAGTGATACGAAAGGGATCTTTTTAATATATTTTTTAGAAATTTGAACAAATTTTTTATATTTTTTATTATTTTGGTATGATGACTAATGTTTATTTAGAACTAGCGCAAAATTACTGATTTTCTTGGTGCGAAGTTGTTATTTCACCCTGTAGATATTAATAAATTATACAATAACTAATTCAGGAACGTGACTTACCTTTTATTCGGTTAATATTAATGACTGTGGATAGCTTTATAATAGTAGTTATCCATCTACAGCGAGCGATTCTTAAGTGGTGTAACGCGCGGTATTACCACTTATGATAACTTATTTTCACTGATAGTACATTAATAAAAATAATAAAATTTTAATACATAATAATAAAAATAACTAAAGCATCAAACATGATGACTGACTTACCCGTGATTAAGTTAATAACTATTATGAGGATGTTAATAATGGTAATTTATATATTATCTATGAACTTATTTTATTTCTACTGCTTACAATTACAAAACAATCGCCAGAATTTTGCTGGCGATTGTCTCTGCGCTGCAATTTTGAGCTGGCGAACGGAAAATTTCGGAGAATCGCCGGAGATCGACTATGCATACGGGCCTTAGTCGATGCTTCCTGTATTGTTGAAATTTAGTGTAAAAACTGATAGAGGTTTTATTGGTCTTTAGGCTGAGCATTTGTGATACTAAAATTTCTACGTGGTAATTCTCTCTTAATTTCTTTTTACAACTGCTATGCTTTTTGCTCAATATTGGACTAGTTGTTTACTTTCTTAAGATGACCATGGGAGGTTATTCGCTATTAGAAGACTAGTGATGATCCTGTAATTTTATATCATCATTATTTAGTATTTAGTGAAATAATGAAATCATTCTGTACATTTTCAGTTTGTATACATTGTTATGGTTCACTACACATTATATTATTACTTCTAGGGATGGCGAGGAAGCTGCAAATGATCTATTGAACGAATGTTTTACGGCATATGAAACTGGAGCCTACAGTCCCAAGTACTTGACATCTGATGAAATAGAACCTGGAACAATTGTTGTTTCTGAAGAGGACGACTTGAAACGATTGGAATTTGCACGTACTCAAATTGTGGGCACAGGAAAAAAAATTGAGGTAATAATTATTTTAGTATTTCCCTTAATAAGATAATTTAATTATTGTTCTTTCCTTTAGAATGCTGTTACAAAAAAAGACCTGTTATTACAAAATGAAGCAAGGAAGGGTATGGGAGATGATGAGGCCCAGTTCTCAGTTGAAGCTGTGTTAGACACACAGGTATACTTATGGTCCGATAAATATAGACCAAGGAAACCAAGATACTTTAATAGGGTGCACACTGGTTTTGAGTGGAACAAATATAACCAGACTCATTACGATATGGATAATCCTCCACCAAAAATTGTTCAGGGTTACAAGTTCAATATTTTCTATCCAGATTTGATCGATAAAAACAATACACCAGAATATTTCTTGACTGTATGTCCCGAGAATAGAGAATTTGCGATTCTTCGATTCCATGCAGGCCCACCTTATGAAGATATTGCGTTTAAGATTGTCAACCGTGAATGGGAATACTCATATAAAAGAGGGTTTAGGTGTCAATTCCACAACAATATTTTCCAGTTATGGTTTCACTTCAAGAGATATAGATATAGAAGATAAACTGCTCTACATAAATTGCTGTGTATTTGTAAGAATAATTCTTCAAAATCAGAAATCTAGGTCAATTCTACGATTGACCTAGATTTCTGATTTTAATTTAATAAACTTTTTATAACAATGGTTGTAGTTTCTAAATATGCATTACAATTGATAATAATCCATGCACATTGCAATGTGCATGGAACCAATATAATTTGCCAGGACTGATTTGTAAATTGTGCAATGGCTATCCTTGCCTACACAACACATGGTGTCCAAAGTCACTGTGGTCTTTACAGTTACGAAGAGCCTTTTTTAAATCTTTGCAGTATTAATTTGGCTTTGAGTTGTGGCTTGGTAATGTTCGTTCATATACGTTAATATCATGGACAAAGCCGCAAACAATATATATCGAGTGCTCTGAACGATTGAAGCATTCTGCGGATTTTTTATCTCTTTCAGGTTTTGTTCATAATTCTCGAGATATTAGACTACTAAAACGAACTAAAACTCAAACTAACACGAAGTCCCTTTAAGATGTAGCTTCATTGTTCAAGGTTGTGCGACCAAACACTTTACTTTTGGCGAACACTGAAGAGTTGAAATTAGCTGTATCCAAATTTCCTGGTTTTTATGATGAGGTATCAAAAACACAACTCACCAGAGATACCAACGTTGAAGACATTTAAAAGCGGCCAATGTTACAGTTTCTAATTGGGCGTCTCTAGAATGATCGCACTAGTTATTTGGAAACCCAAGTTATTTATGACAAATTCTATATCAGTTTCTTCGTGGGAAAGGCGCTTTCGCAAATTAAAAAAAAAAAATTTAAATTATTTGAAGATGTGAGGCCCCTTTTGCTTCCCCGAGATGGATGTCACAAACGCGCAGCGCGTCTAACCAGAGCAGTCTGGCTGAACACGGCTGGCTAGTATAGCCAATGCCCCTTGAACAGAGAGGGTGGCTTCAGCACATCCCTCCCAAGCGGAGGCCTGCCTCTGTGAGGCATGCTATCACGTGACACCATCCAATACAATGTTATCGAAACCATAGGTCGAGACTGGTTACGGGACCACCGGCTTAGCGTGCCTTCCGAAGCACGGCGGCGGAGTGAAAAATCCGTATGTCTAGTATGTCTACCCTGGGATTTGAACCCAGGACCTGTGGAGTGCAGGGCAAACGCCTTACCACTCGGCCACTCCGCCTCTATACCGGATAGTAATAGTCCACACAAGACCTCAAGAAAGACACTACGGTGCGTGTCTTTCTTGAGGCATTAATCAATAACATACATACGATTTCTCTAATGCATATCATTCCCGGGATCTTACCAACAGAATTTGAACATCGAGAACATCAAATGATTTCTGGAGTTTCACTAGCGAGAGATTATCTCAAGCGCAGCTGTCTATAGAACGAAACAAAATAATAAGTTCGATTGAAGGTTACGTGATGACAATGTGCAAGAACGGGGTTATATGCTTGGTAATAGGACAAATTTATTGGAATTCCAGAAACAATGGGAACATTTCCGCCACCTATTTGCCATCGTACAAGTGCAACTTCGTTTAGTGGTCCTGCAATACCAACGTTAGATACAATTAAAAGAATTATATCCGAGTGCAGATTATGCATATTAAAACCGGGAAATCTCGGAACAAGTAAGTTAGATGACAGTAAATTCCCTAATTTTATACATATAATTTCCCTTACTGGTACAGCTAGTGGAAATCATTGCGACGCGTATGATGCAGGAGGATGAACAAACTTTTGCTCAGTTTTATACCAGAATATTTTACAGGGGAAGTTTCTACGACGGTTTGAGATATTTAAAATTACTCCCGAAGAAGTCAGTAATCCGAGAGCCGTTCCTCATATTACCGCCGCAGTTCAAACGATAGCACCACACAAGATGATGCATTTTGTTCAGAATTATGTGATTGGCGGAGTGCTTCAACCGAGTTGCAACACTTTTGAGAAGAAATTGCCGCTGATCGATAATCTATACGACTTGTATAATCTGCACACCTCCTAGGTACATCAAGAATATTCTCTGTATGTGAGTACCTACCTACCTATCCTACTATAGTCACATTTATACCGACACGTTAATTAATAAAATTGATTCGTTAATTTTAGGTGTCTGCTAAATAAAAGATTTGCCCCCATAAGAAACGTGATCCAGAATATTTTCGTTTTCATCCTCGAATTCTACAGGTATATGTCGCCAAGAGATTAGCAATTCGACGAAGAGGATGTGGTATCCGTTCATCCCAGAACCTCGACGATATATTCGCAAACTTTGAAGAGATTGTGATTTACGTATTGCTCGCCTTAGCGGGCAATAAACTGGCTCGAGTTGGCTATCAGCCTCACTTGGTACAGCTCTTGGATATGGGTCGTTCTTTTACAAATCGAACAGATTTAACCAAAAGAAATTTCACTTTTTGAAATTACACCAAACTTTTTTATGGCATTTTCTCGGAACTTTGTCGATACTCATTCTCAAAAATTATTTTCACAGATACGAAGGCTTAAAGTTTCAATGTTTTACAATTATTTGCCATATTCAAAATTCAATATCTTTGGTCCTAGTAATCGTATCGGACTCATTTTTGTTTTATTTTAAAGGTTGATATATTTGCTAGATATCTGCGTACAATTATTATTTTATTTTATTTTCGTAAAAAAATAAAAAAACAATTGAATTCTTTAAATAATTATTACATAGTTGCACCCACAATGGATATAATAGAAAAAGTATATATAATATCTGCCACACTTTTACCTACAAAATCCAATTTTTCCTATAATGAGTGTCTTATAGTTCTAAAGATATTAAATTTTATCTGACGTGGGTAACGTGTGGCGTGTCAAAACTCACTGAAAAATGCAGCAAGCGACTACTTCAGACAGCAGGCTGGTTCAACACGCTAGTGCAGTTTGTTTTTTAGGAACGGAGTGAGTGGAAGTGCTAAAAATATTTATTAAACGCCTTTAAAAAATGCTTAAGTCATTTAACCGTATCAACCGTTCTAAATTTCGAACTGGTAGGTGTTTCAATCTATTCAGTTTGCCTCCGCATTCAAATATAACGAATAAAGTATAGTTCTCAGAAAAATCACAGATAACACTTCACTCATCTTCTTGCATGGATTGTTTTTTTCTGTTCATAAAATCATTTTCGCTTTTCACTTAGTATGAATGCAATAGTAGTTTTTCTAAGCCGGTCTTCAATTTTTGGATATATTCATCAACTGCGGATATCATTAGTTGCAAAGTGGTTCTGTCGACGTTCATCCATTGTCTATAAGTGATTCGTCGATCAAATGTGTTGCACCAGGACATTTAGAACATTTTACAGAATAACAATTTATCGATGCTTGAATGAAAATCATACGTTTTAAACAGTCGTGATAACTTTTACCTAGATGTTATAGGAATATTTATTGCCAATAATTGGTATTTTATTACTTTTCTGAGAGCCTATTATTCTTAATATTTAGGTGTGGAGGAAAATTGAATGGACTGAAATATCTATCGGTTTGAAATTTAGGACGTTTCATACGGTTAGTAAACTTCGGCATTTTGTATTGGCGTTTAATAAACAAAGATTTTCAGCAGCTAATAAATAAGCACTTCAACTCCCTCTGTTCTTAAAAAACAAACTGCACTGGCATCTTGAACCAGCCTGCTGTCTGCGAGATATTCAAAAATGTCGCGCACACGCCTGAACTAGTGGCTTGCTGCGTTTTTCATTGAGTTTCGACATGCCGCGCGTGACTTACGTCAGATAAAGTTTAATATCTTTTGAACTATAACAGCCTACATCCTAGAGAAAAATGTGTTTTGTACGTCAAAGTGTAGCGGATATCATATATATATATATATATATATATATATATTTATTAAACATTTTCTGAAAATTTGTGTAAGTTAGGTTGCTTGACTCGATGGGCTTAATATGCCGGCTTTGCGCTGTGGCCGCCTAGCGACCTTTGATTGTTTATAATTGTTCGTTGATCCGTACGCACGTGATGTCTTAAAATGTGCATGTCTAATAGAGATAACTTATTTACACCCCCAGTATGTTAAATGTTGTTGTAATTCGTCGTATTTAGTGATGTCTCTCGTTGCTCGTCGCTTGCCGCCTCATTGAACTCCATGTAAGTTGTGACAAATGAAAATTTCGCCCAATGTTCTGTTTTAATTGATTTGTAGAGCCAATTGCCTGATGAAGGACCCAATCAGGTCCGAAATATAGCAGTTTACAAAAGAGAGTTCTGTTCTTTTCTTTGATTGGTCGAATACCCAAATAATAAATATATCTTGATACCCACGACCGAATAACCACAATTTCTTGCCATTCAACGCTTCATCATGGGTTTCTACAGTGATATTAAACGAGAATATGGATATACTGTGGTCAACAGTATGAAACAGCTTAACAACGTACACACCAGGCTGGCCAAGGCGAGAAACCGTCTGACGTTTCTGATGCGATGTAAGAAGAACAACGTGACACCAAGACATATCACCGACGGAACAAAAAATACGGTCGCCTTATTAGCAACAACCAACGGCAGACTACTCAGAAAGATCCATTCTTTTTCACACAGATTGAAGTCAACCGCCATCAACCTCGAGATCCAAATTACGCTAAATACCATAGGTGAGTTGGAGAAAATGCTGCGTAATTTAACTGAGCAGGTCAGAGACATGCTACCTTTCCATGTTTTTACTAGTTTCCAGGATTCATTAAAATTGATTTATAAAAAAGTTTTCAATAATGTCAAAAATATAAACAAAAATAAATTCGAAAAGTTACGTAGTCAATATTACAATACTAGAAACAGTCTGTTCGGAGACAACAATAGATGGATCGTCAATCTGTCCTCGGCGAATGTCCCTACGGAGGTGCTCAATCTGCTATCATTGGGGCCTAAATTTTGCCTCCCTAGTGATCGAGGTAATGTTGACATCAGACGGCTGCTGATGGAGGTTGAAGGTGTCGTGACACTTTGTCCGCCACATGATCGGGATGTAATGAGAGCTCAAGCTACTAACATTGTTACGAATTTTTTAAACAACCCCACCAACACTTCAGTTATTGACTCGCAGCTAACCGGTGCGTATAGGAGGACTAGGGCTTTCCTTAAACACAATCCTGGTGTGATCGTGACACGTGCCGACAAGGGGGCGACCACCGTGGTCTTGGATAAGACGGAATACTTGGCTAAAGCTACTACAATGCTTCAAGATAATGCTACTTACAAAAAAACAGACACAAATCCTTTAGTGTCCGTTCAAAACAAACTAAATAAATTATTAACTAACTTAAAGAACCGTGAACATATAAGCAATGACGAGTACAAAACACTCAAAATAAATAACTCGACTTTATGCAAGGCGTATTTCCTCCCTAAAATACACAAAGATGGCACTCCACTCAGGCCTATCATTTCATCATCCGGTTCAGCTACTTATCAACTATCAAAATATCTAGCCAACATTCTGTCTGCATCTGTCCTTGATCACACCAACTACAACGTTACAGACTCTTTTGATTTTGTAAGTAGGATACGTAACATAACTATTCCTCCTAACCACACACTGGTGTCGTTTGATGTCATCAGCCTCTTTACAAATATACCTCTTAGCCTGGTTACCGACATTGTTACTGAGAGGTGGGACATGGTGAAGGAGCACTGCAGCTTCTCGTTGGAGGCCTTTTAGATAGTTTGCGGTTCTTGTTCTCCAACTTGTACTTCACTTTCGAGGGCCAATGTTACTTGCAAACATTTGGAACTCCCATGGGTTCACCCATAAGCTCTGTTTTAGCGGTCATCGTGATGGACTATGTCCTTGACAACGTGTTACCTCAGTTGGGTTTTGATATTCCATTCATTTATAAGTTCGTGGACGACATTATTACTGCTGTTCCCAGTGATAGGGTTGAGGGCACCTTGGCGGTCCTAAATAGCTTCAATGGTAATATTCAGTTTACGGTTGAGCTGGAGGGTGAGGACGGTTTGCCATTTCTGGATTGCAGAGTTATAAGGCGTGATAATGGTACGGTTGTCACTGATTGGTACACTAAGCCGACATACTCCGGCCGCTACATAAATTACCACTCCGGGCACTCGTTCAGCCATAAAATTAATACTATTAGTGCCATGAAAAACAGAATCATAAAAATATGTGATCCAGAATTCCAACCTTTGGCCCTAAAAAGGCTCCAAGCTGTTTTCTTGAACAATGCTTTCCCACTGAGGTTGATTAATAAGTTATTATTTTCAACAAATACCAACAATCTTACTAGTATTTTTGAACCAATAAATGAAGAACCCCGCACATATGTCAAGTTAATGTCCCTACCCACTGTCACTGGTAAACTGAAAAAAATATTCCAACCACTTTTAACGGATAAGGTAAAAATAGTTCACCACTACCCTTTTAAACTAGCCAGAGCCTTCAGTAACATCAAGGACACCACACCGTTAATGTATAGGTCTAACATAATTTATTGCGTGTCTTGCAACGACTGTGATAGTAAGTATGTCGGGGTAACCACCCAATGGTTACGCAATAGAATTGCTTTGCATATGAGCGACTGCAACACCAAAAAAAACAGATGTGCCTTGGCATGCCATGCTATTACCAACAATCATTCCTTTGATTTTAAGACCGTCGAAATTCTTGATACAGATTCCAACTACCGTAACAGAATGTTTCTAGAAATGTACAATATAAATTTTATCCATAACACCATTAATTTCAAACAAGATGTTGAAAACCTGAGCAGCATTTACTCCAACATTATACACCACGACAAAATACGCAGTAATAGAAATTTAAATTCAAACATAGACTCGAGTCTCATTTTCTGAAAATTTGTGTAAGTTAGGTTGCTTGACTCGATGGGCTTAATATGCCGGCTTTGCGCTGTGGCCGCCTAGCGACCTTTGATTGTTTATAATTGTTCGTTGATCCGTACGCACGTGATGTCTTAAAATGTGCATGTCTAATACAGATAACTTATTTACACCCCCAGTATGTTAAATGTTGTTGTAATTAGTCGTATTTAGTGATGTCTCTCGTTGCTCGTCGCTTGCCGCCTCATTGAACTCCATGTAAGTTGTGACAAATGAAAATTTCGCCCAATGTTCTGTTTTAATTGATTTGTAGAGCCAATTGCCTGATGAAGGACCCAATCAGGTCCGAAATATAGCAGTTTACAAAAGAGAGTTCTGTTCTTTTCTTTGATTGGTCGAATACCCAAATAATAAATATATCTATATATATATATATATATATATATATATATATATATATATATATATGTTTTCGATTATATCCATTGTGGGGGACTATGTAATAATAAATTAAAAAATTCTATTCTGTTTTATTTTGTTACATATACCGGTTGGTCTTTTTAACTTGAGACTCCTAAATATCTCGAGTAATATGCATGGTACGACAAAATTGTCTTAAATAAACTTGTAGGGCTCAAAAGGGGAAATGAGATGTCATTGGTCACCCCCCCTTATGGTCTCCATTTGAGTGTTTTTTTCCATTGAGTGTCCATCTTACTGCTTGGCTATACCGTACTGATGAGGACTAATAGTCCGAAACACGTGTCTACGGTTGCTTCTTCGTATGACGGAATTGCCCGACAAATTACCGTTCTCCTTGAATACCTTACCGTCGATAAACCTGTTTTCCATCTAAACCTCCGTGGGCTATGGTGGGCCTGGGGTGTCCGTCACCTCCGGCACGACGTCGCATCTTGTCTTCGAATCCTGAAGATGTTGTGACTGAAGAACAATTTGGTGCTTCAGTCACAACATCTTCAGGATTCGAAGATAAGATGTGACTTTTCGCCGGAGGTGACTGGGCCAACCCAGGCATACTATAGCCCATGGAAATGATAAGGAAAGCTGGTTAATCGACAGTGAGATATAGAAGGAGAAACGTATTTATCGGGCAATTCCGTCATCGAAGAAAGCAACCGTATACACGTGTTTCGGACTATTAGTCCTCATCAGTACGGTATAGCCAAGCAGCAAGATGGACACTCAATGAAAAAAAAAACAACCAAATGGAGACCATTCACTTTCACCGATTGCAGGGCCATCTGCAATGAAACTGATATCGTCATCTCATTTCCCCTTTTGAGCCCTACAAGTTTATTTAACACAATTTTGTCGTACCATGCATATTACTCGAGATATTTAGGAGTCTCAAGTTAAAACGACCAACCGGTATATGTAACAAAATAAAAACAAAATAGAATTATTTAATTGATTATTACATAGTCCCCTACAATGGATATAATCGAAAACATATATATGATAGCCGCTAAACTTTGACGTACAAAACACATTTTTTTCTAGGATGGAGGCTGTTATAATTCAAAAGATATTAAACTTTATCTGACGTAAGTCACGCGCGGCGTGTCGAAACTCAATGAAAAACGCAGCAAGCCACTACTCAGGCGTGTGCGCGACATTTTTGAATATCTCGCAGACAGCAGGCTGGTTCAAGATCCCAGTGCAGTTTGTTTTTTAAGAACAGAGGGAGTTGAAGTGCTTATTTATTAGGTGCTGAAAGCTTTGTTTATTAAACGCCAATACAAAATGCCGAAGTTTACTAACCGTATGAAACGTCCTAAATTTCAAACCGATAGATATTTCAATCCATTCAATTTTCCTCCACACCCAAATATTAAGAATAATAGGCTCTCAGAAAAGTAATAAAATACCAATTATTGGCAATAAATATTCCTATAACATCTAGGTAAAAGTTATCACGACTGTATAAAACGTATGATTTTCATTCAAGCATCGATAAATTGATATTTTGGAAAATGTTCTAAATGTCCTGGTGCAACACATTTGATCGACGAATCACTTATAGACAATGGATGAACGTCGACAGAACCACTTTGCAACTAATGATATCCCCAGTTGATGAATATATCCAAAAATTGAAGACCGGCTTCGAAAAACTACTATTGCATTCATACTAAGTGAAAAGCTAAAATGATTTTATGAACAGCAAAAAACAATCCATGCACGAAGATGAGTGAAGTGTTATCTGTGATTTATCTGAGTACTATGCTTTATTCGTTATATTTGGATGCGGAGGCAAACTGAATAGATTGAAACACCTACCAGTTCGAAATTTAGAACGGTTGATACGGTTAAATGACTTAAGCATTTTTTAAAGGCGTTTAATAAATATTTTTAACACTTCCACTCACTCCGTTCCTAAAAAACAAACTGCACTAGCGTGTTGAACCAGCCTGCTGTCTGAAGTAGTCGCTTGCTGCATAAGTATTTCAGTGAGTTTTGACACGCCACACGTTACCCACGTCAGATAAAATTTAATATCTTTAGAACTATAAGAGACTCCATTATAGGAAAAATTGGATTTTGTAGGTAAAAGTGTGGCAGATATTATATATATTTTTTCTATTATATCCATTGTGGGTGCAACTATGTAATAATTATTTAAAGAATTCAATTGTTTTTAATTTTTTTACGAAAATAAATTAAAATAATAGTTGTACGCAGATATCTAGCAAATACTTCAACCTTTAAAATAAAACAAAAATGAGTCCGATACGATTACTAGGACCAAAGATATTGAATTTTGAATATGGCAAATAATTGTAAAACATTGAAACTTTAAGCTTTCGTATCTGTGGAAATAATTTTTGAGAATGAGTATCGACCAAGTTCCGAGAAAATTCGATAAAAAAGTTTGGTGTAATTTCAAAAAGTGCAATTTCGTTTGGCTAAATCTGTTCGATTTGTTAAACAACGACCCCTATCCAAGAGCTGTACCAAGTGAGGCTGATAGCCAACTCGAGCCAGTTTATTGCCCGCTAAGGCGGGCAATACGTAAATCACAATCTCTTCAAAGTTTGCGAATATATCGTCGAGGTTCTGGGATGAACGAATACTACATCCTCTTCGTCGAATTGCCAATCTCTTGGCGACATACAGTTGTAGAATTTGAGGATGAAAACGAAAATATTCTGGATCACGTTTCTTATGGGGGCAAATCTTTTCTTTAGCAGACACCTAAAATTAACGAATCATTTTTATTAGTTAACGTGTCGGTATAAATGTGATTATAGTAGGATAGGTAGGTAGGTACTCACATACAGAGAATATTCTTGATGTAGGAGGTGTGCAGATTATACAAGTCGTATAGATTATCGATCAGCGGCAATTTCTTCTCAAAAGTGTTGCAACTCGGTTGAAGCACTCCGCCAATCACATAATTCTGAACAAAATGCATCATCTTGTGTCGGCAGTGGTGCTATCGTTTGAACTGCGGCGATAATAATATGAAGAACGGCTCTCGGATTACTGACTTCTTCGGGAGTAATTTTAAATCTCTCAAACCGTCGTAGAAACTTCCCCTGTAAAATATTCTCGTATAAAACTGCATCCTCCTGCATCATACGCGTCACAATCATTTCCACTAGCTGTACAAATCCCAATAAGGGAAATTATATGTATAAAATTAGGGAATTTACTGTCATCTAATTTACTTGTTCCGAAATTTCCCGGTTTTAATATGCATAATCTGCACTCGGATATAATTCTTTTAAATGTATCTAACGTTGCTATTGCAGGACCACTAAACGAAGTTGGTTGCTCTTGTACGATGGCAAGTAGGTGGCGGAAATGTTCCCATTGTTTCTGGAATTCCAATAAATTTGTCGTATTACCAAGCATATAACCCCGTTCTTGCACATTGTCATCACGTAACCTTCAATCGAACTTATTATTTTGTCCCGTTCTATAGACAGCTGCGCTTGAGATAATCTCTCGCTAGTGAAACTCCAGAAATCATTTGATGTTCTCGATGTTCAAATTCTGTTGGTAAGTTCCCGGGAATGATATGCATTAGAGAAATCGTATGTATGTTCTTGATTAATGCCTCAAGAAAGACACTACGGTGTATCTTGTTTCTCGTAAACCACTGCTTTATGACGGTTTTTTTTATACAGAACTTTTTTTATACAGGATCTTGTTGAATCTTGTTGAACAGATTCTGTTCTCTACCTATATATATATATATATATATATATATATTAAGGGTGGTTCTCTAATGGGAATTCGACGGGAATCCCGTCGAATTCCCATTAGAGAACCACCCTTAATTAATAACGGACGACAGTGACTCCTTGTATATATATATATATATATATATATATATATATATATATATATATATATATATAACGAGGAAACTTATAGTGGGAATTCAGTCAAAGATTTTTGGTTTTTAAGTTTTTATTCCTTAACCAATATTTCGGACAAAAAATCTTTGACTGAATTCCCACTATAAGTTTCCTCGTTTAATAACTAACAGTCATTAAATTTTGAAAAAATATATATATACAGTGTGTCCACGAAAGTCCGCACCATATGGAAAACTTTTTTATGGTGTATTTCTCAGAAAATTTTATTCTTTATGAAAGTTGGCGGCTCGTATGAAACCAAAACTGCAGGAGTCAAATATGTAAATTTGGGCCTCATGTACCGAGCGAAACAAAATATATGAATTTGCGATAAGAGTAAATTGCCTTTATTTTCATTATTATCGAAAAACTTTATTTGGAAATGTTGTTTAGAAGTAAAAATTATATTCAAATATGAAGTCAGAGCCACCTACCATGAAAAAAAATATATTTTTTTTTCTTAATTATTACTCTTGTGACAAATATTAGTAAATGCCAGTGATACGAAAGGGATCTTTTTAATATATTTTTTAGAAATTTGAACAAATTTTTTATATTTTTTATTATTTTGGTATGATGACTAATGTTTATTTAGAACTAGCGCAAAATTACTGATTTTCTTGGTGCGAAGTTGTTATTTCACCCTGTAGATATTAATATATTATACAATAACTAATTCAGGAACGTGACTTACCTTTTATTCGGTTAATATTAATGACTGTGGATAGCTTTATAATAGTAGTTATCCATCTACAGCGAGCGATTCTTAAGTGGTGTAACGCGCGGTATTACCACTTATGATAACTTATTTTCACTGATAGTACATTAATAAAAATAATAAAATTTTAATACATAATAATAAAAATAACTAAAGCATCAAACATGATGACTGACTTACCCGTGATTAAGTTAATAACTATTATGAGGATGTTAATAATGGTAATTTATATATTATCTATGAACTTATTTTATTTCTACTGCTTACAATTACAAAACAATCGCCAGAATTTTGCTGGCGATTGTCTCTGCGCTGCAATTTTGAGCTGGCGAACGGAAAATTTCGGGGAATCGCCGGAGATCGACTATGCATACGGGCCTTAGTCGATGCTTCCTGTATTGTTGAAATTTAGTGTAAAAACTGATAGAGGTTTTATTGGTCTTTAGGCTGAGCATTTGTGATACTAAAATTTCTACGTGGTAATTCTCTCTTAATTTCTTTTTACAACTGCTATGCTTTTTGCTCAATATTGGACTAGTTGTTTACTTTCTTAAGATGACCATGGGAGGTTATTCGCTATTAGAAGACTAGTGATGATCCTGTAATTTTATATCATCATTATTTAGTATTTAGTGAAATAATGAAATCATTCTGTACATTTTCAGTTTGTATACATTGTTATGGTTCACTACACATTATATTATTACTTCTAGGGATGGCGAGGAAGCTGCAAATGATCTATTCAACGAATGTTTTACGGCATATGAAACTGGAGCCTACAGTCCCAAGTACTTGACATCTGATGAAATAGAACCTGGAACAATCGTTGTTTCTGAAGAGGACGACTTGAAACGATTGGAATTTGCACGTACTCAAATTGTGGGCACAGGAAAAAAAATTGAGGTAATAATTATTTTAGTATTTCCCTTAATAAGATAATTTAATTATTGTTCTTTCCTTTAGAATGCTGTTACAATAAAAGACCTGTTATTACAAAATGAAGCAAGGAAGGGTATGGGAGATGATGAGGCCCAGTTCTCAGTTGAAGCTGTGTTAGACACACAGGTATACTTATGGTCCGATAAATATAGACCAAGGAAACCAAGATACTTTAATAGGGTGCACACTGGTTTTGAGTGGAACAAATATAACCAGACTCATTACGATATGGATAATCCTCCACCAAAAATTGTTCAGGGTTACAAGTTCAATATTTTCTATCCAGATTTGATCGATAAAAACAATACACCAGAATATTTCTTGACTGCATGTCCCGAGAATAGAGAATTTGCGATTCTTCGATTCCATGCAGGCCCACCTTATGAAGATATTGCGTTTAAGATTGTCAACCGTGAATGGGAATACTCATATAAAAGAGGGTTTAGGTGTCAATTCCACAACAAGTGGAATTTCCAGTTATGGTTTCACTTCAAGAGATATAGATATAGAAGATAAACTGCTCTACATAAATTGCTGTATATTTGTAAGAATAATTCTACAAAATCAGAAATCTAGGTCAATTCTACGATTGACCTAGATTTCTGATTTTAATTTAATAAACTTTTTATAACAATGGTTGTAGTTTCTAAATATGCATTACAATTGATAATAATCCATGCACATTGCAATGTGCATGGAACCAATATAATGTGCCAGGACTGATTTGTAAATTGTGCAATGGCAATCCTTGCCTACACAACACATGGTGTCCAAAGTCACTGTGGTCTTTACAGTTACGAAGAGCCTTTTTTTAAATCTTTGCAGTATTAATTTGGCTTTGAGTTGTGGCTTGGTAATGTTCGTTCATATACGTTAATATCATGGACAAAGCCGCAAACAATATATATCGAGTGCTCTGAACGATTGAAGCATTCTGCGGATTTTTTATCTCTTTCAGGTTTTGTTCATAATTCTCGAGATATTAGACTACTAAAACGAACTAAAACTCAAACTAACACGAAGTCCCTTTAAGATGTAGCTTCATTGTTCAAGGTTGTGCGACCAAACACTTTACTTTTGGCGAACACTGAAGAGTTGAAATTAGCTGTATCAAAATTTCCTGGTTTTTATGATGAGGTATCAAAAACACAACTCACCAGAGATACCAACGTTGAAGACATTTAAAAGCGGCCAATGTTACAGTTTCTAATTGGGCGTCTCTAGAATGATCGCACTAGTTATTTGGAAACCCAAGTTATTTATGACAAATTCTATATCAGTTTCTTCGTGGGAAAGGCGCTTTCGCAAATTAAAAAAAAAAAATTAAATTATTTGAAGATGTGACTTCCGAGTTTGCGGCTGTTAAAGCTAGAAAGAAGTGATTTTGAGAAGAAACGAGATTCACTTTTATACATCTATGTACATGAAAGGACATACCTCTAATAAAACAGCACTATTATTATCATAATATTGCAACTTACTAATAACTAATTTGTATCAATACATTGCCCCCGTAGTGGCGAAAGCTGTTCGGGGATGTTAAGGCATGGATTATTATTATTGTATTAATTAAATGAAATCATACTTTATGTTTATCAGATTTATGTTAATTTTAACGGTTTTTATTTTTAGGGTGACACCACGATATCCGCACCAGGTGCTACCCATGGTAGCTACGCCACTGTCCCCCAGTAATTCCATTTTCTTCCTCAGAATTCGTGTCACTATGATCAAGAAGTCGAAAACTTTTCACTTAGTACATATAACATAACTACTGAAATGTTAGGTTAACTTCCTTTGCTCTTCTACTTACGGGTTTACAAAACCGAACCCCAATGCGGTATTATACAAGAACGGTCGATTCCTTTGAGATGGACGATTATAATATAAAAACCTCTTCAAAATGCACTCAAAATTTCGTCGAGACTTAATAATCGAAAGCGCTCAAATATGGCTCAAATCAATGCTTAAATTGTTGTCATTTTGGAGGTTAGAATTACAGAACACCCCAATTCCAGTCACGGTTTGCGTCCTTTTCGGTAAAAGATACGATTCCGACAATCCTAATCCACGAAAGAACGTTCGCGTAATAAAAATAATACTTCCAAGCGTTCGAAATTATTTCTCCTTTTAAACTACCCGCGCAATGTTAGTTCCAAGGTCGATTTTTTTGGCGCAGAGGGCGCGTCGGTCTGCAGTGTCGCAAACATATGATAACGAAATGCCCATAGGAGAACACGGGCAGTGTCGCACATCAGCCAACGCGAAAGTTCCCCGCTTCTCTCTCCTAAGGAAATTTCGTTATCATACAGCTTCTCTCTCCTAAGGAAATTTCGTTATTATACAGTTGTGACACTGCTGATCGACGCGCCGGCGCCGTCTGCGCCAAAAAAAAACTAACATATATATGCTGTGCTGTTAAAAACCTAGGAATTTGTTGAGTAGTTTACACGTCCCGGATGAGGCATTATACACGTACATTACTTGCAAATTAGAAGTGTTCAGATTATGTCCGGAAATATATAGCAAGTTCGTCTCGAATATGTTACTTTTAGACTTATTTGTTCGATATGCTGAGGACCGCCCAAAGTGATGAATCGTGGTCGAAAATCCGTGGCATTTTCCGATGTCGATGCAAACTGATGAATGTCGGAGAGAAACAATTCATCGCGTAACGGACTTGGAATCGATGAAAATAAACCGTTCAATATATTTGAGGCTATTGAACATTATACTGACAACTGTAGATGAAGATATATTCTCGATATTCAGTTCTTATTTGATACCGGTTAGTATGGAATATGGAATATGTGGGGTATAGCTATTATAGTAGTAGGCCACAGTTGGCCCCTTTTGCTTCCCCGAGATGGATGTCACAAACGCGCAGCGCGTCTAACCAGAGCAGTCTGGCTGAACACCGCTGGCTAGTATAGCCAATGCCCCTTGAACAGAGAGGGTGGCTTCAGCACATCCCTCCCAAGCGGAGGCCTGCCTCTGTGAGGCATGCTATCACGTGACACCATCCAATACAATGTTATCGAAACCATAGGTCAAGACTGGTTACGGGACCACCGGCTTAGCGTGCCTTCCGAAGCACGGCGGCGGAGTGAAAAATCCGTATGTCTAGTATGTCTACCCTGGGATTTGAACCCAGGACCTGTGGAGTGCAGGGCAAACGCCTTACCACTCGGCCACTCCGCCTCTATACCGGATAGTAATAGTCCACACAAGACCTCAAGAAAGACACTACGGTGCGTGTCTTTCTTGAGGCATTAATCAATAACATACATACGATTTCTCTAATGCATATCATTCCCGGTAGTGGTGGGCGATGTTTATCGATGTTTTTGAAACATCGATGTTATGGTTCGATGGTCGATGTTTTTGCCATCGATGTTATTATTTTTAAACATCGATGCTGACATCGATGTTTTGCAAACATCGTGCAGCAAAACATCGAGCAAAAATGTGATACAGGATCCGGGCGTTTAGGTCGCGCCGACATGAGTTGCTGCTGTTCGTGTTTACTTAGACTAGTGATTTTTTACTTTACTCTGCAAATTTAGAAATACATTAGTTGTGTAAGGCGTACCGTTGTGTAAGGGTGAAAATTTAGGTGCTACAATTATCTTGTTGAAAAATTCAGTGTTACGTATATACTAAGCACGTTGATTTACCCTTTATGTAAGTAAAAAAAGAACAAAACACTAAATGTAAAAATTTTATAGCGATTAGTTAGTTAGATTAGATACCGCTTTAAAGTTTGAATACATTTTATGTTGAATATTAATATGGAACTATCAAAAAAAGAAATCTAGGCGTGTTTTAGTTTTTTTCTCTCAATAAACAGATGATATTATGATGTATTATTATAGAAAATTATAGACGAAAACGCTGTCCGCTGAAAACATCGATGTTTTCAAACATCGATGTTTTATAGCCGATGTTTTTATACCATCGATAGTTGGTATCGATGGTAACATCGATGGTCAACATCGATATTTTGCATCGATGTCCCATCACTAATTCCCGGGATCTTACCAACAGAATTTGAACATCGAGAACATCAAATGATTTCTGGAGTTTCACTAGCGAGAGATTATCTCAAGCGCAGCTGTCTATAGAACGAAACAAAATAATAAGTTCGATTGAAGGTTACGTGATGACAATGTGCAAGAACGGGGTTATATGCTTGGTAATAGGACAAATTTATTGGAATTCCAGAAACAATGGGAACATTTCCGCCACCTATTTGCCATCGTACAAGTGCAACTTCGTTTAGTGGTCCTGCAATAGCAACGTTAGATACAATTAAAAGAATTATATCCGAGTGCAGATTATGCATATTAAAACCGGGAAATCTCGGAACAAGTAAGTTAGATGACAGTAAATTCCCTAATTTTATACATATAATTTCCCTTACTGGTACAGCTAGTGGAAATGATTGCGACGCGTATGATGCAGGAGGATGAACAAACTTTTGCTCAGTTTTATACCAGAATATTTTACAGGGGAAGTTTCTACGACGGTTTGAGATATTTAAAATTACTCCCGAAGAAGTTAGTAATCCGAGAGCCGTTCCTCATATTACCGCCGCAGTTCAAACGATAGCACCACACAAGATGATGCATTTTGTTCAGAATTATGTGATTGGCGGAGTGCTTCAACCGAGTTGCAACACTTTTGAGAAGAAATTGCCGCTGATCGATAATCTATACGACTTGTATAATCTGCACACCTCCTAGGTACATCAAGAATATTCTCTGTATGTGAGTACCTACCTACCTATCCTACTATAGTCACATTTATACCGACACGTTAATTAATAAAATTGATTCGTTAATTTTAGGTGTCTGCTAAATAAAAGATTTGCCCCCATAAGAAACGTGATCCAGAATATTTTCGTTTTCATCCTCGAATTCTACAGGTATATGTCGCCAAGAGATTAGCAATTCGACGAAGAGGATGTGGTATCCGTTCATCCCAGAACCTCGACGATATATTCGCAAACTTTGAAGAGATTGTGATTTACGTATTGCTCGCCTTAGCGGGCAATAAACTGGCTCGAGTTGGCTATCAGCCTCACTTGGTACAGCTCTTGGATATGGGTCGTTCTTTTACAAATCGAACAGATTTAACCAAAAGAAATTTCACTTTTTGAAATTACACCAAACTTTTTTATGGCATTTTCTCGAAACTTTGTCGATACTCATTCTCAAAAATTATTTTCACAGATACGAAGGCTTAAAGTTTCAATGTTTTACAATTATTTGCCATATTCAAAATTCAATATCTTTGGTCCTAGTAATCGTATCGGACTCATTTTTGTTTTATTTTAAAGGTTGATATATTTGCTAGATATCTGCGTACAATTATTATTTTATTTTATTTTCGTAAAAAAATAAAAAAACAATTGAATTCTTTAAATAATTATTACATAGTTGCACCCACAATGGATATAATAGAAAAAGTATATATAATATCTGCCACACTTTTACCTACAAAATCCAATTTTTCCTATAATGAGTGTCTTATAGTTCTAAAGATATTAAATTTTATCTGACGTGGGTAACGTGTGGCGTGTCAAAACTCACTGAAAAATGCAGCAAGCGACTACTTCAGACAGCAGGCTGGTTCAACACGCTAGTGCAGTTTGTTTTTTAGGAACGGAGTGAGTGGAAGTGCTAAAAATATTTATTAAACGCCTTTAAAAAATGCTTAAGTCATTTAACCGTATCAACCGTTCTAAATTTCGAACTGGTAGGTGTTTCAATCTATTCAGTTTGCCTCCGCATTCAAATATAACGAATAAAGTATAGTTCTCAGAAAAATCACAGATAACACTTCACTCATCTTCTTGCATGGATTGTTTTTTTCTGTTCATAAAATCATTTTCGCTTTTCACTTAGTATGAATGCAATAGTAGTTTTTCTAAGCCGGTCTTCAATTTTTGGATATATTCATCAACTGCGGATATCATTAGTTGCAAAGTGGTTCTGTCGACGTTCATCCATTGTCTATAAGTGATTCGTCGATCAAATGTGTTGCACCAGGACATTTAGAACATTTTACAAAATAACAATTTATCGATGCTTGAATGAAAATCATACGTTTTAAACAGTCGTGATAACTTTTACCTAGATGTTATAGGAATATTTATTGCCAATAATTGGTATTTTATTACTTTTCTGAGAGCCTATTATTCTTAATATTTAGGTGTGGAGGAAAATTGAATGGACTGAAATATCTATCGGTTTGAAATTTAGGACGTTTCATACGGTTAGTAAACTTCGGCATTTTGTATTGGCGTTTAATAAACAAAGATTTTCAGCAGCTAATAAATAAGCACTTCAACTCCCTCTGTTCTTAAAAAACAAACTGCACTGGCATCTTGAACCAGCCTGCTGTCTGCGAGATATTCAAAAATGTCGCGCACACGCCTGGACTAGTGGCTTGCTGCGTTTTTCATTGAGTTTCGACATGCCGCGCGTGACTTACGTCAGATAAAGTTTAATATCTTTTGAACTATAACAGCCTACATCCTAGAGAAAAATGTGTTTTGTACGTCAAAGTGTAGCGGATATCATATATATATATATATATATATATATATATATATATATATATATATATATATATATATATATATATGTTTTCGATTATATCCATTGTGGGGGACTATGTAATAATAAATTAAAAAATTCTATTCTGTTTTTATTTTGTTACATATACCGGTTGGTCTTTTTAACTTGAGACTCCTAAATATCTCGAGTAATATGCATGGTACGACAAAATTGTCTTAAATAAACTTGTAGGGCTCAAAAGGGGAAATGAGATGACATTGGTCACCCCCCTTATGGTCTCCATTTGAGTGTTTTTTTCCATTGAGTGTCCATCTTATACCGTATTGATGAGGACTAATAGTCCGAAACACGTGTCTACGGTTGCTTCTTCGTATGACGGAATTGCCCGACAAATTACCGTTCTCCTTGAATACCTTACCGTCGATAAACCTGTTTTCCATCTATACCTCCATGGGCTATGGTGGGCCTGGGGTGTCCGTCACCTCCGGCACGACGTCGCATCTTGTCTTCGAATCCTGAAGATGTTGTGACTGAAGAACAATTTGGTGCTTCAGTCACAACATCTTCAGGATTCGAAGATAAGATGTGACTTTTCGCCGGAGGTGACTGGGCCAACCCAGGCATACCATAGCCCATGGAAAGGATGAGGAAAGCTGGTTAATCGACAGTGAGATATAGAAGGAGAAACGTATTTATCGGGCAATTCCGTCATCGAAGAAAGCAACCGTATACACGTGTTTCGGACTATTAGTCCTCATCAGTACGGTATAGCCAAGGAGCAAGATGGACACTCAATGAAAAAAAAAAACAACCAAATGGAGACCATTCACTTTCACCGATTGCAGGGCCATCTGCAATGAAACTGATATCGTCATCTCATTTCC
This sequence comes from Melinopterus prodromus, assembly GCA_964023965.1. Taxonomy (NCBI): domain Eukaryota; kingdom Metazoa; phylum Arthropoda; class Insecta; order Coleoptera; family Scarabaeidae; genus Melinopterus; species Melinopterus prodromus. The sequence goes on along the minus strand of OZ030391.1, from coordinate 41,562,170 downwards.
CCTTTTGAGCCCTACAAGTTTATTTAAGACAATTTTGTCGTACCATGCATATTACTCGAGATATTTAGGAGTCTCAAGTTAAAACGACCAACCGGTATATGTAACAAAATAAAAACAAAATAGAATTATTTAATTGATTATTACATAGTCCCCTACAATGGATATAATCGAAAACATATATATGATAGCCGCTAAACTTTGACGTACAAAACACATTTTTTTCTAGGATGGAGGCTGTTATAATTCAAAAGATATTAAACTTTATCTGACGTAAGTCACGCGCGGCGTGTCGAAACTCAATGAAAAACGCAGCAAGCCACTACTTCAGGCGTGTGCGCGACATTTTTGAATATCTCGCAGACAGCAGGCTGGTTCAAGATCCCAGTGCAGTTTGTTTTTTAAGAACAGAGGGAGTTGAAGTGCTTATTTATTAGGTGCTGAAAGCTTTGTTTATTAAACGCCAATACAAAATGCCGAAGTTTACTAACCGTATGAAACGTCCTAAATTTCAAACCGATAGATATTTCAATCCATTCAATTTTCCTCCACACCCAAATATTAAGAATAATAGGCTCTCAGAAAAGTAATAAAATACCAATTATTGGCAATAAATATTCCTATAACATCTAGGTAAAAGTTATCACGACTGTATAAAACGTATGATTTTCATTCAAGCATCGATAAATTGATATTTTGGAAAATGTTCTAAATGTCCTGGTGCAACACATTTGATCGACGAATCACTTATAGACAATGGATGACCGTCGACAGAACCACTTTGCAACTAATGATATCCCCAGTTGATGAATATATCCAAAAATTGAAGACCCTGTTTTCCATCTATACCTCCATGGGCTATGGTGGGCCTGGGGTGTCCGTCACCTCCGGCGCGACGTTACATCTTGTCTTCGAATCCTGAAGATGTTGTGACTGAAGCACCAATTGGCGACATTGGGCACCCCCCTTATGGTCTCCATTTGAGTGTTTTTTCCATTGAGTGTCCATCTTACTCCTTGGCTATACCGTACTGATGAGGACTAATAGTCCGAAACACGTGTCTACGGTTGCTTCTTCGTGTGACGGAATTGCCGGACAAATTACCTTTCTCCTTTAATATCTTACCGTCGATAAACCTGTCGCCATTTTGAACAGGTGGGTTAAGGTGAGGTTTGAAACTGAAGCCCTAACATGAGGCCTCCTTCAGTTCAGACTATAAATCACGTAGGCTTGAACCCGTTTTACACAAGTTATACATTGTAAATGATTTAATTTATCAATTGTGATAATTTATAAATGCTTGTAAGATATGAAATAAATAATTACTGAAGATTAAAATGTTTACAAGTGGCAGTTATACAATCACTATAGTTTTGCGAATTTTTATAGGCGGCAGTATTGATGTATACCGACATATGGTTATGATTTATTTGTATTTTTTCTTGTTTACATCAAAGCAATTTTTTGTTGGATGTATAGATCATTCAATTAATGTATGTGGCCAACACTCATTTGCATAATATGTATTGTGACGATCTTAACAGCCGCGTAGGCGCCAGAAGTTCTGGGTTGTTCTCGAGGCAACTCATTCCGGAGAGTTCCATTGAGGCAGCGAGCGCGAGTAGCGACCGTTCTGGGCGAGCGTGGAAGACTCGGGAACGTTCCCGCACAACGATCGATAGGCATATATAACGGGTGCGCTCGTCGCTAGAGGACAGTGTTATTCGGAGTGAAGTCGAGTTATTCGGAGCGTTGGCGCGATTATTGATATCGATAAATAGTTCGAAATAAATACAGTGAAGATAAACGTTTATAGTGACCTTAAGTAAGTTAGTTAACCTTTGTGTTTAGTGTTCGTGTTTAATAATTAGGTAATAAGACTGTAATAGTGTAAAATAAATTAGTTGACTATTTTAATATACCGAGTGTTTTAGTTCACACCTTAACGAACGAAAAACGCTACATTGGTGTCAGGTGTGGGGTGTGAATTGGACATTAGTGAAAATAAAATTGAACTGAATTAAATTGGACTAATTAGCGTGCGTGAAAAATGGCGAAACTAGTGGACTTAAAGGTTAGTGAGCTGAAAAAGGAGTTGGAGGAAAGGGACTGAGATACGACGGGGAAGAAAGCGGACTTGCAGGAGCGGCATCGTAAAGCATTAATTGAAGAAGGCAATGACCCGGACAACTTTGTTTTTGCTAGTGCAAGTGATATCGGCCAAATGCTGCAATGTTTGGAGGCTAAGTTGCTAGAAAATTCCGCCGACCTGGAGACCAGTTTAAAAAGCGAGCTTGGGGAAAAGCTAGAAGAGAATTCAGCCAAGTTGGAAAAAAAGATGTTAGAAAACAATGCCAACTTAAAAAGGGAATTACTGGAAGAAATTTGAACAAAATCTTCTTCACTGGAAGAGCGAATTCTTTTGATGGAAGGCAGGATCCAGGAAGTTCAGAACAAAATCACAACGTTGGACGTCAACACCTTCGAGGAGTTGCTCCAAAAACCTTCAGCAATAGACAACAAGAGCAAAGTTAGCGCCAATCCGGAATACGTTGTGCTGATGCGTCTCAAACCGCCTCAATTTGATGGTTCAACGTCGTGGAATGTTTATCAGCGTCAGTTTGAAGCGGCTGCAAAAGCAAACGGTTGGTCATCAAGGGAGAAGGCGACCGCCCTTACGTTGGCTTTGAGAGGAGATGCTGCTGCTATCTTGCAAAGAATGTCCCCGGAAGAGCAAGAAGTCTACGACCACCTGGTGAGACACCTGGAGACGCGTTATGGCCAGTCACACCTGGAACATGTCTACCACACTCAGTTAAGACATCGGTGCCAGAAGTCAGGGGAGCCCTTACAGGGATTTGAGGCAGATATTGCACGTCTGGTTCGACTGGCATATCCAGATGCCCACGGTGGGTGCTGGATTATGGCAATTTAACGTGATGCCATTTGGACTGTGCAATGCTCCTGCTACTTTCGAGCGACTGATGGAAACGATTTTAAGAGGACTGTCCTGGAAGACATGTCTGGTCTATCTTGACGACATTATTGTAGTAGGAAAATCGTTTGAAGACCACCTGCGAAACCTAGAAGAAGTGTTCCTGAGGCTACGAGGTTCAGCACTGAAGTTGAGCCCAAAGAAATATCATATATTTCAGAGAGCTGTGCAGTACCTGGGTCACGTTGTTTCCAGTCAAGGAGTGGCGGTTGACAAGGCAAAGATCCAGACTGTCAAAGATTGGCCAGTTCCCAATGACAAGCATGAGCTGCGCAGCTTCTTGGGATTATGCACATACTACCGACGCTATGTGAAGGGATTTGCCAACATCGCAAAACCATTAACCAGGCTCACCGAAGGAGAACGAAAATTCCAGTGGTCCCAGGAATGTCAAGAAGCTTTCGATCACCTAAAAGAGGCTCTGACAAGCGCACCTATCTTGAGCTATCCCCTACCTGAAGGAAAATGTATACTAGACACCGACGCTAGCAACGTGGGCATAGGAGCAGTGCTGTCCCAAACTCAGGATGGACAAGAAGAAAAAGTCATTGGCTATTTTAGTAAAACGTTGTCCAAGCCAGAGCGTAACTACTGCGTCACCCGCCGAGAGTTGCTAGCTGTTGTGAAAGCGATGGAGCACTTTTACAAATACCTCTACGGAAGGAAGTTCCTGCTACGAACAGACCATGCAGCTTTAAAATGGCTCCTTCAGTTTAAAAATCCAGAGGGACAAGTGGCAAGATGGATAGAGAGGCTACAGGAGTTTGACTTCGACACCGAGCACCGAGCAGGGAGAATCCATGGAAATGCAGATGCCCTATCAAGAAGACCCTGTCCACAGGACTGCAAGCATTGCCAGCGGGCAGAGAAAACAGATGCTGATTTGTTACGAACTACCATAGTCGACGATACTTGGCAAAATAGAGATCTTATAAAAGACCAAGAGGAAGATCCCGATATCCAGATAGTCCTAAACTGGATGAAAGAAGAGAAGAAGCCAACCTGGGGAGAAGTTGCCAAGTATGCTCCTAACATCAAGTCGTATTGGGCACAATGGGACTCCCTAATTCTGGAAGATGGACTCCTGCGGCGGAAAATAATTGACCACGACGGCAAAGAGGAAAGAAGGCAAATTGTTGTGCCCAAATGTCGGATTGCGGAATTGCTAGAAGAACTCCATGCCGGTGTGCCAGGAGGACATCTCGGAGTGACAAAGACGCTGGGAAAGGTGAGGGAAAGATTTTACGGGGTCAATAGCAAGGAAGACGTAAGGGACTGGTGCAGAAAATGCGTTGTATGTGCGACAAGTAATGGGCCGCAGAGAAAGCAGAAGGCTTTGATGCGCCAGTACAACGTGGGAAGTCCTTTTGAAAGGATTGCTATTGACGTAGCCGGCCCGTTTCCCGAATCCGAAGCGGGAAATAAGTACATCGTGGTCGTGATGGACTACTTCAGCAAATGGGTTGAGGCATACGCTCTACCAAACCAGGAAGCCTCAACAATTGCCGACGCCTTGGTGAAAGAATGGATTTGCCGATTTGGCGTACCTTTGGAGCTACATTCGGACCAAGGGCGAAATTTTGAATCCAGTTTGTTCCAGAACATCTGTAAGACGCTCGGAATCAAGAAAACAAGAACTACTGCGTTACACCCGCAGTCAGATGGAATGGTGGAGCGCATGAATAGAACCATTAATCGGTATTTGGCCAAAGTGGTCTCCGACCATCAAAGAGACTGGGATGGCTTTCTTCATTTGTTCCTCCTGGCTTATCGATCGGCCGCCCACGAAAGCACTGGAGAGTCTCCGGCTCGGATTGTTATGGGAAGAGAACTCCGTCTCCCATGCGATCTGAAGTTTGGTTGCCCGCCAGGAACTGATGTCGCCGGGGAGGACTACGTCAGTGAACTGCGAAGACGAATGGATGCCATTCATAGTCAAGTTCGCATTTCCATTCAAGATGCCAGTACTCGGATGAAGGACACATACGATGTCAATGCCAAGGACCACAGGTACAATGCCGGTGATATGGTTTGGCTCTACGACCCTAAGAGACGAAAGGGACTGTCACCAAAAACTTCAAACATCCTGGGATGGCCCATACAAAGTTCTGGAAGCTATCAACGACGTCCTTTACCGGATACAAAAGCCACCGCGGGGTAAAGCTCGAGTCATTCACTTCAACCGACTGGCTCCTTACTACGGAGACCACGAAGACGCGGAGCTGCGGCAAATCCAACCAGAGCCGGATTTGACATTCGACGAATTCATGGCCCGTCATTCTAATGGTCAAAAGAGTTGGTTCGGTGTGACCTGTGAAGTGCAGCGGGACCTGTTTACTGCTCCAGCTGGGTACGCACTGGCACATTGTGTGGCTAAGGACTTGAAAATGTCTAGAGGGATAGCCAAGGTTTTCCGCGGGAAGTTTGGAAATATTCCAGAGCTGCGTCGGTCTAAGCCCAGAGTCGGACAAGCACTCAAGGCAACCGACGAAAAAACCGGCAGAAAGATCTTCCACTTGGTTACCAAAGAGACGTCCGGTCAGAAGCCAACCTATAGAGATGTTTGGGACACCTTATGTTCTCTAAAGGAAGAATTGCTAGCCGAGGACCTGAGAAGCCTGGCCATTCCCAAGCTGGCAGGCGGACTCGATGGCTTGGATTGGAGGATGATTCGCAGCATGTTGGAAGCACTCTTCAGGTTGACGGGCGTACAAATTCTGGTGTGCTGTTATAGCCCTCAACGTCGTCCCCTGGAGAGAACCGTGGACTGTTACTTCCACAAGAGGTCCTGCTGCAAGAAGGGAGCTTTCTGCCGATATCGACATCCACCATCTTTGGAATCATTTCGGGACGAAACGAGCTTAGGAGGGGGGCAGTGTGACGATCTTAACAGCCGCAAAGGCGCCAGAAGTTCTGGGTTGTTCTCGAGGCAACTCATTCCGGAGAGTTCCATTGAGGCAACGAGCGCGAGTAGCGACCGTTCTGGGCGAGCGTGGAAGACTCGGGAACGTTCCCGCACAACGATCGGTAGGCATATATAACGGGTGCGCTCGTCGCTAGAGGACAGTGTTATTCGGAGTGCAGTCGGAGCGTTGGCGCGATTATTGATCGACATAAATAGTTCGAAATAAATACAGTGAAGATAAATGTTTATAGTGACCTTAAGTAAGTTAGTTAACCTTTGTGTTTAGTGTTCATGTTTAATAATTAAGTAATAACACTGTAATAGTGTAAAATAAATTAGTTGACTATTTTAATATACCGAGTATTTTAATTCACACCTTAACGAAGGAAAAACGCTACAGTATCTTGTGTAACATTTTTCGGAACAATAGAGACAATATTTACATTTGTTTCTGCTTCTGCTAGCCGCTTCGAAGTGCATCTTAAACGCGTTGGAGTGCTCATTATGCTGCAGTAAAAGTAGTTGCTGAAAATTTAGATGGGATTGTGGGTGTAATTTACTCATTGTTTGATCTACAAGAAAATGTAGATACCAGAGGTGCTGCACAGAACCTTATGCCTGCTGTGTGTGATTTAATATTTATTTGCTAACTTTTCTTCTAAGGGCAATCAATTGTGCTCAGATTTTATTGCAAAATAAAGGATTGAGAGTTGATCAATTATAAAACTAGAGACATGTCATGGTGATGAATAATAAACCTAGAGACACGTCGTCTATACATTGAGAAAAACGGAGTCATATCGTAGAAGAGGCAAATAAATCTTGCAGTGAAAAATCGGAGGTCTTCGTCATTCCAACAGAACGACGAATTCGTGGTAAACAACGAATGGCCGGTGAGTTGGCCACCGATGCAGGACTAGGCCCGCCGCAATTTGAACCCAGCCCAAGACCAGCACACGCAGAGTCCACTCGTGGGTTGTTCTGTGGAATACGTATATCCGCTAGGTGGCGCATATTAAAGCCACTCCACTCGCAGCACAGGCCTGAGCGGTTTCGACGTGGTTCCATCTGTGCGGATGCAGAGTTTCGTGGGTCGTGGGTATTGTTTTTTCAGGCTTTGAACGGTAAAAATGGAAACATTAATTCAACTAGTTAGAGAATATCCAGTATTGTATGATACAAGTCCTGAAAATTATATGGGAACAAAACTGAAGGATGAGCAGTGGACCACTGCGCGAAAAGAAATTGAGTACGTATCAGATTGATCCACATAACGGGACAAGTGTCAGAATGGAAGCGGGTCTGGAATGCATTATGTACGCTGTTCGGATTATCGAGGCAATAAACTGAAATCTGTTCGGATTACTAGAGCTTTCTAGGTGTTCGGATTATCGTGGGTTCTGATTATCGAGGTTGCACTGTGTATGGTCACTGTATAGACTGGCAGTGGTAGAAGAAAACAGGGGCAAATTATACCGAAGGTGCGTGATCATATACAGTGACCATACACAGTGCAACCTCGATAATCAGAACCCACGATAATCCGAACACCTAGAAAGCTCCAGTAATCCGAACAGATTTCAGTTTATTGCCTCGATAATCCGAACAGCGTACATAATGCATGCCAGACCCGCTTGCATTCTGCCACTTGTCCCGTTACGTGGATCAATCTGATACGTACTCAATTTCTTTTCGCTCGTCGTCACATCATTATATTCATTATGTTGAGAAAAAGAAAACAAAACACTAACAAATGTAGAAAACGTCGAAATAAAAAAAAACTAGATGCTTCTTCGAGAAAAGTCCAAATCTTTTATGAGAACATTACTGGTAAAAATTATACAAAGTTACACGGTCTGAATCATTTAAGTATAAAATAATACAGACAAGCAAAAAGGGTATTCTCCTAATTATTTTGCTAAACATTTGACCCTCAATAACTTTTGTTAATTGTTTGCTGATTTTAATTATTTGTCACATGCAATTGCAATGTGAATTCAATGGTTTATGTTTGGAATACTTAATTTAGTAATTAATTCACTTTGCCAGGTTCTCAAGTGATCAGTAAAAATTACAACAATTATTAAATGTTTAGCAAAATGTTTTCGTCTTTCAGTATAGTTTTGGGTTTACACTGGGAATTACAAAAAACTTTTTTGACGTATTGTCTTATTTGTAGGTAAACATTATTTTTGAGCTGAAATTTCGTGATTTTCTTTAATTCCAACAATCCGAACACCCTTTATTCAGCATTCATACGGTATTAAAGTATTACCGCCAGATGACGCTCACCCCCTGACGCCGCCATTAATTGTGTCGTTAACAATTGTCTCGTGTCGATAAATTAGTTTATCTCATTTTTATAAATGTTCAAGAAGAATCACACACAGACACCTCTGGGGGCGTATCTGAAGACTCCGCGATTGTCACCACATCCGCACAACCTCCCTCGACTTATCTTAATTCTCACGCCAGCCCTGATGAAGCCCGAGATGGACCCGGCGAAACGTAGCCAAATGTGCAATCATTAGGAATTAAGAAACCCATTAGACTGACAAGCGTCTTTTATTCAACCCTCAATAGCAATAAAATATATTTCTCTTCGTTCTTGGATTCAGATTCTAAATCGAGAAGTGCTTGTTGCACGTTCGCAGTCATCGTGGAACTAGTTTAGGGCTGGGCTGTGTTCAATATGCGCTACCTAAATAAAACGTGTACCTGGCCTGTGTCTCGGCCAAGCATGGGATGTACGTGTGCTGCGCGTGGGCTGGGTTCAATGAGCTGTCTGATACTCCCTTCCCAATATCAGACTCTCCTTTGCCCACCATCCTCTTCCTCAGGAATACTACCCATTGGTAGCATCAATGGGTAGTTACGTGCGTCGGCGTGCACGGGGTTCCTGAGCCACCTGTTAAAGCACGCCGTTTTTACAGGGTATCTCTTCGCAATCTCCTCTCCTGACTCCAGATCCCTGAACACCTCCGATGACGACCTGGCGCGAACATGGCCACTGGATTCCACCTGGAACTTTCTGTGAAGCTCTGTGTATGTCCCGGACTGCCCCAATACAACGACCTTGCACGCCCATGGATACGAACGTAAAACAAGGTGTTTTCCGTGCCGAGGTTTGGATGACCGCACGTCACGCGGTCGCGAACGGCTCCGGGCCCCGTTTAGCAAGGCCGTGAATTAAGTAGCAGTCCGGCGGTGCTGTGCCAAATGAGGTTTTACTCTTATTATCCATCGTTACCTGCCGGTAGGGGTAAAACGGGGGGTAAGGTAGGCCTTCAATCTCCACAGCCACACATGTACGGCAAAAGTAGCCTCGGAAAAGGACTGGGGGGTGATGGGTCACCCCCCAGCGACTGGATAACCCAACGACGACGGAACCACGCAACACTTACCGGGAACATGAGAACATCCCGGACACGACCCTTGCCTTCGGGCGAGGTGGGTGAGTACGGCGAACGCCCCCGCTTGTATCGAAATCAGTTGACAAAGAACCACATTGTGACAGCCCGATGCCTGCAATGGCAACACCAGAAGAGAGAGAAGATCCTCGACAAGCTCCACACTATCAGGAGACCTGAGATGGGACGATAACGACCTAGATAACACCATCATAAAGATGGCGGATTCCGACGAGGAAACTGAGAGCGGAAGTAAAGCGCCAGTGTCGGTGGGACCGCCAAATTATTGGTCTATCTTATCACGACAAGACAAAGAACCACCCCTGAATCCTAGGCATAGTAAGGAATCGGAAAAGACCACGCCTAAAAAGGAAACCAAGAAAAGGAAGAAGCTGGTGGTGGAAACGAGACAACATGGAGTGGGGACGATGGGACGACAGATGAACAAAACCAGACGAACAAAGAACAGGCAATAGCACTAAGTATAGTAATAAGTAACCTCCTGAAACTTATAAGACTACTTAAGAAAAATGAGGAAAAGAACACAAAAAGAAAAATAAAGGCAGCAATACAAAAACTAGAAAGAGAGGCACACACATTACAAAGGAAGGATATACAAGAATGGCTCACAAGGCAAACACACAGAAGAAGCAAAGAGCCGAAAGCAAACTAGAGAGATGGAAACCCAGACGGAGACGGCAGAGGAAATGAAGCAATACGAGGACCGACAAACCAGGGAAAGAATCCTACAGATAAAAACCTACGAGGAATGGAAGGAGCTAGAGAAAGAAGAGTGGAAGGACAACTATTTCTGCTACACAGAAGTTAAAGAGGGAAACCCCATCTATCAGCAAGATGTGGAGACTAGAGTTGTGTTGGTAGAGGAGGACGACATAGAAATAAACAAAAGTATACAAAACCATTTTAGTAAGACTTATCCAATTCTCGCGCAATTAAACCCGGACTATGAACAGATAAAGATGACAACCAAAATCAAGATGAGACACAACGAAACAGAAAACAGGCAGAAGGTGTTAATAATAAACGTCAAAGGAACCGAGAAGGAACTCTGGAAAAAGATGGAAAGACTAGCGAATGAAACCATTGATGAGACGGAAATAGTCACCCATCACTTGAGGACAATGAAATTGAGCACACGGAGGAAGATGCTGGAGACGATATTTAAGAGGAAAGCGACAAAAGTAATAAAATATACAACCAGAGGAAAGATAGAGGAGGATAGCAGAGATAGGAAGCAGAAGCGCGAACGCAGAACATACGCTATAGTGGTAGAAAATAAAGAAAGAAAGTACGAGGAGATAGTGAAGGACATAAGTGAGAGAATGAAAGACCAGAGACGGAAGAGTTCTGATAACGATGCAGAAGAATAGAGAAGCCCTCCAAGAGGTTCAAAAAACACTGAGTGAGAATAGGCAACAAAAAGATAGCCAAGTGACGGGTAACCAGGAAAGGAAAACATTCCCGTATATCGTAAATTTGTCTCTTACCTATCCTTATCAAATACCGCGGCCTTCTTGTGTGTTAGTTAGCCACCCCGATCGGCCAGGAGGTGTGAAGTGTGACCATTGTTTGTACTCCCATCCTACTGTTTAGCTATTCCTTTCTGTGTTTGAAATAAAAAAAAAAAAAAAAAAAAAAAAAAAAAAAAAAAAAATGACAAAAAAGAAACCCAACACGAGAACCAACCACACAGTCGAGGACTCAGGCGATGACGAGCTAGAAACTGATCAGATGCAAAAACTCACCGATAAGATAGAACAATTACAACGATCCGTCGACTTCATCTCGTCTAAATTTGATGAAATAATAAGGGAAAATAAAGAGATGAAGAAGGCACTCAAGGAGGCGGGAGGGCAGCGCGAATCAATGAACCAACGAATAACCAAACTCGAGGAAATCATAGACAGACAAGAGAGAGACAAAATAATAATAATAATAATAATAATAATCCACGCCTTAACATCCCCCAACAGCTTTCGCCACTACGGGGGCATCGGCAGGCCCGAATTATCATTATTATGGCCCGCGTCTGTGGCACGTCTTAAGTTGTTTGGCTTTCAGCATTCGCCGTGGAGTAAAGGAAAACCACAGAAAAACCTTTACTCTGAAAGCAGGGCGTGGGATTCGAACCCACGACCTCCAGACTGCAAGCCAAGCGCGTTACCACTCGACCACAGTCTGACAATATCGTCATTACCGGAGTCGAAAAGCATGAAAATGAAAACGAGGGAAAGCTGGAAGAAATGGTGAATAGCATTGCAAAGGCTTTAAATATAAAACTCGAAAAGACAGACATCGTGAAATGCTCGAGAAAGGAGGGAAATTCCGAACACCCTCCAATCATAGTTCAACTGTCAAACAACAACAGCAAACAAAAAGTTCTTGAGGCTAGAAAAACTATCGGTTCCATTAAGACTAAGGAATGCGGATTGAAGGGACGAAACAACGACATCTACATAAACGAGCAACTGACACTACAAAACACCATATTATTCTACCACGCACGCCAAATTAGGAAAGAGAAAAACTACAAATATGTATGGTCGAGAGACGGAAATATATTTCTTAGGAAAACTGCTACGTCTCAAAGGATTAAAATAAAGAACATCCCAGATCTCGAAAACCTACAATAAAAAAAGAAATAATAAAATAAATAAATAAATACGAAAGCAATTCCACAATGATTTCAGACACATATGTAAATAATATACTCCTACATAATATACGAAGTATAAGGAACAAATTCTCCGAGGTCGAAGTAGCAACAAGAATTCATAATCCCGACATAATCGCACTCACGGAAACCTGGTTGTACCCACAAGAAGAACATTTATATATTCCCCACAACTACAACGCCGAATTCCTCTCCCGAGAAACACGAGGTGGAGGTCTAGTAATGTTTATAAAAAAGGAAATCGAGTATACAGTGCTAACAAAAAAATCCATCCGGGGAGTAGAAGTAATAAAAATAAACTTAAATCAACAAAGTATAGCTCTAACACTATTATATAGACCACCAAATGTGCAATATAATACACTAAAACAGATATTGGAGAATGACATCCTTAACAGAAGAAAGGCACATATAGTCCTCGGAGATTTTAACATCAACATAATAGACAAAAGCGAAACTGCCAACGACTACAATAAAACAATTGTAGAAAACAGCTATCAAATATTAAACAAAAAATCGAAAAAACATCACACTAGATGGAACGCCAATGGAAATAGCTCAATCATCGATCATGTAATGACTAACATCAAGGAACACACACCAAAAATCAAGATATTACCAAGCGACATTTCAGATCACCATGCAATAATGACCACAATCGGAGAAGTCACAACACAGAAGAGATGCTATAAGTACTATGAAAGCAGATGCACGAATAGAAATAAATTAAACGAAGACATGCATGGCTATGACTTTACCAATGTCAACAACTTCGAAATACTATCCAAGATATTGGAAAATATAATAACATCAAACCAGACAACTAAAACGGTGAAAAGAAGAATCGAATGTCCGTGGATAACTGATTTTATTGTAAGCAAAATAAAGGAACGAAATAAACTATACAATCGCCACAAAAGAAATAGAACCAATGAAATACTTGCACAACAATACCATACCGGTAAAAGAGAAACAAAAGAAATATTAAAGACCGAGAGAACTACCTACTTCAAGAGACTTCTCAGCATCAATAAAGGCAACCAAGCCAATCTGTGGAAAATCATAAATAATCAAATCAACAGAAAACCCAAATGCGAGACCACCATTACTAAAATAATTACACATAACGGGCGAGAGACATATAACACGGAGGAGATTGCAACGGAAATAAATAATTACTTTGCAACCATCGGAAGGAATCTTGCTATAATTCAACGAAATACCTGCCAAATACAAGCAAAACAGGACACAAGTGATAAAAGCTACGAACCAGCGCAATTACTTCCAACAAACGGAATAGAGATAAAAGAAATAATCGATGCATTAAAAGACAACAAGGCCCCGGGGTTTGATAATATAACCACAAACATAATAAAAGAACATGAAGGTAAATTAACGCCAGTTTTGACTGATCTGATCAACACTGTTTTGGAGGAGGGAATATATCCAGAATATATGAAAAAAACCATTATCATACCAATACATAAAAGCGGAGTAACAGATAGACCAGAAAATTATCGTCCCATTGCCCTGACATCGATCCTCAGCAAAATTATAGAACATGTGATAAAAAGACGACTGGACAATCACATCAACAGACACAACATGATACATAGGAGACAGTACGCTTTCCAAAAAAAATCAGGAACAACATCAGCAGCGTTGGACCTGATAAACGACGTTAAGAGAAGACTAGACAAGAAGGAAGTAGCTGTATGCATATTCATCGACCTAAAAAAAAGCATTCGATACGATATCTAAAGACCGACTGATCGAAAAACTACAGAGAAACGGAGTGGAAGGAAAGTTTTTAAACCTGATAACTACCTACTTAAAAGATCGCCCACAAAATACTAAAATAAACAAGACTATCGGTCAAACGGCGTATGCGGAGTATGGAATACCACAAGGAGGAATTATTCCACCAACTCTTTATATTTTATATACAAACGAGTTTCTAGAACTACCCCTAAGTGGAACAGCATACATGTACGCTGACGACACCTGTGTCCTATACTCCGCAAAAACCGAAGAACAACTACAACTGAAAATAAGCAAAGACGTAAAAAAGATGGAGGAATGGTTCATCAGTAACCAGCTGACGATAAATGAGAAAAAAACGGAATATATGTTATTCTCAAGTAGAAAACCAATCACGCCTATTAATATTATCGTCAATAAAGCACAGATTGCCCAAGCGAGAAAGGTTAAATATCTGGGACTGATAATAAAAGAAAATCTTAACTGGAATGCGCACATAGATAATCTTAAAAACAAAAATGCAAAAACCATAGCAGCACTACACAAAATAAATCATTTCATCCCAGAATATCTAAAGAAAACTCTGTACAACTGTCTATATATCTCCAACATGAGCTACATGATAAACATCTGGAGCGAAACAACTCAATACAACATAAATAAACTACAACGACAGCAGAATAAAATACTAAAAACTCTATATAAACTCGATAGAACAACACCAACGCTACTACAAAAGAACTAACAGTACAGCAGTTAATAACTCTGCACAAGCTCTTATTGTTGCACAAAATCAACAATCATAACATTAAAACCAAAATAATACTCAAAACATCGGACCAAGTACACGAACACAAAACGAGAAATGCAACACACCTAAGAGCGGAAAGATCGAGAACAATCCGTTACGCCCCATTTGTTCAGGGAAAAGCAGTAAAAACTTACAACAACCTACCAACAGAGACAAGAGAACTGAACTACATAACATTTAAACTGAAAGTGAAAACCCTAATGTTACAAGGACATACACTACTATAGATGAGTAACTTGTTAACAAAAAAAAAAAAAAAAAAAAAAAATGATAATAAAATTAAGAAAAACAATAATAATAAAAAAAGTAACCCTCGATACCGTTAGCCCGAGATCAGATGTCGCATCCAATCCCGCGGTGAGGACAGAGGGAGAAGAATTTTCGCGGACCATGTGTTTTGTATAGCATTGTGTTTGATTTTATTTGATTTTGAATTGAATGTTGTATATATATTACGTGACATGTAAAATTTATTGTGTATTACGCTGACACGTTAAATAAACTATTAACTGACAATCATAATTAGAGGAATGATGGCAACAACGGACATAGAAGAAATAAATCAAGCAATAACACTGGAGACTGGAGAAAGAGAACAAAAATTAGAGACTAGCAGCCTAAGACCACTATCAGGAAGCAGGCTCGCGGTGACGCTGACAATGGAAAAGCAAATAGCAATTAACTTAATAAGAAAAAAAAGAATAAGAATCGGATTGACAATGTGCACAATAGAAGAGAAAATAAAAATTACAAAATGTCTTAAATTTTGGTCACCATCCCACATGGGCAGAGACTGCGAAGAGGAGGACCTGTCGAAAAAATGTTATAATTGCGCCCAAGAAGGTCACCAAACATCAAATTGCGAAAACAACTCATATTGCCCGAATTGCAAAAAGGAAGGGCACAGGGGAGGAACAATTAGATGCCCGATATACGCTAGGGAACTTAAGAACGTAAAGCGAGGGAGCACATACGGAGCCAATCGAAGCGATGATAGACATATGCGAGCTGAATGCACAAGCTGAGATGGAAGAGCACTCAATGGAGACGACAGAAGAAGGCCAGCTAAATCTGTATCCACGCTTATTTGAAGACCACATAGAGGTGGATGCGAAGACACAGCAACAGAAAAACCGGTGGCAGCAGCAGAAGGCAAAGAAGGACAAGTGCAAAAACTCTCAAAAAAGAAGAACGGAGTCCATAGAGGAGCAGCAGTCCGGAGAGCAGCAAGGCGATAACACAACAATCCAATGCCACAAAAAAAATCAGAATAATGCAATTTTAAATTGCAACCGGAGGTGGGTGGTGCACGACCTACTGGAAGCCGAAATGATCGAAAACCGAACGAAGATCACCCTCGGACAAGAATCAAATGTGAGAAGAGCGGAGAAACTAAAAGCAGAAAAGAGAAGAGACACGTTTATACAAGTGCCTGATTGCTCCAGAAGACCTACCGCATAGAGAATCGATGACGGCTTCCTCGGCGTACAGATTGATGGGCTTCTCTTTTGGTCTGTCTACTTTTCGCCGAACCGGCTATGCCCTGAGTTTGAGACGATGCTGCTAAGCCTAGAGAAACAGATAAGAGACAGTGGAAACCGGCGGTCATCTGCGGTGACTTTAACGCAAGAACATCATTGCCGGGGGACACAACAAACAGTAGGAGAGGCCAATTGCTAGAAGAGTGGATAGTAAAAAATAGATTGGTTTTGATGAATTCCCCGGGGGTCACAACGTTTCGTGGCCCAAGGGGTTCTGCTATAATAGACCTCACGCTGGTGTCGGAAAGTATAGCATACACAATACACGACTGGAAGACCCACGAAGTTGCGGAGATGCTTAATGATCATGTTCTTATATCATTCACTGTCTCGATAGCTGAACAAAACAGGCGCGCCGGACCCAGACCATCGACGGGATGGAGATTCGAGAGAGATAAGCCTTGATTACACGTAACGAGTACAGTGGCGATATTTTCACTGTCATTGTACTCGTTACGTGTAATCAAGGCTATAGGGTGGACCAATTGAAGAGGAGCTTCCGGAGATCGCCCAGGAGGGATCAGTCCGCTGAGGGTCTCGTTGCCCGAATCACTGACGCCTGCAATAAAACCCTTGTAAAAATAGAGCAGCGAACAACCATCGACAACCGAAATACTGGTGCACACCCCAGATTGCGCAAATGAGAAAGGATTGTATTCATAAGAGAAGGCAAGGTTTGAGAGCCCAGGGACAAGTATCATCAGAAATGACCGTAGAAGCAGCGAAACGGGACTACAAAACAGCCAAAAAAGAACTGAACATAACGATAAAACGTTCAAAACACCAGAAATGGAAGGAACTCTGCGGAGAGTTAGAACAAAACATATGGGGAACTGCGTACCAGATAGTTACCAAAAGACTGGGAGTGAGACATGCTGGACAGCTCGACAAGTCTACTGTGCACGATCAATATAAGAAGCTGTTCCCGACTCTGACGCCGCGCGGCTGCGGACGAGAACCTCCACTTCGGCAGGACGAGCTGGACGATCCGTTCACTGAGGAAGAGTTGGCGAGTGCCCTGAAACAGATGAAGGCGAACGATATACTTACCACTTGTGTAGAAGCAGATCCACAATTCCTAGGAGTATTTAACAACTGATATCAACTTACCTGTCGAGACGTTGGATTGTCCTTCCTGACGGCGAGGTAAGGATGATGAGCTGCGGGATGCCGCAGGGTTCCGTTGTTGGTGGAACGCTATGGAACACCTTTTACAATAGCGTCCTGACACTACCACAGGAGAGGGGTGTAACGGCTCTCGGACACGCTGACGATCTAGCACTGATAGTCGAGGGATCCACAGAGGAAGACATAAAGGATAAAGCGGAATATGCAATCCAAAGAGTTACTGACCAGCACAAGGACATGGGTCTTGTCGTAGAGGAGAGCAAGTCAGAAGTCGTCATCCTGGAGGGCCGTCGAAAGTTAACTTAAATAACGGTGAACGTTGGGGATACCACAATTACCAGTAGCAGATCAGTGAAATATCTGGGTGTCCATCTGGATAAGAACCTCCGCATGTCCACCCATATCAGCAAGTGCGCAGAGAGAGCCGCGATAATCCAAAGCACGCTGTCTCGGCTGATGCTAAATATTGAAGGCCCGACCCACACACGAAGAAGAATATTAGCGACGGTGGTGACCTCGGTGGTCCTGTATGCAGCCCCGGTGTGGGAACCAGCCTTGAAATATGAAAAAAAGTCAAAACACTAAGAACAATGGAGAGGAAGTATACCATCGCCAATACATCGGCTTACCGCACCGCATCTACCGACGCGCTGGGTGCACTTGCCGGATGCCCCCCGCTAGACCTTCTTGCATGGGAGCGGGCAAGAAGCTGGAAAAAGAGAGGCGAGACAGCGGGAGCGGTTCGTTCGCTGATGATGGAGAAGTGGCAACAACGGTGGCAGACACACCGCGGATGGGCAGCTACTTTCGTCCGGGACGTGAAAAAATGGCGAGAGAAATCACCGCCGACAAACTTTTACGCGACGCAGGCCATCACCGGCCATGGGTGCTTTGGCACGTATCTCAAAAAATTTAAAAAAATCGAGTCCGACATGTGCTGGTTGGGGTGCGGGCAGGCGGACTCCCCCCGACACACCATCTTCGAGTGCGCCAGGTTCGTGGAACTTAGACGAAGAGCAGAGATCAGAGTGGACGCCGACATCACAACTGAATCAGCGGCCGAACTGCTTGTTGGCGCAGGGGATAGGGCGGAAATTGTCATGGAGCTACTGACTGAAATTATGAAGACCAAGATGGAGTGCGAGCGACTATTACAAGCGGAGAGACCAGAATAACCTAGACACTGGCATATATACAACCTATAACACCTTTATCGCAGATGGTCTGAAGAAATGCGTGAGCGGTCCCAGATTAATCGATCCCAGATAGCGGCAAACAGAGGGGTTTTTAGTGAGTCAAGTCTCACACTATTGGCCTATGAGTCCCTGGCCAGTGTCTTCGAACTTTTCCCCTGACAAGAAAAAGGGTTCAATTTGGAGCGGGCCTAACTACTTACACAGAGAGCTGAAATTGAACAGGATATGCTGGAATGTGTTGACCGATTCTGTATTGAACTCTGAACTAAATCGAAGTCACCTTGCTGGTTTGTGTGATGAGGTATCAGAAACACAACTCCTCTTAGAGATACCAACATCGAGAAAACATTAAAAAACGGCCAATGGTAATGTTTTGTGACAAATGTATATCAGTTGCTTCATGTGAAATGTGTTTTAGCAAACTTCAATTATTTAAAAATTATTTGCGGTCAGCAATGACCCAAACGAGGGCATATTAACCATAGAACACAAGGCAACACAAAATATAAATTTTGAAAATATAATTTTCGAGTTGCTGTTAAGGTTTGCTGGGAATGGTGAGCCTGTTCTTCATTAACATCAATCCGTAGTTACCTATTATAGGCGGTGTTTAAAGCGCCTGACGTCTGCTGTCTACACCGGGCAGCAGTAATAGGTTTGTTCGCGCAGCATAAAAAATAATTAGTGGTTCTTCTGCGCATGCGCAATGAAGGTTCTGGACGGGCAAAACCCCCTTCTGCATGCGCAGAAGTAAGAATAAGTGCTTTATGCACTTATTTTGGTGCTGCTCGAACAAACCTAGTATGTGCAAATAAGCACATTTCTGGCAATTACGCTTATTATCGCAATTATGTTTGGGTTAAAATTGCACTTAAATAAAAAAACTATTTTTGTATCATGAGTTGGGCTAGATGTTCTATATTTGAAAAAAGCCAAAGATGTAGAAGTAAAATTAATCTTTACCTTTCCAAAAGAATATTTTTCATCCAACCCAGGTCGTATTTATCTAAGAAGTTACACAGAAAATTTCATAAACTTTGAACAATAAATAACGTTTTTATTTGAAAACGCGTTTTAGGAGAGGTAGAACTTGGTCTTAAGGCTCCCGTCTCTGACCTTGAAAACGCGAAAGTAACACACGTCATAATTATTGCGCTAATCCCGAAATGCTTTCTAACATTTGATTGTGAAGGTCCTTATGCAACTGCCATCGGAAAGGAATTTCAATATTTATGAAAATTATTTATGCACATTTTAGTGTGGACTACAAATATAAAATTCTTTCCGATGGCAGTTACGTCTGATTATTGTCTGCTGTCATACATTATAAAATGTAATTAAATGTCAACTATAAGAGCACGAGTCACTTTTCACTGAACTGTGACTGAACTTTGTTATGTACGAGGTGTTGTACGCTAGATAAATGATACACTGACACACTTTAGACCGTTTATTGTAGAAGTACATACGATACACATTTATATAGTTACTTGACCGTTGACAACTTAACTAGTCTGAAGTTAGTTCATCGGACGCTGTCGTATTACCAACGTAAATATAAAAATACCTAAATACATAAACAACCTAAACACAACAAACTTCCCTAGAATTGCATTCTGGAGTACTGTAGTGCGTGATTGTGGTAGGTTGGCTATAGTACATTATGTACCAAGCCGAGAAAGTCGTTCTTTTCCGGGCGAGAGAAGAGTTGCACAGGCGAGAGCAGCGAGCCTGGGCACTTCTCGAGGCTCGGAAAACCACTTTCTTAGGGTGGTGCACATATAATTTTTTATCCTACACAACAATATCGTAATAAAATCACCCGTTTCTAAAGACTAATCTCTGACATATTGGCTTTTGATAAATAAAATCCATTGACGTTTTAATCACAAACGTCAAACCGAATCGAAACTGTGTTTTGACTGGACAGAGATATTGCATTTTCCGGGCTAGCCCCGAAAAGTGTTTATTACAGGCCGGGCTGGGGCTGGCTGGCAAATAGCATGTTTCGTGTCTCCATAGAGACGCGAAAACGTCATTTTCGCATCGTGTAGGATAAAAACATATTCGTGTCTCTAAAAGATGCTATTTGCCAGCCAGCCCCAGCCCGGCCTGTAATGAACACTTTTCGGGGCTAGCCCGGAAAATGCAATATCTCTGTCCATAGACCAGGCAATAGAGATTCATGTGTGACAAAAATACTAGCAGGAAGCCGACAGTCCCAAGTCACGTGGAACAGTCCGTAGATGTATTGTGATATGTTTCCTACTCACAAATATCATTTGTTAATTTGTTATAAACAAAAAACCTCAAAAAAACGAGATTTTTTTCGTTTTTCGATTGTAAATACGTAACCGATGGAGGAATCTTGTTGCTTTCAACAGATCAATTGTAGACAATGAAAAGACGAAAAAAATAAACCCCACACGGACTCGATCGCATTAAAACTATCGGAGGAATTTCGAAAAAATCGGAAAAATCTGCGTTTTTTTCAAAATTTTAGTACTTCGCGGATTTTGAAGTAGTAGCGGAGAGTTTTCGCGCCAAAGTAGCGATTGATGGGTACTTTGAGTGTGCCCAGGCGTTGTCCGATAATTACCTTATGCACAATTGCGATTTAAATGTTTTTTAAGCAATATGGTTCGGCGAGCCTGGATGCATTCGAGGTGGTCCGATTTTAATATTTTTTACGTATTCCGAAAGTAGAAGTATTGTGCTACAAAACGTCTATTCTGATTTTGCGTTAAAATGTTGCAAAATAGGCGAAAAATGCTTTCAAATAATACCGAAAACTGCACCGCGCTCCAAAACGGTCGAGTAGTGGGGGTAGGCGCAGACGCGGGGAAACGCGTATCTATAGTAATCCCAGCGCGTTGAGCGTTTCCCCTAGTCGGCCGCCTACCCCACTACTCGACCGATTTGGAGCGCTGTGCAGTTTTCGGTCTTATTTGAAAGCATTTTTCGCCTATTTTGCAACATTTTAACGGAAAATTAGAATAGACGTTTTGTAGCACAATACTTCTACTTTCGAAATACATAAAAAAAATTTAAATCGGACTACTTACGACGCATCCAGCCTCGCCGAACCATATTGCATAAGAATATTTAAATCGCAATTGTGCAAAAACTAATCATCGGACAATGCCTGGGTTGTCCACCCTCAAAGTACCTATCAATCGCTACTTTCACGCGAAAAGCCTCCGCTACTACATTAAAAATTGCGGAGTTCTGAAATTTTGAAAAAAACGCAGATTTTTCCGGTTTTTCAGAATTTCCGTTAGTTTTAATGCGCTCAACTCCGTGTAACGTTTATTTTTTTCGTTTTTTCATTCTCTACAATTGGTCTGTTGACAGCAACAACATTCCTTCATCAGTTCAGCTTTTACAAGCGAAAAACTAAATAAAACACGTTTTTTTGATGTTTTTTGTTTATAACAAATTAATAAATGGTATTTGTGAGTAGGAAACATATCACAATACATCTACGGACTATTCCACGTGACCTGGGACCGTCGGCTTCCTGCTAGTATTTTTGGCACGAACGCAGTTATTTTTTGCTCTATTGCCTGGTCTACCAGTCAAAACACAGTATCGATTCGGTTTGACGTTTGTGATTAAAACGTCAACGGATTTTATTTGTCAAAAGCCAATATGTACGAGATTAGCCTTTAGAAACGGGTGATTTTATTACGATATTGTTGCGTAGGATAAAAAATTATGTGTGCACCACGCCCAGAAAGTGATTTTCCGGGCCTCAAGAACTGCCCAGGCTCGCTACGCTCGCCTGTGCAATTCTTCTCTCGCCCGGAAAAGAACCACTTTCTCGGCTTGGTACACAATATACTATTACGATAGCGACAATTGTAAAAGTACCATATCATCGAGTAGAAAACACAAACACAGTCCAGTGTGAATATTTGTATAAATAGAAAGCAATACATTAATTTCTTTAGGGGGGGGGGGGTCGATGGCGTATAGGATAGAGCGGCTGCTATCTACGCTGGAGGCCCGGGGTCGAATCCCGGCTCGGGCTAAAATCGACTGTCCTGGTATTTTAGGCAGGGAACAAATACCTTTGCATGCGGCCTTCCATCGGATGAGGAAGTAAAGCCGGTGGCCCCGTGTGCTGTCATGGTGCGACGTGCACGTTAAAGAACTCTTACTGGAGGTTGGAATTCCTTCAATAGGACAAAATTCCTGGGTGTGTGTAGCCTGCCCTCAGCGTCGGTGATTGGCCTAAGTTGCGGAAATATACTGATGCAAAATAAACAAGTAAAAGAATTATTTCTTTAGGTTATACTATATGTCAAACGTAATAAATTCGAAATATAAAAAAGAGACATGTTTATAGTAGCAGCATCTACATCTGTAGATTTTTTTATTTTGAAGCTTTGTAGAGAAATTTGCTACAGTTCCATAATTGAATTGAGACGGGACCCTTTAAGCTATAAAGAAGAGATTTTAAGAAGAGAAGAGATTCACTTTCATACATCTATATGAAAGGACATACCTCTATTAAAACAGTACTATTATTATCATAATATTGTAGGTAACTTACTAACACCACTCATTTGTATTAATTAAATAAAATCATACTTTATGTTTATCGGTTATTTGTTAACTTTAACGGTTTTCATTCTTAGGGTGACACCACGATATCCGCACCGGCTGCCACCCATGGTAGCTACGCCAAGGGGCGCGTTATCCCATGGGCAAAATGGGCTTTTGCCCAGGGCCCCCAACGCAGTATTTTGGAAGCTCATTACCGTAATAGACTACCATACTATGCCAGTCCTCTTTAACGGTGCAAGCAGTATTAGGCTCCTCCCAGCGAGGACCCAACTAATCTTAAACTAATTTATTACCGTCTCAGGAATAGTGAATATTTACGCTCCTGCCGGTTGGGGACCAAAATAAATGTAATAAGTCTAAAACTTAAATGATCGACGTCCAAACGCGGGATTTTCGCGTCTTTCTTTGCGAAAACCGCGAACGCGGTCGCTGTTTTGCCTTCAAAATGCCGTTTCGCTGCTGTGTGGACTCACGAATCGCGGATTTAGAGCCCATTTCTCTTAATTTTTCGCGAAAAATCGACGTACGACGATATCGCCGCCTGAATTCCATTGCAAAAATTTTTTGAGCGAGTACGTTGAGCTACTATTTGAGCAGTTTCTCGAAAATTGCTAACCTTAACTTCTCAAAGGATCCGAGGAGAAGCAACAATGGGCGCTCTACCGCGGCATACGCGCTCGAATAACCATTCTTCAATGCATAGACGGTCCTATTTGTTTATATTTTGTCCAGTTTTCGTATTATTTTCCTTCAATTGAGTAAATTTATGGATATCGGTTTGGGAGTGTACATCTACTCGAGTCGCCATGACGGCGGATGATCTTTTATAAGCTATAAATTAATTAGGTAATTAATAAATTACCGTAGTAAGAATAAGAAATTTAACTTTAGAGTAGTTAAACATGTTTTTTTTTGCAATAAAAGAAGTTATATCTAATACTGTACGAAACTAATGAGAAACCGTTGACTAAGTTAGAAGAGAAAAACTGTATGAATTCTTCTAAGATTTTCGCACTTTTCCTATTTTTGAATTCTATTCTTTAAAGATGAATGCTCTAAAAGTCGCAGTATTTAAAATATTTATTTGTTAATAATACCCTTTATTTTTTAAGATAACACATATTTTACTTGCTTATATATTTTGATTTTTAAGTAGTTATTAGTTATTTTGTAATTCTTAAGAATAATTAATCTGTTGTGACTAATTATATGTATGTACTTATATTAAATTTTGTTGCAAAAAGGTTAAAAACTTACCTATTATTTATGATTTTTGTTAATTGTTCCGAAATGTTATATCAGTATTATTAGTATATATTATTTTTGTATAAAAAAGTAATTCTTCTTAATTCAGCATTGTATATGGGGGCCCACAAATTCAAAATTGCGCAGGGCCCCATGATGGCACAACGCGCCTCTCGCTACGCCACTGACTTATGTATACGTGTTTCATTAAAATATGTAGAGAAAATCGTGCCCAAGCAGAGTCATAAAATTAGTATTTTACATTATTGCGGTAATTGGTACATCTCGTATTCCGTGGTTGCGTTCCAAGTGGGTTACTCTTCGGCGCTGCGCCTCGCTAAGCAGACAGGCGACACGTGTTGGTGTTGCTCAGTATCGGCCGGGCGCTAGACGGAGAGAGTTGCACGCTTTGCAAGGTCTGTAAACAGTGTAAACACAACAGACTCTATTATTGTCTGTACGTTGCGCCGATAAGTTGCTTCTGTCTGTGTGCGTATGTTAGATTATTTTACATTCAATTTTATACAAATAATTATACTATGTTATTATTTTACATTCAATTTTATACAAATTATTATACTATGTTTTTTTCCATACATACGTTAAAAATCTGATGTGGCCAGGCACATGGCTTTATCATACAATATATAAAATTAATTGTTTAGCTGCATGATAATCTATTTGATTGAGATCAGTCGTGTCAGCATTAAAATAAAACTAGTTAGCCAGGATTTAACAGATAAATAAATAATTAAATAAATAAATAATTCCTTTATTAAAATAAGACAATATTAATTGCAACAAAATATTATTTATATTTAAGGCGCAGTTCAGCACACTTGTTTCCAAATTGCCTTACTCTTCCACTCAACCCCTTACGCAAACTAGAACTAAGCCATAATTGTAGCAATAATATAAAAATAGTTCCGAGAACTTATCAAAACAAAAACAAGCAACAAAATTACTCTAGAGTCTAATTACACGTAATTGCAGCAAATCCAACTCAACAAAATATCGCACCTGCCGATAAAAAATTAAAATTAAAAAGCCTCCAATGTGCGCTCGATGCCTAAAGTTCCCCCTGTTGAGCAAACAGCCAACACTTCACATTTCCCCCAAAACTGTTTCACGATAAATTTTTCATATCTTCACTGAGACCATTGTGACAATATGTGACTGACCTGGTAAGAGAATGACCGTTTATTCAGCTCAGTGCGATGGGCAGGTGGAGCGAACAAACCCCCGAATCTTAAATTAAGGTTATGGACATACGTTCTACAGCATATCTTCCGCATGAGGTATTGTGGGATCCTAGTGGATAGCAACTTATGATACAATATTGCTGCATGCAACACCCTAGTGTTATCCATGTTCAATCACCCCAAGTCGCCCAGCCCATTCGATGCATGATCATACTTCGTCAAACCAAAAACAAACAGAACACATGCATTTTGGACATGCTCAACACGCTGCCTATCCGACGCCATCAGGCAAGGACTGTACACGGTATCACAATATGAGATCTTTTGATACTATTAACTACGGTCAATATTAATTGTGAGATGTCAAAACATCAGCATTTGACACTACCGGTACTGTCAGCATTTGACACTACCGGTACTGTCATTAGACTGAAAAATTTGCGAATTCTGGGTCACTATATAGTATTAAATCAATGCAGATGCGACCGATCTCGAGCAAATAGAATTTGCTCTTGCAGCTAAACTATTAATTTGATCAAAAAATGTCATAGGCATAAATTATTCAAAATTTCCTCTGCTTTAATTTATTATTTAACTATTTTGACGAAATTACAGAAATGGCGGATCATTTCTAAAATCCTTGAAAAAGGCTTAGAGTAAACACCCAGTTCCTTTGGACCCTTTTGAACCAAAAGCTTTTCAACTGTAAGTTTGGTCATGAAACCTCTAAATATGAAGTTCCGTGCCGATACCTTTAGTAGTTTCTCCGGAAATGAATTAACAAAAGTTGGACACACACACACACACACACACACACACACACACACACACACACACACACACACACACACACACACACACACACACACACACACACACACACACACACACACACACACACACACACACACACACACACACACACACACACACACACACACACACACACACACACACACACACACACACCCGCGCACACACCCACACACACACATACACACACACGCGCACACCCACACACACACACACACATACACACACACACACACACACACACACACACACACACACACACACACACACGCGCGCACACGCACACGCACACGCACACGCACACGCACACGCACACGCACACGCACACGCACACGCACACGCACACGCACACGCACACCCACACACACACACACACACACACACACACCCACACACACACACACACACACACACACACACACACACACACATTTTTTTGTACCTTGGTCAAATATCTTCAGGGGACCCAAAAGGACATATTTCTGCTAAAATCTCAAAAATTTTTTTCGGCACGATTACAATACTTTACATACTGCCTATGATAAAGTAAAAATAAATGTGTCCGGAATACAGTTTACTTACAGGGATGCAACTAATGCGAGTGTCATTATTAAAACTTTTCGAATAGTTATTGAGATACATCACAATGTTCAGTAAAGAAACAGAGTTGCTCCTAAGTATTTCCGATAAAAGATAAAAGTTGTTTTCCCCTTATATCTGGGATATCTCGGCAGTAGCTGGAAATTGGAGTTTTATTTTGTGCCAATGGTTAATGTTAGCATAGTATCAAACGAGTTCAGAATAATTTTTGTTCCGACCTATTTTCGAAGATATAAGCAATTTTTCGACTAGTGCTGGAAAATCTCGGTTTATTATTTAGAAAATCCATTTCTTTTCGGTGCCAACTTATTGTTTTAATTTAATATTCAATTGTTCCATGGAGATAAAGTTTTGTTCCGCTTCCGTTTGTAAGATACCGGCACATTTTGATGAGGAGGGGTGGTGAAATGGCGCACGGCCACATGGCATCGAGCAAATTTGCCAAAAACTTTGCTGGTCCCTTCTCGGAAAATATTTTATGTCTCGGATAATAGGTTAAAACAAAACTTTTTCTTAACGGAACAAAAAGACACAAACCTATCATAAATTTTAAAATTTCCAAAGTTTGCCAAAGTTTTCTGTGCTTTTGTTCCGTTGAGAAAAATGTTTGTTTCGACCTATTATCCGACACATAAACTATTTTCCGAGGAGGGCCAGAAAAGATTCAGGGAAATTTGCAATTTGCCGATGCTAAATGTTTTGTGTTAGCATCGAGCGCACGGCGACAAATTTGAAATTTTTGCTTTGCCAATCTTTTGTGTTAGTTTTGTCCCGCATTATTGATTAATCCCAACTTATTGGTTGAAAATACTACCATACAAGAATGAGAAGTTTGAAGTTATCTTAAAGATGTTGTGTTTATGGATATTTTGAAATAATAATACATGTTGAACTAGTTTATGCTTGCCTCATAAACTTGATTCTTACCTGTTGTGTATGTATATGTTACGGTCATAGTGATAAATAGGTTATTATTAATAAATACCGGTTATTATTAATAATAGCCAAGTGGCGAGGTTAAAGTGAAGAATTTATCACATGAACCGGCTATTATTAATAATTTCCAGCATGCTGTGGTCAATGTAATATATTTCAATTCGATATTGCGGGTCGGGTGCACCTCATACCCGGACACCTCATACCACGACAACTCATACCGGGACAACTCATACCAAGACAAGTCATACCAAGGGACATTTCATCCCAAAGGACAACTCATACCAGGACAACTCATACCAGGACAACTCATACCAGGACAACTCATACCAGGACAACTCATACCAGGACAACTCATACCACGACAACTCATATCAGGACAACTCATACCAGGACAACTCATACCACGACAACTCATACCAGGACAACTCATACCAGGACAACTCATACCAGGACAACTCATACCAGGATAACTCATACCAGGACAACTCATACCAGGACAAGTCATACCACGACAACTCATACCAGGACAACTCATACCACGACAACTCATACCAGGACAACTCATACCACGACAACTCATACCACGACAATTCATACCAAAACACTCGTTACAAGCCGACAAGTGATTGTTGTCACGTACGGTGTCATCTAGTGTGATTAACAAATTTTGGTCAATGTGTGGATATTCTCTACATATTCTGTAATGCCGTATTAGGTATTTGAAAATTACCGAGTATTGCCATTTTATATGTACAACGCGTGCCAAAAAGGTCGTACACTACATATGCAACCAAATATACTGAAAATGTTTTTGTTAACTTTGTAACTGGCTCTTTTATAACCTATGCGCTGTTATTCTGACATTAATCTTAAGTACAATATATATACATGCATCAACTGTAAAATTGAAAAATAAAAACAAGCCATAATTATATTATGTAAAAATTAGCTCTACGATTTTTTTTGGCGCGGATAGTACATATCACATTTTACACAACGCGGAAGGCTACCGCCGCGCCGTCTAGTCTACTGACGTTAAATTACCGCTAATATTACCGAGCGCCTGTTAATTGTGATTGGTAATATTACCGCAAAAAACTCGGTAATATTACCCATAAGAATTAACATATGTAACCATAAGCATAACCGTTTTGGAATTATGGGATAACATATTTTCATAAAATTTTGAATTTTTCTTTAACAACATGAAGACAACAATTGTACAAAATGTCATCAGAATCAAAGGTGGCGAGAAAAAGCTGTGTTGATTTGACATGGAATTACCCAGATACAATAAATAATGCGTCAACCAAGTCTTATTTTCTTTATACGTATAATTAGTTCGGATAAACTGAAATCGAAAAGATTCAGATTGGTACATGACGGAAAATTCATTAATAAGTTTATTGAAATCCAATTCTATTTAAAATATTCAATATTCTATTTATAATATTTATTATATAATATTATATTCAATAATCTGTAAAAATTCAATAACGTGTCCATAAGAAATAAAAAAAGTTGAATATTGTCCAGCCAAATTTGATGGACAAAAGCATTTTTTGATACCAAAAATGGCTTCTGAGTGTAAGAATATACGTAAGATATACAATGTGGGCAAAAAATGGGACAAATGTTCAATTATTCATATTTCTAAAATTTTACGTAAATTCAAGCAAATATTTCTTTGAAAAACTAATTGTTTATGTTGTGAGGATTGAAAATATACAATATTCGCAATTCCACGTCCACTTCTCTTTTGAGTAAAAGCAGAAAAAAACGATGTTTCAACACTTCACCCTGTATACAAAAAAATCACCATGTATACGATGGTATAAAATCTCTACAGTCC
Organism: Melinopterus prodromus; assembly: GCA_964023965.1. Taxonomy (NCBI): domain Eukaryota; kingdom Metazoa; phylum Arthropoda; class Insecta; order Coleoptera; family Scarabaeidae; genus Melinopterus; species Melinopterus prodromus. The sequence continues at coordinate 41,532,508 of OZ030391.1, read as the reverse complement.
CTTTTGACCAAAAGAAAACAAATGTCATTACCTACTAATTTTATTACACCTTTCATTTCACATTAAATTGCCCCGATGTTATCAGAAATGTTGCATAGCCACAACGCAACATAACTTTGGATTGAAACGTTCTGTTATTGCGAGTATGGTGTGGTTGCAATTTTCACACTACAGTGATTAAAAATTTGTACCATTTTTTTTGCCCCCCGTGTATAATGTATATATGTAAGAATACACCATTTCGTCTTGCTATTTATTGTAATAGCAAAGTTATTCAAGACACCTGTATATCATGTCATGCCTGATTATTAGGCTATATTAGTCTTTCACTAGATAGCCTTCCGCGTTGTATAAAATGTGATATGTTTGCCAATACGCGACAGTGTAGATTTAATGGTATATTGTGTACCAAGCCGAGAAAGTGGTTCTTTTCCGGGCGAGAGAAGAGTTGCACAGGCGAGCAACTCTTAGCAACTCTTAGTAGCGCGCCTGGGCACTTCTTGAGGCCCGGAAAACCACTTTCTGGGCGTGGTGCACACATAATTTTTTATCCTACACAACAATATCGTAATAAAATCATCCGTTTCTAAAGACTAATCTCTGACATATTAGCTTTTGACAAATAAAATCCGTTGACGTTTTAATGACAAACGTCAAACCGAATCGAAACTGTGTTTTGATTGGACAGAGATATTGCATTTTCCGGGCTAGCCCCGAAAAGTGTTCATTACAGGCCGGGCTGGGGCGGGCTGGCGAATAGCATCTTTCGTGTCTCCATACAGACGCGAAAACGACATTTTCGCATCGTGTAGGATAAAAACTCAATTACCTAATAATAACTCGTTAAAGAGAGTTTCCTAATCACAATAGATGATACCGTACCAGACAACAATCATTTGTCGGCTTGTTATGGGCGTTTTGGTATGAATTGTCGTTGTATGAGTTGTCGTGGTATGAGTTGTCCTGGTATGAGATGTCCTGGTATGAGTTGTCCTGGTATGAGTTGTCCTGGTATGAGATGTCCTGGTATGAGTTGTCCTGGTATGAGTTGTCCTGGTATGAGTTGTCCTGGTATGAGTTGTCCTGGTATGAGTTGTCCTGGTATGAGTTGTCCTGGTATGAGTTGTCCTGGTATGAGTTGTCCTGGTATGAGTTGTCCCTTGGTATGAGGTGTCCCGGTATGAGTTGTCGTGGTATGAGTTGTCCCTTGGTATGAGTTGTCCTGGTATGAGTTGTCCGGGTATGACTTGTCTTGGTATGAGGTGAGTTGACCCGCGATATTGCATTAAGGTGATGCTACAATATAATAGCCTTAGAATTGCAGTGTTGGGCCTTGTGTGACGTTAGTCCTGGCTAACTTATTTAGTTACTACTCATGACTAAAGTAAGGAAGATTATCAAAACGAGACTAAAAACTGCCAATCCATACTAATTGTATGCACGAGTGTGTAACTCTTTGGGTCATACTTATTTGCGCAATTCTTAAAAGCTAAGTAAGTAATAAATCAGGAACCGGTTTGTATTATTCTGTCAGTGCATACGTACATAGTGCTTCTATATTTTGCAATTCATGGCAAGAAAAATTGTTTTTATTTATAACTTATTATTTATTATCTTTTTTATACAAAACTAAAAAAAAATGTTTTATATTTAGAATGAATACAAAAGTCCTTCTAGACCTTTATTTTTTGTGGTAGTACAACAATTACACCATTTATATTGTAAAAATAAAGCAAGATAAAGTTTTGTAACAATGTGACGCCATCGTCTTTTGTTTTTTGTATTTTTAAAATAAAAAAAATACTGCACAAATCATAGTAATTGTATTTCCGTTGATTCCGTTTTTTTACTCTACCGACTAGGGAATCCAATCCCGCAAATGCTGGATCCTGCAATTGCGGGATCCCGAAGAGTTTTCGCGGGAACAACGTTGCGGGATTAGCGGGATTTGCGGGACTCGATATCAAATTTTTGAAATCGTCAATAAAAGCGAAAATGTCTTTCACAGCGCCGCAGAAAGCAATAAATTACTCATCATAAATTGCGGACTCGTGCCAAGTCGGTTTGACTCTGGATTCGTTCCTTTGCATCAAATACGGCCAACCGATACATTCCTATTCTACTCACGGTCCAACACGGTCTGCTCACGCGCATCTACAAGTGACGTCATTGCGAGAAGTTGCGATTGTTGCTATGGTAGCGAAATAGGTACTAAGGCCCTATATATTTCTTATATATAGGTACCCCAAAGGTGACAGATCATATTGATAACGAGTATGTTGTAAGAGTAGCTGTTAGTGACACCTAGTGGTGGCCGGTGCGAACTGTAAACCCCACCACCTTTGTATAACGACTCCATTCGTGGCAGTCGGCCACAGAACATGAAGCTGAATACACGTCTACAAGTTTAATAGTGTTTTAATTAATAACCACCTACGCATATACAACATATACAACATGGCGCAGTCGCAGTAGTTAAATAAAGTGATAACAAAAGAAATTAGAAGAAAAATGGAGTTTTTAAAGCAACCAAAGCCTATGTCAATGGCGGGTGAGCTAGGTATCAATTGGAAAAAGTTCAAGGAATCCATGGAGTTATATCTGTTGGCCACGGGATGTGTGTCAAAAACTAAAGATGTACAAGCAGCGGTATTCCTACACTGTGCAGGGGAAGAGGTACGCGACATATTACAAACCCTAGAAAGAAGTAAAGACGATAGCAAAGATCCTGAGAAAATAATAGAAAAATTAGATAAGTACTTCTTGCCAAAGGTGAATACAAGTGTGGAACGCCACAAATTTAACACCAGAGTACAAGGTGACAACGAAAATTTCGACAGTTTCTTAAGCGAGCTGAGAAAGATAGCAACGAACTGCGAGTTTGGTAGTTTGAAGGACGAGCTGATCAAAGACAGAATCGTATGCGCAGTAAAAGACCCTAAAATCAAGGACAGGTTACTACGTGAACAACAACTAGACCTACAGAGAGCGATCGAAATATGTAAGGCGGCAGAACGCACGGACGAACATTTGCACAACTTGGCTGGCAAAACAACAAACACGGCATCAGTCGGCGAGATCAAACGCGGCTCATTTAAAAGCTTCAAAGAGGGTGCAAGCGGCGCAGCAAGTCAAAGGCAAGGCAACAAGGATAGAAGATACGGAACGAGCGGCGTGAACAACAGTGACAGAAGAAATTATGGGTCCAGTGGCGGCAAACCAACAACTGGAGCAAGTAGAGAAAAAACGGCATGCGGTTGGTGTGGCGGCGGCCTACATGATAGAAAGAGATGCCCAGCTGATCAACAACAGTGCCGAAAGTGCGGTAAATATGGTCATTTTGCTCGAGTTTGTAGATTAAGAAAAGCCCATTTAAATGTAGTAGATACCGGGAACGAAACCGAAATCGATGTTGAAGAACACATGATTGCATGCTTGAGTGACCTTAGTAAAGTAGACGATTGGTTTGAAAGTTTATACATTGATGTTTGTAAAAAATCAGTTAATTTTAAGTTGGATACCGGTGCGCAAGTAAATGTAATCCCAAAATATCTATTTGAGGAATTAAAATTGTATCAATATTTAAAGTATGCAAATATAAGAATAACAAATTATGCAGGAAAAAAATTGCATGTATTAGGAGTGTGTGACTTGTTGGTAGTCCATGGTCGTGAACGATGTGATGTACGATTTGTCATTGTCGATACAAATGAGACAGCTACACCTATTTTAGGTATAAAAATGATACAAAAATTTAATTTACTTACAAAAAATACTGCAAACAAGGTATGTCAGGTTGAAGACCAAAAAGTAAAATTTAATTTGTCTGATTACGAAGATCTATTTAAAGGAATAGGTAATATTAAAATAGAACCTGTTGATTTTAAACTTAAAGATAATACAAAATCTGTAATAGTTCCTTGCAGAAAAGTAGCATTTCAGTTATTGCAACCTTTGCGGGAAGAATTAAATAAAATGTTAAAAGAAGACATTATAGAGGAAGTAAATAAACCGACACAGTATGTACACCCAATAGTTATTGTTAAAAAAGATACGCTAAATAAAGGTTTTTACCAAATAAAATTGTCACAAGAAGCATCCCTTCTAACCACATTTGCTACTCCTTATGGAAGATACAAATTTAAACGTTTACCATTTGGGATTAGTGTTGCTCCAGAAATTTTCCACAAAACATTTATGGATATATTCGGAAATATAAAAGGGGTCAAAGTATACATTGACGACATAATTATTTACGCGGATAATGAAGAACAACATAAAAAGATTTTGCAAGAGGTATTGCTAAAAGCACAATCCGCAGGAGTTAAGTTTAATAAATCAAAATGCAAGTTTGGAGTAAAGGAAATTAAATACGTGGGACATACCATCTCGGAGGAAGGAATAAAAGCAAACGAAGAAAAAATTCAGGCCATTATACAAATGCCGAAACCGAAAAATGCAAAAGAACTTAGTCGTTTTCTTGGAATGATAACGTACTTGTCAAAATTTACACCAAATTTATCTGAACATTCGAATAATTTGCGGCAATTACTACGAAAAAACATAGAATGGTTATGGATGGAACAACATGAAAAAGAGTTCAATAAATTAAAGGAAATAGTAAGTAAAGCTCCTATATTACAATTTTTTAACGAAAAAGAAGAAGTAACTTTGTCAGTAGACAGTTCCAAATATGGTATGGGTGCTGTAGTTTTGCAAAAAGGAAGACCAGTAGCATACGCATCAAAGGCATTGACCGAAAGTCAAGTAAATTACGCTCAAATAGAGAAGGAGGCATTGGCTATCCTCTTTGGATGTCAACGTTTTCACCAATATGTGTACGGAAGAAAATTTCTTGTGGAATCAGACCATAAACCACTTGAGATTATATTCAAGAAACCATTGAACCAATGTCCTTTGAGATTACAACGTATATTGATCAACCTACAACAGTATGATTGTACAGTTAAATATAAACCAGGTAAAGAACTATTATTGGCAGATGCCCTATCAAGGAGTGGATATGATGAAAAAGATTTTGAATTAATGGAAAAAGAAATAGACTTTCAAATAAACTTAATAAACTATGTAAGTATTAGCCCAAAGAAATTTGAACAAATAAAAGCAGAAACAAAGAAAGATGACGAATTAAAAGAGTTGGGGAGAATTATTAAAGAAGGCTGGCCAGAGTCAAATAGAAAATTAAAGGAATGTCTGAAGAAGTATTGGAATGTAAGAGCTGAAATTACAGAATATAATGGATTACTATTGAAGGGAAGTCAAATAATTATACCAAAGTCAATGAGATCGGAAATAATGGATAGACTACATTACGGACATCTAGGAATAAACAAAACAATACTAAAAGCCAAAGAATTAGTTTATTGGCCCTTCATGAATCAACAACTGACAGACTTAATACAAAAATGCTACACATGTGCAAAATATCAAAACAGCAATTGTAAAGAGACTCATTATAACAAGGAAATTCCGTGCCGACCATGGGAAATGGTAGCTGCAGACTTTTTCACTCTAGGAGGTAAAGAATATTTGTTAATTGTTGACATATACTCAAAATATCCTGAAGTAGTTTGTCTAGGTAACAATACAACTCATATTAATGTGATACAGCATTTCAAAAACATGTTTGCTAGGCATGGAAAGCCCGATATCCTATATACTGATAATGGACCACAGTTTGTGAATCACAACTTCCAAATATTCCTAGAGGAGTGGGAGATAACTCAGAAAACTAGTACACCAAATAATCCACAATCCAACGGATTCATAGAAAGGCAAGTTCAAACAATAAAAAGAATGCTAAAGAAAACGATGGAAGACGGAAAAGATGAATGCTTGGCGTTATTGGAATACAGAGCGACACCAATAAGCTCAGAAATGCCATCACCAGCTGAGATACTATTTTCTAGAAAAATAAAAACACAAATTCCAATAGTCAACAAGTTATTGCACACAAAAACAGAGGTGAGAAACTATAGGAACATTTTAAAGAAGAGACAACAACAACAGCAGTCATATTATGATCAAAGAAGCAAAGACCTAAAGGGACTGAAGAAAGGAGAAAGAATAGTAGTTCAAGGTAAAGATAAGAAGTGGACAAGTGGAAGAATAGTTGAAAAGGAGAATTTCAGACCCAGAGGATACAAACTAATGACAGACGAAGGAAAGATGTACTCCAGGAACAGAAAGTTCATAAGGAAGTTTAATAATGAAGAACCTAACAACACAGATTTATACGATGAAATCTTCGAATCGTATATGAACCCATCTACTTCCAATCCCTCCCAAAATGTGACAGTTCAAAGTAATAGACGTAATTCAATTTTGAATAATACCCAAATTATGACAAACTCGGACATGACAAACTCTCAACCTGAAAATGTTATACGTAGATCTAATAGAAATATAGTACCACCAAGATATTTAAAAGACTACGTTACATAAGTTAGATATGTTAAGCTACAGTTTTAGATGTTAAGATTTGTTAACTTAATACGTTTTAATATTATATAGAGTTTTGGTAGTTTAGTAAAAAAGGGAGATGTTGTAAGAGTAGCTGTTAGTGACACCTAGTGGTGGCCGGTGCGAACTGTAAACCCCACCACCTTTGTATAACGACTCCATTCGTGGCAGTCGGCCACAGAACATGAAGCTGAATACACGTCTACAAGTTTAATAGTGTTTTAATTAATAACCACCTACGCATATACAACATATACAACAGAGTATAGAAAAAATCTGGTTTAAAGTTGCCCATTGGAAATTAATACCCCACTTTACAAACGTCGGCAAACAGCAGCAAACAGCAGCAAACTGAAGAAACGAACAGCAAACGAACATTTTTTTTTCATCAGAGAGATTACAATGCTTAAAATAGTATTTTTATGAAGTAGGTATATTTATTGATAGTAGTTTTAAAACAAATGTTTTAGGAAAAGAGAATGAAAACACGTGCTGCTTTTTTTTATTCGTGTTGCCAAATAATTAATAGCCTTCTACTTTTGTTGGTTTTTAAATATTTATAAATTTTAACATAAAAAATAACAGCATTTGAAAATATAAACTTAACATAAAGTCATAAGGGCAATCTTGACAAGGATAAATCACAAGCTTTGTGAAAATTTAATTCTGTCAATATATCAATATCTTTTGGGAACGACAAGAAATTAGAAACTCATTTTCTGTTTGCCGCTGTGGCTTTGCAGCTTTGCACAATACGCCCTTGTCCAGGCATACTAAACTTATACGATGAACACTAACACATACTAACACTAAACTATACCTTAATATATTACTCTACATACACTTAAAACTAACAAAAAGTCAATAAAACACTATGTATTTTTTTAATTTGCTATGATAACAACAATCTAAAAGCAATTCGCAATTGGTTACTACGGACCTGTATCTACCGTCGTTCAACGCCGTTCAACGTAGGTATAACCAACAAATGTAAAAGATGCGACATTATATATGTTATCTTTTCTCCGAAAATACTTCCAAAATCAGTGTAAAATGTAACTATTAAACTATTCCGACTGTTGTATTTTGTATTGTATCTATATGCTAAAAACATCTTCCTGCTACTATACGCTGTTTTTGATTGCATAAAAACTTTAGCATATTTAGCATATTTACTAGGTTGAGCACAAAGAATATTATTATTGTTTGCGATCCCGCAATTTCGCGGATCCCGCGGGATTGATGGCTACAATCCCGCGGTTTTGCGGGATTGAGGTTTTAGTGCGGGATTGGATTCCCTACTACCGACTATACTAACGACTCTACCGAATTCAACAGACCTCAAGGTGGCAGCACTGGGTGGAATACCGGGCGCCTGTGAAGCGACTGCGAGGTAGTGTCAGGGTAGTGTCAACTGTTATGTGAACGTTGAAGGTTGAATTGTGTCTGTTGCAACTTCAATGTGTAATAATTTGGACAAAATGGGTCATTTGGACATGATGAAGACACGGTTTAACGATCGAATGACGCTTAAATCAACAAGAGGAAACAATCATCAGCTATTCTCTAAAGATGATTATATTATTATCCCTTCTTGTACAACTCGATAAAACTACCCACATGCATTAAATATAAAAATGGGTATTATTATTGATAATAAAATGGTTAACTTTTTTGAACACTCAGTATAAAATGTTCTTTTTTATGCTTTCGTCATTTATCCTTGGGTGTATACCAAATATCATTACCAATTATATCTAGTAGATTCTAAAGTACAAGGGAGACAATAGAAAACATTCTGTATTATCAATGTTTTGTATTATTCGAAATTTTGGTCAATGGGCTAGCCGTACTGATTGCGTCGAGTAAATAAATATAATAGCTTACATAGTAATCAAAATAACTTAGCTAACTTCTTGGAAGACTGTGTACAAAAGATCAAAATAACTTAGCTAACTTCTTGGAAGACTGTGTACAAAAGATCTTTTGTAAAATGTAACGTGTTTATCACTTTTACCCGGCCCGTTAGGAAATTATTAATAGTAGCCGGTCCGTGTGATTATGTAAGTCTTTCTAATCACATTGACCAAATGATGCGGTTATTATTAATAATAGCCGGTAATTATTAATACAAACCACATTTATCACTTTAACCGTAGCATATATACTAATTAGTTTTACCTTTGTAACGTGTACTATAAGCGAGGTGTGATATAAATTTTAATTGGGAGTAATTGATAATAAAACCCTTGCCTAAAAATAAATCTACATTATACAGTTTTTAAATCGCTTGGCATAAAGCTACTAAACTTAACTGATCGCCGCCGCTGGCGCCGCTGTAACTGAAGTCGACATTGCAAACTATGGGTTTCAGATTCGGTATCTTCATTAGTTGACTGGTGCAAGGATAAAAAATTGGGAGGATAACTTAAAAAAATAAGGTTATTTGATCTTTTGCTGCAATTATCAACATATGTTAGTTAGCCCTTAAAACTGCACTCAATTATTTTATAATATTTTTCATATTTTTGTTATTATTTTTGATTAAGCATGTACCCTTTTTACAAGCATTCGATAATTTTTATATCGTATAAAATAACATTTGCCCAAGTACAATTTTGTTGCTGGTGCATGTTTCACTTTTTTCTAGGTCGGCGAACACTTGACATCCGCTTGCAATTGGCAACAAAATATCCAATTGATGATAGTACGTTTGGAGACAATGTTTTTAAAATGATGGATCATGAGGCAACAGTTTTTCAGTATCCGTCATGACGACGGGATTGCGTGAACTAAAACTAAATTTTAAACACCTTTCGTAGTTTTGATTTGCATTTATCGCTTTTGGCTAGTACTTGCCAATTGCCATAAAAACCAGTAATTGTTTTTATTATATATATATATATATATATAATAGATATATTTATATATATATATAAATATTTTATATTAAAGAGCTTTTTTTTAATTTTTTTGTTAACTTAAACCTTTCATATCAATTAAACTAGCCCTTGTATGATATCGTATTCACGGGTGTATCAGTGATATGTGTTGATGGGAAATATTTATCTTATGGAATGAATTTCTTTTGATAGTTTGCAAAGCAAAGATTGAAACATTTTTGTGCGGCAAAAAATGCGTGGTATAAATCAATGGTCTTCTGATCTCTGGCAGGCAGTTCTTTAGTTTGAAAACTTCGGTAATTGCACGTGCATTTATTTTTGCAACTTTGATTACGTGCGATGTCCACGTGAGGCTTTCATGGATTATTAGTACTCCCAGGTACTTCACACCATTTATGTCTTCTACATTAATGGTTATTTGGTTGATTTTGTTGTTATTAAACAAGATATATTCCGTCTTGTTTTCGTTTACAGTCAGCAAGTGCTGTAGAACCATTTTTCCAGTTTCAGCATGTCTTCGTTTATGTGTTTCGTTTATGTTGAAACTCCTCATATTACTCAGCCAAAAAGGCTGAGGCATTATCTTGTGCGTACATGGAAGGTGTTCCGTGTAAATTAAGGTTTGTAATGTCGTCAGTATAGAGTAAGACGGTGTACAGGATCAGGAGTATGTTTCCGCCTTGGGGTATTTCTATTCCAAAAGTATTGCTCTCTCGTTGTGTACTTTGGACTTCGCCATTTTGTTTTCTTATTTTCCACTTTGAGAGTTCGGCAGTAAATTGATGCTATCTTATAGTTTTCAATATTTATGTTGTCAACCATACTTTCTGTTAGCCAATGGTCCGTCACAAATAAAACATCAATTCTTCTAAAACATCAATTCAGGGCAAGCTCGTCTAACTTATTGTTTAGGGACTGGATGTTAAAGTTTAGCATGGTAATTTGTGTTTTAAACATGTTTTAAAACAAATATTTTGCTTTAAAGTATTTTGTTTTAAACGTTATGTTTTAAACTACCGATTTTGAACAGTTTTTGTTATTTTTCATAAAATATAGTAATAAAATATCAGTGGTAGCAAGTACAATAAGGAATGAAAAGACGCCGATCCTAATGCTTACAAATAAAATAATTACATAATTTAAAATATGCTTAAAAGAAGTTTTATTCCTTGTTTAAAACAAGCTTTTTGTGTGTGACTTAAAACATGATTTATTTCATGTTTAAAACATGTTTTTGCGTGGTGTTTGAAAATATTGTTTTGTTAAAAAACATCAGTTTATAAAAATACATGTTTGTTTTGTTTAAAATAAAGAAACGTTTTTATAACAACCCTGTGTTATACTCAGTAAATTAATGATAGTATCCAAGATTTACCAGTCATTTAATTATTATCAATATTTGGAAAAGCGGCATCTATTGCCACAAAGTAGTGAACCTGTTTAAAACAACTTTTTTTGTGCGTGATTTAAAACATGTTTTATTTCATGTTTAAAACATGTTTTTTTTTTTGGAGGTGTTATAAACATGGTTTCAAAAATCATCAATTTATAGAAATAGATGTTTGTTTTGTTTAAAATAAAAAACCCGTTTTTATAACAACCCTGTGTTATAGTCAGTAAATTATTGAAGTCATCCAAGATTTACCGGTCATTTAATTATTAACAATATTTGGAAAAACGGCATCTATTGCCACAAACAAAGGAGTGAACCTATGATCTGCCTATTTCGACAACGGACAAAAGATGTCCCCATGTATGTTGAATGAAATTGCTACGTTTGGAAGTACATGTACGTATACTTTTATAAACAAAAGCAAAGATAAAATATTGAATTTCTAAAAGGAATAATCAGAATGAGTTATAAATGAAAAAAAAAATATGAATGTCATATTGTCTATACAAAGTACAGAATTTACGCTATTTGATAAAGAGCTGCTGAAATTCGAAAAGTTTTCATTTTCTCGATCTTTGATGCCTAATATCTCTGGTGGGACCAGGCTTAAATATTTGAAACTGTCAGAATTAATTCATCTTATTATAAGGTTTAAAAATATATAAAGTCAGTCTTGTGTACTGGACTGTGTTTCCTATAACATGCCCTTGAACATGGGGAAAACGTTAACCAGCGCTTACTAACAAATAGGATAATTCCTTTATGAAGTTGGAACACTAATTATTTAAGCTTATTACAGCTTACTATACCATCCAGCACGGATATTTTTTGGATCAGTACATGGACAAAATACATGCGATGGAATAAGGGATAACAATGCGACTAGTAGCCAAATCCTTACTGTTTAAGTTATGTTCGCCTTTTGTGATGGGCACCTTCCAGGGATAAAATAAATTTTGGTAAAAAAAGGGGCTGTAAACTCTTTCAAAACTCTTAAACTGTAACCTGTAAACCTGTTAAACTGTAAACTCTTTATAGACTATTTCAGAGCTGCCAAAAGATAATTGGAACTATAATTTTTCTCAATCACGCTCGGCAGGAAACAAAATAGAAAATAAGATATATTTGCCTGTGTTTATGACCATCCGTGGCGGATTTGTGATTTTTTAAATTAGAGAATTTTTTATGAATAATGTTACTGTGAGATAATAATTTGCCATTTCGAACTCAGAAAACACAATTCATAATGATTTTCGAGAAAAACATTATTAAGTTCTTTAAACAAACGGAAATTAACTGACAACATGTTTATAATCAATTATATTCATCATATTATTAATTATTATTAATTATTATTAATTATTATTAATTATTATTAATTATTATTAATTATTATTAATTATTATTAATTATTATTAATTATTATTAATTATTATTAATTATTATTAATTATTATTAATTATATTCAATCATACCGTAAAGGAGAGAAAAACGAAAATGGTCCTATTATTGTCCAACTACGAAGTATGGACATCAAAGCAAAAATTCTGGAAGGAAGGAAGAATGTGCGTTCGGTAACAACAAGAGAGTGCCAGCTAAAAGGGAAGGACAACACCATCTACATTAACGAACAACTCACAGCTTACACCAACAACTTATTCTATAGAGCGAGAGAACTCAAGAGAAACAAGAACTATAAGTTTGTGTGGAGCCGAGACGGATCAGTTCTCTTAAGAAAAACTGCAACAAGCAAAAAAATTCAAATCAAATATTTGGAAGATCTAGAAAACATCAACTAAGTAACTACTCATAGACGAATACACATATACACCAACAGCTCAAAATGATCAGAGAAACCTATAAAGGTGCATACAGACCTCCGCGCCGCGCCCGCGACGCGCCCGCGCCGCGCCTACTGCGCGCCGGTCGCAGTGGGCGCGCGCGCCACCCGCGCGCCGGTCGCAGTGGGCGCGCGCGCCACCCGCGCGCCGGTCGCAGTGGGCGCGCGCGCCACCCGCGCGCCGGTCGCAGTGGGCGCGCGCGCCACCCGCGCGCCGGGCGTAGTGGGCGCGCGCGCTTGTCACGGTTGGCGCGCGCGCCAGTTTCGGTTGGCGCGCGGGTAGATCACGGCTCTCGAGCATGCGCATTATTCTCTCTCTACGAGGGAAGGAAGTACGACGATTATTGCGGTTTGTAGTTGTATTTTGTCTGGCGTTTCAACATCGTCATCCACCTAGTGGTTTTGGTGATTGTGTGATAAAGTTGTAAGATACTACTTTAAAAAAAATGTTTTTTACGAAATTTTAAGATAGGCTTGCAGTTGCATTTTTTAACACACAAGTGAATACCTCTGATACATTTTGAAATACAAATTCCTTAGTATTAATACATAATAATATATAAAAGACATTCCATAAAAAAAAGTATAGTTTCTTCATGCACCTACATGTACTGTATAACTAAAAATAATTTTGCGTACATTTCTTTATAGATAATTGATCAACATTAACGCATAGTTTTCGAATCGTTTTTTGAGACCGAGATCCCCTTGAATTTGCACAAAATACGGATATTCTGTTTTAACGGTTCATTCACGTAACCATGTTGACATTTACATTTGCTTTAAACATCCTGAATAGCCAAATAAACATACATCCACAAATAAATGTAGATACATACTATGTCCTTGGTAGCAAGTGCCAGTAATAAAAATTGATTTAACCAACCATTAATTGATTGTTTTAGACGAAGCTTATGTTTTCCTGTCCCTACACATTTTTATGTTCGCTCGCTCTCCCTGTAGGTTGACAATAAACTATCAATTTTTTTACGTGGATCTCCTGTGCAATTATTCTTAATTTTATTTGCAATATCCTAGCAAGCATTTTTTTAATGTCACTTTTAGAATAATTTTTGTGGGTAGGATCCCATAATATTTTAAATTCTCTGTACATAACTATAAAATTTAAGCTGGCCACTGTCCACTCATCTGTCCACCCTGCAGACGACATGGCTCTCCGTTGACGTCCCAAGTTGTACTGCGTACTGCGACTTGCGAGACTATTTGCGCTCGAACAACAAAATATGATATGGGACTGGCGCCTGGTCTCGGCGAATGCTGCCCGAGCTCGCGATCGTCGCGTCGCAGGCGCGCACGCTTCGCGTTGCAGGCGCGCCGTGTCGCTCAACCGGCCCGCAGGGGGCTCGGCAGAGGCGCGCGCGCCTATACTTTTCGACGCGCCAGGCGCGCGCGCCGCGCGGCGCGTGAGCGTCGCGGGCGCGGCGCGGCAGGTTTGTATGCACCTTAAGGTATACCTACACAACATACGCAGCATAAAAAATAAGTTCGACGATATCCAAATATTGAGAAAACTACACGATCCCGACATCATTGCCCTAACTGAGACATGGTTAACTCCAAACGAAGAACAAGTATTCCAGCTTGACAATTACAACGCGGAATTCATATCGAGAAATACTCGTGGCGGGGGGCTGGTAATATACATCAAAGAAGATATAAGATACAAAGCTCTCACAAAAAGAATCTATACAGGGAATAGAGATAATAAAAGTACAACTAGATCAATTTAACACAGCGCTGTCTCTGATTTACAAGCCGCCAAATGTATCGTACAATACAACCAAACAAATTTTAAAGAACAACGTCCTTAACAGGAAAAAATCACATATAATAATTGGCGATATTAATATAAATATAGCAGAAAGAAACGAAACAACAAGAGATTATCGAAACACCCTATTAGAAAACAATTACCATATCATAAATAAGACATCCAAAAAACACCACACAAGAAGAAACCCTAATGGAAATCATAGTATTATAGACCACGTGTTAAGCAACAACTCGAAAATCATAGAGGAGATCAAAATCATTCAAACAGACTTATCTGACCACAATGCCATTATCACTACAATAAGTTCCAACAGATCAAACCCCAAATCGAACTACCAAACACACGAATATACATACACAAACAAAGCAAAACTAAACGCAGACATCCAAAACCATAATATGAATGACATTCACAGCTTTGAAGAATTGTCCAAACAACTAGAAAAAAATATAAAGAAAAATCAGGTTAATAAGAAAATAAGGAAAAGAGAGGGAAACAAGTGGATCACAGAAGATATTATAAGACTGGTAAAAGAAAGAGACAAATTGTATAAACGACACAGAAGAAACCCTGATAATGAAATTATAAAATACGATTACTGTCTGAAAAAAACAACAACAAAAAAATAATCAAAGCGACAAAATTAAAGTATTACCACAAGTTGTTCAATACACACAAACATAACCAGAGCAAAATTTGGAATATAATAAATTCTCAAATTAACACAAAAACCAGGACAACCACAACCTTCGACGAAATCATAACAAGCGACGGAAATGTACTTAGAGATACAAAAGACATAGCAGATACAATTAACAATTACTTTAGCAATATCGGAAGGGAATTGGCAGAAAATCAAAATCAAACGTCTATATACTGCAAACAAAGGAAACTCACAACAAAAATTGATGTATGCTCAGATGCAATTCTATTAGAAACGGATGAAGTTGAAATGAACGAGGTAATAGACGAACTCAAAGATAACAAAGCTCCCGGATTCGACAACATTACAACAAACACAATCAAAGAAAATAAAAATAAGTTAATACCTATATTAGTAAAACTAACAAACAATGTTATGATTACGGGAATATTCCCAAATTACCTGAAAAAGACAATAATAACACCTATTCACAAGGGAGGAGAAAACAATAAAGCGGAGAATTATAGACCCATTGCACTGACGTCAAGCCTCAGCAAGGTATTGGAGAAAATAATACATAGAAGACTCAACCAGCACATTCAGAAAAAAAATTTGATTAGTAAACAACAATACGCGTTTCAGAAAAACTCCAGTACTACGTCGGCCGCGCTAGATCTTATCAATGACATCAAGACAAAAATGGATTGCAGAGAAACAGTGGCATCCATATTTATCGATCTGAAAAAAGCGTTTGATACCATCTCAAAACTAAACCTACTTACCAAACTTCAAGTAATGGGGATAAGAGGGACGTTCAACGACCTAATACGTAGCTATATAACTGACAGACCGCAAATTACCCTAATCAAAGGAAAATATAGCAGAGAATCGTATGCCGACTATGGAATTCCACAAGGAGGAATATTACCATCTACACTATTCATATTATACACAAATGACTTCCTAAAACTTGATCTAAACGGAACTCCTTACATGTATGCCGATGATACCTGTATCCTCTACTCGGCCAAGACCGCGGAACAATTGCAAGAAAAGATCAACAGCGACCTAAAAATGATTGAAGTGTGGTTTAGAGAGAACCTGTTGACAATAAACGAGAAAAAACGGAATTCATAGCATTTACAACTAAGAAACATCAAATACATCTAAACATTGTGATTAATGGAACAACAATCAAACAGGTAAAAGAAGCCAAATACCTTGGACTAACTATTCAAGAAAACCTACAGTGGAGCTCACACATTAAAAAGCTAACTAATATCAACAACAGAACGATTGCTGCCGTACACAAAATAAAAAGTATTATACCCGAATACATAAAACCATCCACCGCCAACAAAATAAAATATTGAAAATATTGTACAACATAAGCAGAAGAACACTAACCGTTGAAGTGCACAAAAGAACCAAAGAACTAACCATACAACAAAGAATAAAACTCAACAAAATTATACTTATCCACCAATTGCAACATCAATTAATAAAAACCAATTTAAAACTCACGAAGACCGATGATATACATACCTACAGTACGAGAGGAGCATCGCACATAAGGCCCAACAAATTCAGAACAGACAAATATGCCCCAACTCTTAGAGCGGCCGAACTTTCGTGGTACAACACACTACCCAAGGAAACGAGAGAAATGAGGATGCGCTTATTTAAATACAGTCAGCGCGTAAAGTATGGAAACATAACAAAATCTCAAGAACGGATTGCTATTTTAAAAAATCCTCGAACACGTCGATCTATAATTATCAAAACACACCTTATGGTATCAAATTAATTTTTTTACCTTCAATTGTTTTTAACAGATGACGTCATCGACATTTTTTTTAAATGACAACCCTATATTTTTTTTTAATGAATTGGACAGATCTTTTAATTGCCTTAATGGTAGCATAATATTTTTATGGCCTTACATAAGAACATTTTCGAGAAAATGACAATTGAAGTTTATGAAATAAAAGTGACAAAATCTCGGTAACGGCTCGTCCAAATTTAACGAAATTTTGGAGTTAAGTATTTTGTAACCATGTGAAGTCACTTGCGTTATTATCGTTGATGCGACGTTTACAGTTTCTAAGATATAACCTCAAATTTGAATTTTAAATGGAACACCCTGTATATTTTGACATTTTCTGTTACAGTCTTTAATTGCCTATTCAATGTTACTACGCTTGTTATAGTATTATATCAAAAACATATTGAAATTAACAAAAACCTTTATTACTTAGGTCTAAAAATTAAAGAAAAAATCGATAACAACAGCTCAACTTAACAGAATCGTACAGTGCATACACCACTGCGTTTGCAGCGATGCAAAATATTTAATTACAAAATTTCGTTAAATTCGGTCGAGGCCGTTCCGGAGATTTTGTCACTTTTATTTCATAACCTTCAATTGTCTTTTTCTCGAAAATTTTCCCATGTAAGGCCATAAAAATGTTATGCTACCATTAAGGGTCCGGTGAAACGATGCTTTAGAACGTACCCCAAATGGCGTTTCGGTAGTTCCAATTGTTCTTCAATTGTTGCTTTTAAATTTGAGATTTTTTATGCTCAAACGGTTTGAATTGAATGTAGCTATTGGGGAAAACTTCTCATAACAATAATTGAAAAGGAAATACTTTTTTAAAATCAGTCATTATTGAACAATAGGCAGTAACTTACGATTTTATTTTTAGATTTATGAATCATTGATTTTTAGCCATGCACACAAAAATCACCTACCTATGTATGCAATAAAATCTCCATAAAACCACCCTTGTTTGGAAATCAATTGGAAGCAGAAAAAGCTATGATTTTTGTGCGGATTGTTTGTTTGAACCAAGAGTGGGAATTCCTGTAGTTCACCGCTTTTCGAATAGATGGCGCCACCGCTGTTTATAACAAACATTCAAAATAAAATTCGCAGTTTCTGTATTATTTCCCTCTCATATCTTATCTTATCTTATCTCTGCAGTTATTATCCATTATTATATGTATTGTTATTATTATATTATTATTATTACACATATTGTGCAATGGGAAGTATGCATTTGTGTAGAAATTAATATTCAAAACTGGTTATTGATAATAAATGTTCATTAATTTAATTTTCCTTTTGGTTCAAACGAATATTATGTGTGTGTACTACTCATCAGGTCTCAAATAATTTCATGTAAATCTCTATACATATAATTTGAAGAAGCAGGAATACTGGGGGTGCAGCCAGTGTGGCAGTTAATAAATGAAACACTTACCATTACAAGGCCCTAAGCTTTCAACACTTTATTTAAGTCTTTGTCAGAGGGAAGTCTAATAAAAGAACATAACGTGCACAATTTTCACAATGACCGAAACAACTAACGATGGCATCGGACAGAGGTCTGAACACGGTGAGCATTCTCTAGCTACATACAGTGCGACACATCTAAGTCTACAAGAATCAGTTACTACTTAACAAAACAAACATAAGCACCAACCATGTTAAGAAATGGATATCAAAGAGTTGTCGTTCTTTTACCTAATGATAAGAGTCACTTTTTAAGTTTTGAAGAATGCCCACCGAGTTCAGACCTCTGTCCGATGTCATCGTTGGTTGACTTGGTGTTTGCTTCCGGCTGTGAGTTGACTCGTTTATTGGTTATTGTGAAAATTGTGTACGTTATGTTTTTTAGATTTCCCTCTGATGAAGACATAAATAAATTGTCGAAAGCTAAGAGCCTTGCAAAGGAAATGGATTAATTTATTAACCGTCCCAATAGCTGCACCGCTAGTATTCCTGGTTCATCAAAGTACACTGCAAACAGCGGATACTTCCATAAATCTATACGTATAGTAGTACCAAACGTATACTATTGAATTTTTATGTTTATATATAATCAAGGGTAATACCCTCAGATTACTGAGAAATTGAAATTATTTGCAGTAAAACATAATTTATATATATTATAAATCAAATAGAGAAGAGGTAATAACACTCAAAGCAGATTTCACATTCTTTTATTAATTAACTAATTTACTATACATTAAACAAATAAGCACTGTTAAAAAATGTAAACTAAAAAGAGGGAAATATATTAAATAATTAGTATTTGACAGCTACAGTTCCGACAACAGTGAACTGCCAAGATACAACTTAATTCAGTAACACATATTATATCATTCATTTATTATTATTACTATGTTATCATTTTGTCTTATGATTAGAACCCGACCAAACATTCGGCTTTGGCCACAAAAAAACAATTACACAACAAATAAAAATTAGTTAATTTTACGTTCAACGCGTTCCAAAACCGCTCAGCAAACCAAGCTATAGTTAGGTGACACACGTACTGTATAAATAAATTATAATTCTATTACTTTATGTATTTTTTAGCACAACAAAAAACATAAATACTATTTTACTTTAAACATTGGCACTTCTTTTGTATTCCTTCGGCTTCTGCCGAAGATACCGAAAAAGATGAAGTTCAGGTTCGGTTTTGGTCCAAAATATTACCTTCGGTCATATACCTTCGGTCATATACCTTCGGATAATTATAGCATGCTAAACCTATTTGTTATAAAATTTACATAACTTGGGCAACATGTACTCGTTTCATAGCTTTTCTTTGTTCTCAATATTCACAACATTGAGTGGTTGGTTATCGTTTATATTAAGTATTAAATAACACCTTTTCCTTCCCGTTATGTTTAGCCGTCCTTGCACCCATAAAATAAAATTGAAATGCATTATTATTATACAGATCCCAGTTCTAAAGAACGGGGTTTGATAGCTGAATTATCGATTTACGACAAAAAACGGTAATCCTGTAGAGAAGGTACTTCGCAGAAGCGCTTGTGAACTGTAACATTACATGTAAGAGTAGCCGTTGCTGGTGTCCATAGGAATTGCTACGTAAAACCCACTGTGGTGTAGACTCGGAGAGTTAGCAGAAGTTTTTAATAGGTGAAACAGCATGATTTCTAAAAAAATAAACATCATTTAACACACAAAGACATACAACTAAAAACTGAACTTACATAATATATATGATGGACATTGTATACTCATATACTATATCAGTCGAGATAAAACCAACCAAAGTTTCCTTTGATAGTCGAAATCGCTGATTTCTTGATTCTTCACCATCACCGAATCGATAAGGAACATCCAAAAGATTCATGTCTATAGCAGTGGCGGCTTTTGAGGTAGTGCCACAGTGCCATGGCACTACCTTAATTTTCTAGAAAAACATAATTTTTTATCGTTTCTAAACTTTTTTAATCTATTCTTTTTTTCCGATGCCTTTGTATCTCTCTTTTATATGAAATGGCAACCGCGCTTCAGCGCACAAGTGCATTTATGATGCAACCCAAAGCACACGAAGAGACCTGGCAACGAACCGAACAGTCTGTATGAACATTTGGCAACCATGTACCGTGCCATTTCTTATTTGGCACCGAGAGAGTGAGAGAAATCTTACCAGCAACGCATGTGAGCGACAGAGATAATGCTATGCTCGGCGTTACCATACGTGGTAAATACGAAATCTAAGCAGAATTTGTGCCAGGCACATTACCGATTTCTCCACTCGTAGTTCAGTGTTTGTTTTGTTTTGAGTACGTCTGACGCTAATGTCGGCTTTTTTCTTTAAATGTTTGGTTGGTTTGGTAATGAAAATTGTGTATTAGTTTGTGTGAGTTCTTTTGGAATAGACATTGTTTTTATGGTTAATTAAAATATATTGTACTATTGAAAATGAATAAAATCGGCACTTTAATAAACTCATTTAGTAATATTTCGCTGGAAGAAAAACTGCAAATTAATGAATTAGGACGACCAAAACCCGATTTAAAAGTTGAAAAACTTAGTGGTACTGAACAAAAATCGCGTTGTCGTAAATTTAATAAAAATGTTTATGATAAAAACAGTTGGGTAAGTGGTTGTGAAGAAGTTAACAAACTGTTTTGTTTTGTATGTGCTTTATTTGGAGGGGACGAGACTTGGTCAAAAAAAGGCACGGACGATCTTGTCCATATATGGGAGAAAATGAAAACCCATGAAAAATCTAAAGTGCATATGAATAATTTTTTCTTGTCCATGCTTGGTAAGTCAAACATAAAGACTCAATTAAATTCGGCTTATCGTGATGCTCTAATAAAGCATAATGATCAAGTGGTTACAATTTTATATCGACGTAAAATTTTGACTCATATTCTGGCACTACCTCTCTGAATTGGCACGAGCCGCCGCTGGTCTATAGTAAATAAATAAAATCTTACAACATATGTAACGTAAGGTTGTGACAGCGACCGATAGTCCCGATGCCGAAAAGCACAACGTAACGACAGTATGTTAGTCATATTTGGAAATTCACAATGTAGTCTATCTCTCTCAGCGTTGTAGGAATAGTCCTGCTGGTTCTGTTTAGCATATCGGATACCATCACAGCAAAAAATTGTATTGCATACGCAAGGCCGCTAGTGTTATTATTGTATAGCACAAACAAATCAAGAATCGAGAGGGGTGGTGAGAGGGTTTTTTTGTGAAAAGGATTTATAAAATTGCCAGTGTTATGTGAATTTAGGCAAGGCTGCTTGAAAGTTTCATGTGTTGAGTGTAGCTTTTCTTTACCAATAAATAAATAATAAATAAATAATAGATAAATAATAGATAAATAATAGATAAATAATAGATAAATAATAGACAAATAATAGACAAATAATAGATAAATAATAGATAAATAATAGATAAATAATAGATAACTAATAGATTATTAATAGATAAATAATAGATAAATAATAGATAAATAATAGATAAATAATAGATAAATAATAGATAAATAATAGATAAATGATAGATAAATAATAGATAAATAATAGATAAATAATAGATAAATAAATAATAAATAAATAATAAGTAATAAATAAATAATAAATATCGGTTGAAAAAATATGGATAACGTTTCCAGGGTATTTTTTACGCCGTGCCGCGGCGCGCGAAGTCTACGACCGCACATCGCTGTGAAATACGAAATAACAAGGAATAGTGTGGAATAGGTATGAAAATGCACAGGCATGAGGCATGGAGCAGCCAGCAGGGGAAGGGCGAACACGTGACAAACACGGCATCCGAAGTGGCGCGCTGGCCGCTGGCGTTCTCGATCTTGAAATTTAGTATAATAAAACAGAAAAATAATCATGTAGGGTGGGTGGCGCCATCACGCGGCCAAAGTTAAAATGTGCCCGGTTTCCGCACCCTTAAGACAATTAAAATATTTGTCAAATTCATTAAAAAAAATATAGGGTTGCCATTTAAAAAAAATGTCGATGACGTCATCTGTTAAAGACAATTGAAGGTAAAAAAATGTATTTGGTATCATAAGGTGTATTTTGATAATTATAAATTGACGTGTTCGAGGATTTTTTAAAATAGCAAACCGTTCTTGAGACCTTGTCATGTTTCCATACTTTACGCGCTCACTGTACATATAAGGTCAAATTCAAAGTTATGGAGCACGTGTGAGGTTCATTAGCGTGTCACCTCCAACCAAATGAGAATAGCTATAGACCCCATCACCGTTAGTCCGAGATAGGACCCACCGTCCCAATCCCGAGACGAGGAAAAGGGGAGAAGCCTGTTGCCGAGACGCGTGATTAATTAATGTATTTATATTATGCTGTCTTTGTAACACGAATTTTTATTCAAAATAAACCTTATTATTATTATAAACATTCCACTAGACTAAAATGATTACAAGGATCAATAATATCTGAAGAATGTAAATAGTTATATTTTCTTTTAAGGTTAGTTTAAGGGTATTATGGGGGTGGGGTGGGGGGCGTCAAATCTATATTAATTAATCTTTAGTTTGCTCAAACCCCGAACAATTATTTGAAAAATACCAATAAATGTCTTCTTCCCAAGCATTTTCCCATGTAGCCTTTACATGGGAAAATCCCAAAGTAAAGTTTATTGGTCTCTGTACATATAATGCATGAGGCAAGTCATAATGTACTCAGAAACAACTAGAATCAAATGAAATGAAAATCAATGCAAATCAAAATCAAGAAAATCAATACAAATTAAAAACTAATATAAAAACTAAAACAAACCAAGAAAGCGAATGAATACATAAATCAATACAAATGAATACAAAGGCAATAAAGAAA
This sequence comes from Melinopterus prodromus, assembly GCA_964023965.1. NCBI lineage: Eukaryota > Metazoa > Arthropoda > Insecta > Coleoptera > Scarabaeidae > Melinopterus > Melinopterus prodromus. The sequence continues at coordinate 41,509,285 of OZ030391.1, read as the reverse complement.
AAAATGACTAGACAAGAGCTAGTAAATTTAAGGCCCCGACAGGTACGGTTAAAAATCAAAATTTCATCAACAAAACATACTTGTCCACTTATTCGGATTTGTAAACGATTTGAGAGGCATCGTTGCCTTCTATCATCAAAAAAATTCCAATGTATTTTTGAACCACCCAAATGGACACCTTTAACCATACAGCAAGGTAAATTTAGAAAACTGCCCCATTTCTGATTTGAACTAGGATACGCCCATGCCTTCTAATAATTTGTATTATTGGATATTTGGGGACTCGTAATTAAACAATAAGATTTTTTTAAAATACATAGTAAGCGTAACCTCTATGTACTATACCGGGTGGTCGTTCGTGGCATCGTTCGAGCCCGGATTCGTATTCAGCGTAAAGAAATCGATCGAAAAACAATTTATCATAAAATTAAAGAATCTTTCTGTAGTATCAAAGTTTCCTATGTATTGTAAATTATTCTTTTTATATATTTTTTTTTCTATTGACATGGTGCTATATTATAGACTCCATACAATTTATACAATATCAGTAAGACAATGTTATTGAGGGATCTATTAAAATAAAATAAGGAGTTGCCGTTTAAAAATATGTTAATGGATGTCGTCTCTCAAAACAATTTCAATCGGAAATTGAGTTTCGTATTAGAATATATTGTAAAATATCAACTAGTTTAAAATTCAATTCAGTAACTTCATATTGATGTAATTTATGTATATCCTCCTGGGGCCCTGCGTCCATTTTATTGAACACTGCATTTAATGCCATAAACAGTGAGCGCGTAAAGTATGGAAACATGACAAAATATCAAGACCGGTTTGGTACTTTTAAAAATCCTCTAACACGTCGATTTATAATTATCAAAATACACCTTATGACATCAAATTAATTTTTTTATCTTCAATTGTGATTAACATATGACGTCATCGCCTTTTTAAAAAATGACAACCCCATATTTTTTCATTGATTTTGACAGATCTTTCAATTGTCTTAATGGTAGTAAAATATTTGTATGCCCTTACATAAGAAAATTTTCAAGAAAAAGACAATTGAAGGTTATCAAATAAAAGTGACACAATCTCCGAAACGACTCGACCGAATTTAACGAAAATTTGGAATTAAGTATTTTGAAACCATGTGAAGTCACTGGCGTTATTATCGCTAATGCAACATTTACAGTTTCTGAGATACAACTTAAAATTTTTTAATTTAGAATAGAGCACGCTGTATATTTTGACACTTTCTGTTACAGTCTTCCATTTCCTATTCAATGTTACTACGCTTGTTACGGTATTATATCAAAAACATCTAGAAATTAACAAAAACCTTTATTACTTAGGTATAAAAATTAACAAAGAAAAAATTTATAAAAAATAACAAAAAAAATATACCGATCAAATTTAAAACAATGTGTTCTTGTCAATGGTTGAGAATCATCATTAACCAACTACTAGAGTAGTTGCAGTAGAAAATGTAATTATCCTCGACCGGTTTCGGCTTGTGTAGCCATCTTCATCCGTTAAACGTCAGAAAGGATAAATTAGTAGCACATATTAGTATAGATTTAGACGGGATAACATAACATTGAATATTCACTATAAATGTTGTGCTCACTTGTCATCACCGTTCGCTAGGCAGACTGCATGGCACCTGCTTGATACTTAATTTAATCAGAAAGTGGAGCTGTTGTAGATTGAAGTTTATAGTAAAAAAATAGCTGCACAATTAATTTATTTGCCAATTAACAAAAAAATAAGAAAATAATTTAGATTTAATTCTTTCGGGATCCCGGAATTTAGATTTAAAATCCGGGATCCCGAAAAAGTCCATTATTTGTCGGGATTCCGTAATCCCGAGATTGGAAGCCCTAATACCGCCTTAGATCGCTGTATTGGGACACCTGCCTAATAGTATTTCATGCCATAATAAATAACACATTTGCAGAAAAAAGGAAGTAGATTTCGCTTCTTCCCGTTCTGCCGTGTCGTCGTGGCGTACTTGTTGGAGTGAACAATAGGTGGCCCCCTTGGCCATGCGTAGTGTAGGCGTTGGAGACGCCTGCGCTCAATGTCGGCGCCCAACATCGAGCGAATGTGCGCCTAGAGCGGACGGGATAAACGTCGGTCTGTCAAGTTGAGCACCATTCCGTGTCGCAGGGAATTTTTCGTTCCGCCTGACACAAGAGCACCGCTCCGGACACACCTACGCCACCTACTACCACTGGTGCATTAGCGCACCGCTTGCAGGAACCAGCCAGGGGCAAGAGAGACAGTGAGTGCAGATTTAAACTTTTCCGGTGAAACACTCGTGAATTGTGTGATGTTAACTTGGTGCCCGGATGTGTGAGTGGTGTGCAGCGAGTACGAAAGCGTTTATTTAGGTTCGATCGTTTATAATTGACGGGAAGGTTTTAAAAAAGCCGGCGCGACGTTTTGCTCCGAGGGTGCGTGCAAGATGGGTTGCACTTCTTCAGCGGAGGAGAGGGCAGCCTTGGCCAGGAGTAAGCAGATCGAGAAGAATCTGAAAGAGGATGGCATCCAGGCAGCCAAAGACATCAAGCTACTGCTGCTAGGTAAGTGTTCGTTTGGGCGGGGGTTCGATAAGCAGGGTGCGGACCGAAGCGCTCCCACCGCCATCTACGCAACCCCTCCGCGCCTTCAACCCCTAAGTTTCTATTCCTGCGTAGGCTCTGTCCGAATCATCCATTCTCGACTTTTTGGCTCCAAGAATAAACACATTTCCCCGGACTGTGTTATTCCACCATTAAACCCGTCCTCGACACCCCCTTCTGTTGATCAATACTCGCCAATATTGCATTATTTCTGTGCGGTATGTAGCTTCTACTCGGTTGCACAATCAAATTAATTTGTCATTATATTTTCGACACAGTAATCTCACTAATGAAGTACGAGTAACAGTTTGATGTTTTCCGTCTTAACCACTTTTTAATAATAATAGCAATACTCAAAATAATAATAATTCAATAATATCTGCCTTCCCATTTAATAGCCTACTTTACATACTTCATGTAGTTCTTATCGATCTAGTTTTGTACTTTTAACATTTATATTATGAACAAAGTTTTATTCCCTATACCTATCGCTAAAATTATGAAACTTTGAAGATTTAAAAATTTGGACTACTTATTATGACCAATAATTACGATTATGTTAATATGTACATCATTTGCCTGGAAACAAAATCCCTCCAGAGCATCAACAGTTATACCTGGATACCGTACTGAAGATGTGTATACAAAGTGATGCATTCGTTTACAAAGCAAGTGGATTAATCCGAATGCACTATCGTCTCGAAACTACACAATAACAAAATAAGAACAATACATAATGATAATCCATCAAAATATTTGGTTATAGTTTCGACTGTAGTCATTTAGTACATACCTACTTTGACAGAATTAGTGCCTTTTTGCAAAGATATGGCATTTACTACGTAGTAATTTTGTAATTTTCCATCATTTTCCAAACTTTCTTATTATCAAGTTCAAAAGTTACTAAATTAACACTGAATAGCATGACAACGAGTTCTAACCTTTGCGTTATCTGGTCTTACTCATTCATGTAGAAATGCTATAGTTACAAATTTATTACGTATACATTACTGACTAACGGAATACTTCTTGGGACGATAACTCTCAGTTTTAAATATTTTGCTAATCTATTGATTCCAATTGAAAGAGTCGTTTAATAGGATTCCCTTATCAATTCGTAGAAACGTTGTTACACCATAACCATAATTAACGAAGAACATATTGTTGTCTAATAAGAAGCCATGTATCTTTAAATATGTAACCAGCAAGATGACAGCTAAGTGACTATGACATACTATAAATGTGTTCAATTACGGCACCAAGCTCGGATCAGCGCTAATAGGTCGACCTAGAAAGAGCTGCTAAATTGTCCAAATTAAATAAAAATGCTCATAACAAACATGATATTATAACGCAAACATTCCTTTATGACTAAAATCATATTTTATCAACAACAAACCCGCTTAATATAAATATTGCACATTTCTGAGGGGCTAGTCATTAAAAAAAACAAGGCAATAACGTATATTTTAAAACAATACAATAAAACAAATCGTTTCTGGTCGCGGCGACCAGGGACCCTATTCTCGTCATCTTTTTGAAGCGAATGACTCTTTCCGAATGTGTTCGAATTATTAGGAGAGTCGGAGTGGGGATACCACGTATTTAGGAGCACGTTATCGGCAAGTCTTTTCGAATGTGTTCGAATTGTCACGAATTGTGAGGAGCTTCCTTGTTCTGCCGATGCCCGATAGGGTGCGTGGCGTGTTTATTATGTTCTTAGCAACAGTTTGACAGGACAAAACTAACCTATAAATTTTTGGTTATGCTTTGCATGCTATATTACGGCGCTTGAAGCATAATCAACTTGTTTGGATTAAATATACAAGAGAATACTTGAAGAATCACTTGGGGCTACTAACTCTTGGTAAGTATCTCACAACTACACGTTATTTATTATTAAATTTGCAGTACAATGGACGAGCTCCCGCAAATTCAGCTTATCGAAGAGCGTGAAGCCGCAAATAGGCGACAAATTGATAGGAATGACGTAGCTACACCTCTTGAAGTGCTCACGGATACCCAATTTGTTCGAATGTTCCGATTAAGCAAGGAATTGTTTTGGAATCTTGTCGAACTGTTGCGACAATTCTGACGGATCAGACTAAAGATACTGCGTTGGATCTTGAAACGAGGGTAAGAACACTAATGGGGTAATACGTATAATAAAGTGTAATTATAACATTGTTATAAAATTTAGATACTGACCGCACTGCGGTTTTACGCATCGGGTTCTTACCAATTGGATATATTATACCGATGTATAAGAGACGTAACAGATGCATTGAATCAACCGGAAATATTTGATACGTGGCGCAAATTTCCATCAATCATTCATGAGCTTAGTTTTTCGAAGCTTCGGTAAATGATAACGTTACACAAGTGGACTACGTTTTACCTCACGCATTGCTTGTAGATTCTTTGAGAAATATCAGGTTCCAGGCATTATAGGCTGTATTCATTGCACTCACGTAGCCATCTTCCCACCCAGAATTGACGACCCGGAGTATCCAGAATATGTGTATTTGAACCGTAGAGGGTACCATTCGATAAACGTTCAACTGGTAGGTATACAGGGAATCATAAGAACTAGTACATCTGAAACCTATACATCACTTTTAGATTTGCGACTCTGATCTAAGAATTATTAACATCAATGCTCCGTATCCGGGAAGCACTCACGATGCCTTTATGTGGAATAATTCAAACATCCAAAATGACTTGAGGAATTTTCAGGTAGCCGGCCACAGATATTCAGCCTAGTACTTAAATGGCTCTTTCGGAGATGACGTTATTGAAAAAAAAAATATTAATTAGGTGTCTCCTACAACTACAACCCCTTTCAGTTAGTCGCAATATTAAAGGGAAACCCTTTACATATTTATTTATTTCTATATATATATATTGTTTGTAATTTTTGTGATATGTGGATATGTTTTCTTGTGACAATTAAATATATGCGATGGAAACGGAAAGTGTTCAAATTAGGTTGTGGATGTATATGAGTTCTAGTTGACTACCTTACTGATGTTAATTATACAAGTTAATTATAAAGAAAGTTACAAATTGTTTATATTTAATTGTATTCAATTTAATATACTATTAAAAGTTATGTTGTTTTATTTGAATATTTGTGCCATAAAGACTAAAGAAACACAGGCTTACATTAAGTTTAGAACAGCAATTACATAATACTTTCTCAATTGAATAACTTGCAATAATTCAACAAAATATTGTCTTTGGCTTTTCCATATTTTTTAATAAATAAATAAAGAATGTTAAACTAATGATTGGTACCAACAACATTCTCTGAAGGAAAAGTGTTGAGAAGATGCGGAGGCATTTCAATCATCGGTGAACGTCTTAAAAAAAAATAGGCATTCCGAATTTTTTAATATTTACTATTCCAAAGTGCAAAGATTTCTCAGACATTTTGGTACGTATTCAATAATGCTATACTCCACAATTTTGTTAACAAAACACTATTCTAGGATTAAAATAATTTTATACAAGAAATTTGTAATACAAAAGGTATACAGTGTTTGGATGTTTATAATTTTGTTATAAACCATCCATATCCAGCATTTAAGAGGTTACTCATCCAAAATAAAACTTATTTTATAGTATTATATTACCACTTTTATTATTTGCAGAGATCAAATACATTTGAACAAGAGATGCTTAAAAAATCTTTGGGCAAAAATTGCAGAAGAACTGCATTTGGAGTAGGCTAACGATGGCACTGCATTGCCTCCTATAGATGAAAATGTCTATAGCATTTTTGAATGGCCTTTATAAGGACTAAAAAGTTTATAAAGAAAGAGCACAAGTACTTATGTTGAACACGAACGATATCCAAAGTTTCCATAACTTATAAGAGTGGTTACATCTGCACTAAACAATATCTTTCCTTTACACGAGGACACTCTTTAATAACAGTGTAATTTTTTAATTTGAAATTTTTACCAGTTATATTTCAACATCATAACCAAAGAGTCTCGTACTTATGTAAGACAGAGCATAAAACTCTTTACAAATTATGGAAAAGCCAAAGACAATATTTTGCTGAATTATTGCAAGTTATTCAATAGTATTATGTAATTGCTGTTCTAAACTTAATGTAAGCCCGTGTTTCTTTAGTCCTTATGGCACAAATATTCAAATAAAACACAACATAACTTTTAATAGTATATTAAATTGAATACAATTATAAACAATTTGTAACTTTCTTTATTTTAAGTATAATTAACATCAGTACGGTAGTCAACTAGAACTCATATACATCCAGTACCTAATTTGAACACTTTCCGTTTCCATCGCATATATTTAATTGTCACAAGAAAACATATCCACATATCACAAAAATTACAAACAATATATATAGAAATAAATAAATATGTGTTTCCCTTTAATATTGCGACTAACTGAAACGGGTTGTAGCTGTAGGAGACACCTAATTAATATTTTTTTTTTCAATAACGTCATCTCCGAAAGAGCCATTTAAGTACTAGGCTGAATATCTGTGGCCGGCTACCTGAAAATTCCTCAAGTCATTTTGGATGTTTGAATTATTCCACATAAAGGCATCGTGAGTGCTTCCCGGATACGGAGCATTGACGTTAATAATTCTTAGATTAGAGTCGCAAATCTAAAAGTGATGTATAGGTTTCAGATGTACTAGTTCTTATGATTCCCTGTATACCTACCAGTTGAACGTTTATCGAATGGTACCCTCTACGGTTCAAATACACATATTCTGGATACTCCGGGTCGTCAATTCTGGGTGGGAAGATGACTACGTGAGTGCAATGAATACAGCCTATAATGCCTGGAACCTGATATTTCTCAAAGAATCTACAAGCAATGCGTGAGGTAAAACGTAGTCCACTTGTGTAACGTTATCATTTACCGAAGCTTCGAAAAATTAAGCTCATGAATGATTGATGGAAATTTGAGCCACGTATCAAATATTTCCGGTTGATTCAATGCATCTGTTACGTCACTTATACATCGGTATAATATATCCAAGTGGTAAGAACCCGATCCGTAAAACCGCAGTGCGGTCAGTATCTAAATTTTATAACAATGTTATAATTACACTTTATTATACATATTACCCCATTAGTGTTCTTACCCTCGTTTCAAGATCCAACGCAGTATCTTTAGTCTGATCCGTCAGAATTGTCGCAACAGTTCGACAAGATTCCAAGACAATTCCAAGATTCCAAAACAATTCCTTGCTTAATCGGAAGATTCGAACAAATTGGGTGTCTGTGAGCACTTCAAGAGGTGTAGCTACGTCATTCCTATCAATTTGTCGCCTATTTGCGGCTTCACGCTCTTCGATAAGCTGAATTTGCGGGAGCTCGTCCATTTTACTGCAAATTTAATAATAAATAACGTGTAGTTGTGAGATACTTACCAAGTGTGGGTAGCCCCAAGTGATTCTTCAAGTATTCGCTTGTATATTTAATCCAAACAAGTTGATTATGCTTCAAGCGCCGTAATATAGCATTATAGCATGCAAAGCATAACCTAAAATTTATAGGTTAGTTTTGTCCTGTCAAACTGTTGCTAAGAACAATAATAAACACGCCACGCGCCCTATCGGGCATCGGCAGAACAAGGAAGCTCCTCACAATTCGTCACAATTCGAACACATTCGAAAACACTTGCCGATAACGTGCTCCTAAATACGTGGTATCCCCACTCCGACTCTCCTAATAATTCGAACACATTCGGAAAGAGTCATTCGCTTCAAAAAGATGACGAGAATAGGGTCCCAGGTCTTGATAACCATAACCTAACACATACATTGGTTTATTGGGGAACTAATCGTGTACTAAACGACCAGTAACGACCGAAAGGCCATATATATTGTTATAAATAAATAAATAAAGCCTTTATTAACTCTACCATATTACATATTATGCTTACACCAATAACACCATATTTATTAGGTGAAGTTTAAAGGAGGGGGTTTGGATTCTTACGAGGAGTCTCCGGTCTTCCACCGCAAACCCTTAACCTCACACTTAGAAGTAATCAAAACAACAATAATACGTTTAAAATTAACGAAAGGTATGTACTTTTACCGTATTCTTTCAGATTTCCATCACAAGTTTTGTTTCTCAAAACAAAAAATAGCGCACTTAACTAACGCCGTTATTTTATCAATGGACCGAATAAGAATACTCTGTCACGCCCAAGTCTCTACATTTTACATTGGTAAAAAATTACATTAATGGAGACTTGCATTTTGAGAACTTTATATTGAGAGTGAACAATTCAATTGCTCCCAAATGATAGAACGTACTTACCAACGGTTGCGTAATTATTAAGGAACCAATTGATATTTTAGAATTACATATAGCAAATAAATCTAAGGAACACAATGGATAACTAATGCAAGTTCTAAATAGCCCCAAGGAGTTATTTTTTTATCGCATATCGTTCAGGTTTGATCTTGAAAAACTGGCAAACCGTGATACGCGGTTGCAAGGAATTGGATACTCAAACTAAATGGTTAGTTGCTGAATCGTCAACACACTGCGCGTTTTATCTATCGATTATGGAAGTAATATCATCAGACAGGACGACAATCTGGTTCCATTCTTGCTGTCGCGGGTCTTCATGTGTCCATGCCTCATAATAAACCGCGGTTGTCCTTCATTTAATGACTAGAGATCAACCTTATGTAGCCTATTTCCGAGGGCGTGGTCAATGGTCAGTGGTCACTCACGGCGACGTTATGCGTACTCTGCACCGGCGTTACCAAGAGTGTTGAGTCTTGTGTACCATATTTACGAGTATTCTGCTTTTTAACATCTCCTCTCTGGCGATAGCGATTAAAATGTACTTTTTTTTCTTTCAAGATCAAAACTGTCATATGTTCGTTCAATGCACTATTATACACGAATATTATTTGTATATACATACATATCTACAGATAATATATTCTTCGGTTGTGTAACATAATGCCTAGTCTGTGATTCAACAGCACCACATATATTTCTTCGCTGATTAGATAATGTACCATTTCATTTTTCCTATCGACTTACTTATGTAACTGTTAATTTCTAACATTGTTTACCATTCGCTGTAACACTATCGTGTTCGGTATCTGCACGATAAGGTAATATTATCTGTTTACATGCGATATATTGGTAATACTACCTGGTAAGACTTTCTATCTATAAATACGATACATACATACTACCAACATGCACAAAATAATTATGGGATGTCTCACGAAATATTAAATAGTTCTAGGTTTGATATCCCACTTAGCCACAATTCAAGTGCAGTAACTCAATAAATTAAAACGTGATATGATTGTAAATAGTCCAATCATACCATTACTACGTATGTCAAGCTTATTGCTAGATGTATAAAGTTCCGTTTAGACACTTTAGACCAAGACAACAGTGGGTAACATACGACTTTTTAGTGATCGATTTATTATTATTAACTACATATTATGATATGTATGCCGTATAATGCTGTGTTGCCGTAATATGAATTTGATTTTTCTGATCCTCTGGAAAGTTTTACTTGATGAAACGGTTGCCGTTGACACATGCATCTGTTTTGAGTAGCGAGTAGTGAAAGTACGCATCTACTCAAAACCGTTTGAGTAGATGTGTACTGAGTAAATACTAAAATCGTTTTGAGTTCTGAGAACTCAAAGTAAGCATCTACTCAAAACGGGTTGAGTAGAGTACTCAAGAGTATTGCTTTTACTGACGTACTCAATACTCAAATGTATGAAATCTACTCAAGTAATGCGCTCTCTGCCTGATAATTCTAGTACCTACTGCAAAGATATTTCCAGGAAATTCCAAGGGGTATCCAAATTCCAGGGGGCATCCTCATTGATATTTGATGTTATTTATATACCTATTTTACACTGTTTAGGAGGATGTAAAATAAGTAATTTCGGAAAGTATTGTTTATAAAAGTCCTCTAATTAGGAAGATCAGGTAAAACTTATCTTTAGTTTTTGTCATAATTCATTTTCTATTATTTTTTAAATGATAAACAATGGATGCTTAATTTATTGAAACTACTAAAACATTAACCTAACATTGTAATCTGAATCATAATATAATATCCTTGATAGGAGTAAGGTATCCTGTATCCACTGATCCCGTATACATATTCACTTTGTCCTAAATCCACTGTACTCTGCATTTTGCACACTTTACTGACTAGCTCCAGGGTTTTGTTAAAAAAAAAACATCAGTTTTTGTTTCTATCGGCGTATAAGAAAGGTTATGTTTAATTTATTTTTGTAACAGAAAGAGGCAGCATTTTAAATCTCCTTTTAAATCACCAGCAAAACCTGTGTTCAAGCAGAACCAGTTTATCCTATGCCCAACTAAGTCGGTACAGCGGCGAGTTTAAAATTTCAAAGATAAACAAAATAACGGATGTCAAAGCACATCAAGTATATCCTAAAAATTTAAATTTTTAATCTATTATAAGGAATAAAAATGTTATTCGTCGGGTTCCACAAATAACATCGTGGATCACCCGGTATAGTATATGTCAAAACCGTTAATCGAAATCAATTTGGCCTAGGGCATACCAGTTTGACCTGAAGTATATGCATACTAGGTTTAACTAGTTTGGCCTAGGATAAACTAGTTGGGCTTAACGCGCTTCGACCAAACTAGTTTGAAACTAGTTTGTCACTGCAAGAACTCCTAGTGAGCAAGTGGCCTGAAAATTTCATAAAAACTGTTTTTTTTTGTTTAGAACTCTTCAGATTTAACTGCGCTTCATAATTCCGAGAAAAGTTGGGGGAGCACTTTGCCGACTTGCCTGTATTTTGTGTTCAACAATCGTTTATAATGCAACTTGTATTTCAATTTGGCAGGCAAGAACAAAACAATTCAGTTTTGGAATGTGGACCAGTGTTGCGCGACCAGTTTTTACACGCAGAAAAAAACTATATGTAAACTAGGCAACATTGTAACGCAATTAGTGCAGTAATGACATACCGTGTCCAGCAGAAAGTTAGACACATATTGGAAACAATTTTCAGATCATTGCATTCTATATCAAAGTTTCTGGATTGTCGTAAACCTGAAATGCAAATATTAGAATGTAATAACTAATAAGTAAATATGCTGTTTGTCTTATTATATTGATCTAAGAAGTGAAAATTCTACAAAAGTTCTGTTCGCAAATTTAATATTATTTTGTTCAGTTTTGTAGCCTGTAAAAATGCTTGCAAAATAAAAAACAATAAATGGGTATCTGCGAATTATGTGCTTCATGTAAAACAAAAATGAAAAAACGAAAACTCTTAGTTTTTTTGAATATAGTTAGATCGATAATATCGATTTTAAGTAAAAATGTAATTTTTTTTGTTTATTATCCTATCTATAATATTCTACAACATTGAGATTTTAATTAACATTGAGATTTTAATTTCGCAAACAAACGGGTTTTTAAGCGTGTTTCAGACAGAACCGTTGATTTTGTTGCACCTTCAATCTCTGGAAAATACTGCATTATTTAATTAAACTATCTTTTTTAAACTTTAACACACTTGAGAAATCTGCCATGCAAGCCCTCAATTTTGAATTCTGGTATAAGATCAAGCAGTTTGCGTAAGCTCAAACGCCTTTCCAAGTACATTAGTCTATTTTTAAACACGATATCCGCGCACCGAGATTTATGAGTCGATTTATTACACGGCGCAAAGTAAAATTTAAAATATATATTGATGACGAAATTCCATTTCCTGATTATATTGTAGAAATAACATATCTAAATTTAATTCTCAGATATCCATGGCACATGTTATATGGATGACAATAATAAACTCAAAAGTTATTCCTATTCGCATATAAGAGATAGGACGTCAAATGTCCAAGCCATCGCGGCGTGGGAACGAAGGATAAAGTGCATACAAATCAGTGGTATCACTCATCTGTATTGATTTTCCATTAGCGTGCTTGTCTGGACGTTGCCTAGGAGGGTTACATCTTTATATGATGCTTTTATGCTGGATTTATGTAGATCTGAAATGTCCTAAAATTATTAGGTTTAACCGTCCTTGTTTAATCGTGTTTGACGTTTATCGTTGTCGCTCATTGCATTGCAGTAGTCCTTATACAGGGTGATGCTTCCGGCAACTAATACAACTGCTAACCTTATTATTACAAAACGGAATTCTTGTACACTTTTTCCGAATAAGCTTAATTTTTAAGATTCAGACTACATATTATTTAATTATTGTTTTTTTTTGCTCCAGTTAGCATAAGAGCTCAGTTAGTTTTGATACTAAGAAGATTTCAACGTAGAATGTCAAAATCCACCCATTGACCAGGCAATAGAGATTTTTGCCTGACAAAAATACTAGCAGGAAGCCGATGGTCCCAGGTCACGTAGAACAGTCCGTAGATGTATTGTGACGTGTTTCCTACTCAAGTATCATTTCTTAATTTGTTATTAACAAAAAATCTCAAAAAATGAGTTGTTTTTCGTTTTTCGCTTGTAAAAACTGAAGCGATTGAGTAATCTTGATGCTTTCAACAGACGAACTGTGGAGAATGAAAAGAGGAAAAAAATTAATCCTGCACGGACTCGATTGAATTAATATTAACGGAGGAAATTCGGAAAAACCGGAAAAATCTGCGTTATTTAAAAAATTCATAACTCCGCCATTTTCAATGTTGTAGCGGAGGCTTTTCGTGTGAAAATAGCGATTGATGGGTACTTTGAGTGTGGACAATCCAGGCGTTTTCTGATGATTAGTTTTTGCACAATTGCGATTTGAATATTTTTATGCAAGATGTTTCGGCGAACCTGGATGCGTTGGAGGTCGTCCGATTTTATTTATTTTTTTCGAAAATAGAAGTATTGTGCTACTATATGTTATATAATATGATGCGAAATAGGTGAAAAATGCTTACAAACATGACCGAAAACTGCCACGAGCTCCAACGCGGTCAAGTAGTGTTCAAATCGCAATTGTGCAAAAACTAGTCATCGGACAACGCCTGAGTTGTCCACACTCAAAGTACTCATCAATCGCTACTTTCACGCGAAAATCCTCAGCTACAGCTTTGAAAATGGCGGTGTTACGAATTTAAATAAAAAACAGATTTTTACGGTTTTTCCGAACTTCCTCCGTTAATATTAATTCAATCGGGTCCGTGCATGATTCATTTTTTTGTCTTTTCTTTCTCTACAATTAGTCTGTTGAAAGCATCAAGATTGCTCAATCAGTTCAGTTTTTACAAGCGAAAAATGAAAAAAACACGACTTTTGAGGTTTTTTTTGTTTATAATAAATTAAGAAATGATATTTGCGAGTAGGAAACACATCACAATACATCTACGGACTGTTCCACGTGACCTGGGACCATCGGCTTCCTGCTAGTATTTTTGTCACGCAAAAATCTCTATTGCCTGGTCTATGGGTGGATTTTGACATTCCACGTTGAAATCTTCTTATTCTCAAAACTAACTGAGCCCTTATGCTAACTGGAGCAAAAAAAAACTATAATTAAATAATAGTCTGAATCTTGAAAATTAAGCTTCGGAAAAAGTGTACAAGAATTCCGTTTTTACTTTATCATACGCAGTATGTAAAGTATTGTAACCGTGCCGAAAAAAATTTTTGAGGAAATAGGTCTTTATGGGTCCCCTGAACATTTTTGACCAAGGTACAAAAAAATGTCTCTGTGTGTGTGTGTGTGTGTGTGTGTGTGTGTGTGTGTGTGTGTGTGTGTGTGTGTGTGTGTGTGTGTGTGTGTGTGTGCGTGCGTGCGTGCGTGCGTGCGTGCGTGCGGGCGTGCGCGCGTGCGCGCGTGCGCGCGTGAGCGCGTGTGCGGGTGTGCGCGAGTGCGCGAGTGCGCGAGTGCGCGTGTGGGTGTGTGTGTGTGTGTGTGTGTGTGTGTGGGTGTGGGTGTGGGTGTGTGTGTGTGTGTGTGTGTGTGTGTGTGTGTGTGTGTGTGTGTGTGTGTGTGTGTGTGTGTGTGTGTGTGTGTGTGTGTGTGTGTGTGTGTGGTGTGTGTGGTGTGTGTGTGTGTGTGTGTGTGTGTGTGTGTGTGTGTGTGTGTGTGTGTGTGTGTGCCCAATTTTTGTTAATTCATTTCCGGAGAAACTACTAAAGGTATCGGCACGGAACTTCATCTTTAGAAGTTTCATGACCAAACTTAGAGTTGAAAAGCTTTTGGTACAAAAGGGTCCAAAGGAACTGGGTGTTTACTCCAAGCCTTTTTCAAGGATTTTAGAAATCAGCCGCTTTTTCTGTAATTTCGTCAAAATAGTTAAATAATAAATTAAAGCAGAGGAAAATTTGAATAATTTATGCCTATGACATTTTTTGGTAAAATTAATAGTTTAGCTTTTTAGTTTATTCTAAGCCTTTTTCAAGGATTTTGGAAATGAGCCGCCATTTCTGTAATTTCGACAAAATAGTTAATTAATAAATTAAAGTAGAGGAAATTTTGAATAATTTATGCCTATAACATTTTTTGGTAAAATTAATAGTTTACCTTCAAGAGCAAATTCTATTTGATCGAGATCGGTCGCATCTGCATTGATATGAAATTACATAGTAGCCAGGATTTTGACAAATATTTTTTTGTGTTGTCACATTCGAATTATTGACATTTGATAATTGATCTCATCAGAGGTTGGAGAACCACTATGGAACGTGCCGCTGTAGTGCGCAAAATTATAAAATACAAATTTCAAATAAAATAAGATCACCAATTTGATTGTTTGTTGATAAGAAATATCAACCCGTACCAACCCCATATCTAATTCTAAAAATGATACATTGAGAAAATTATAAATAAAGTATAGCGATGAGTGTAGTTTTATTTTAGTATGTTGGTAGGGATGTGTGATGAACAAATATAAATCTGTCAGAATTTGAATTACCTTTTTAAAAGGGGGGGTCGATGGCGTATAGGATAGAGCGGCTGCTATCTACGCTGGAGGCCCTGGATCGAATCCCGGCTCGGGCTAAAATCGACTGTCCTGGTATTTTAGGCAGGGAACAAATAGCTTTGCATGCCGCCTTCCATCGGATGAGGAAGTAAAGCCGGTGGCCCCGTGTGCTGTCATTATGCGACGTGCACGTTAAAGAACTCTTACTGGAGGTTGGAATTCCTTCAGTAGGACAAAATTCCTGGGTGTGTAGCCTGCCCTCAGCGTCGGTGATTGGCCTAAGTTGCGGAACTAGACCGACGTAAAATAAACAAGACAAAAAAAAATACCTTTTTAAGGTGCGTTTTCATTAGTGATAATGGCAGTGGTAGCAGACGCCGTTATAGTATTTCCAATAGAAAATTGCTAGTGACTCATGTTTATGTACATGCAAACTAATATGTGTCATTATCACGATATGTAAGAAATACTATAATTTCGTATTCTACCACCGCCATTAGCTACCATTACCTTACCAATCGGAACGCACCTTTCGTCAAAGTGGTACCAACCTAGCATTTACTATACAGAAATCATTTATTTTTTTAAAAATACGTATTTCTTAAAAAGCAACACAATAAACGTTGATGTCGCTCCTGCCAAAAACTAGATAGGGGTCGTCCATTAATCACGTGAGGTCCAAATAGGGGAGGGGGGCTTTGGATAACATCACTATTGATCACGAAGGGGTAGGGGGGGTTGTTGTTACTATCACGTGTATTTTTGAGCAACCATGCCCGAAAATGCCTCACCTCGCCCGCGTGGCTGACAAGCAGTGCTGCCAATTTCTACCGTTTTAGCGGTAGCATAAGTCCGTATGCAAAAAGGACATAAGGTCGAGTTTAATCCGCGTGACGTCACTTATATGGCAGCCAATGCTGCCAGTTAGTGACGTCACGCTGAAAGTTGTGCTTATGGACTCACATATAGGCAAAACTGGGAGAGCTGAAGATTACTCATAGATTTCAGCTGTTATTTTAGACATACGTTACAGAATATTTCTAAATATTGACGCGTGTTAAAACGAAATAGCATACTTTTCATACGTCTGCTGTATAATTTAAATGGGCAAGACAAAAAAGTACGTCTGTTCTTAGAACCATAAGAACGAATGACAGCGGTATACAACCTAACCTCCAATTCGAGCGCGAACGTGTGATGTGAACAAGATGTTTTCATGTTTATTATGTTTTCACTTTGCTTCTGTTAAACATGCTAATGATGGATATATAAATTAGGATATATAGATAGGCCAATTATCACAATTAAATGACAGTATTTTTAATAATTAAATATTAATCTTGAACGAACTACCTAGTAGGCAACTTAATATACACAGCTAATAACCAATTCACGCGGTACGTTCATATCTTGGTTCATACGATTTTAAGCGATGAATCACCTTCAGCTCTCCCAGTTTTGCCTATATACAACAACAAAAATTGGTCCTGTTGAAAAATACGTATGCCTCCCGCAAGATCTTTAAAGTTTTTAAAAACATTTTTTTTTTCATATTTATTTCTTTAATGAAAGATTATGTGATTCTTCTTTTTCAAGTACAAAAAATTTAACATAAGGTGTGAAATTAACGTATAGAAAAATTTATTACTCTAATGCAACATTTAGATCGCCTACAGTTTATTTACGCTCTTAGACTTTTAGAAAAATGCCCAATTTCTTAAAATTAATTATAATTCAAAAAATGTGTTGCTAAAATGTTGCTAAAAGTTTATTTGTCATTAAATATTTTATTGTCTGCGTCCATGTGGGGTTTGAGAAAGAAAGATCACTGAATAGTTCATTAACAAAATATACAAAAATTCGAATTATAAAGCAAATTATAAACTTTAAGCCGGCTGCGGGAGACCTAAATCTTTTTCAATTGGGCCTTATAGAGTTGAGATTATAGATGCTTGTCCATTTCTTTGTGTCGAAAATAGCCAAGTAAACCCATGGTCCGAGGACACTGCTAAATTAATATGTGCTATCTTATTATTGTATTTTTCATTAAAATATTCGGAAAATCGTTGAGATTTTTTCAACAAAAAAATGCACGTGATGTTAGATAGGGGGGGGGGGGTAATTTAGAACCTCACCAAGTATCACCAGGGGGGAGGGGGGTGTAAAAAAGTGGCTTAAAAACCTCACGTGATTAATGGACTACCCCATAGCGCGACTCGCTCATATGCGACGGCTACACTCCGCCTTCGGTGACGCGCCGTATCACCGCTCGTCGCGCTATTCTGTACTTTCGGCATTTGTGACATAAATAACTATTATTCTAATGACGTAGCGTAGGTAGTGTCAAATGCTTTGACAATACCTACGATTTATCTCTATAGAATAGATTCTCATGCAGCTAAACTATTAATTTTATATATTGTATGATAAAGTCATGTGCCTGGCCACATCAGATTTTTTTCATAAGGTTGGCTGTTGTATTAGTTGCCGGAAGCATCACCCTCTATAAGGACTACTGCAATGCAATGAGCGACAACGATAAACGTCATTAAACAAGGACGGTTAAACCCAATAATTTTAAACCCAATAATAAAACTTATTTGTTAAGTAACATTTTGACACTGTTTGACACATCTTACAAACAAAAGCAGGCAAGAAAAATATATGTGGGTCATATTATGAATTTATGCCCACAAGTTGCAGGACAAGTGGTTGTTTTGCAACTGATACATAATACCGATATGTGAATGAACTCATAAATGTATATTTACTGTTCTTTGTAAATAATGAAGTCATGTTTTTTATCTGTTAGAGTATTCGACACATCTGTACTTGAAAAACAATTAAGATATTTGTTCTAAACAAAAAACTAAGTTCATGAAAATATTCTAACGACGTTATTAAAATTAAAGGCATTCATTGGTAATGATCGATTTTGTTAGCCCATTGTTCATGATAACATAAATGACAATGTATTCGATGTTATTCCTAACCAGCTAAACTAAAGTAAATGTTTGTTTTATGATAACAAGAGATAACTGAACTTAGGAAATCGGCGAGGTGTATCATTTTCGAATATTTAGCAAATTTTGGTATCATATACGAAATGTTACAAAAAAGCGAATGCATTCAATGTATTGGTGGGGGAAACACATGGGACAACTAGCGGCTCCAGTAGCGATTTCAGGAACTAAGGTATACAGGCGGCAAAATTAAAACCGGTTTCCAACCTTTTGTACTCATTATTCCGGTTTTATGCAGTTAATTTGTATCTAAGGGAAAATGGTTATTACGTAAACACATCAGTAATGTAGAATCAACTAAAGATGCGAATGATAATTAACCAAGGGGAGGATAATTTTTTTTAAACACCTCCGCCAGGAACCCTCCAATTTCCGGTTGACAGCTCTCCCAGTTGAGCTACAGAGGACTTCAGGATTTGCAATCCGAGTTTCGAAGTAAACAAACCCGTCGTGAAATCTATTGGGGTAGATGGAAGTTTGGTAACTATGAATCGCAAAATGTTTATTGCTAAACAGCTAAACAGATGAATAAATTCAAGGAAAAATGGTTATTACGTAAACTCGTCAGTAATGTAGAACCAACCACAGAAGCGAATGATAATTAACCAAGGTGAGGAAATTTTTTGGAAAATTACTTCCGCCTGGATTTGGACCAGAAACCCTCCAATTTCCGGTTGACAGCTCTCCCAGTTGAGCTACAGAGGCTGTGGAAATTGATAGGTTTTATTTGTCACTTCAGGATCTGCAATCCGAGTTTCGAATTAAACAAACTCGTCGTGACAATTGGGGCTAGAGCTAGATGGAAGTTTGGTAACTAGGAATCCCTAAATGGTGTATTGCTAAACAGCTCATACAGATGAATAAATTCAATGGAAAATGGTTATTACGTAAACTCGTCAGCAATGTAGAATCAACTAAAGATCCACAGCTTCTGTAGCTCAACTGGGAGAGCTGTCGTTCGAAAATTGGATGGTTCCTGGTTCCAATCCAGGCGGAGGTGTTTTTTCCAAAAATTATCCCCACCTGGGTTAATTATCATTCGCTTCTTTAGTTGATTTACTGACGAGTTTACGTAGTAACCATTTTCCCTTGAATTTATTCATCTGTATGAGCTGTTTAGCAATAAACATTCAGCGATTCCTAGTTACCAAACTTCCATTTAGCCCCAATAGGGGTCACGATCAACGGGAAATTGGAGGGTTCCTGGTTTAAATCCAGGCGGAGGTGTTTTTTCCAAAAATTATCCTCACCTGGGGTAATTATATCATTCGCTTCTTTAGTTGATTAATTTTTATCGTATGTCGTACAAGGATAGTCACTTAGCTTCAACTATTGTATTTTTTACATTCAATTGCAAATGTGTGAAATGTTTTGATATCGAGATGCATTGTCACCTAACTATAAATAATTTTATTCACAACAAACACCTTTATTAAAGAACTGGATCCAAGCATACCAATGGGTACAATTGTACACAAAAAATCTTGAAGTGGGTACTAAATATTAAAAAGATAAAAATATTCAAATACACAATAATTCAGGACAATAATTCAAATATTTGTTTATCTACGACTCACATATAATAAGTTCAATGCATGCGTATCTGTGACAATATAATTCCTATCATTATACGCGCCAATGATTATAATGACACTAGCGTTGTATAATAATGACAGTTCGTTCAAATAATGACCTCATTATTTGAACGAACTGTCATCATTAAACAACGCTAGTGTCAAAGTCTGTCAAAACCAACGTGGATGACATTTATGTGACAGTTTGCCTCGCCATCATTGACATATACATTTAAAATATTTGATATAAAATGGAATTTATGAGCCGTAGATAAAACGTCGTATTTGACTCGCACATAACGGATATAAATAGCTCGCATGATTACACGCTCGCCTACGGCTCGCGTGTAAACTTCATGCTCGCGATTTATATCCTTAATTATGTGCTCGTCAAATAATATACTATTATTTTTTATAGAATGTACGGATATATATTTGAACTTGAATTATGTTTATGTGTTTCTTTATTTAAATACAATAATTTTAAACTATTAGCTGTTAAAAAAGTTTTGTAAAACCAAAACTATATAATTAAAACTCAAAAATAAAATCCAATACTTTTCGCAAACAGCTTAAAAAAGTAAAAGTACATAATCTGTCGTGCCAGTCAATTACATTGTCGTTAAAAATCCCTAGTTTGTCGTGTTGAATACATATTCTGTCGTGTTAACCATTGTCGTGGGAATTCCAAATTTGTCGTGCTGAGTACATATTTTCTCGTTGAGAATACTTAATTTATCGGGCCGATAATATTCTCTAAATATGATATTTTGCAATAGTGTTCCTTGTTGTAGTCAACCCGAGGGTGTATTTATGCAAAATGCCTTCCAAATGTTTAGGTAACGCTGGGTCGTATGGTATAGATATGTATTTATAAGGGCTTTATGTGAGTGGATTTTCTGTATAGTTAATTTTCGTTAAAAAGATGTGTACCTATATTAGGTTTATTTCGCTAGTGTTATATCGGTTGCTGCTGTTTCCAATTTGTACTATGGTATTGTATTCTTGAGCAGAATTTGTCTCTGATAGAAAGGTGTTAATAAGTCTTTGAAAAAGATGTTGAATTTTGGGAATTACTAATTACTATGTCCGTGCTGCTTTGTTTCCAATAGTAGTATATCTTCTTCATAGATATAGGATACAATCGAGCTCTAGTAATAGTGATTTGATCATACATATCGTGTGAATCAGCAATATTAAAGATTAAAAATAACAAAACACGGCAAACATACTGCTTTGTAAAAATTATAAATTTGATGGTTTCGGTATTTGTTTTAGAGGATCTACGAACTTTTATGAGCAATAACATTTTCTGAGAAATCAATAATGAAAAAGAATCCCATTTGCTGTCAACTCTCAGGAACTTGAGACACGTTGTGTACAGGATGTCTCAACAGTGCCATCTCGGAAGATTGTACCTCTGTTAATGAAGATATTTTAAAACTGATTTCGCTCATATATACAGAACTTCGAGGCACACATTTTTAATAATAAACTTTATTCTTGTAAAGCCACAATATTACAATAAATGTTAGAATAACAATGACAATACATATATACATACATATCCCTCTTGCTTCACCTCGGGGCCGGGTAGTCCTTCCTCGGGCTAATGGTATGGAGGGTTGTTTGTATTTCATATCCGTGTCATAGTCTGTCGTCCAGCAGTAGTTGTTTGCCCTTTGATTTAAACATTTGTGGGGAGAGGCTCTTAGTATGTTCCGTAAGTTAATTGTACATTTGTACAGTTCCCGTGAATATTGATTGTGTATCTGACTTTCTTCCATATCTTTCGGTTCTTATATTCTTGTGTTCGTGTTTTGTAATTATGGAAGTCATCACTGAATTAAAATTATTAGCGTATATACAGGCTGTTCCATAAGGTAGTACCAACCCAAAGTTATGTTTTTTAAATGAAACCACTTATTTTTCGGCGCAATTTTGAATTACTCGCAAAATTTTACGACAACGAAAAATAACTTTACCTACCCTAAACTTTATACTTTTTTATTTATTGGCATTTTTATGAAAAAAACAGCAGACTAACAAAAGCAGTATATCTCAATACCTGTTTTTAATTTTATTGCGCACGCTTTGATTATGAATACGTAAGATGCGTTCTATTAGCATGATTACCTACACTAGTGCTAAAATAAACCATTGCAGAGATAACTAGTCTTCTTCATACAAAAAATCGATTTTCTATCAATAAGTGCTTCTACACTTACATTAACTATGAAACCAGAAGTATTTACGTAAAGTACTGTTTTCTCGGAACATTTCATCTCTTTTTTATAAAAAAAAGATTTTAACACTACTCTATGAAATACTGTGCTAAACAAGTTATTAAGGTATCTGTCAGTGGTGATGATATTGTTAGGGTAGTTAAGTTAGTACTTTTTGTGCAGAACGATGCGTAGAATACAAAAAAAGGATTAGATACAGTGTTCCATTAAAAAAATCTGATGTGGCCAGGCACATGACTTTATCATACAAAATATAAAATTAATAGTTTAGCTGCATGAGACTCTATTTGATTTAGATAAATCGTGTCTGCATTAAAATTAAACTAGTTAGGAGGATTTGACAGATATTTTGATAGTCAATAGTATCAATAGTAGGTACTGTCAAAGCATCAGCATTTGACACTACCTACTGTCATCAGAATAATAGTTATTTATCTCACAAGTGCCGAAAGTACGGAATAGCGCGACGAGCGGTGATCCGGCGTGTCACCGAAGGCGGAGCGTCGCCGTCGCATGTGAGCGAGGCGTACTATGTAATTTTCGGCAAGAGTGACATCAACGTCTTTTGTGTTGCTTTTTTAGAAATACGTATTTTAAAAAAAATCAAAAATGGTTATATTTCTGTATAGGAAATGTTAGGTTGATACCTAATTCAAGTTCTGACAGATTTATATTTGTTCATGACACTGTAGATGTTACATCCGTACCAACAAACTAAAATATAACTACACTCATCGCTATACATTTACAATTTTTTCAATTTATCGTTTTTGCAATTAGGTATAACAACGGGTTGATATTTCCTATCAACAAACAATCAAATTGGTGATCTTATTTTATTTGAATTTTGTATTTTGTACATTGCCGCACTAGAGCAGCTACGTTCCATAGCGGTTTTCCAACCTCTGATGAAATTAGCTGTTTTCGAGTGTGACAGCCATAGACATTTCTGTGGTGACAGCACAAAAAAATATTTGTCAAATCCAGGCATGATCCAGGCTACCATGTACTTGCATATCAATGCAGATGCGACCGATCTCGATCAAATAAAATTTGCTCTTGAAGCTAAACTATTAATTTTACCAAAAAGTATCGTAGACATAAATTATTGAGAATTTCCTCTACTTTAATTTATTATTTAACTATTTTGACGAAATTACAGAAATTGCAACTCATTTGCAAAATCCTTGAAAAATGCTTAGAGGAAACGTCCAGTTCCTTTGGACCCTTTCGAACCAAAAGCTTTTCAGCTTGGTCATAAAACTAAATATGAACTTTCGTCCCGATACCTTTAGTAGTTTCTCCGGAATCGTCGTCACAAAAATCTGGTACACACACACACACACACACACACACACACACACACACACACACACACACACACACACACACACACACACACACACACACACACACACACACACACACGCACGCACGCACGCACGCACGCACGCACGCACGCACGCACGCACGCACGCACGCACGCACGCACGCACCCACACACACACACACACACACACACACACACACACACACACACACACACACACACACACACACACACACACACACACACACACACACACACACACACACACACACACACACACACACACACACACACACACACACACACACACACACACACACACACACACACACACACACACACACACACACACACACACACACACACACACACACACACACACACACACACACACACACACACACACACACACACACACACACACACACACACACACACACACCTTTTGTACCTTGGTAAAAAATGTTCAGGGGACCAAAAAAGACCTATTTCCGCTAAAATCTCAAAAAAAATTTCGGCATGATTACAATACTTTACATACTGCGTATGATAAAGTAAAAATAACTTTCTTAGGAAAAACTGTTTGCTTTATTTCGCGCAAATTATGACCACCCTGTACACAATTTGGATATGATAGGTAATCATGATGATAGAACGCTTCTTACTTAATCATAATCTAAGCGCGCGAAATAAAATTAAAAACAGTTATTGAGATATACAGCTTTTCTTAGACTACTGTTTTTCCATACAAATTGCAATAAATCAAAAAGTATAAATTTTAGTGTAGGTAATGTTATGTTTCATTGGCGTAAAATTTAGCGAGGAATTCAAAATTGTGCCGAAATATAGGTTGTTCCATTTTAAAAACCATAAGTTTGGGTTGGTACTACCTTATGGAACATCCTGTTTACACGCTAATTATTTTAAAAAGGTGCGCCTAGGCGTTCTGTATATATGAGTGAAATCAGTTTTAAAATATCTTTGTTCAGTTTTATAACAATCTTCCGAGATCGCACTGTTGAGACACCCTATATATTTACTAATAATTTCTCAATGCACCAGTATTTTCAATGATACCCGACCAAGCGTATCGTTCGACGCATCAGTATGGAGCAGTGTCACTGCATAAAAATATGTATCTACATATTTATAGATTAATGTTTTCGAAATGAAGAGATCGGAACACAATATTGACCACTAATCTAGTGGCCGGAAAGATACGCAATGCTAAAGCGTGCAAGTCAATGGGCAAGCCGGGTGGGGACTAAAACTCACTACGACAGAGCATCTACTTACATACGTACTTGCCTGCGGCGACAGTGCGTTTTCCTACTACCGCACAAATTAGACGCCAGTGCCAGTAAGTCTGTTGTTTTCACCTCGCTCGGTAAAATCATTGGACTTGTCATTTCATCGTGAAACCGATCCGAACGAATGTGCTATCAGGTGCCGATACCACACGCGAAACCGATAAACGCGAAAGTGCGGTTGTTTAAAACAAAAACTATCAGTTTAGTCTGCAGTGTTCCACACACAGCCATGAAGTGATTTTTAATTAACGTACTACATTTAGGAAATCATTGATTATAAGTTTAAGCTGTCAAATCAGTTACTTGGCCGTGAGTTCAGCGTATTTGGTTCAAATTTCTATTGACAAACACACGCCGTCTGTGATTTCAGAATTTTCGCTTTGAGCGGGAAGCGATTTTAACGGGAATAGTGAAGTTATTTCGGTAACAGTGCGGAGTATATTTAAAGTATTAACATGTTTTGTGTCTGACGTCTGTGCTTAGGTGCGAGTCTGGTATTTTCTTCAATTGAAAAACTGTGTATTTTTGCCGATTGTAATATCATTTCATTCCACCTTTCGGAATGCTGTCGGGGTGTACGGATTTTTTGGCAAGCTGCACAACTTCCGCCGAAGAACGTGCAGCTATGGCTCGCAACCGGCAGATCAATTTGGAACTGAAAGCCCAAAGGGAGACTATGTCCAAGGATGTCAAGTTATTGTTGCTAGGTGAGCGGTAATTAATAAACGCATACTTTGCACGGACAGTTGTAATTTGTAATTAATTACTGTCGCCTTCTGTGCGCATATAACAACATAACAAAACGATTTATGACGTTTAAAGAATAACAACCTTCAAAACGATGTTAGGCTTAGGATACATACAACCTCTATACTAGTACTTTACGGGCACATAATGTAGATTATAATCTACGACCATTAAGTTTATACACAAACTGTCGGGCGAGTGTCATGAATTAATACGAAATGGTAATGATTATTATATCTTTAAGTCGGTAAAAATGGTGTATGCTATTTTTTAAGATTTTTTTTTTTCAATAATGAAAGCTGTAGTTATCAGGGTGTCCTTGGAAGATTGAAAAATCCTCTTGTGCTAATTTATAATTCTTCAACAAGTAACGGTGTTTCATTCATATACGTTCTGATCTACCACCTGGTCACCTGGAAATCTTAGAATAACACCAAGCGGAAGTGCTTTCCTCACTTGGTCTTTGTTTTATATATGTAGCAAAAATACACGTAGTTATGATGACAGTACTTGCACACTGTAGAATACTGCTTTAAAATTCTACTGATACATAAATTTGCATGACAATGTTTCCACTAAACAATGGAAATTACTGTGCGAGTTCCTTGTTCCGAGGCTACCACGAAACCGCATATCATATACATAAATACTTTGCACAGTATTACTGTCGTTTAACATAACTTCAAATTTAGGGTCGCCAACCTGTCAATTTTCACCTGTCCTGGCTAGGATTGATCCTTGTAGCATTGATCCAGCTCAAATCGGAAGGGGGGGGGGGCAGTTGTTGAAATTTACCTTGCTGTATGGGAGAAGGGTGCCTATTGTCGAGGCCCTAAATTTACATGGAACAATGCTTGGGAAGAAGACATTTTTTGGTATTTTTCAAATAATTGTTCTGGGTTTGAGAAAACGTAAAGATTACTTAAGGACTTTCCAAGTAAGAATTTGACCTATTATACATATGGATTTGACGCCCACAACCCATCCCCATAGTGTCCCGAAACCTACCCTTAACGGTCGGCAATCGATTAAGCTGACCACACAGAAATCATGCAAAATAAAAATGTACAAGGCGTTCGTAAGAGACAATTAAATTAATATCTGAATTGTAGATTGTTAATGAATGTCTCATTTCAATTATCTCTATTTATTGATGATTTTTAAGTATATACGCCGTACTAAAATAAATTGTAATTAACGCGTCTTGTACATTAATCACATAAATATTGTACTGTAATCCTGCTTATTGACACTTGGCGCCATCTCGTCGTGCAAATTGTGACTACAAATTGGTTCTGTATTTACAATTTAGATAGGTTCTGGCTATTGTGATCATTGTTCGTTTATGTTTAATTACGTGAATGCAAAAGATTTGGGAATAAACAATTACAATGAACGGTAAAACGTTGTGATAATCGTTTCAAGGTCACCGTAGATCGTGCAGTTGAGTATACTACTATGATACTACTAACTTCGTAAAGACCCGTTTTTTTCGATTCGCACCGAGCCTTAAAGTAAAAATGTACATTCTTCAGATAACTGATCACTTTAGTCTCTTTTTTCGCATAGAAATCATCACTATAAGTCTAGTGGAATGTTTATAAACATTTGTCAGTTAATTATATTTGTTTAAAGAAATTCTATTTGTTTAAATAATTCGTTTTTCTCGAAAATCAGTCTGAATTCTGTTTTCTGAGTTCAAAATGGCAAATTATTATCTTACTGGGACATTATTCACACAAAATTTCTTCCTATTGTTTAAACAATCAATTATTCTTTATTTTCAACTTTTTTATAATCATGCTAGAAAAGTCAGCTTTTTTGTGAAATTAACTTCTAAATGTCATGTTCGAGATATCTAACAAACCTATACCTATTATCTATATTATCTAATAAACCCACATTTGATTAAACAAATTATATTCATTCAAACAATTTTGTTTGCAATTCACTTAAAATTCATTTGTTACTTTATCATACGCAGTATGTTATGTCGGTGTGTACTGTGTATGTGCCGGAGAAACTACTAAAGGTGTCGGGACGAAAGTTCATATTTAGTTTTATGACCAAGCTGAAAAGCTTTTGGTTCGAAAGGGTCCAAAGGAACTGGATGTTTCCTCTAAGCATTTTTCAAAGATTTTGCAAATGAGCTGCCATTTCTGTAATTACGTAAAAATAGTTAAATAATAAATTAAAGTAAAGGTAATTTTGTATGTCTATGACATTTTTTGATAGGTTTGATAGGTAAATTCTTTTTGATCGAGATCGTGTGTGCATTAAAACATAGTTAGCCAGGTTTTGACAATTATTGTCATTCCGACAGTAGGTAGTGTCAAACGCTAGTTTTATTTTAATGCAGACACGATCGATCTTGATCAAATATTATCTCATGCAGATAAACTATTACTTTTATATATTGTATGATAAAGTCATGTGCCTGGCCACATAATTTTTTTTTTATATCGGTCTGATCAACTGTTATTCTCAAGTGGGATGATTTCCATTGTTTAAATAATAAAATATTATTAACTTTCGATATTATTTATTCGAAAAAATGAAATGATTCTTCCCATGTAAATTTGAGGTCTCGAAAGGCACCATTAAAAATCAATATTTCGAAAAAATACGTGTCCACTTTTTTTGGATTTGGAAAGGATTTGGTGGAGGGGATCGGTGCTTTCTAAATGAAAAAAAAAAACAGCGTGTCCATAAGGGAAAGAGTGCTATGTAATAAAGATATATAACCAAAATACGAAATGGGGGGCAGCTGCCCCCCCCCCCATTGTAGATATAACACTTCATAAGCTTGTCCTGAATTTCATTTATATGCAGGGTTAGTAAAAATTACCGGAATTCAAGCGTGTATTGTTTAATTTGATGTCTTCTGCTGTTAAGCCATATTTGTCTTCGAGTCAGCACGGATTTATTGCGGGCAGGTCGACAACTACGAACTGGTGCTCATTTACCCAGTATGTATGTAGCGTTTTGGACGCTGGTGGGCAATTCGATGCGGTATACACGGATTTTTCTAGAGCATTTGATACGATTGACCATGACATCTTGCTGAGAAGTTGTGGAGTTTTGGTTTTGTCCCGTGTTTGCTGACCTTGGTCCGGTCGTACCTGACCGGACGGACGAGTTACGTGTACTTTAATGGATATGGCATGATCTTAGATGTACGTTAACAGTAATAGAAACACCACTTATACGTCTTATACAATCAAATTTTGAAATTGACCTCTTACGTTTAAAATTTCCAATAATTACATAAAAAAAGCTGTATACTAGACAGTTACTTGCGAGGCTTTTAGCTCTGCAAGTTACTAATCCAGCCACCAAGTTACCAATTTAAATGTCTCTTAAGTTGCAATAGCTATTTTCCACCAAATTCCATTGTTTTATTCATGTCAATACATCATTTCCAAGATCCATTTTCAACTCCGAGAGGTGAACGACGAGAAGCCCAGTTAATTACTTACGATTTGATATATAATAGAAAGTTATGCAGCAATACTGGCAAAACTTATAAACATTTTTTGCAGCTGACACTTGATATTGCCTGTCGTACTGGTTCCGTACGGACAGTATTGTCATTTAAGGGTTGTTTGTCGTGGACTTTGCCGAGCGACAAAGGTTCAGAAGCTCTCAGCTCAATCTCAAATATAAATAGAACGCTATGCAATAATATTTGCAAAAGTTATAAACTTGTTCCTGCAACCACCAGTCGACATATGCTTGCCGGCGGGGACGGTTGCGTACGAACATTATCGGCAAATGATGGGAAGCCCTTTTGAAGTACCTACAATTTTATATATGATAGAAGCTTACGCAACACTATTGGCAAAGCTTATAAACAATTTTCTGCGGCAGCCACTTGATATGTGATTGCCAGACGTACTGGTTCCGGACGGATATAATAGGGGTCTTGCATGATTTTACCTAACTTAACAAATAAAATCCTTAGGTGGTAAGAATACCGTGTGTAAATTTTTTCCGCTTAATAGTGTTGCACTCAATTGTTATTGAACATCAAAGTTTAAACCGCGCCAAAACGCTCTGTGACGTCATAAGCCTGGTGAGAAGCTTAGCGAGCCTAGCCCGTAGAAAGCAGCCGGAAAAATAGGACCTACGGGCACGATACCAGCATCGAGTTAAATGTATAGCATCTGGAGGACGTTGTGTGCGTTCTGATAACGAATAAGTATAGTTGTGTCATGACATGTTTGCTTGTTGTCAAAAGTGACAGTCGTCTGAGAAGACGTACGTCCAACATTAATGTCAATATTTTCACATTTTGTAGAAAGAGTGAAAGCCTGACAATCGCATCGTAACTAGCTCTTGTCACGTGGCCTTCGACCAGGCATGCTACGTCACACCAATCACAGCCCGTTCATATTTAAAGGTACGAAACCGATTTTAATATTATTAATTGCGTACGAACCGATTTTTTTCTTTAACAAAAAACGTTTGCGGACAGTTCCGGTATACGGTTGGCACTAATAGAGCGTATTAATTTTAAATTTTGAGACTTAGTGCAAGACCCCTATTGTCATTAAGGGCGGGCGCATACATGCGGTTTCCTGATTAGGTTTCCTGATCAGGAATTCAGATTCGGAATTCCGTCAGCCTAGCGCAGACGTACGAATCTTTGGTGATAGGAATTTATACTGCCAGTTCGTAAAGCGACGCTTTCGTGAAACCACGTTAACATGGACGACGACCAATTGATGGCAATTGAACTTTTACTGGCGATGAACAAAAAGAAACGGGAACGCAGTTATTGGATACATCCAATAATACTCGGAGAATAACAGAGAGTCAATTCTATCTCAAAAGAGCAAAATTACGAGCACACCCAGAAGAATTCTTCAAATTTTACAGAATGTCAATGAAATCCTTCGATGTGCTTCACACATCTTGTTACATGTCCCAAAACGAGAAGGTGGCGAACAAACAAACTAGAACAAACTAAAAGACTACCTACATGTGCACTCTACACAGCGCCGGCGCGGTTCTGAACAGAACTTTCCGTTCGTGTGCGCCGAGTGACCAAAAATGTATGCGAGCGCTGCGTTCGGAATGACGTCATACGGTTTTTTACATTCTGAACGACCTGAACGCACGGCTAATTTCCCAAACGAACAAACGTCGTTTTTTTTTATTCTGAAAAGAAAAGAATAGTGTGCGCCTGGTTGATCATTTTGTATGTAATGACGTGCATTCAGGTCCCCGAATCTGAATTCCTGATCAGAAAACCTAATAAGGAAGCCGCATGTATGCGCCCGCCCTTAAGCGTTGTTCGTCGTGGAGCAAAACGCGCAAGGGTAAATAATTGCCTATAATTTGACGAACTTAGAGAACTTATGTATTAATTTTACCGTGAGTTATGTTCATTAATAGCATCTCTTAAGGTCCGTTTACACGCTCATGCCATTTGCACAAACTTCTTTGCGCAAGCCAATTTGCGCAGTTGAACTGAATGAATAGATCGCGTTCACACGTTCAGTTTAGTTGGTGCAAATGTGAATCAGTTAACTGTGGAGAATCGTCACAAAACGTGCTTTTACTGTGTTTTTACTACAGTATTTCAAAACTGGGGAACCAAGAACTAGTTCTTGCAACTGCTGCCATTTGTATAATAACAAAATTTGGAAATCGAAAGTGCACAAAAGGAAATGGTCTAAACCTCGGTTACTAAAAAGGAATCTGCTTTCTCATGTCAATTTAATTGCTGAATTACGTAGTCAACCCGACGATTTTTGCAACTACTTACGCATGGACCAAAGTACCATAAATTTGGTACCTGATTTTTCCGATGGTAACACTTTTTTTAAATCTCTTTCGGCTGGGGGTGCGCAATGAGTTAATTTTTTTAACTACACCTTTCTTATTTGGCTCTGGTTTGACTAGTTGAATTTTTTCTATTAAACTAATATACGCGTACGATTTAGCGTTGCGGTAACTATACTGTTACCTTTTCATAAACATGGAAAATATTGTAACTATATAATTTGAAGATTGAATGACTGTGTTATTGAACGAGAAAACTTATAGTGGGAAATCAATCAAATTTTTTTTTGTTTTAAATTTTCATTCCTTAACCGATATTTCGGACAATTTTTGTCCTTCTTCAAAGTTCGGAAAAAGTTATATAAATATCGAAAACAGGAAAGGTGTTATAAGACAAGTTTACTGGTTTTATATGTGTGTATACTGTATATACCTATAAATTCACAAAGAAACTTTTTCGGCTGTTACAAAACGGTGTAGGTACGACTACAAATTAAGATTTTAGTAAATGACAACGTGCTGTCAACAAACAAACATCTTTCAGGAGGTTACGTGCTGTCAACAGTCGACGTGTTGTTTACCTATGACAGCCTTTTAGATTCCGTGTACCACAGGGATGGGGAAATAGATTTAGAGAAGGGCCATTAAAACAATTAAAATATTCAGGCGGGCCAGATAAACTGAATAATGATTACCTTATTAAATTGGTTTAAAGCGCGAGGAATTTAGAGTAGAGTTGATAGCGTAACTTCATATAAAATATTATTTGTATTTATTTTTTGTCCATAATAACTATGTATACTCTCATTAGACTCGCCCATGTTACGTACAATATTATATTTATTACACCCTTGTTCATGTTTATAAAATATATGTTTTATTTAATACATGCAACCTAACTGACTTTTCGTAACAATAATATCTTATGCTACAAAACAGTTAATATTTAAATTGTTGAAAATAGATTTATTATTAAATCTACTGCTCCTTAACCATCTCGTTGATATTTGAATTCAAATTACTAGAAGAAATACGCAAGACGCATTCAAGATATGTGTCGGTCGTCTTATTCCTCAACTTACTTTTGCGGAGATTCATTGTTAAAAACACCTGTTCGCAGATATATGAAGACCCAAATATCAAGACAATTTTTGAGCGTGTTTTATTAAATTGGGAAATTAAGACTTCGCTAAACTTTTGTAGAAATCAAAGGTTAATGAATTGTTAAACAGCTACTTTAACGTATCATTGCATTGTAGCTCAATCACTTCGAGTTGGTAGGCGGCTTCGATCTCCTCGCAGTTTACGGAGAATAGCGAAGAAATTATTTGTAAGTCGACTTCTATATTTTTAAAATCTTCAAATCTCCTGGTGAACTCGCTTTCCAAGCGATTTAGTTGGCTATCATAAAACATTTTTAGTGGTCAATGTAGCAACCGTCTGTAGCATTGGAAAATAAGTGAGATTTCTTTGTGATATTTGTGTCGTAAACAAATGTACCGTTAATTTGAACGCCTTTATTTGTGCCCAGGTGTAGTCAATAAGTATATATTTGCCTTGGACACATTTATTTAATTTGAGTAAGCAAATCAGAAAAAATGCGAAATCCGACATCCATTATTGTGGAACTTCAATCATTTTCAAACAAAGTCGTTCAGTTTCGATTTTTGTCGCAGAAAATCTATTCTCGTTCAAAAACTTGCCCAGCACTTAACCACCGAACGAATACGAATACGCTATGCTGACATCGGAGCTGTTTTGACAATGACTCAACTGGAATTGATCACTTCTTCACTAAGAGAAGCATAACTTGAAGAACCGTGTTTAGTCTTGAAATGACAATGTATATTAAACTCCTTGATAACGGCAACTGTTTCGTTGCAGATAAGACAGAAAGGTTTATCTTTGAACAATATGACAAAATATTTTTGAGTCCACTAGTCCTTAAATGACCGGCATTCAACATCTACCTTCCTTTTTTATATAATGGCATACTGATTAACGAGTTGCTATACTCCGAAAAGAAACTATCTCATATATCTCGAAATTTGCAGACCGTTTCACTAATTACAGGCACCTGAGTTGCAGAGTCCTCGCGAAAACACACTCGAGCTGTTTACGTGTGTGCGAAGATCTCCAATACGTACCTAATAACTACCGAATTTGTTATGTATTTGAATAGACTGCTTTTATCGATGGCGGGCCGGATAAAATTATAACGCGGGCCGGATTTGGCCCGCGGGCCGCCATTTCCCCATCCCTGGTGTACCACCTGAAAAATATTCTAATTTCTCCGTACCACCAACCTTTATACAAAAATGCATATTAGTACGTACATAAATAACAAAAAGTTGACAGATTTTAAATATTCATACCTACATAGTTCTTTTGTACCAAAAGTAATAAGTTTTTTAATGACAGTTTACTTGGTAAAAAATAAAAAAGTTCTAAAAAACAATAGTCTAACTCTAACAATAAAAAATTATACAATAAAAGTTCATTTGGTATACAAAAGTAAAGTAAAAACATCACTTACATTGAAATAATATAAAATAATTTAAATAGTAATGCGACCGGGATTGTTTTTTTAAACCCATTTTTTTCAATGCCGTGCTGTGTGAACGTTAGTTTCAATCTCAAATTTGCCTAAATCATTAATTTTGTCCTGTTCTTTAAATTAATATTGATGAAAACTATATTTCAGACAAATTAGTGGTGCAAAAGGTCATTAAAAATCTGATATCTTAATCTGCAATTTCTTCCTCTGGATCTAAAAATTGGTGTGTATTAATCTTAAAATTTTTTATCAGTCTGGGGAAGTTTCTATCAATTGTTGTTTTTCTTTGGCAGTGAAGTTATCTGATATAGGTACCTACTCATAGTTTTTGGAGTTCTGATCTAGTTTTCATTGTCATAGTTTTCTGGAAAATAACTATTACACTTGGTTATTAAGAGGTGTGATGAGTTTTTCAAGAAAGCCTTCTAATGCAGATAATAAACTACATTTATTTTTATTAGCTTCTTTTATAATTAACTAAATTTTTTTTATTGTTGAGTTGATTTTATCTTAAACAATAAAATAATGGCAATTTAATCCCTGATTAAACTAAATCTATATTATTCTATTTTCCAAAAATATCACCTAACTATGCTAACCGGACCATCCACTAGTCATCAAAAAAATAATTTTTGAAGACGAGGTTAGCTTCTGCAAGGAAAACTTGAACTTCTGATTTAAGTTCGAAGAAACAACTCCAAGCTTTACATCTCGAGCGTCATCTACCATCGGAATGTTATCTTTTTACTGTTTGATCTAAAATTGTTTTTAGTCTGTCTGGTACCTAGATTTTGCTACTAGAGCTTCGCTACCCGATGGATTTTGCAGTGAGTGAATCGTGCTTCTGGAGCTATAGTTTTAATTTTTGTATGCGGGCAGCGATTCTTTTCTGTTAAAGCCCGAGCTCCATCAGTGCAGACACCAATGAAGTTCTTCCATGGAATGGAATTGTTAAATATCACCAGTTGTTCTTTCGGCCAGAGGTTCATAAAATACTTATGTCGGTACTTTCGTCTAACTGTAGCGCAAAATATTTACTTTGTTTTACCGTTTTAACTACTTTTTCTTTTACACAATCTGCCATTTCAGAAATACGTCTGTGTACGGTACCATTTAATAATGGAATATTATTCAATTTTGCCGTTATAATGCTGGATCAAACAATATCATCCAAAAAGATATGATTGTACCAATAAAGTTTGGTACCTTTCGCGTACCACCTGAAAATCCTTCGCGTACCACTGGTGGTGCGCGTGGTCTATGGGGTTGTTTCATAAACTTATCTGCGTTATGACAAGTTGACCAGTGCTGTTATAAGGTTACACGTACTGAAATAAATCAAATTTCCGATAAAACCGTTTGATGAATTTTCGGGCACAACTCTGGCGTATAGTACTGATCATCCCTAGTATTTGGTATATGTTTCATAACAAAATTCAAAATTCATACAAAATAATTTACGGCTGTCTTTTATGGCTAACTTCTCCGCGGTTAAACTTTAAGCAAATGTTAGGTTCAAAAGATATTATCAGGGCAAGTTAATATTTTCAGCGAAATTAATTTGTATGCACTGTCACACAAATCGGACTACATAGAAATCTGACAAAGACAAGTGAACAAGTGAGAGAATAATCTGAACTGCATCACCTTTATAGTTAGTAGGTACGTTTCCGCACCAGTAGATCTAGCTGAGCTTAAGAAATGTTGACCGCCGCGACATTTAGCATTTTAATTTCCTCTGGAAATCGTCGAAGGTTTGTCGTTAGTGCCGCAGCAGAATAAAAAAAGAAATTGACTGGGTTGTTGAAACGACGGTGACTAATTAAAAACAGCAATCGTTTAAACCGTGGAAACGTAGCGCCTTGTGAATTAAACTCAGTGGGAAACTTCACCACCATCTAGTGCACATTAGGCGAACACACATGAACAGATTTTTTAATGAATTTGGTCCGTCAGATCAGGTCGAATGACGCAACGTGAACTTCTCGCCCGTGTTGTAATATAGGAGCGTGACGTCATCTACCTTGGTCCGCCGGACCAAATCATTAAAAAAAATTGTTCATGTGTGTCGGCGTAATCATTCTATTCTGGTCAAATTCAAGTCGGATCTCTGATAATAGCGCTTGTTACCACGGATTCCTTTTAAACGAAACGACAAGAAGATAAATAATAAAATGACGTTGTTAATCTACCGTTTGGCAGCGGATATGGAACTCGCATAATTTGTAATTTAAATTTGGGAGCGTTCTTTTGAATGGCACGGCAAAAGGTGACGTGAGGTTACTTGAGTAGCTTCATGCTTTTTGCCCCCATATCATTCTGTCTTGTTCTAATCTCCTGATGGTTCCGTAGGGCAATCGCCTTTTTTTTAACTTTTTCTTATGTCTGATATATTAACATGCACGATAGGTATGAAAAAAATGTCCGTCCGCATTTAGATTATTATTTGATTAGAGGTCCCGGGTTCGACGGCCAAAATCGACTGTCCTGGTACTTTAGGCAGAAAACAAATACTCTTCTATCGGATTAGGAAGTAAAGCCGCGGTGGTCCCATGTGCTGTCATGATGCGACATGCACGTTAAAGAACTCTTACTGGGGGTTGGAATTCCTTCAGTTTCACCAAATTCCTGGGTGTGCGTAGCCCGTCTGTGTGTAGCATCGGTGATTGGCCATAGTTACGGAATAGATCTACGTAAACAGCAAGGTAAAAATATTTGACTGCCTATTACGATCTACGAATTCTATAATATTATACTTTTTACTTTATTGAGGCGATTAATTCTAGTGTATGTTCACACTTATGCACCCATGAATATATCAGGTCTATGACAATTACCTTTGTAAGTATGATATTGGATTTGAACTTTCCTTACCGTCAGTTGCTGTTTTACGTTTAGTAGTGTAAAACAAATAGTTTGAATATGACATCTTCTACTTTTGTCGTTGTGTAGTGATTCACAGGTATAAAAATAAATAATCAGCGAGGTATTGCGAAGAAACGCAATTACGTTGTACAAACCTGTACATTTGCAATGAAATTAGAACAACTTTTTTACAGAGAAATAACAGCGAATTCTCATTCTCAGTATTTTAGCTGTAATTTATTACATACAATTAACGTTAATTTTACAGCATTACCATCTTTTACATACGTTTATTATGGACCAAGTTATTAATCGGGGAAGTATTAATGAGGCCCGGGCATTATAAATATTGCTCTGAATGATTGGGCTATTTAGTAGATTTGTATTGATACACGATATTTAAATTATCAATTTACGTATGACCTACAATAGAATGTACACTGTCCAAAAAATGTTTAGTTGGTAAACCGATTTTAACTGCTGGAACCAACAACAGGTATTTATTTAATCGATATGCAAATCTATTTAATCGATATGCCTTTTTAAACTCCATCAATACTTAGATGGTTTGACCTATTTATTAAGACTATCTAACTAAATTCGGTCAACACCAATATCATAGAATTTACCAATAATATTATCAACATCCTTTATAGCTTCGAAATCAAGCCGTAGCAAATATGCTTCGTGGTTGGAAGATTCAACACACGTAAATGGTCAGAAGAACTACGTTTCTTCAATTAATGAAAAACAGAAACATATGAGAAACGGTTGGGGGCAAGTGAAAAATCTGCTGTGTACCCAGAAATGCTCTAAAAGATATGAATTTGTAGGAAGAGTTAGAAATACTTTAAAAATTCAGGTATAATTTGCCATCTAATGAAACGGGCATTGTCCAAAATAATATCAATGCATATTATCAGTACCATCTTGCGTCACTCTGGCTGGAAATTACAGTCTGTACTCTGTAGACTAAAGAGTTGACCATTCTGGATAAGTACCATTCTGGAGAGACCATTCTGGATAAGTACCGTCATATCCTTCGTATATATTAAGTACCTGAACCTAACCATCAAGTTTTAAAAAGAAAACACCCAATAATCAGGACTGCTGGTAAATGACAACGTTTCCCTAAATCTGAAGGTGGAAAAGAGACAAAAAGGTGGAAAAAAACACTAAAGAAATCTAAAAAACAAAACACGCTGAGAAAATTCTTATTTCTTCAAGGCCCAAAGATATTGTTACTGCAATACAGTTTGATATTATTCTAAACATACGGAATTCAAAGAGATTAGTAAATGAAACATGTTTTAATCATCATGCCCGATAAATATAGGGCATTATGAATAATGTCTGGGAATGCAACATTTTCAATTAACTTAATCTACGGGGGGGTCGATGGCGTATAGGATAGAGCGGCTGCTATCTACACTGGAGGCCCGGGATCGAATCCCGGCTCGGGCTAAAATCGACTGTCCTGGTATTTTAGGCAGGGAACAAATACCTTTGCATGCCGCCTTCCATCGGATGCGGAAGTAAAGCCGGTGGCCCCGTGTGCTGTCATTATGCGACGTGCACGTTAAAGAACTCTTTCTGGAGGTTGGAATTCCTTCAGTAGGACAAAATTCCTGGGTGTGTGTAGCCTGCCCTCAGCGTCGGTGATTGGCCTAAGTTGCGGAACTAGACCGACGTAAAATAAACAAGTGAAAAAAAAAAAAAAAAACTCAGTCTACTTGCCCTATCGTTTTGGGCATTTTTCATATTGCCCGGTCATTATTCATACTGCCGTATTAATCGCTTAGGCCGTAATTTATCCCATAACCGTACTCTAATTTTCTACAATCTTTGAAGATGGTGGATAAACCATGTCCATCTTTTAGCTTTCTTATGCGTTATTTTGATATTATTGAAGTATTTTTCTTGCTTCTGACTCACGGAATAAACCACACTTGTTTGGCTGTAGATTTTGACACATTTATCTACCTTTGTTGCTAGATGTTTTGTGGCTACAAATTAACGACCTTTTTTTAATAAACTAAAATTATGACAGTTTGCTTTATTTTTATAACGGTTATATAACGAATAGCCACGTTTTTCAGGTAACAGTTACATTTCAAATAAAAAATGACTAAATGACTAAAAATTGTACTATTATTGGAAATACGAATTAAACGTAATTAAAATTTGTACTGTTTTTTGCCCACATAAAAAATAGCTACAAAGAGTATGATTGGACAAGGACATCAGTTAACAAAAGTCGACAGCGTCACATCCATTTACGAAAGGACAGTGCATACTTCGGAGAAGTGTATTTTGTTAACTACAGACATGGGCCATTGCGCCACTCACTGCCAATTTCCAGACATGAACTTTTAATTGCCAGGTCAACGCCTAATTAAATGACATTAAATAATTTCCTCAGCCGTCAAGTGCAGAGGTGTTTCTGAATTAGTTCTTAAACAATTTGACCTGGCGGCTTGAACTTCGTCAAATATATCAAAGCAATACCTACCTATTTTACCACACTCTACCGATACGTATAGACAATTGTATAGACGTACTAGTCAATAAGGGTTTCTACATCGTACCCCTTCATAACAGATCACGTTTTTATATCAAGTTTTTGGAAGTAAGGTAAGGTAAGCATACACAGTAGTGTGGACCTAATTTTACTTTATCATACGCAGTATGATAAAGTATTGTAATCGTGAAAACAATGAGATTTTAGCAGAAATATGTCCTTTGAAACTAGTAAAGGTATCAGGACGAAACCCGATACTAGAACCTGATAGAACTTTCATGACTAAACTTTGAGCTGAAAAGCGTTTGTTTCAAAAGGAACTGGATGTTTACTCTTAGCATTTTTTAACGATTTTGTAATTGAGCCGCCGTTTCTGTAATTTCTTCAAAATAATTAAATAATAAAGTTAAGTAGAGGAAATTATTAATAATTTATGTATACAATTTTTTTTGGTAAAATTAATAGTTTAGCTGCATGACCGAAGTCTATTTGATCGAGATCGGTCGTGTCTGCATGAATATAAAACTAGTTAACCAAGATTTGACAAATAAGTTTCATTCTAATGACAGTAGGTAGTGTCAAACGCTGATGTTTTGACAATACCTACTGTCAATAGTACGAAATATCTAAAAAACTGTTCTGCAGTCTCATACACATAGTTTGTTTGTGACCTTTGTATGTTGTTTTATGTCCCCACGGCCCACACTTGACAAAATGTAAGTTTTTACAATTGTGTTTTTTGGAGTTTGATTCGTTTGTCAATTGTGTAATTTATATCTCATTTCCTATAGCGCCTGAAGAAGTGCCCAGTAGGACCCGAAACATGTAGCGATTGCTAAAATAAAACAAAAATAAGGAATCCGACCACTTTTTATAATATTAAAATATTTGTCAAATCCTGGCTAACTAGTTTTATTTTAATGCAGATACGACCGATCTCGATGAAATAGGATTCTATTAAAAGTATTAAGTTTATATATAGTATGATAAAGTCATGTGCCTGGCCACATAAATTGTTTCTTTTATTTTTATACAGACTCTCTCAATTTGTTTCTTTATTCCTAACTCAATTCGAGTGAAATTTTAAATTGATCAATACAATATTAACTCTTTCTCCGACGAGCCGAAATGAGTGTAATTTAATATAAAAGAAAAAAAAATATCATATAACATATATCTACATATATCATAGTTATTAACTTAATAAAATATAGAGAATTTCACATATTTCCTTATTAGTTAGTACATACTCATTTGTCAACAATACAATAATCTAAGCTATACTGGTCAACAAGGAAGTTTTCGTTTTTTTTGGTATATTTTTTTCCATAGAATCTGAATCTGAAGGAAAACAATCTGAATCGAGTCTGGTTTCTGAGAAAATCATTGATAAAAAGGACCAAAAGCACAAAATCGCAATTTTTGCAGTACGTAAAAATATGTGAAAAGAGGCTTGAAAGTTAATTTATAAGTATTTTTTGTTAATATCAGTAACTAATAGTAGTGAAACATAAAGAAATTGTTTTTTTCCTTAATTTTTTGTTGATATTATTGAATTAAACATATCGATTTTTTTAATATGTATGGATTCTACAGGAGTTAGGTAAGTTTTGATATTAAAGAAGGAATTGAGTCGGTCCTACATAAAAAATTTAAAGTAAAAAATAAGTACCTTCTTAATGTACAGTGTCCGCATAACAAACATGTAGAAAAAGATGTCGTAATCGGAGCTATTACAGTGGGTTCCTATAACAAGTGGAAGAAAATTACCAGACTCTTTAATCATATGCGTAAATGTCATATGCAGTTTTTATCGCACAAGTAACGTTTTTACCGAATACTGAAAGCAGGCTGAAAAGCATCACGACAATTTACAAGGGAATTTAAAGGAGTATTATATTTTATGACCAAAAAACACAATAAACATGTAGCCAAAACTTGGCCTTTTTTGGTTTTCAGAAGAAAAACGTGTTTTATATAAATTACTCCTTTGTTTTTTATGGGATTCTTCCAAAACTAGTATCCTTTGCTAAATAAATTTAATGCATAGGCACAGAAGTTGTGTTGTTTTTCTGCAAGAAAACATTGTGAGTATTACATAAGACAGTTTTTCTTAACCTTCTGATGGACATTTCATGGAAATGGTTAGCTTTTAACTGAATGCTATTGCTTTTTTTAATCAAATATGATGCTCTATCCTGTTTTCAATGACTTGGTTAGCGGAAAGGCTTACCAAGCACATAAATACGTTTCTCTTCGTGCTTTGACGTTTTTTAGATCTATAACGTGAAAATGCCAACTTATAGTACTTGAACATCTCTATCATTTGATATGTTTCATAACAAAATTCGAAAAAATAGTTGTGGCTATCTTTTATGGCTAACTTCTCCGCGGTTTCTAAACAAAAAAAAAATAAAATACTTAAAAACCATGTCTACTAAAAATCGTGTTAATAGGTTAGCAATGTCCATTGGCCATTGAATATGAATTGAGTACTACATGAGATCTTTAAGTTATTTGCGATTTTGTAGAAATAGGTTCACAAGAGATTATTTTAATTTAGGTTAGCCTTTGTATATGTACCAGTATTGTTTATTCTTTGTTGTTTTAAAAGTATGGTGTGTACTACTTTCATTTTTAGTTTGACTTTTTAATTTAAAAATTTCCTAAATGTTGTATGATTGTAGACCGTATTTTTCTGGATCATAGTTGTTTATAAATCAGTTTTCTTTAAATTTTAAAGTTTTTGAAGTTTGGGGGCGGAACTTTTAAGGTTTGCCTACGGCGGCAAAAGCGCTAGAGCCGGTCCTGTTACCACTTACGGACAATGTTAACTTTCGTTACATTTATAACCAATTAACGGACTTAACTTTTTCCTTAACGGATTAACGAAGTTTAACTATGATTAACATTGTCCAGCTTTGCATTTTGTTATATGTATTATTCTTTTTTGCAGAACCCACTGCAGCAGGAAAAATTACTATTATTATCCATTTTGATTCGAAACATCAAAGAAGTTTACAGTGGCTTTTGTTAGTGAAAACGTTCTCGTTTAATCGATTACTCATCTACAGTAAAAAGTTGAAGTTAGACTTGACCTACAAAAATTATCAGGAGTTGTTTTTACCGACTTATCAGTCCTGCCTTTGGCACCGGTCGCGGTCTAGCATTGGTCTGTTGAAACCTTAATCGACTTCCGATTCAAACTCACCATTTTCGCGCTAAGCGCTGCCCATAATTTTATTCAGCCAATTTACATGAAGTAGCTACTTTATTTTATAAATCACCCAAAAGTACATATTAATTCTGTGGATTATGTAAATTTTAAGGGTTTTGCCGGATTTTTAAATTATCACTGCATAATGCCAATCGCTTGGTTTATGTGTGGCAGTTAATTTACGTTCTACGTAACGGAAACATTAAC
Organism: Melinopterus prodromus; assembly: GCA_964023965.1. Classification (NCBI taxonomy): domain Eukaryota; kingdom Metazoa; phylum Arthropoda; class Insecta; order Coleoptera; family Scarabaeidae; genus Melinopterus; species Melinopterus prodromus. The sequence continues at coordinate 41,466,354 of OZ030391.1, read as the reverse complement.
GAATATTCGACATTTGCATATGAAAATAGGCCATGCAAAACATTTGTTGGTGGTTAGCATCTGGATGGCCATACAATAATGGAATTTTTCGCAAAGTTATTTGTCTACAGTACCTAATAGACAATTATTGTCTACTTACAGTACCTCTTGGAAACAAATGTAATCAAATATTGTCATGATCAAACATTGACTATGACTATTACAATATAAAGAATCTCTTTTTTTAAACCAGCGCACTGGGTTCCAAGTTTTGCTGGACAAAAATATTTTCCGACCCAATAGTTACCCGCCCGGTGGATAAATCTTTGTGCATTATAGTTTATACGAATTGGAATGTCTGTACCATATGGCCATCTCAGATACGAAAGCTTAACGTCATAGGCTATTTTTGACCACGGGTTGTGTAGAAACTTTTATAATAGATAAAAAAAAACATTATTGTTTTGATTTAGTGGTTGGGAAAGTATCTATGGTGTGGATTATTTTAATTTAAGTTACGGCTTATAATCTAACGTCGATTTTCAATTGAACGGTCTGGCCTGATGCTAACATCGGCAACGGACGGCCGGCAACTTATTTACCGAATGTTTGTTAAGTGGTTTTATTTGATATTTTTTATGTTTAACGTTGGTACAGACGGATAATTCAAATGTTATTTTAATTTTAGTTACTACAGTAACAAGTTATTATGAAAAGCAAGTATCAAACATTTCCATTTTTGTTTTCAGGAATTTCATAATGTTAATAAATAGAAAAAAATGAACATTTTAACCAAGCTTGGCATTATGGACATTTTCTTAGTAACTTTATACTGAATCTTCATTCTGAAACTTTTCTTTATAGGAATACGTTAATATCTACCGAAATACCGGTATTTTTTAAGGATGTGCCCGCTTTTTAAGTTTCTTATTGTATTATTTGTTTTTAAATGTTTAACGTTAAGTTTAGAAAATAAACAATTCCGTCATTTGCCGGAATGACGGTCATATAATTATGATAGAACTTCACTAAGGTAACAATTAATTGTAGTTACCAGAGCACTTGTTGATAAAAAAGGCTATAACTTAGGACGGTTGGTGTAGCTCTGAGGTTTTTCAATAATAAACTAGATGTTGTTGTTCATTATGTCTTTATTAATCGAAATAGGCCAAATTTTCGACTTGAAGCTAAGTCATCTTCAAAGGCTGGTAAAGAAACCGGAAGTGAGGTTAGCGTACAATTATGAACATGTTTCCAAGACTCACCATCGAAATTAAACACAAAACCTTTGTAGTAGGTAGGGCGGATGTTGGGAAATATAAAAAATATATAACCCCGTCCCTGTTGCCGGAATCCGCCCTACCTACTACAAGGGCTTTGTGTTTAACTTCGATGGTAACTACCATTGGTGAGTCTTGGAAACATATTCATAATTGCTAACCTAACGCTAACCTAACTTCTGGTTTCTTTACCAGTCTTCGAAGATGACTGGGATTCAAGTCGAAAAATTTCTCTATATCGATTAATAAACAACTTAATGAACAACGGGTCATTATAAATGATTGTAGTCAAAGTAGACCATGGCCATGTTAATAACTATTTGCCGCTATACACAAACAACTGTCAAACTTGAAATAGGTTATGCAACCAATTTAATTATTGCGTGGAAAACAGTGGCATTAAATTCAAATAGAGCGGCAACCAGAAATATTTACATTTAATATCATAGCCTACATCGACTACAATCATTTATAATGGCCTGTTACATCTAGTTAATTATTGAAAAAACATCAGAGCTACCTACACCAACCGCGGTTGTATAGCCTTTTTTGTTCACTAAGGTAAGTTCGTTTAATTATATAAATATTAAACGTGACAGTATTTTCGTAATAAATGTTTTCGTTGAAAGGTAAGCTGCTTAATGAAAATCTATGTTGATGGTGGTGAACGTTGCCCTAAAGGGTTATTTAATTACTAAACATACTAGCAATATTAATATTATTTCGATAATATCCGTCTCGGAAGGCAATGCATTTACTCATTTACTAGCATCTATGTTCGGTTGCCTATCCAGTGAACAAGCTGCGTCTAAATCTTAGTTCGTACACTTTTATGCGATGAGTAATTTGCAGCACTCGTCAAATCTACTATACCAAATCCTAACCTATCGAAACAAACTTACTAATTATTCTAAAACTACCGCAAGCCAGATATATAACGAGCACGTACAACAACTTCAACGGACGTGGATACCGAGAACTTGTTCATTTAAAACAATAGCGCCTGTAAGTAATTCTGTAACCGTTTCATCTATTTCCAATTAAGCACGTACAGTTAATTTGAGGGCGGGCAATATTTAGCTATGGCGGGCGAATTATGTGAACATCTATACTCAACAGAAACTTTTTATTGTGTATATTCGATCCGATGGCGTCGCCTAGGGGAATATTCAACTCCTGTGGTACGGAAATTAATTTACGCGAATTATTAGTCTAATTAAATATCCCGCGTTTGTAGGCATATTAATTAATTAGCTACTAATCAAGTAGGCATGCTTTAAAGGTTATTTACACAATGTTAAGAATACCAGTTTGCCGAGATTAAGTCTCTTAGTGATATTTTATTCATTTTAAATACAACATCATTGAACATCGTAGATAATTCGCCTAGCTATGAAAATAATACCAATAGATGGTAAAAAAATCGTCATTAAATGTATATCTCCGAAAGTATTAAGCTTAGCAGAACAAATTATACACCATGTTAAAGATGAAAGATGTAGGTACATGAAAATTAATTAAAAATATTGAAAGATGTGGGTTTCGAGCAGCTTAAAAGACGGGGGGGGGGCATGCGCCTGGCACTCACTTTTGACATATCCCAATTTATCTGCCGCTACTCTCGACCCGAGATGGCGTTGATGTGACTGTCGATAACATCGGCAATGTACTATCGAACAGTAAGAAGTAATTTGTCGTTGTGACACATGCTAGTAGCTCGTCGCGTTTGAGTTTGTATTATTGGCACTATGGTTTTTCACAGCTGCGTACGGGTTTGTCCGTCAACCGGAACAGTGATGCTAAGTATCCAAATGTAAGTAAAGATAAAGGTTGTATTATAAAGGTCATTATAAATGATGTATTCGAAGTGAGCCATGCCCATGTTACTACATTTCTGCCGTTTTACACAAAGTATCAAAGGACTGTCTTTGTGTAATTGATATCTCACTTTACTATAAAGCTAAGTAACATTGAATTTCACTTGCAGATCTTTGGATTTTGGTTGGTTCAGCTTAATCCAGCGGATTTTTGAAACTTGCGAGTTGTGTCTCAGGACCTGCACTTTTCTAAAAAGTGGAAAGTTACAAGTTCTGGTCGAACTTGTAGGACTATATAATAGTATATTATTTGACGAGCACATAATTAACGATATAAATCGCGAGCATGAAGTTTACACGCCAGCCGTAGGCGAGTGTCTACTCATGACTATCATTTAAATATTGTTTTAAGTGCCTATATTCAGACAAGACGTTAATTTGAAACACGCGCTCTTTCTTTCGCGGGCCCATAAATTCTCCGTAGATAAAGTAGGGAGTCGGTTGAGCCTCTGCGCCATCTCTGTTTAGGACTGGCGTGACCCCCCCCCCCCTCTCTCTCTCTCTCTCTCTCTCTCTCTCTCTCTCTCTCTCTCTCTCTCTCTCTCTCTCTCTCTCTCTCTGTCTCTCTCTTTTCTATCTCTCTTTTCTATCTCTCTCGCGCAGACAAATCGGGTCAAGAACAAAGCCGACTGTTTGCGAGGCGAGGTATAGTATAGATACTTTTTCTATGACGATATTCGGGGACTCTAGGCCTACGGCACACTTGCAATTTTCAATTGAGCAACTGTTTAGTTGCTGTTGCATGGTTTTGGGCACACTACTGCAACTAAAGAGCAACCAAAAAGTTTGGTTGCTACGTATGAGCACACATGGGGACGCAATTACTAGTAGCAAGCTAAACTTTCTAAAGTTTGTTGCTTTGTGTGCCTTTGAGATAAATAGGCCTTTTTTTTTTTACAAAAGGCCTTTTTGTAGTCATCACCGTATTTACAACTACCGTCACAAAATTGCCAGACGAATGGTGGAGTGTGCCTTTGGTATTCTAGCAAGTAAATGGCGGATTTGACTACGACCAATTGATGTCAAGCGTTCATTCTGCTATTACATTATTCAAGCATATTGTACTCTTCATAACTTTGTTAGAAAAAGACATGGAGTACCATACGAGTACACTCTGTATGAATCTCCTCTTAAAAATAATAAAAAATAATAATCCCAATAATTTTAGAGGCCAAAAGGAAGGTATTTGGTCAAGGAATAACTTTTTAAACTACTTCACATGACCAGAGGATCAGTTCCCAGGCAATATGATAACATCTAAGTACAACAGTTGCAATGAATTTTTCTGTCCAAGAAATGTATTCTGAAAAAGAAATGTAAATGTAGAATACATTATACTATTATTAATAAAAAATAACGAATGAAAATGGTTTACTTGCCTTCCATTTTGTCGAAGGAAGAATCGCAAGAAATCCATGCATGTACAAACCTGTAAACTGTTTGATTGCAAGTAAGCCCACCACCATTCAATCCAATGCATCACAAGGCGATTGCGCAATTAGATGGAACTAAAAAGTTTGACCCTGACGACAAACTGTTTGGTTGCTGCAACTCGTTTAACAGTTGCAGTTGCATGTGTGCGCAGATCCCATATAGCACTTCATATAACACAAACATGCAATCAAACTGTTGCACAACTGAGAATTGCAAGTGTGCTCTAGGCTTGTGACGAACAAACATTTTGGCGCGCAATCTCATAATTTTGTTAAAGGTTGTTCCACAATAAGTTGAGTCGTAACCATAAGTCACTGTCAGAATGAAAAGCAGACGTTTGCACCTATCTAAACTCGATTCGCAATATATGGAAGTCAATATCACATCACTGTCCGGTCGGTGGACTATATAGTAGCTCGGAGCGGCTGCTGTCCACGCTCGAGGTCCCAGGTTCAAATTTTTTCGGTATAAAGTTGTAATCACCCTTTGAGCATTTGAACACAAATGGGAAACATTTTACAATCAGTACAAATTATTTGCTGAATATATAAAATATTTTATCAATGCACAAAATGCCTTGAGCATTTAAAAAAATAAATGTGCAATATATTTATAATATGTGCATCAGAATAAATAATTGTACGTTTATATATTTGAATGTTCCTTTCATAATATATTTGTGCACTTAAATAAATAAATGTGCAATACAATCGTTACCTCTATAAAAAGGTAATGAGCATCACAAAAAATAATTGATAATTAAAAAATATAACTCTTCAATAGTTTAAATAAATCAGCATTTGAAAAGTTGGTAAGAGCAATCAATAATCTAAATTGTGCCATGAGAAAATTATAATGCGCCCTAGAGAGATTATAGTGTGCATTAAGTTCTGCAACCCGTAGCGCATTTATGTGTATCGTATAGCTTACTCCTGTTGTTGCTCTGTGGTTTTGGTGTCAGCTAAATAAAACTTTATAACTGAGTCATAAAAATTGGTTTGAAGGGAAGTGAACTGTTTTATTTTCTTTAAATAAATCAGTTCATAGTGTAAATATAATTCTAGGTACAATCATAACAATATACCAAATCGCGCGCGATTGGGGAAAGGCGATTTTAGTAATAATTTAAACTCTTATAATATGTATAAGAATATGTGTGTTGTATCATATGTATCCTACGTCTTGTTCTACTGCTTGTTGTATACTTGTTTATTTTTTATTGTTTAAGAAACTGTCGTAACACGACATGTAATAAAAATTCTTTTTGCACACGTATTTAGTAGAATTAGATGCTGTACAATTGCCAATATTTTTTTCCTTTTGTTGGTTGCTATGATAATCAACATTGTTTAATAGTAGTACCTTTTGGCTTTGTATTTCAGTAGATAAGTACCATTACGCCGTATGTTTCGTTTCAAATGCGATTATACGGTTATTCAAATACGGTTATTCCGTGTACAATTTTAACTTGCTATCTAATAATTATTAGTTTTATAAAATGAAACATACATAACACCTGTGCGGGGTTTTTATACATACAAAACATACATAACATTCCAAAAACAATGTAATATTTTTACAATAAACAATTAATGAAAACGTTTGTTTTCTAATAGAAAAAATTCTTTTCTAAATTACATAAAGATTGGTTGGGATTTCTTGTAAAATGGAGGTTTACTCTTAGCATTTTTTTCAACGATTTTGCAAATGAGCCACCGTTTCAGTAATTTTGTCAAGATAGATAATAAATTAAACTATAGGAAATTTTGTATAACTTATGTATATAAACTGTTTTTTTCATATTCATAGTTTAATTGTATGAGCAAATTATATTTTCTTGTCTGCATTAAAACTATATATAGCCAGGATTTGACAGATATTTTGATTCTTTTGACGTATGATAAAGTAGGTAATGTGCTGGCCACATCAGATTTTGTTTTAATTCAAATTATATTTTTGGGTTATGTTCATAACACCACGGTTTGTCCATGTTTCATTTTATGAATCCGATAATAGAGATAGAACGTACAAATGAAAATATTATATTTAATATCGCTATGTACCTATTTTTTCTCCTGATTGTGTAATTAATGATCTAAGTTAACTTTTACCAATTTTAGGGAACATGCCAGACGAAAATATTTCTCATTATAATAGTTTTTATGTAACATATTGATATTTATTTAATGCTCAGTATGTATTATTTTAATGCACAAGTCAGCCATTCTAGGGCACAATATGAATTAAATATTGCTCATTATAAAATATTTTATGTAACATATTCATATTTATTTAATGCATATTATTTCTTTTTTTAATGCACAAAGTATCTATTTTAATGCACTTATCTATTTAAATCATGCACGCTTAAATCGCACCCTTTTACAATTATCAACGGTTGCGTTCGCTGAACACCACTAATTTCTCAGAAAATTGTATTCATCATAAATTTTCTGGGTTGCCTTAAACCTAAAATGCAATACATAAATATTATAATGTAATTATGTGCGTACATGTACCGGGTGTTGTAGTACCGATGTTATGTTCCAACATATGCAATGATGTTATTCGACAAAGTGTTTAGAAACATTAGAAGTTATTAAATACAAAATTATAATCACCCTAGTTGTTGCATATACCGGGCGTTGCAAAAGAAAACTGAAATATCAAAGTAAATTACATTAATTTTATTTGTTCAGACATAATAGAATAAATATCAGATTGATTTACTTAAGTCAACCCACAATAATTTGTTCAAAAGATGCGTCTGAATACAGAAGAAAATGATTAAAATTGTTTTATGTAATAACGGTGACAAACAGGCCACGGCTTCCTTCACGGAACTGTGAACTGTGTTTTAGATGGTGAGCGCATGCTAACCGAAGTTTAGACTTCAAAGCTAAAGCCTGTATCCTTCTAAAGTCAATGTTTAGTGCCCTGTTCCCGTTAAAAGTATATTAGGAAAGATGCTATATTTGCGACATGTAATGTTTCGCGCAGGTCCTGTAGGGCTGAAAGTTGAACTGAAGTTTACACTAGCAGAAAGCGCGTAATTTCATAATCACTGAATTTATATGGGTAAAATGAATATCACTAAAATTCTGAATGTCTTGTCAAAGAAAATAAATTGTATGTTGAAAATACGTTAAAGATGTTATGAGGAATACGTTATCGCAGGGGAATACTGGATGTTCATCAGATTTTACGGCACTCACAGACGAATTTAAATATGATTTTAAAGTGATAATTAAGACCTATTTGTGAAGAAAACAGAGACCCATGCTATCCCGCCTGCGTTCCCTAAAAATTTGTTCTCAATTATTGAACTGCAAATATAATATACTGCGAGAACGTTTCTCAGTCAACGCTGCACTAAAAAGCGCTGTGATCGACTACGTTATTTCTGTCAGCATGGCGATTCTGTAAAAAATATGTTACTTTTATTTAATTTCTTCAGTACAACGAAAGAAAACGGAGATTTATTTCATTACTTGCTTGTACCAATTTACGTACAGCAACAGCTTTAGTCGAAATACTACAGGTACTGTGCGCACAAAGAAAGTCGTACAACTAATTTTGACATCATGTAATTCTGGCTTGTCACCTTCACAGTTGGCGCATGTTTCATATTCATATCCCTGATTAATGTCAGGATAGCAGCGTATAGGTTATAAAAGAACCATTTCCACAAAATGCTACAAGGTGTACGACTTTTTGTTGCGCGCATAGTACCTACCACGTGGGTGATATAAAGTAGGAAACTGCATAGAAACGGCGACATCTCGTGACGAACTTAGATTATTAATTACTGTATATGGCTCATTCGATGCAATTGTAGAGTTGATTAGGCTTGCTGGATACGGCTTGTAACTGACCGATCGATCCCCAATAGCTTTATTTTACACGGTTGAAAGGTGAAAAGTTCACATGGCCAACTCCCTTGGTAGAGGAAGAACACTTGCTTCTTCAGTTGTTGGGCAGGAAACTGTGCTTTGTAACAAGTTTTTGGTCGCAACTAGAGTTTGCTCCCACTCAAATTCTGGGTGAAAGAGCTACCAAAGTAATTAAGTAATTGACTTGAATAGAAATCAAATAGAACTGGGAAAAGTTGTCAAATTGCTCTACAAGAGTCGACAAGTGAAAACACACATATTTACGACATTAATAAATATAACACTAACTAACTAATTAATCTACCCGAAACACATGACATATCACTGAGTCTGAACGTGGCTATACAACATCAACCAGTAGCCACGCTACTTGTTTGTACTAATGAATTAAATCTTACAACAGACAAAAGTATTCAAAATAATATGAATTTCTCCGTATTTCATGCATATTTACGACATTAATAAATATAACACTAACTAACTAATTAATCTACCCGAAACACATGACATATCACTGAGTCTGAACGTGGCTATACAACATCAACCAGTAGCCACGCTACTTGTTTGTACTAATGAATTAAATCTTACAACAGACAAAAGTATTCAAAATAATATGAATTTCTCCGTATTTCATGCATATAAAACTTCGTCAAGTATCCGTTAAATATACGTAGAAGCTGTGGGTATGTATTTCCATCATTGTATAGTTATCTCAAGTGACGAAAGCAGAACACCGGTGGCGCCAGTAATTCTATTCAACGGACTCGCATGTCCGATTACGGCAGGTATAAGTGGAGCAGTATTTGTCACAACTAGGAACGTCGACTTCTATCGATTACTGTGTAATTGTTACAGGTTGTGTTGCGTGCAAAAGTCCTTGCGGCCACCGGATCGCATCGAATTCGCGCAGTCTCTGTATCCTTCAATATTAGTTCATGTCAGCTAACACGAAGGTCTACCTGTGGCTTTTCCGCCTCGACCTTACTTTGTAGCATTATAATAGCGAGCATGAATGATTGATGAATGATGCTAATTAATCGTTTAGTTGATGTCGTGTAAATTGTTGCTATAACGGCCATGTGGTCGGATTCGAAGAGGTACTGCTCTGGTGCAGCAATGTAGATGCACAGGTAGGGTTGCCATTTTTGTCGTGTAACTGTAACTGTCCAAGCGAATATTTCCTTTATTATAAGAAATAAGGGATGGAAAATTCATTGAACAATAATTCGTTTTTAATACAATGGTCATTTTGTTGCTCTTTTTTGGAATATTCTTGGAATTATGTACTGAAACTGTCTTTAATATCATATAAATTAAGAAATAAAAACCTCTTAAGCTTTACAAGAATGTATTGGTATATGCTCTGGTAGTGGTTTCGACATTGCGACATTGCGACGAAATATAACAAAGTAACACAAAATAAAGATAATAATAATAATAAACTCACAGTTAATATTAGTTAATAAGTGTATATCCTACCAATGGTACCTTTGGCAGGCGGCGATTTTTTTTTGGCGATTTGCTCACTATAGAGCCTAATTATAAGTAAGTAAAGTAAAAGATGAAAGGTCAACAATGGTAAAAAATCAAATACACATGTCTACAAATACACAACAGAAGATATCCAGTGGGTGAATTGAAAATAATTCCAAATAGGAAAAGCGCAATAAAATGAAATGTAATGACATTATTGGGGTTGGGAAAAAACATAAATATTGAATGAATATTATACAAGTAGAAAACTAAAATAAGCATAAAAGTAAGAACCTGAGCGAAAAATCACAGAAAGGTCGGCTGCTCATAATAATAATTATCTTTCAAATTGACTTAACAATAAGGTATTTTATATTAATCTATGTAACATTAGTTAATATAAACGAAAACAATAACATTGGAACAATAGTCGAAAATTGAACTTTCCATAAAAAATGAATCAACCCTGAAAATCTGAACTATGTCTAGTTTTGAGAATATCAGTGTCAAAAGCGTACAAACCGCGTTTTTTCTTGGGATTTTGCTTTCTCGAAAACTAGAGTTATAGCGAGGTCTCAATGTCTATCAGAATCTACGGAAAATGTATATTAGACTCGGTTGTCAGTATTGTAGTATTGTAATCGTGCAAAAAAGATTGATTTTAGCGGAAATGGGTCCCCTGATCATTTTTCACCAAGGTACAAAACCATGTCTGTGTGTGTGTGTATGTCTGTGTGTATGTGTGTACCCGATTTTTGTGGCGACCATTCCGGAAAAACTATTAGAGGTATTGGGACGAAAGTTCATATTTAGAAGGTTTATAACCAAACTTAGAGCTGAAAAGCTTTTGGTTCAAAAGGGTCCAAAGGAACTGAATGTTTCCTCTAAGCATTTTTCAATGATTTTGCAAATGAGCTGCCATTTCTGTAATTTCGTCAAAATAGTTAAATAATAAATTAAAGTAGAGGAAATTTTGTGTAATTTATGTCTATGACATTTTTTGGTAAAATTAATAGGTTGGCTGTATGGGCAAATTCTATTTGATCGAGATGGTGTCTGCATTAAAACCACATATGTAGTTAGCCAGCTTTTGTCAAACGCTGATTATTTAACAATACCTCCTGTCAATATTGTCAAAATATCTTTCAAATCCTTACTAACTTGTGTTATTTTAATGCACGATCGATCTCGATCAAATATAATCTCATGCAGCTAAACTATTAATTGTATATATTGTATGATAAAGTAATATGTTTAATTATATTAAATTGCATTCTTGTCTGCAATCCCGAAATAGGTCTATCTTATGCCTCCACGATATAAAACGTAATATGCGTTACATTTCTTACGATACATTTGATATCTGTTGCTTCTCTGATGAGTCCTTGCTCCTCCGAATCCAATCAGTTTGACATTCGTTTCCTGTAGTTGTTTACTATCTTACTATATAACTTGGCAGGTAGAATGTTGCATTCAGCTCACGTATCTACCTTAAAAATTGCATCATTATAATTAATTACAACAGTTTCACTAAATTGCTTTAAATAATTCTTACATATTTTCTACATAATAATTTTTAATGTTGTCAACATATATCGCACCAATAAATACATCATCATCAGAATCAGTTATTTAATATTCTATAATTTTTTTATTAAAATTCAAATTATACGCCATGTATTTGTGTTTTTTGACAAGACCTGCTTCAAAATGATTTAATTTCTTGCAATAGTTGCAGATCTTACCATATAGTGGACAAATTTCCCTTCGAATTTTTACTATTACATTTCATACAATTATAAGCATTATTATTATAATTATTGTACATTTTATTATTAGGTAGAAAAGGTATTCTTATCTTAGATCTAGTCTTAATCTTGTCGATTGGCATCTGCCCTCCATTAGTGTCTGCACCCACCTCATTCGTCTCTTTCGGCTTAATTCTGCTATTCTTCAAATATCTTCAGCTTTCGTCAAAGTTAGATTCTTAATTATTAGAAGTTTTTCTCTTAGGACGTCGTCGGCAATTCCCCATTGCAATCATATGTCGCACCATATCATCCTCTTCTCCATACTCACAACTGATGGCCCATGATTTCAGCTCTGTTATATAGTATCTGTTATATAGCATATTGATTGCTTATTGTCCACTGTTTTTGTGTGATAGGAATTGTCTTTCATACACAATATTCTTCCTTGGCTGACAATACTTGTTCATTGCTTCTACAACGTCAGTCAATTTTGCCCTATCAAATTTTAATTTAAACGTGTTATATATGTTAAGACCAGGTTTAGCAATATTTCAATCGTGACCTTCTCCACCGCATCCGTCTTATCCGCAGCTAATATATACATTTCAAATTTCTACCTCCATGCTTGCCAGTTTTTATTGATGTTACCACTGCTGTCTATAGTCGTCGGTACTCGCAGCCCTCCATGCTGGAGGTAATTTTAGTAATCCGTCGATATTTCAACAATCAGTATACTTTTTATTAATTATTTTACTTGTTGCAACACCTGACACCATGTAACGTTGGGTCCAGGTTGTATACTTAAACACACACTTGCTATGTACAACTTTATTTTTTTACCAAACTTATACGTCTGGTCAAGCCAAGAACAGTATCTGAAATGACACCGGTCCCTCACCAGATGTATGTGCCCATACATACAATACATTGTTGCCAAGTTAAAACTAACATTCTTAATACTTTACATATGCTTATTTATTTGAATTAAACTAAAAGGTCTATCTGTGTATGTTAAACATAGAATCAAATGAGAAATTAAATGTCTATAGTTTTAATTATTTCGTATTTTATTATTTGTGTAGTGCTGGCATGCTAAGCTAATTACCATTTGTTTTTGTTTTAGGCGCTGGAGAATCAGGGAAGAGTACAATAGTCAAACAAATGAAGTAAGTAAAACAGTGTAAATCTTTTCTTTTTTTTCATTCGATAAAAATACCCGAGAAGTTTATGGCAAATTGCGAACAGAAAATGTTACAATAAATTTATTTTTACAATGAATGTTATAACTTATGTTGGTAATGATAGAGAGTGATGTTAATAGCATTTATATTTGATAAGTAAGCGCTTTAAATAAGCAGAAAAAATAAGAGAAAGGCACAGAAAGTTATAAATAAGCCCCGACACAAACATTTAAAAAAGTAAAAGTACAATTATAATTAAAATTATACAAAAAATAAACGCTAAAACATATATGTATTTTAAGAGGAAAAATTTAAAAATAATTTATATGTTTTATATAAAGAAAATCCTTCCTACCTCTACTGGGTACCGGCTACTACTACGAGTACTACTGGTCGCACATTTCAAGTAATATAGGAGCCCACCACAAAAAGTCCAGCTGGTAAACTTACAGCATAAAATTACTGTAAAATGTTAGTACAGACAATTCCGAAAAATACGGTCCAGGGAGTCTACTCTCGTCATCTTTTTGAAGCGAATGCGAGATTTTTCGATTGGTGTGGGGATATCACCGGTTGCCCTCTGTTTGGCACATATCTATGAGCTAGTTTGCTTCTTGCTAAGAACAATAACACACGGGCCACGCCCATAGTTCCCATACGTTTGATTGAAACGTATGGGCGTGGTGCGTGCGTTATTGTTCTTAGCAACAAGCAAACTTGTTCCTAGATACGTACCAGAGGGCAACCGCTGATATCCCCACTCCCTTCGAAAAGTCTCGCATTCGCTTCAACAAGATGACGAGAGGAGATTCCGGTGCCTAAACGCAACCAGTAATTTTTCGAATTATTTTTTTCAATGTTACTGTTCCTATCGACTTACAACTTAAAATTATCATCAAGTTATAAGATTTAAAGTGATACTTTAATAATAAGTTATTATTAACACTAGACAGTCGATATTAAGATGAAGCAAATTGTGCCAACTGCCTACCCTATTAAGGAGCCTGGTGTAGTGGACTAAGTAGGTATTACCCATGATGACGCAGGTTCAAATCTCGTTAAGATAGTTTTTTTTTCTGGAAACTAAACGCCCCTCAACTCCCGTAACTCTCCTTTTCCGTGGAAAGTTCATTAGTTTTAAATTAATTCGGTTCCAGTGTATATTACATATAACGAAAAGTTCTTGATCAGTGATAGTTACGAGACGAGAGAGATTATTACCGGACTCTGTAATATTTAATGGTAGCTGTGTTGAAAAGCATATACAAGCCATAAACTTATTGGAGTTACAACCTGCGTATCTTTTAAGAAACTGCAACGTTACAGTTTGGTGCCCAACTCGTGGCCGTGATCTCGTTATCTGTCTTGTGAGACAACACAAGTGACAACCAACGAGACAGTACGGTGACAATTTTTTTTACGTTCAATGTACTCCGAAGGAAGAACGATGACATTTTTGAAGAAGACATTCATGGGGAAGGAAGTGGTGGAGCTCAACGAGGAGTCATGCCACAGGAGCACTCGCCAGCTTTTCAACAAGTCGTCATGACTCAAGAACATTTGACCACTATTTTAGCATCTCTCCACCAGTTCCAAGTTGAACTTATGCAGATATTTACGTCGCCACGTATGGAAACTTCCGAGAAGGCCATGCCTGCTTTCCTTACTGGAACTATCGCAAAATGTACTGCTCGGTTTGACGAATCCGTATCATCCAAGCTTTTCTTGATGCAGTACAAGTGTTCAAGGAATGTCCCGGTTTCACTGATGCACACGCCTTAAACTGATTTCCTATGCTGCTAACTGAATACACCGCAATGTGGTGGCAAGGGGTCAAAGAATCAGCAAATTCGGGGAATAAGGCTCTCGCAAAATTATGCGCTATGTATGGTAACGTAAAACCAGCCTACAAATTATTTCAACAAGTGCTTTCGAATCCATAAGGTGAGCAGAAAAGTGATTTATTTCTATGCAACGCAAGATCAATTTTGGCTAAACTTTCCTGTAAACTAGACGACAAAATTAAAGTCAATATGGTTTACGGTTTAATTAATTGAACATCTAGAAATCACGTACCGCGTGAAACCGTATGTGCTTATGAAGTTTTTCTTTCTAAAGCTCGAGATGCTGAAATTTTTATAGCGTATTATGCAGAAATCAAGCAGCCGAAGGGAACAGAGAGTGCTATGTCTACGCCACCTTTCACAGGGCCACGGTCAAAAGTGAGGAGCGCTGAAACATCGCCAAAGATTGCGACGTGGTTACTTCAAGAACTTTGGACACGAGATGAACGTTTGTAGGAAACTTCTGGCGAAACATAAAAATGACCCGAATACAAATGACCCTAACACAACTACACTTACTAATCACCACAATTTACGATGTTATGTGTGCGATGAACCAGGGGTGATTCGTGCTAAGTGCCCAAACTGCAATAAAAGAAAAAAGAAACCGTTAAGATTACAACTTGTTACACCGCGGTTTTGACCAGTTATATTTTGCGTAATTGTTTTCCTTATCTCGTTTCCACATTGAGGAATTTTGGGGCTGTTGCACAATTGTTCAAGTCTTAGGGTCGGTTGGCTCTTTGGCGCTGCTGTAGTTACAGCCAAGTGGTTAGCGCTTCCGCTACCGGCCGTAAGATGTCGCGGCATGTACCGCTTTGGGCCGGTCAGCCCATTGTTTTGGCTGATTACTCTTCGGTGGAGGATGGGAGAAATTTAATTTTTGCATTTTGTGCTGGGCAAAAATTTAGCTTTCCATCAAGCCCTCATTTTGTGAAATCCGTGCAGTTTGGAGAATTAAGGGTCTTTTCGCGTTGTTTCTTGGGTGTACCACTTTTTGCACCCGTGACGTATGATTTTCATTTTTGGTGAATTTATTCGGTTTCTCGGAACTGTATATTGGGATCTTGTTGACCGGGTTATTATGAGTCTCCTTGGATTTTTCTGCTCCTAATGACTGGTTCCCTTTGATTAAAGTCCCTCTAATTGCCTTTTTGCGAAGTTTTTGGTCCGGTTAGAGTGGGGGGCGAGGCTATATACAGATTCGCATTTGGTCCCTCTGGATTGTTGATTCTTGGTTGTTAGACGAATCGCTGTCAGTCAACTTTATCCTGGAGTCTACGTGAAGCTGTGTGGAAGTGACTTGGAGTTGCTCGTTTGTTTGGTGCCTTGCTGGTGTACGAAGTATCTCTCGCTGTATGCGGAACCATCCTTCCCAAGCTAAGAAGTTTTAACCATTGTGGTGTGTTATATGGTTGGAACCCCGTCGCCTTTTGTGCGGATTCAGTACGTAGAATACTGTTGGATTCACGGTTAAGCCCGCTCAAGATCTTAGGGTGAGTCTCTGGTTCGTTTGTTACTTTTAGAATTGGTTCCTTATTGCGGGGAATATTTTTAGGCTTCTTCGTCTGGGCATCGTCGGATATTTATTCTTCGTCTGGACCTCTTTGGATATTTATTCTACGTCTGGTGGCCTTTATCCTTTTCTGTGGTGTCTTCGTCTGGGGACGTTTTCGTCTTTGGATCGGAGGACAACCCTTTCGATCGGAGGACCAGTTTCGTGGAGTGATAACTTTGGCACGACTTGATCGAGTGGATCTAGCGGACCGGGTGGCGTCCTGGAGTGGAGCGTCGGAAGCTGCGGAGAGTTTGCCTTGCTCGGACTGCGGGTGTCTTCGTGGGACGGGGACATTCCTTCGCTGCCGAGGTCAAGGTTTGACTTATATTTATATCTCCACCGGGCCCCTGCGTGGCCCTCGCCCTTGACGCAGTGCTGCCGGAGGTTTATTCGTGTCGTAATTAATTGTATTTTTCTTTCATTGTATAATTTACTTTGGGTGAGCCGTTCACCACTATCGTGTCTTTGTCCGGAAGGTTTCTAACCTCACCTACCCCAACAAACAGCTGTTGCGGTGGACCGTTGTTGTGCGTATGCTGCAACGGTAGCTAACCTCCCTCAACCTCTTTAATAATTTGTATTTGATTTGAATTTCAATTATATGGATTGATTTATTTTAATTTAATTTAATTAGATAAGTTTATCTTATCTTTGTCTTCTCTAATTTACTTGGTCGTTTATATTTGATAAACGTTGAGGTGAGGTTAGTCGGGTGAAGGGGTACCGGCAAAGTGTTTCTTTAAGGTTTGAGAATTTTAATTTACAACTTAATTTTGAATTTGAATTGTCCTGGTCATTTGGGACAATAATTTATTTAATATTGCCTTATTTCAATTTATTAATTTTATCCCTTTTGACACTGTTGTTAATCAAATTCCCAACGCTTTTCGGTCGGATTCATTTAATTTCATTTTACGTCTGGAGGAATATTATCCCAGATACTGCGGTGAATTTCGTGCTTGGCCAAGAACGTGTTCGTCGGTTGTCGCATTTATCTTTCGGGTTTTTCAGGTTAATTATCGGCACTAACGTTGCCGAAGCGTTGCTATTTGATATTGTGGTGTATTTGATAAATTGTATTATTGTGACTTGTTCTGGTGTGGATTATTTGAACGGTGGTCGACCTTGCTGGTCAGTGGATATTTTCCCGAGATACCGCTGTAATTTCGTGTACTTTTTTTGTCTGTGGGGATTAAATAAACTTGATTTTCCGGCAACTTTGGTTCTCTTCTTGTCCCTGTGTGGCATCATTTCTCTTTCAGCCAGCTTTCACAATCAAGCGATAGTCCACGGCGGGGTTCAGATTGTGTGGCGCCCATTTCGGAACACCTTGCGGTTGGATGTTGTTTATCCCCACGCCCTCTCCCAGAGTTGGTCGGTCCAACCCCAAGGACTGCATGAGCGCACAGGTAGAGCTCAAGGTTCCGGAACTTATTTTAAAATATTTTATAGCTTTCATCGGGAATAGAAAGTCAAGGTGTTTCAAACTGCAGAATTTTGGCCGATGATGTATTCATTACTAGACTTGAACTCAAGACCACTTCTTCCGTTGAACATAAACGGCAAAACCGGTGTAGGATTTGCGGATTCAGGATCCCAAATCAGTATCGCTGGTTGTCCATTTTACGTAGCAAAATCACACCATGCTTTCCAGGCTTTTAAAGAAAGCCAATATTGTATGGAATGTACCACATGGTAGGTGGTATTTTGCTGATGAACCAACCATTGATTTTCCGTTTGTAAGCCTAAACGTATTACCTGGTCTTGAAAGCAAATAAATGAAGTCAGATTAGATGGATTCTCAACAATATCCTTGAGGCTTAGAGATGATGAGAGTATCAATTTAAATAGCTATGAGCGAAATAGAGGGGGCAAGCATTGAAAAAGAATTCAGAGATGAGTTTTCTATAGGGGGGCCGCAACACCTTTTGCAGTAGCAGACGTTTCTAATAAATTGGTGCCACTCGCCTGTCGTGACCACCATGTGGAACGGAAGTCATAAGCGCCTGCACGGTTATAGACGAAGAACCAAAAACCACAAATTAAACACAAATTAGAGAAGATCAATTAGCTGATCCAGGAGTAGATAAGTTAATTCGAACAGTTGAAGACGTCACTAGAGATTTGAGAGCGATTGTTGACGCAGAAAACATTAGACTTCAACTTTCTACGAAAATTAGCCGACGTGTTAACGGACTCACGAGACGTATCTGACTGCGAGCAAGAAAAGAAGAAAACTATGCAGATACGCGTCGTGATGCACCGACCTTCAAATGCGGAGACTTGGTGATTGTTAAAACACATTTTCTAAGTAGTTCTAAGGAAGTAGCTTGTGCTAAATGTGAACCAAAAAGGAATGGATCATACGCAATAAAAGGTATAAGATCCCAAACAAGTTACAAGAGTTACAATCTGCGTATCTTTTAAGAAACAGCAACGCTACAATTTGCTGGGTATCTTATAAGAAACAGCAACGCTAAAAAGTCGAAATTTTGTAATCTTTCATAAGAGCATACTCTGAAGCCATTTTTGTTATCAAAAATGTTTTTGCCCAGCAGCTGAGCTGGGCGACTTTTTTCTCTTATGGACGCCATATTGAATTTTTACAGATTTAAATAGAATATTGTTGAAACTGTACAACCATGTATAAGACGTGTATGAAATTATCACAAAAGATTTTTAAGGTCCCATTAGATGGCCCGCCAGATCGCTCGACTTAAACTCCATGGTATTTTTCCCACGGGGCTACATAAAAACTAGCATTCATGAACTGCGATACTGTACAAGGGCTTCAGAGGCAGTGGAGAAAGCTATTAAAACCTCTTCAGTAATTGTTTATTTTTGTTTAGAATAAATATGTAATGGTCAACTATGTGAGGTTCCATTTGATATTTACAGATTCAAACAGAATATCGAGATTGCATTACAACTACATGTTTATGATGCACTAGAATCTTCATAAAATTTTACGTAAAAACTAACAATCTAATATTTTCACATAACTATTTAATTTTACAAACATTCCATAATTATTGAGGCCCTGTGACTGCATCGGATTTATTGAGAATTACAAATTAAAAACTCCCTAAGTAAATTAATTATTTAACAAACAAAATCATTAACAGAAAGTATTTGATACACATGTCAAAAGTTGGTCGTTATTTTAGTTCTAACCTTAATTGTTGTTAGTTCTATTAGGGATCCCTAACAGCCCTCTCCGCTACTCCCTGAAGGTCCTGCCCTGTATCATAGGGCATGGGCTCAAGTCGGGTGATCTGGTGGACCACCTGATGGTATTTTTTGTTATAATTTCATAAATGTATTTATCCATAGTTGTAAAGGATTTTCAAGTTTCTATTTAAAAATTTGAAATCTTATGGAAAAACGTAGCTTTTAATAAATAAAATGGCGTCAGAGTATGCTATTGTGCTAGAATATAAATTTTTTACTTTTTATTTATCGTAATAGCAAAGTTATTCAAGAAAACAGAAATTGGCAGTTTTTCCTTTTTTCGTAATATCTGCTAATCGAGTACAATCTTTGCTAAAGTAATCGACATAGTATCTCTCACAGTTTCCGATCCCATGTACATCATGTTCCGTGCCACACGCTGTATAACACTATAATTTCACGTTTTCAAGTTCGATTAAAATTTAAGCACCTTGTAGATCCTGATATTTCTGATGAATACCAATCAAATAGCTTTAAGTCTTACCTTTAAAAACTTTACTTCAAATAGTGTCTGTCGAAATTTATTTGCTAAGTAGTGGAGACAATAAAAATCCCAAGTGGCAGTCTATAAAACAAAACACGTATTTCTGAAAAAAAAAAACGATTTTATAGTTTGTGTATCATTATTTCTAGAACAAATATAAAATCCGAAATGTATCTATATGTACTATAATTTATTACAGATGCAGTAATGAAAATATCACTTATGGAAAATATGATCTATACCACACCATCAAAAAATTTAAAGAATTCTTTAAAGATGAGTTTTGTATACTTTGATTTATAAGTCCAATTCCTCCGATTTTTTGACAATACGATGACACAATTTTTCATGATCTCTTCTGTGAATATTTATGTAAACTTACATATTTATATACAGGTGTCTCAACAACGCGATCTCGGAAGATTGTACCTCTATTAATCATGATAGTTTAAAAATGATTTCACTCATATACACAGGTCGCCGAGGCGCACATTTTAAAATAATTAGCGTGTATACAGGCTGTTCCAAGAGGTAGTACCAACCCAAACTTAAGTTTTTTTAAATGAAACAACCTATATTTCGGCACAATTTTGAATTGCTCGCTAAATTTTACGCCAATGAAACATTACATTACCTACACTAAACTTTATACTTTTTGATTTATTGGCATTTTTATGGAAAAACAGTAGTCTAAGAAAAACCGTATATCTCAATAACTGTTTTTAATTTTATTTCGGACGCTTAGATTACGATTAAGTAGGAAGCGTTTTATTATCATGATTACCTACCATATCCAAATTGTGTACAGGCTGGTCATAATCTGCAGAAAAATAAAGCAAACAGTTTTTCCTAAGAAAGTTAATTTTTTTAAATGCATCGCCCCTGTATATAATCCTTTTTTGAATTCTACGCATCGTTCTGCCCAAAAAAGTGCTAGTATACACTAGTGCTAAAATAAACCATTGATGAGATAACTAGCCTTCTTTATAAAAAAATTGATTTTCTATCAATAAGTTCTTCTACACCTACATTAACAATTAAACCAGTTAAGTATTGACCTAAAGTACTGTTTTCTCGCATAATTTCATCTTTTTTAAATAAAATAAATCATTTTATCACATCTGCAATTTATTATTATAATTTAAAATAAAATTTTACTTATACCTTGTAGGCTGTGACAAAACTGTGCTAAAGAAGTTATTAAGGTATCTCTCAGTGCTATCTGTCAACTCTACTTGCCAATAGACCATTTTTGTTGCATTCGCCAAAAACCCACACCATGTCTATTAGTTCCTCCTGGAAAAACTTCGCCATATTTCCAAAAATTATGCAAACCTAACTTAACAACCCTAACAATATCACCACCACTGACAGACACCTTAATTACTTGTTTAACACAGTTTTTCATAGCCTACAGGGTAAAAGTAAAATTTTATTACAAATGATAAAATTAAATTGCAGATGTGCAAAATGTTTTATTTTATTTATAAAAAACATGAAGTCATTCGAGAAAGCAGTACGTTAGGTAAATACTTAACTGATTTAATAGTTAATGTAGGTGTAGAAGCACTTATTGATAGCAAAATCATTTTTTTTTACGAATAAGACTAGTTATCTCTGGAATGGTTTATTTTAGCACTAGTGTGTACTAGTACTTTCTTTGTGCAGAACGATGCATAGAATCCAAAAAAATAACTAGATATAAGGGGTTACATTTAAAAAAAATTACTCCTTAGAAACAACTATTTGCTATATTTTGTTGCTAATTTTCCTGTACACAATTTAGATATGGTAGGTAATCACGCTAATAGAACGCTTCTTACTTAATCATAATCAAAGAGTGCGCAATAAACTTAAAAACAGCTATTGAGATACACTGCTTTTCTCAGACTGCGGTTTTTCCATAAAAATGCCAATAAATCAAAAAGTATAAAGTTTAGGGTAGGTAAAGTTATTTTTCATTGTCGTAAAATTTTGCGAGGAATTAAAAATTGTGCCAAAATATAGGTTGTTCTATATGAAAAAATATAAGTTTGGGTTGGTACTACCTTATAGAACTGCCTATATACACGCTAATAATTTTAAAATGTGCACCACCGAGTTCTGTATATAAGAGTGAAATCAGTTTTAAAGTATCTTCATTAACAGAGGTACAATCTTCCGAGATCGCACTGTTGAGACATCCTGTATATATCATTAAGAAATATTGAAATATTTGTTACAAACAAAACACCACAGGTTGTCACCTTTATTCTGCGAGAATAATGGTTCACTAATAATGGTTCTGAAAGTAATAGACAACATACTGCAGTTTAGAAGTACTGTGTTTAAGAGTTACATATTGCTATAATTATTTATTGGTAGAATGCGGTTGTTATAAATCCCATTAATTAAATAAACGTATAATGAATGTTGTAAAATAATGAATGTTCATTAATGATAATACAATTGATAATAATTATCAAGCTAGACATGATTGTGGTTATTCACTTATACACGCGAGTTGCGCACTGTGTTACTTTCCTTGTGAAGGAACTTGTGAGCGGATTGTTATGCTCGTCTTATTGCGTTTATGTTCCCGGATATATACCGATAAGACTTGTGGAGTAGAATACTTTTATTGCCGTGTTACAAAGTCAGACGCTCAGATAGCTGAGCAAATGTTTAAGGACTGCTGCAATATAATTAATGCATCTATGAACGCATTTTCAAAGCACAGCTGCTAAAATTATTTTGCGGCGCTACTGTTTGTTTCTACTTTGTAGATTAAATATCTAAATGTTTTTGGGTGCTTTGGTATTCATAAATGGTCTATTCTATATGGTCTATAATGTATAGACGTATGTCCTATGTTAAGAACTGTCATAAGTGCGACGTGGGCGTGGGTTTTGCTTATCACTTCTAATATCAGTCATTGGTATGTTCTCATTCAGAAGATATCAGTCATTGGGGTATATGGCCCAACTGACGATGAGAAGAAATCCGATAAGGATACATTCTGGGAGGAACTAGCAATAGCCACAGAAGAGTGTAAGGGTGAATTATATGTATTGGGCTGGATCCATATTGCAAAGTTATTAGTATAAACTGGGTAGTGTAATAAAAGCCTCTTCTCTTTGCATTGTTTTATTTTCATTTACATGGGAGACATGTTTCGGCTTTTGCCATCTTTGGTCCCAAATAGTCTATTGTTGAAACTACCAAGAAACATTATCGATAATGTTTGTTGGTAGTTTCAACAATAGACTATTATAAAACAATGCAAAGAGAACAGGCTTTTATTACACTACCCAGTTTGAATTATATGTGGCGGGTGATTTTAATGGTAGAGTGGGATTGAAAAGAGACGAAAAAAAGAAACAATAATGGAAACATATTGCTAGATTATTGTATGGTATATAACCTCATAGTGGCAAATACTATTTACGAACATAGGGACATAGATACACGAGACAAGCACAACACACGGATGAAAAATCAATCATAGACTATATACTGGTGCAGAAAAGAAACAGAAAGGCAATAACGATGTGACGGTGTACAGAGGAGCAGAGATAGGAAGCGACCATTATCTTGTTGTGGGTAAACTGAAATGGACAGTCAAATACCAGACAGAAACTAGAAAGGAAAAATTGGAGGTACAACTAGAAATTATAAAAGCATACAAGCTGCAAAATAAAAGTGTGGCATCACGATTTGCAGAGTTTGTATCTGAACAACTATCAAATGAAGAGGAGGACGGAACAGAAATGACTGCAGAGCAGATGTGGGCAAGTTTTAAGAAGATTATTATTTGTGCAGCTAAACAAGCTGGCAGAGTGCACAAAAGTGACAAAAAGAAGAGGTAAAGATATAGAATATGAAGCAGGAATAAAAAAGAAAAGATGGAAAATTATATCACAGAAACAACAGAGGCGAAAGATAAATGCTACAAGGAACAGAGGAAAAGGGTAATGGACATCGTTGTTGAGAGCAAAAGGAAAACATGGCAAGAATTTGGAGAAAAAATGGAAATGAACAGCAGAGAAAGCCTCAAAACCTCTTCTATAATGCAATAAAAACATGAGGGGCGGAAAAAAGGAGGGAGCGGGTTCGATGAAGGATAAAAACGGTAAACTTTAACGGCAACAAAACACATCATGGGACGATGGAAAGAATATTTCAAAGAACTCCTCGACAACACAATAGATGCAACAAAACCACAGCACAGCAACGTGGTGGAGGAACAGCAACAAGTAGGGGAAGCCGGAATAGATGGCGAAGACATGAGGGAGGCAATGAGAAGGATGAAGGTAGGCAAAGCATCGGGGAACGACAAAATAGCGACTGGCATGCTAAAGAAGATGCTGCTGAAGACGTATAACAAAATATGGAAAGAAGAACGAGTTCCCAGAGACTGGGAGGTGGGACAAATAATGCCAGTCTACAAGCAAGGGGATAAGAAAGTATGCAGTAATTATATAAGTACGTAGGCTTTCACGGCCAGAATCATTTAGAAAATAAACTGCTTCCGGGTTACTGATCAGTATTCAATTAGCTTTGAAGAACCGAGCAACATGGTTCGCGAAACGTCAGCATTAACAAATCTTGACACACGGCATAACCCGGAAGCAGTTTATTTTCTAAGTAATTATATAGTTATAACACTATTGAGCACACCACTGAAACTGTACGAACAAATAGTTGAAAACAAGCTGAGAAAAAAAATTGACGTCACACTACTAGAGTCTCAGAGTAGATATAGAAAGGGCAGAAGCGTGCATGATCATATCTTTTCATTACAAGTCATCACGAAAACAGTGCAATACAACAGAAAAGCCTACTTCGCATTCATATCCCTCGAGAAAGCGCTTGATACAGTGCGAAAGGAGAAAGTATGGAGCGGCCTGCAGGGTAGGGGGATGAAAGAAAAACTACAACGTATCGTGAAAAGCTTGAACAGGACTACAAGAAACTGTGTAATAATGGAGGACAGAACATCGGAAGAGTTTACAATAACTCAAGGACTATTTTTATGCGCATTTGCAGATGATATAGTAATAATGGCAGGAAACGAGAAAAACCTACACAACAATGAAACAGTCTGGAATGACACATTGAACACATGTCATATGGGATGAAGGTAAACACCAGGAAACCCTAGGTTATGGTACCAGGTAATGAACCACAACCAGTGATTGGGCAGATAATTATTGACGGGGAAAATATAGAGCAGGTACAGCATTTTAACTATGTGGGTGTTTTAATACATGCAACAGGAAAGCAGGATTCTGACATTAATGAGAGAATACGAAAAACAAACAACCTGTACTCTGCTCTTAATGACAACTTTCTTAACAGAAAAGAAATTACAAGCGAAACAAACACAATTATATACTGATCGATTGTAAGACCCACCCTGACATATGGATACGAGTCCTGGTTACCAGCGCGGAGAGAACAAAGGAAATTAGAAGCAGTGGAAATGAAATACCTGATGAGAGTGCAACGGGTTTCGCTAAGAGAAAGAAAGCAGTGCACAGATAAGAGCAGAGTTAAAAATACAACCGCTGGGATCGTTCATAGAGGAGAGACAGCTGAGCTGGGGGGGTCACGTACAGAGAATGAACAAAGCCAGAAAAGCCAGGTGTGGGAAGCAAGCCACAACACGTGGGACGACACAGTGGCAAAGTCATTGAAGGCAAAGGGAAATACATGGACAGAGGCAAAGACATCGGCAGCAGATAGAACACTGTGGAGAAGATTAGTAAAGAAGAAAATAGTTGATTGAGTACAAATTGCTTTTGTATTATATTTAAGGATGAAATATTTTAAGTTATAGTTATATTGTATATAACAACCCTATACCAAACGGTAATGGAGGATATTGATTAAATACTCTTCTAATATCGTGGGCCACAGAGCACGAGCACCACTCGATGATGCTTTACTGTGTATACTTCTTCGTACTTCTACTTTGCACGTGCAATTCTTTCGATCGTAAAATGAGAATCCTCAACAAGTTCGTTTTAAAAATAGCATCCTATCGACTGGGATCGTTTAAAACACATCTAGTATATAGCACTCCTTCCCATCAGGGCCTAATTTTTATATTAACATTAATGGTGTCGACGTCATAGTGACGTATTGTATACTTGTATTCGACTATTCTAACGTATTTAGCTGTGTCGCGTTCATCAATATATTACGGCTTTTAACCGATAAATAGCTTCTCCAAACAGATAACAGCCTACGCGCCAAACTGTGTGCACAATTGATAACGGAATATGATAAAGGTGCCATGGATGACTAAACCGCCCTTGGTAAACTCGCTGATGGCGATGCCCAATCTCATTACGTACCACACTGTCAGGTTCCGGAGGGAGGAAATGCTTTACTAAGGTTAAAAATAGCCGCTATATACATACTAGGGACATGAATATATTTCAGTTTGTTTTACGTTACGGTAGTAAATGTATACAAATATGTTAGTCGGATTTATATTTAGACCGGCTGCTATTCATGCTTTTCATAAAAACGTAGCAATAAAATATAAAATGTACGTACAGTACCGGCGCGGCGTTGGAAGATACCTAGTAATCAATATACATAATTTTTGTAATCTTTTATCGATGAGAAATATTACATAAGATAAAAAAAAACCAATAGACCCTCGATACCGATAGCCCGGGGAGAAGATTTTCGAAACTCGAGGCGAGGCTAGAGGGACGAAACCGTGTGAGGATTATCAGTACCACTGATGATTGCCCATAACTATATGTGTGGTTTATATGTCTTTGTTAATGTATACACATGTATGGCCGAACAAATAAATAATTTAAACAATAAATAAAAGTAATAGGTTTAGTACTGTACAAGGTGCACTGAGTTAACAGTGTTAAATTAAGTATGTACAGAAAAAAGACAATACCAGATTTTTAATATATTCCTGTAGGGTAAGTAAAACACGAGGAAAGCTGATGAACTCAAATATTCAATTATTCATTATGACATACATATTAGTACTACAACTACTACAAAGAATAGCTTCAACAGTGTTGATTGCTAAATTAATGAAATATTTGTAATTTATCACGGACAGCTGTTCACTTTCTATGATATATCAGAAGGAAGAGGGATTTTGTGTCCCCTAGAGTCTAGACAGTAGACACACCAATCACGATTGCCGGTTATATGTATAACCGTGTTATTCCATAAAGGAATTGTTGATTACAATAGTTTACCTACTACTCTGAGAGAAATCATAAATTTAAAGCTATTTACAAAGGAACTAATAAAATATTTAATATGATGTTGAATATTTGATATGGTGTTGATGTATAGTGAATTGTATTGTATTAGGTTTCCTACTTGAAATAAAGTATTATTATATTATTATTATATAGTAAAATGTTACCTCTATGTGTGCTTTTTTATACTTATGTATATTATATTACAAGACAATACATATATTATGTAATAATATATGTATTGTCTTTTTTATCCCAGTAACAAAAAAGCAAAATATAAAGAAATAACAAACATGGGCAAGGCGAAGTAAAGGATTCAATACCGGATAAATTGCCACATTAAAGGATAAGCCTTCTCTTCCACTTAACGTTGTAAAAAGGATAAAATATAGAATAAATCTAAATATAATAATAAGCAAACTTTCACGCATACACAATCAAATAAACAGAAACAGCATAAACATGTTACTCTACTGACGCTCACGAAGCATTGCCAGAAGCTGAGCTCTGAATGCTGCAACGCTAAGGGTCTTAAACGCGCTCGGCAAGGGTTGTATAAATGTAGCATCCAAACATGGTCCATAGACCACATCACAATAATTGAAATTACTAAGCACCATAGAGTCACACGGTATCAATTTTGTTTTTAATTACAAGTGTCTGCTGCTATAAAGATTTTTTATGACGGAGATTGCTCTCGTGACACATTGCTTTCTCAGCGATAAATGTTTGTCCATAACCAATCCCAGATTCCTAGCAGAATCGCAGACCTCAACGTGCTGACCGCCAATCGCGATGTGTAATGGTCAGAGTACCGCGTAGATGCCAATTGTCTACCAAACAATATGACAATGGTTTTCCACCATTCACCATAAGATTATACCTACGGGACTTCAAAATCAGTCTGTCCAATTTTGTCGCTGCCGATTTGCCTTGACACACGAGCTATGTCATCAGGAAAAACCGACCGATAGACCTGAGAGTCATCCGCATAAAACTGGGACGCAGTTGACGTCAACGTGGCAGGCAGATTACACGTATACAATGGAAAAAAGCAAAGATCCTAAAATTTACCCCTGTGGAACTCCACACGTCAATGCACGCAACTCGGAGCGAAGAGCTCCCACACACAATCTGCCGTCTATCACTAAGGTATTTACGGATTAATAGCCTCGCCAACCCATCAAACCCCGTATAGTTCAACCACAGAGTAACACAGTCGAGAACTGTGTGATACAACGTATCAAAAGCTTTGCTGTAATCCAGAAAAACAAGAGCAGTCAGCTTACCGTCATCAGCAGGCCTCAATATATCGTCCGTGCTGTGCATCAGTGCAGTGGCATAACCATGATTTTTGTGAAACCGGACTGTGTGTGAGGCAGGATACTATACACATTTAGGAAAGATATAATCTGAATGTCCATCATTTTCTCAAGAACATTGGACAGTGTTGGCAGTATACTTATAGGACGCAAATCTTGGTACGACAGAGTATCCCTTACTTTCGGTAGCGGGCTAACATATGCGATCGTCGCGCAATTGGGAAAGGAACCTCGCCGCAAGCAGTAGTTAATCACGTGAGTTACATAAGGGATAATAAACGGACAGCAATACTGCAACATAATCCTGCTAATTCCGTCAGAGCCCACAGCATCCGACGACAACCTGAGAAGAACAGACGAGACTACACACTCATCAACAGTCAAACCCAAACTGTTCACTGAGCTCGCACTTCTTATTATTACTAGAGACGTCTATCAATCCTCCATCGGGTTCATCGGCGGAGAGTATACCGTAAGGTCTCTTTTCAGTCCTAATGAGCAACGTAACACTGTTCTTCAAGACTTTATACGAGTGCACGATGTAGTCAGCAGTTAATGTTGATCTTTTTAAATTTAGCATGACCGCCATCTCGTGCATTCACCATCTCTCTTAACGTCGGTGTCGACCACGGAGCTCTTTCTCTAGTGAATCGCAAAGTCCTTAAGGGCATGAGTATCGAACCGAGAAATAATCAAATAATTCAAGCAGTCAATTAAATAAAATGCAGGGTTGCAGTGGTTCCAAAGTAATTTATTTTGTTTTTCTGGCTACCGGTTTCGAGTACATCTCGTCTTCAGGCCCCAACATCAATTGCTGCACGATGCGTAATTTTTCTAGGTTAGATTTCTCTATTCTATACATCTTTAAACTATGAATTCTTGTATTTCTGTTATATGAGATTAGCTTGCATACACATGGAACAAACGAGTTGTTCCACTCGCTCCAATTTTTACTTTATCGTACGCAGTATGTAAAGTATTGTAATCGTGCCGAAAAAAAAATTGAGGTTTTAGCGGAAATAGGTCTTTATATGTCCCCTGAATATTTTTGACCAAGGTACAAAAAAATTTCTGTGTGTGTGTGTATGTGTGTATGTGTGTATGTGTGTATGTGTTGTGTGTGTGTGTGTGTGTGTGTGTGTGTGTGTGTGTGTGTGTGTGTGTGTGTGTGTGTGTGTGTGTGTGTGTGTGTGTGTGTGTGTGTGTGTGTGTGTGTGTGTGTGTGTGTGTGTGTGTGTGTGTGTGTGTGTGTGTGTGTGTGTGTGTGTGTGTGTGTGTGTGTGTGTGTGTGTGTGTGTGTGTGTGTGTGTGTGTGTGTGTGTGTGTGTGTGTGTGTGTGTGTGTGTGTGTGTGTGTGTGTGTGTGTGTGTGTGTGTGTGTGTGTGTGTGTGTGTGTGTGTGTGTGTGTGTGTGTGTGTGTGTGTGTGTGTGTGTGTGTGTGTGTGTGTGTGTGTGTGTGTGTGTGTGTGTGTGTGTGTGTGTGTGTGTGTGTGTGTGTGTGTGTGTGTGTGTGTGTGTGTGTGTGTGTGTGTGTGTGTGTGTGTGTGTGTGTGTGTGTGTGTGTGTGTGTGTGTGTGTGTGTGTGTGTGTGTGTGTGTGTGTGTGTGTGTGTGTGTGTGTGTGTGTGTGTGTGTGTGTGTGTGTGTGTGTGTGTGTGTGTGTGTGTGTGTGTGTGTGTGTGTGTGTGTGTGTGTGTGTGTGTGTGTGTGTGTGTGTGTGTGTGTGTGTGTGTGTGTGTGTGTGTGTGTGTGTGTGTGTGTGTGTGTGTGTGTGTGTGTGTGTGTGTGTGTGTGTGTGTGTGTGTGTGTGTGTGTGTGATGTGCGCGTGCGTGCGTGCGTGCGTGCGTGCGTGCGTGCGTGCGTGCGTGCGTGCGTGCGTGCGTGCGTGCGTGCGTGCGTGCGTGCGTGCGTGCGTGCGTGCGAGCGTGCGTGCGTGCGTGCGTGCGTGCGTGCGTGCGTGCGTGCGTGCGTGCGTGCGTGTGTGTGTGTGTGTGTGTGTGTGTGTGTGCCCAATCTTTGTTAATTCATTTCCGGAGAAACTACTAAAGGTATCGGCACGGAACTTCATATTTAGAAGTTTCATGACCAAACTTAGAGTTGAAAAGCTTTTGGTTCAAAAGGGTCCAAAGGAACTGGGTGTTTACTCTAAGCCTTTTTCAAGGATTTTAGAAATCAGCCGCCATTTCTGTAATTTCGTCAAAATAGTTAAATAATAAATTAAAGCAGAGGAAATTTTGAATAATTTATGCCTATGACATTTTTTGGTAAAATTAATAGTTTAGCTTTTTAGTTTATTCTAAGCCTTTTTCAAGGATTTTGGAAATGAGCCGCCATTTCTGTAATTTCGACAAAATAGTTAATTAATAAATTAAAGTAGAGGAAATTTTGAATAATTTATGCCTATAACATTTTTTGGTAAAATTAATAGTTTACCTTCAAGAGCAAATTCTATTTGATCGAGATCGGTCGCAGCTGCATTGATATGAAATTACATAGTAGCCAGGATTTTGACAAATATTTTTTTGTGTTGTCACATTCAAAAACAGCTGATCTCATCAGAGGTTGGAGAACCACTATGGAACGTGCCGCTGTAGTGCGCAAAATTATAAAATACAAATTTCAAATGAAATAAGATCACCAATTTGATTGTTTGTTGATAAGAAATATCAACCCGTCTTTATATCTAATTCTAAAAATGATACATTGAGAAAATTATAAATAAAGTATAGCGATGAGTGTTTTATTTTAGTATGTTGGTAGGGATGTGTCATGAATTTGAATTACCTTTTTAAGGTGCGTTTTCATTAGTGATAATGGCAGTGGTAGCAGACGCCGTTATAGTATTTCCAATAGAAAATTGCTAGTGACTCATGTTTATGTACATGCAAACTAATATGCGTCATTATCACGATATGTAAGAAATACTATAATTTCGTATTCTACCACCGCCATTAGCTACCATTACCTACCAATCGGAACGCACCTTTCGTCAAAGTGGTACCAACCTAGCATTTACTATACAGAAATCATTTATTCTTTTTTTAAATACGTATTTCTTAAAAGGCAACACAATAAACGTTGATGTCGCTCCTGCCAAAAACTAGATAGCGCGACTCGCTCATATGCGACGGCGACACTCCGCCTTCGGTGACGCGCCGTATCACCGCTCGTCGCGCTATTCCGTACTTTTGGCATTTGTGACATAAATAATTATTATTCTAATGACGTAGTGTAGGTAGTGTCAAATGCTGATGCTTTGACAATACCTACGATTTATCTCTATAGAATAGATTCTCATGTAGCTAAACTATTAATTTTATATTTTGTATGATAAAGTCATGTGCCTGGCCACATCAGATTTTTTTATTTTGCGAATACTAATAAATTTGGGTATCCAACGGTATAGGTTGCTAACTCTCAGCGTTAATAGTACCTGAGATATTCAATTATTTCTCCAAAATATGCCCGTTGCACGATCTTCCTTAAAACTATGTAGAAATGACATTTTTGCAGATTTTGTTTTTAAACTATGTCAGAGAATAGTCAAAGCTAGTAAATAGATGATAGTATTCAAAGATATTAGATTAACTATACAGGCTATTCATAAAAATAAGTAATTTTTGTTTTGTTTTTCAAATCGCTTTTCCTTGAGTTTTTTAAATGGAACACCCTGTATTTTATGTGCTAGTTAAATTGCCCATCAAGTTCCCATTAATTTATGTCAAATATCTCATATGTCAAATTTTAGTCGTTTTCTTGATATTTACAATTTAAAGAAATATGTGTAATATTATGTATACTATTAATTAATAATATTATAATTATATTATGTATAATAAATATGCCATTATTTTCTTGTTTTGTTTTTTGTTTGTCTCGTTGTAAATCTTAGTTGTAAATCAGTAATAGTATATTCCATATAATTTAAGAAAAAAAAGCTTTAATACTATTAGCGTTTATTAAAAAATAAATCCATTTTTACTTAGTAACCTATTTGAAGCAAATTCAGAAACATTAAATAAACATTGCACAACAAGTAACTATTATTTTAATTAATATTTGGAAGTTGTTCAAAATGACGCCCCTTTTCTCTTCTGCAAGTATTAACGCGCTGTATAAAGATCTTGAGATATTTCTTAATATGTATTTACTCTAAGGTTGTCAAAAACATTGGTTATACGAAGTTTCATGTCTTCTGGTCTAGTAGGTGCTGATTGGTATACCAGCTCCTTCACATATCCCCATAAAAAGAAATCGAGTTTGTTGAGGTCTGGAGACCTTGGTGACCACAATGTAGGACCTCCTCCTCCCTTTTGGGTCACCGTTTTAGTTCTTGTTTTGTGCTGGTAAATATTACCTATTTCTTCAAATTGCAACCGAACCCTGTTAATAACACTTCGTTGGGGATGCCCGTTATCCGGATATCGCTGTTCATATAGTTGTTCACCATAGATGTAGATCATGTTAATTAATTCTTCTTTGCTATAATTATAACTCATCGTTCAGAGAAAAGACATATATTGTTACTAATTTTTACAGCAACAACTTATTTACTGTGGTTAGATCTCAATTGTTTGTTTCTATGATTAATTAATGCTAATAATATTAGTTACCGTTTTTTAAGTTGTATTTTCTTACAGTATTACTGATTTACAAATGAGAAACAATCAAAAAATAACAAAAAAATAATGACATTATTAAATATTTCGTATTACACATTTTTCTGTAAATTTCGTGATATATAAATTGTATATATCACGAAAAGTACTACAATTGGAGAAATAGGGCACTTAACATAAATTAAAAGAAACTCGAGGGGAATTCAACTAGCACATAATATACACGGTGTTCCATTTAAAAAACTCAAGGAAAAGCCATTTGAAAAACATCAAAGTTTACTAAATTTTATGAACAGCCTGTATAGTGAATCTGATATCTTTTGATACTATCATCTATCTACTGGCTTTGACTATTGTCTGGCATAGCTTAACGGCAAAATCTGCAAAAATTTCGTTTTTACGTAGTTTTAAAGAAGATCCTGCAACGGGCATATTTTGGGGAAATAATTGAATATCTCAGGAACTATTAACGCTGACAGTTAGCAACCTATACGGTTGGATAAACAAATTTATTAGTATTGATATATTAATACAATATACATGGCATTTAAAAAATGTACTTATTTTCCATTACGCCTAAATGCAATTAAACGATAATAATTTTACGTTATAGAACCTGGTGAGTCAAAGAACTTTTGTGTTAAACATTTTTTCTTTCTCTAACGATTTAGTAGCTATCGACCGCCGGGATACTAATAACTCACCCTGTATATTCGATACACAAATAAAGTATATTAAATTTCCTATAAGAGCGGGTCTAGCTCGAAAAGTGCATAGTTTTATCATATTTTCGCAAAAAATCTGAAAAACGGTCAAAAGTTCTAAGTTTTTTGCAATTTTCGTTGGGAAGGCACATCCGTGGGAAGTAACCGCTGAAATTCGGATTCAGCGCCCCAAAAAACATATAGAATGAGAGAAAAGAAACTTCTATATTTTTTTCCTGGAACAAGCACCCTCGGAAACGATTTGACTGGACTATTATATACAGTGTGTTTTCTTATCCGTTTAGTCGAATTAATCTAGAAAAACACCTTGGGGGATGTGATCAGGGGGTCATATAGAATCAGTATTAGCTAAAATGTCCCGGGAGGAAGAAAGTTGATCAAAACTTGTCGCACAGTGTAATCCCCCCATATGCCGCAACCCAACGTACGAGAACGCAGAACCAGAACATACGGCACAATCGATCAAAGTCTCAGTTGTCAGCGATATTCTCGTGGGCTCACTCACAATCTGGCTATGACCGTATGATTCTAACAATTCTGCAAATCTGCGAGTATAATAATCATCAAAATGAAGCATG
Source organism: Melinopterus prodromus (assembly GCA_964023965.1). Classification (NCBI taxonomy): domain Eukaryota; kingdom Metazoa; phylum Arthropoda; class Insecta; order Coleoptera; family Scarabaeidae; genus Melinopterus; species Melinopterus prodromus. The sequence continues at coordinate 41,431,896 of OZ030391.1, read as the reverse complement.
TTTATATTTAAATCGCCCGCGCAAAATAATTCATCACATGTTGGTATCAATTCTGTAACCGACTCCTCAAAAGACTCATAATAAAGAGTACAACTTGTATTCGTGGGTTTATAAACAACACCTAAGCTAAACTAACGGCAGACCAATGCACAGATATCCACGCTTGTTCAAAGTGGTCATTAATACCTAAAACTACCCTTGAAAACTTATTTTTAATATAAATGCCAACACCACCGTATCTATCCCTTCGAATAAAACTATAATCAGGCAATTCCACGACATCCGTGCTTACTTCCTCAGTCAACGAAGTCTCGGTCACGAATATCAATCTGACAATACTTTCCTTAAGGTTATTGCACCCTGGAATATGTCCGCATTTATAGTTCCTACGAAGGAGTTTTCGTATGATATTGCTTTTCAGCATACATTTGGTTAACGTGTGGTGGGCGTTTATCTTTGGGCTTGATATTGGTTGTTGGGCTCTTCTAGCAGAAAATATTCTTCTAACCGTTATTAGATGAATTCCAATGGCATGGCATCTGCTACTCTCTAAAAATTAATACAATTAAAGAATAAAACGTTTGGGTTGTGTTGACAGGCCATACCTGTTGCACCGCCGTGTGCGCCTGAGAGGAGCTGCCGTGGTCATGTTTACGTTTAAATGAGCTATTAATTTAGTAATCACCTCTTTACTCTGTTTCCTAAATTCTCGCGGCAATTTAATATTATGTATACCAGCCCAACAAACAACATTTTTGATCAACCTTGTATAAGGTCTGATCTTGCGCCAAACTACTACGGTTCAACCTAACAAAATAAAATTTGTATAAATATGTATTTCTTTAAGTCTTTTGCAGGATTTATGTGGAAATATAATGTAACATTAAATATCTATTTATCACGCATACTTTGGGCCCATTACTGGTTGCTTTATTTGCATTTCGATACTTTGTTTTTAATTTATTGTAAGTTGGTGATGAAACATGGCACATTTATATAGCTATATTCCGACAATTATACTTCAGTTGGCCAGACTCTACCTGCACATCACAGTAGCGTACCAACAACAGCATTGCTCATTGGTTACATTACCCACACCCAGTAAAAAACATGATGTTTTGGTGGTCTAAGTTTCAGACACACTGTCGACTAACTAAGCAACTTGGTCAGGTTCTCAGGTACTGTTTTACAAAGTCATATCAGTGACCAACATTTTGTTTTTGATTCATCCTAATATCTAAATGGTCATAAGATATACACAGTTACACAAGTAGATCTGTACAAAATGTTTGCGTCGATCGTATTCTTCTGGAGGCATCTAGATTTTATTCGTCGATGTCATTTGAGGTTATGTGACATTTATGTAATTTGGCCCTGATAGTCAGACTGTGTGCCTGGATAACGGAATGTTTTGATTGGATGGTTTTATTCTACGTATGTTCTATTGGCTATAACAAATCATGCATTAATAGAAATCGTGCATTTATAGAGCTTTTATAGAACATACTCATAAATAAACGATCGATGGGGGTAATTAACTAACCATTATATTAAAAAGAGCGATTAATGATCGACACTTTTTAACGCACGAGCCTTAAGCGAGTGCGTTAATTGTCGAGATCATTAATCGCCGTTTAATATCCGTGTAGGTTACAAATTTTTTTCGTCGATCGTATTTTTCTGGCGGCGTCAACATAGATTTTTCTTCGTTGATGTCTTTTGATGTTATATAACAATTTATGTAATTTGATACTGACAGTTCTGGAGTACAGAATGTATTGATTATATGGTTTCATTTCACGTATGTTCGATTTGCTATAATGACGTCATTTGATTGGCAATGACAAATCATGCAATAATAGAAATCGTGTATTTATAGAGCTGTTTAATAAACGATTTCCTATTCACTAAACTGACTCATAAATAAAAGATCGACGGAAAAAAAATTCAAAACGGTTATATTTCTGTATAGGAAATGTTAGGTTGGTACCACTTCGCCAAAACGTTGTGACAGACAGGGCGTCGATGGCGTATAGGATACAGCGGCTGCTATCTACGCTGGAGGTCCCGGGTTCGATTCCCGGCTCGGGCTAAAATCGACTGTCCTTGTATTTTAGGCAGGGAACAAATATCTTTGCATGTCGCCTTCCATAGGATGACGAAGTAAAGCCGGTGTTCCCGTGTGCTGTCATGAGGCGACGTACACGTTAAAAAACTCTTACTGGAGGTTGGAACTCCTTCAGTTCGACAAAATTCCTGGGTGTGTGTAGCCTGCTCTTATCGTCGGTGATTGACGTAAGTTGCGGAAATAGACCGATGTAAAATAAACATGTATTTTGCAGCAAGAAAATGATCCCAGGATCTCCGGGGCTAACATGATACTAAGCAGACAGTAGGTCGCCTGCCCAAGTCCGGATTAATTCGGAAATTTAAAGAAATTATTCCTGTTATACCGGGTATTTTTATTTTTAGGGGTGATTAAACACTTTTAAAAAGGTTAGTAACGCTAAAACAATTGATCAACAACTTGTGCAAAGTAAAGCTAAATTCAAACAATTAGTTTTCAGTGATTCTTTCAGCAGCTTTTGTAAAGAAATTTTTACGTTAATGACCGTCTTTTAAGACGTTTAATCACCACTTGAAAATAATTTCACAAGGCCGTATTATAATGTGTCGAGTGGGTACGTTTGTGCGTGCGGCCAGTACAAGCCTGTGCGCTGTTGACATATTATCACTTACCGATGAAAGGTTACACCGGTCAATATATTGGTGCGCTACTAACAGCGGAACTGGCCATTATTTTGTTATATAGCACTTGTTATAAAAGCAGATACAAATTCACTTTGATCACTTTAAACAGACGAAGTAACTAAAATAAGGGACACGTTACGTTTCTTCTTGTCAAAACTGATATAGCAGAATGCAGTCAGAATAATTGTATTTTTTTGATGATAAAGCTTATATGTTAGAAAAAGAAATAGGAAAATACATTTTATTAAAAGTAACATCTCAAAAAAAACTATAAAACTGCACCACAAATTTAATTTAATTTAGTACATATTCAGAGGATGATTTATGTATATTGAGGATTGACGTATTTAAGAATGAACTGTCGCAGTTTTTGAAATATTTAAAATATTAAAAATATATTTATTTGTTAAGAATACCCTGTATTTATTAAGATAATATATTTTACTTGCTACGAATTTTGATTTTTATATTGTTAAGCTATTTATTACCTAGTTATTTTGTAATTCTTAAGAATAATCTGTTTACTTTAAATAATTAGGTAGGTCCTTATATTAAATGTTGCTGCAAAAATGTACGTTACCCATTATTTATGATTTTTGTTAATTGTTCCGAAATGTTATATCAGTATTATTTTTTATTAGTATATATTATGTTTGTATAAAAAAGTAATTTTTCTTAATTCAACATTGTATATGGGGGCCCCCAAATTCAAAATTACCCAGGGCCCCATAATGACATAACGCGGCGCTGTATACAGGACATTTTCAATGTTGCCAACTTCCTGGACATGGTGGCAACATGGTGTACAGAAATATGGTCCACATAATCTAACTTTTCTATGGTGTACCTACATGTAGTAATACGTGCCACTTAATGTATTAAAGTTTCAGGGGTCTGGCAATGAATATCATAAGTGGCAACCTTCTGGTCACACGGTATGTTGAAATAAACTAAACAATGCGATTTTTCTTTAATGTGTGCGTGCAGGAATACGCTGTCTCTTGATTTACTAAAGTTGTAGCGTTCTGCCGGTGAATATCAATAAGGTTGCGTACGTAATTTGAACGGCCAATAGTGCTATCACAGGCCTTATACGCATCAGAGTGAAAGAGGGCAGAGCCCAAAGCGCGGAGGACGATAAGGCCGGATCAATAAACCCCTCGCATGAAACGGTTCGGTGTTGGTTCGCTCAAAGGTTGCAGTTTGTCGGGTAGGGACCGAGCGTGGAGATCAGCCGAGCTCCACAGTTCCAACGCGGGCTAAACTCGATAGCGTCAGGCGCGCGCTGCCCTACAGAGTTCTCTCCACGAAACAGTACGAATCGACCAAACTTTCCGCCATCGAGGTCGGATAAGTCAGCGGCGCAACTTTTGCAGAATGAAAACCGTTATTTTCATATTTTTTTGCTCTGTAAGTTTTGGCGCCGCTGACGTGCCGGAAACAGCAGCGCATTATGTAAAATCAAATGAATTTTAAAAATTTGTACAGCTTATATTTTTTTGCTAATTCTTTGCAAATTTTTTACAGAAAAAGATTTTTTTGCTTTGTTAGTATCCGAGATATAGGGGTGCGCCGCTGACGTGCCGCGAACTCAGCGGCCCACTATGTAAAAACAAATAAATTTGAAAAATGTGAGCAGCCTACACTTTTATACTAATTTTTTACTATTTTTTATCATTTTTTTTTTTATTTGCTTTGTTTGTATCCGAGATATAATGTCGCGCCGCTGACCTGCCGACAACTCAGCGGCGCAATATTTAACAACAAATTAATATAAAAAATGTGAACAGAGTATATTTTGTAGCGCATTTATTACCAAAAAAATTTGTTTTGCTTTGTTATGTTTTGAGATATAGGGCGACGTGCCGGCAACTCGACAGCAAAAACAAATAAATTTGAAAATAAGTCAACAGATAGTGTTTTTTCCAATTTTTTGCTTTTTTATACGAAATTATTTTTAGTTTTCTAGATGTACAGACTGTCCCACGCTAAATGCAAATACATGAAGACTCAGTTCTACCTGTGCTAAAACGCGTTTTCTATTAACGGCGTTATTTATGGATCAAAATTGATGAAATTCTCAGTGTCAATTCTTAAATAAATAAGAAGTGTGGCTAGGCCAAAGTTTTTTTTTTTTGCGGTAAAAATTAATTTTACCTCTACATTTTTTTCTTTTTTCAAATATAATACCCCTAGCCAAAGTCACAATACAATAATAGATTTTTTATCTAGGTACAATTTCAGCCTAAACATTATAACTTTTACGCTAACCGAAAAATGCGATAATCGTCAGATATGTAAACAATGGCCATATTCGGCTGTTACGTGTGGCCAGCTCATGGCAGACACCATAGCTTTAATCGATACGTAAACCACGGCTTAGACACGACCACGACAGAAAAACCTCGAATCTGAACATTTAGTTTCGTAGTTGCGATGTTTTTACAACGGAGCCTTAATAGTGTTAAGAAATCGTAATACACGATTCGTCCATATCGAAAAGTTCTGGATAATCATTCACTCTCTACAGGCAGAAAATATTTTCACAGCTACGTACCAACACAAACTTTTAATTTTCAAATGGAACACTAGGTATATTATTGCTTCTTTGATATTAATTAAAAATTGTGTCCTAATCGTTTTGAGTTTTATCCACTGTTTCGGAGATATTATGAAAGTGCATTAATGTAAAAAAATAATTCTGAGCATCCTCAATATTTTTTAAAAACTAACAGGATAATCTAACAAAAGAACTTATTTTGGATAGTAAAAAAATCGCACTTTTCGAATTTTATTATTGATTTACGATTACAATATGACTCATCCGGTCTAACTGGAGGTTTGCTAAATATCAAATACCTTTATTGGGATATTCCAATTAATACAAAGAATAAAATCAAGTGATTTGGTAAATATGTGGTGTTTTCTGAAGACACCATAGTATATCCGTACACGTAACAGTAATACTGTCATAAGATGAAATAACAAAATAAAAGATAATTGTAAACTGAATAAATAACAATTAGTTCAGTAAGATTTTCATGAGTGCTCATATGTGCCCTCTCACGTCAATGTGTTTAGGAAGTCTTCGGAGTCTCGGTGGACATACAACATTTTCCATCATTTCTACAGACATTATTTGATAATGCTCATTTGGTCTTCATGTTCATCGTAGTTGTGATACCCCCAAAAATTTCTTCCTGAATATGTTTCCACAGTAAGAAATCAAACGGGGTTAAATCAGCGATCTAGTTTGCCAGAGCGCTGGAGTATCATAAACAATTTAACGTATTTTATAAATATTAATTAAACAGTTTTGTAGTGGAACAACTTTAAATATGCTATTTTACACACATTTGTGAGATTGTTGATATATCTCGAATAATTTTTTTGTATAAAAATGGCAAACAAATATGGCAATATTGTTTTTTATTTTGCAAAAGTTGCGCCGCTGACTGCCCGACCTCCGCCACCGGCCCGGCCTCATTGTGACTAACGATGACTGGGTAGTTACTGTCACCGCTCGCTTTTAGGCGAGGCTTTATGCGGTCTCGTGAAAATAGAGCGACCGAGCGAGCCTTTTCAGCAGTATCCTTTGTCTTCCATATCAAAACCTTGTCATGGAAATTCCATGCATTGGCGCACGAACTAATGAATGAATAAACGCTTCATTTTCCTCAAGCACTGGTTCGACAGTAAATATTTCCACGATTATGTATACAGGCTGGGCCATTTTAATTTTATCATTTTGTTATTTAGAAAAACACGCTCTCTACGAAAAAAAAATTTACGAAACTTTTCTTGTACGGGGGGGACTTGTTAGTTGTTTGTTGTTTCCAAATTACCAATGTAAGGCATGTGCATTAATATGTTGATCGAATACGCCTTATCCCGCTTTTATTAGTAAATTCAGCCAACAGGGTTTATTGTTTCATAGGGTTTATTATAGAATCCAAACAAAAAATTAATGGGAACGAATTAGAAGCGCTAGATTCTAAAGATTTATTAGTCTGATATCTGGAATAGATGATGACATTGACAAGAATGGTTGCAGAACTGTCTTTTATATGTCAAATTGTAAGCAATTAATTGGGGTAGTCATTCGCAAAAGCTCCGAGAGGACAAATAGGATAAATTTTGCTTGGTTTCGAGTAAACAAAGTTTACGCTCTTCAATTTATTAATAATAGTAAAACCAGTTGTGTTGACTTCTGGTACAGATAATTTGGAAAAGAAGCAAAAGATATGCAGGGTGGTAATTAAGTAGCGGATTTTTATTCTAACGGATTGTTATTTTATTTTCGACAGTATACAATTTTAAATAGGGTCATAACTAAAAAACAAGAATACCGGCCTTATAGTTGTAATAGGTTAAAAGATACATGAATGAAATGAACAAAATAATGCGGGTGTTGCTAAAAAATAAGAAATTTACAACATAATGGTTTGACTTCAACAGTCGTCGGAGATAGCAAAATTCAAACTATCTACTCTGCACCAGCTGGCAATATTCGACACATTCATAAAATAGACCCACCACTTGAGAATAGCTTCTTTGCTTAAGATCATCTAAATTGTAAGGTTGATTTGTGTAGATCTTCAAGTGTCCCCAAAGAAAAAAATCTGATGTGGTCAGGCACATGACATTATCATACAATATATATTATGTAATAGTTTAGCTGCATGAGATTCTATTTGATCGAGATCGGCCATGTCTGCATTAAAATAAAACTACTAGAACTAGACAGATATTTTGATTATATTGACAGTATGAAATGTCAAAACATCAGCATTTGACACTACCTACTGTCTTTAGAATCACAACATCTGACAAATCCTGGCTAACTAGTTTTAATACTATAGTGTTTTAATGCAGTACGAGCGATCTCGATGAAATAGAAATCTCATGAAATCTCATGCGGCAAAACTATTTATTTTACCAAAAAATGTCATAGTCATAAATTATTCATAATTTCCTCTACATTAATTTATTATTTAACTATTTCCACAAAATTCCAGAAATAGCGGCTCAGAAATATTTATTCTCAAATAAAAATTTTCGCCACGGGTACTATACAGTAATACCTCGCATAGTCCGGTTTCGAACAGTATTCTGTATAGTACTTCTGTATAGTACGGTTTGTAAATCACTCGACCAGAATGTAAACTTGACATTATGTTTCGGAGGTTTGTGAGCGGTAGACGTTTAACGCTGAATTTTATATTTTCTTATTTAAACTTTAATACCTTTAAAATGCGAAAAGAAAACGTGAAAGTTACTCAGTCAGCAAAAAACGCAAATGGCTCACTTTAGAACAAAAGTTCGCTATAATAAAGTTTCATGAAGACGGTGCATCCTTAGTTAAGATAGGCCGTGATAAAGAAATAGACGAGTCATCAGTTCAAAGACTTATAAAAAAAATTGAATACAAATCGCAGGGTTACGGCCTTCACACGGGACACGGCGCCGGTACGGTTTTGTCCGTGTAGGGTCGTTGTGCAGCTTTTCACACAGCACGGATTTCAAACAGCACGGCACGGTGCGTGTGAAAGGCTCGATTTAATCTCATACACTTCGAACCGTACACGGACAAAACCGTACCGGCGCCGTGTCCCGTGTGGAAAGGCCGTATGGCTATGGCAACTTATTTATGAAAAAAACTGACCAAAACCAGAAACGCTCGATTGTTAAATATGGAGCGCTTATTATGCATGTCGATCGAAGACTTGAATAAAAAGCGAGTTCCGCTTAATCAAATGGACATTCAAGCCAAAGCATTAAGTCTTTACAATGACCTGGAGACTGATAACGTAGAAAACTAAGGTGAAGAAGTGAACATTTTTGAAAAGTTTGAAAATCTGTAGGAACATATTATGAAAGTTGATTAAATGTAGAACGCAGTCTTGCAATTCGTCAAATGCTGCGTTCGTTCTTAGAAAGACATTTTTAATGACAAAAAATTAAAAAATAAAACTGCAGAGGTCAATATTAACATTTTTAGAGAATAAAAAATAAAAAACAACATTTTTAGAAATTATATTTCAATACATTAATACAGACATTTGGTTCAATTAATCTTGTTTTATTTACTGAAATACTGACAGAAATATTTTTTTTTAACCAATTATCAAGTTTTATGTTTAATGCCTCGATTAGTTCGGTTTCAAATAGTCCGGCAAATCGGTGGAACCGATTAACCGGACTATGCGGGGTATTACTGAACTTTGTCATACTACGTATGATAAAGTAAAAAGGTTGTTGATTCTGATGAGTAATATATTATATTGGCTTCTAGCATACTATATTTTCGGGTATTACCACGTCTTCAGTACTAACTACAAAAAATCATAAAGAATTATGCGCAATAATCCAAATAACTTTTAAGGTTAACATACCGTCTTACAATCTTTCTTGCATGTATTTGCGAAAACATAACAACATTGCTATCCGCACTTGAAATACACATTGACTTTGTGAACACCATGATGTTCCAATATTGTTTCACATATCGTACGTGCGCGCGTGTTTCTCCTCCTCATCGCATTCTCCATATATTTGCGTGTGGAATTGACGTTTCGCAACCGCTAACGTTCTGAATACTGTCAAAAGTTTGAAAATATCCTGGCTACCTACTATTAATGCAGATACGATTTCGATAAAATAAAATTTGCTCCTGCAGCTAAACTATTAATATTACCAAAAAATGTTATAAACATAAATTGTACAAAATTTCCTCTACTTTAACTTATTATTTAACTAATTTGACGAAATAACAGAAATGACGGCTCATTTCCAAAATCCCTGAAAAATGCTTAGAGGAAACAGCCACTTCCTTTGGACTCTTTTGAACCAAACGCTTTTCAGCTCTAAGTGGTCATAAAACTGCTAAATATGAACTTTCGTCCCGATACCTTTAGTAGCTTCTCCGGAATCGTCTCCACAAAAATCGAGTACACACATACACACATACATACATACACACACACACAGACATTTTTTGTACCTTGGTCAAAAATGATCAGGGGACCCAAAAAGACCTATTTCCGCTAAAATCTCAATTTTTTTCGGCACGATTACAATACTTTATTAATCAATACTTCATAAAGTAAAAAGGCTGATGGTAAACTGAATAAATAACAATTAGTTCAGTAAGATTTTCATGAGTGCTCATATGTGCCCTCTCACGTCAATGTGTTTAGGAAGTCTTCGGAGTCTCGGTGGACATACAACATTTTCCATCATTTCTACAGACATTATTTGATAATGCTCATTTGGTCTTCATGTTCATCGTAGTTGTGATACCCCCAAAAATTTTTTCCTGAATATGTTTCCACAGTAAGAAATCAAACGGGGTTAAATCAGCGATCTAGTTTGCCAGAGCGCTGGAGTATCATAAACAATTTAACGTATTTTATAAATATTAATTAAACAGTTTTGTAGTGGAACAACTTTAAATATGCTATTTTACACACATTTGTGAGATTGTTGAATTTCGTCGTACCATCTAGATATTTATTATTAATAAATGAATTATGGTGTAAGTTTTAAATGTCAAATTACATGCTTAATAACTTTTTACTAATTCATCGATCATTTGTAGTATGTTAAGACATTCCGGGAGACATTTCGCATACCTTCAGTTATTCGGGATAAGAGTATTTGTTTGTTTCTTTATTCCTTGTTAGTTATCTCAGAATTCCTCAAAATACTGGCTGTTCCCTTTTTTAGATTCATTTGTTGTTTTTACATAATGCGCCGCTGAGTTGCCGGGACCTCGGCGGCGCACCCATATATCTCGGATACTAACAAAGCAAAAATAAATCGCTTCTGGTAAAAAATTAGCAAAGAAAATTTAGGCTTCTCACTTTTATCAAATTTATTTGATTTTATTAAGTGCGCCGCTGATTTGCCGGCACGTCAGCAGCGCACCCCATATATCTCGAATAATTTTTTTGTATAAAAATGGCAAACAAATATGGCAATATTGTTTTTTATTTTGCAAAAGTTGCGCCGCTGACTGCCCGACCTCCGCCACCGGCCCGGCCTCATTGTGACTAACGATGACTGGGTATTTACTGTCACCGCTCGCTTTTAGGCGAGGCTTTATGCGGTCTCGTGAAAATAGAGCGACCGAGCGAGCCTTTTCAGCAGTATCCTTTGTCTTCCATATCAAAACCTTGTCATGGAAATTCCATGCATTGGCGCACGAACTAATGAATGAATAAACGCTTCATTTTCCTCAAGCACTGGTTCGACAGTAAATATTCAGTGAATATTTTTTTTCTAGCATACTATATTTTCGGGTATTACCACGTCTTCAGTACTAACTACAAAAAATCATAAAGAATTATGCGCAATAATCCAAATAACTTTTAAGGTTAACATACCGTCTTACAATCTTTCTTGCATGTATTTGCGAAAACATAACAACATTGCTATCCGCACTTGAAATACACATTGACTTTGTGAACACCATGATGTTCCAATATTGTTTCACATATCGTACGTGCGCGCGTGTTTCTCCTCCTCATCGCATTCTCCATATATTTGCGTGCGGAATTGACGTTTCGCAACCGCTAACGTTCTGAATACTGTCAAAAGTTTGAAAATATCCTGGCTACCTACTATTAATGCAGATACGATTTCGATAAAATAAAATTTGCTCCTGCAGCTAAACTATTAATATTACCAAAAAATGTTATAAACATAAATTGTTCAAAATTTCCTCTACTTTAACTTATTATTTAACTATTTTGACGAAATAACAGAAATGACGGCTCATTTCCAAAATCCCTGAAAAATGCTTAGAGGAAACAGCCACTTCCTTTGGACTCTTTTGAACCAAACGCTTTTCAGCTCTAAAGCTGCGTTCACAATGCACGCTACTCTATCGCACAGCTTAGATTGGAACACAGATTTTCGCGAGATTGGCAGCGAGAGTACAGCGTGACCAAATTTGTGCTAGAGTTTGCACTCTGGCCGGCCGGAGCCAGAGTTTGTCCACTCTGGGCGACATCAAAATGGCCGTCTGGGCATCAGCTGATTTCAAAAACACCGGTTGTGATTGCGCTTTTGTAATTCATCATTTATTGCGGTGACCACAATATTTCTAATGTGTGAGCATGTCGGAACGCCAATGTAATGATATTTTATTAAAATTAAAAATTATATAGTATATTTTCATGGTTGGCAGGAAACGTAAGTTGGCAACCATTGCCAACAGACACTCACACTATTGTGAATTGTCAAATGTCAGGTTGCAACCAGCGGTCCCGGGGGCGTATATTTATAAAAGGTAAACCATTCATAAAAACATTATATTTAATCACTAATAGATTTTTTTAGGTGACATTAATAGCTAAGGTTTCAATGGTTCAGTTAAATTATAACTACCCAGAACAACAGTCAAAACATACCATACCATTCGTTATTCCTATATTTATGGCCGAGGTACGATTTGCGTGCAGGTAGTTACCAAATAGGAACAACTCCAACGCATGGGAATACTAACAGCTGTTCGGATGTACCAAGCTTTCGAGGTTATGTAACATTCGTCGTTATACCTACATTTTGGGTGCAGATACTAGCAAGGAAAGTGTTTTTTTCAAAAATTCGAATTCTGTGAATATCGTCGCTTTTTTGTTGAACGTAAGAAAACTACGACATTGCCATCAACAATCGCAAAATTCGTTACCTATACAGGACAGAATTGAACCGGATATTTTTTGTATTATCGGCAAAGGTTTCAAGTTCTGTTCGACGTATAATTTGAATGGAAATACCTAATCATTTCGCTGAAAAACTCGAAATAATATTATGAAGTATGTTCGGTTGCCTACTCATTTCGAACCCCATCTTAACATTGATGGTGCGACATGCAGTTAAAATATTTACATACGGCAGCAGGGCAACACACGCGAATGTTTTAAATAGCCGGTAAATTTTATTCTACACTAATTAACAAATGCACATTTATAATATTACACTATTGTATAATATAAGGTATTTAGTATCGTATTTTTCATTTTGTTCAATAAATTAGATAACCATTTAAAATCATTTTTAATTTTCCAATTACTTATTAACTTATTTAGGTTATAATGTATTGAATTTATATGGATAACAAACAGGTAAGTATATACACTAATTATTATTGTTTGCAGAAATTGCCAAATATTTGCAATTTCAATGCCATAATGTTGGAAAATCTTGTGTCGATATTGGTAATAATAGCAATGAAAGAATAAGATTGCCCAGTGGTGCATTGATCCTCCCTGCTTGTCTTCATCTTTCTATATTTTTAAATTAATTCAGTTATATAGAATATACATTCCTGACCTGCGAATAATTTTGGATATATCATACATTACATTATTACTACTCTTAGCTTTATGCAGTTAATATTTACAGTAGGCAATTGAATTTTTAAGATTATACATTTTCTAAAAAGCTTTAATTATATTTCGGCAATTTTTAATTAATTCTTGCGATACACAAAAAAACAATATTCGTTCTTATTTAAAGTAATATATATGATTTGTAGATTTCAAACAATTTACATGACATTTATGACTAAATAAAAACCTTAAACAATGTTGTAAAAGGATAAGATTAATTATGATTTTAATACTCACCTTGCCTGAAATACCATAAATAACACCTATATAAACAGCATTAGTTTATTGAGGATCTACATACATGTATTTCTTATTATTGTACTTTGTAGAGTATAAACAAATTAGATGTGCATCTAGCAGAAATACTTGTTGGTTGTCCGGCTTTGTAGAACAAGTACTCACATGTATACAAGAATAAAATAAAAGATATTTGCAAAATTGTTTTATTGTTAATAAAAATAATTTTTGCCGATCAAGTACAACAACGATTCACAGCGTTAAGGGAAAATATAGGACAAAGGCAAAAACAAGTGGCAGTGGCCAAATAGAGCAGGAACCATGGCATCGGTTAAAAACTAAGTTTTTTGGATAGTGTTTATGCTCCCAGAAAGAAGATATAGCTGTATTTTACCTATACATTTATACTTGATTTATAACCTTCGGTTTAAACTGAAAATTAATGTTTGTTGTTAGCAAATATATCTATACATACAATTATACAGCCCACACAAGGATTTGGTGACTGTGGAAATTTTGGCTATAGCAGCAGATAGAGAAAATAGCCGAAATCAGATTAGCCACATCAAGGAATTGCATTATTTACAGAAACAACTTTACAATGGTTCAATAGCACATTATGTGATGGCACCATTAAAGAAATTTAAATTATACTACACAATGCTGTAAAGATTGTTAAATAAATTATGTAGTAAGACAAATATATATTATAGTATTAAATAAGTGTCGCTGTGTTGTTTAGAACCAAAACAACCATTAATAATAATATTATCTTTTTCTTCAATCTGCATTTATTTTAGATGATCTAAGTTGAGCAAAATCAAGGACAAATTAAAAAAGAGAGTGCTATAATTAATAACTAACAAATAATAACTAACTAACTACTAAACTAGATAAAAAAAATAATTATAATAGCATAATAAAAGAAAAATAAATAAATAATTAAAGCCGATTAAGTATAAGAAATCTACATTTAGTATCAACACTTCTAATAATATATTATTTAATTTTTAAAACAAGCGAGCCAAGTTTTGAGCTTTTCCAAATATTGTACGGGTACTTCTAGACATTTTATAGATTTAGAAGAGGAGTAAATTAGTAATTTGTCACGAAGGGTATTGCAAGCTCAAGTCTTGAAGAAAAGGGTAGTACTGTAAACAAAACTCAGAAATCTTTGAATGCTCCTTGTTATCAATCACAGAACTAGGAACTAAAACGTTGCTTATGTGGTGATCTGAAAAATACTTTGTGTAAAACATTTGCACAATTTTTGATATAGTTTAGACATCTCACCTTAAGATTATAACAGCTACATCATTATCAGTACAATTATCAGTATAAACTCGCCAACAAGAGTCTGAACGTTCATTTTCATATTAAACCTCAACGACTTACGATACACATTGATGACAATAGTTTCAACACCATCTTTGCCTTCACACGTAGAAATATTATACCTTCTTTAAACTGCCCTTTCTTGGTAGCAAATAATTATCACTGAAACCTTAGCTTGTACTTTGTAGTTCCTGTATGTAGATTCATTTCAACGAGTGTTTGCTTATATATATTCTCCGGATTGCCTGTAGCGTAATTCGAAACTGAGGTATATGTCGATAACCATTATTACCAACTGCCAACTGCATTGCTACTCTGTAAGTTTTTAATTTAAAAATCAAGTCTTTGATGATTAAAAGTATTTAGACGTACCCGATTCATCTTTTTTGTCGCAGTGAGAAAATGTAAACAAATCGTAAACTTTTCAACGGCTGACCTGAAGCTGATTCTGTGTCGGTTACATGCACCACTCGTTTTTACCATATACATACATTCCTCTGCTGCGGTATGTAAATATTTTAGCTGCATATCGCAGCATGAATGTTGAACACAGAGTAATAAAAGATTCGGTATACCAAAGATTCTGCTACCGTAGACGTTTTCTGTAACGACGAATGTTACATAACCTCGAAAGGTTGGTACATTCGAACAGCTGTTCGTATTCCCATGCATTGGAGTTTGGATGTTGTTTATATTTGGTAACTATCTGCACTATGATCTTCACGAAAATCGTACCTCAGCCACAAATATAGGTATAACTAACGGTATATGGTTATGTGTTGAATGTTGTGATATAATTTAACTGAACCACTGAAACGTTAGCTTTTAATGTCACCTAAAAAAAATCTATTAGTGATTAAATATAATGTTTTTATGAATGGTTTACCTTCTATAAATATACGCCCCCGGGACCGCTGGTTGCAACCTGACATTTGACAATTCACAATAGTATAGTGAGTGTCGGTTGCCAACTTACGTTTCCTGCCAACCTTGAAAATATACTATATAATTTTTAATTTTAATAAAATATCATTACATTGGCGTTCCGACATGCTCACACATTAAAAATATTGTGGTTACCGCAATAAATGATGAATTACAAAAGTGCAATCACAACCGGTGTTTTTGAAATCAGCTGATCTCGAGACGGCCATTTTGATGTCGCCCAGAGTGGACAAACTCTGGGTCCGGCCGGCCAGAGTGCAAACTCTAGCACAAATTTGGTCACGCTGTACTCTCGCTGCCAATCTCGCGAAAATCTGTATTCCACTTTACTCTGACTCTACTCTATGCGATGGAGTAGCGTGCATTGTGAACGCCTCTTAAGTGGTCATAAAACTGCTAAATATGAACTTTCGTCCCGATACCTTTAGTAGTTTCTCCGGAATCGTCTCCACAAAAATCGAGTACACACATACACACATACATACATACACACACACACAGACATTTTTTGTACCTTGGTCAAAAATGATCAGGGGACCCAAAAAGACCTATTTCCGCTAAAATCTCAATTTTTTTCGGCACGATTACAATAATTTATTAATACTTCATAAAGTAAAAAGGCTGATGGCGTCAGATCAGGGGACTTTGCCGGTCATTTCATTGCGCCTCTTCTTCCTTCCTATCCATCTTCCTGCGAACGTCCAAATAACGTCGTAAATTGACAGCGTAGCGTGGCGCCGCATCACCTCGTTGCAACCAAATATTATTTTTTGGTATGTTAGAGTCATTTTCCCTCGGAATTTATATGCCTTACAAAACAAAGTTCCAAAAACCAATCAGAATTAAGAGTAATCGATATCAAAACTAAAAGCAAATTGGAATTAAATCTCAAAGCAGGTGGAGATTATCAGATGGTCACAAATAAAGATATACACAAAGAAGTGAACCGAGTAAAATCACCAGCGACAAATTTAAATTGAGAGAAAAAAATATATATCAAGACTATCTAAACTAGCATATCTATATCAAACTCGGGGCAATATAATATAGAAAATTATTTAATCAGCAAACACTACGACAACAACTTTAAAAGTTTACGAACATGTTATAATTAATACTCACATACTACACGTAACAGATAGTGGTTGAAAATTCGACCACTTTATCAATATCACCTCGGCAGAAATTAAGTGGCAGAATTTTAAACCAGTATCGTGCTATGCAACAGAATATGAGTGAGCCGGTCGAATATAATGCCAGTATGTTTTTAGAAAATATTTATTTTCACGCGTCGGCCAAAATTTCGACCAGTATCCTGTAAAGGGTTGGATACTAGTGATTGAAATTTAAAAGAACAAAGGAACTACGATTCAGCTTGGATACACAAGAGAGTATATAATAGGGTGTTCAAATTGGCTATTTTTATTTAGAAAGCAACGATCCCCCAAATCGTTTCCAAATCCAAATAAAGTGCACACGTATTTTTTTCGAAATTTTGATTCTTAATGGTGGTACCTGTCGAGGCCTGAAATTTACATAAGAAAGTGCATGGGAAAAAAACATTTTTTGTTATTTTTTGAATAATTGTTCGGGTTAAGACTAAAGTTGTAGGACTTGTAGAGGACATTCCAAGAAAGAATTTGACCGGTCATACATATGGATTTAGAAAATTAATAATCATTGTTTGTTTAAACAATAGGAAGAATTTGTTGAATAATGTCACTCTAAGATAATAAACTGCTAATTCGAACTCAGAAAATAGATGTCCGACGGAGTTTTGAGAATAGCAATTTATTTAAACAAATAGAATTTGTTTAAACAAATGGAAATTACCTGATAAATGTTTATATTCAACTAGACTAATAGTAATGATTTCTATGAGAAAAAAGAGAATGAAGTCATTAGAACGGACAGAAGGGTACATTTTCTGAAAAATGTACATTTTCATTCAAGGGTAGTTTTCAGGGCACTGTGGGGGTGGGTTGGGGGTGTCAAAGCCATATGTAGCTCAAATTCTTCATTGGAAAGTCCTCTACAAGTCCTATAACTTTAATCTTAAGTTTTACCAAACCCCGAACAATTATTCGAAAAATACCAGCAAAAGTCGTTTTCCCATGCATTTTCTTATGTAAATTCGATAGACACGATTAAAAATCAAAATTTGGAAGAAAAAAAAAATACGTGTCCACTTTTTTTTTGATTTAGAAACTATTTGGGTTATCATTGCTTTCTATCACAAAAATTTTTGGAATGCATTTTTGAACCACCCTAGTGGGTTGTAGGCCAATGTGTACGAATAAATTAATTGCAACTTAACACAGACATAATTTTAATAATCGATGATGGCGTCGCAACAACCCGTGAGAATATATATAATTGCGATGGGACATTGGTATTGTGGTCGTGATTTATTCTGGCGTGTTGGTTACTTATTTATTAACTCAATCGATAAATTGCCGCTGCCAGCGTTCGTAATTCAGTCTAATAATTACTCATTCGGAATACACAGACCGGTTCATCGTAATTAAGTAGCCATTAATTTGGTCTAATGTATTTATTTTTATTTAAATTTTTATCGTTATCACTGTCGTAAAACATTATCATTAGTTGCTACGTTTTATACGGGATGTGGCATTTATCGTGCCCATTGAAATAACGCAAAATTCTATTTGATCGAGATCGTGTCTACATTGAAACCACATAGTTAGCCAGGATTTGTCAAACGCTGATTTTTTGACAATACCTACTGTCAATCTTGTCAAAATATCTGTCAAATCCTTACTAACTGGTGTTATTTTAATGCAGACACGATCGATCTCGATCAAATAGAATCGCATGCAGCTAAACTGTTAATTTTATATATTGTATGATAAAGTAATGTCCTGGCCACATCAGATTTTTTTTTGCATTTACCTATCTTGTTTATAATATCTATCTAATTATAATTCAATAGTTTTAGTGAAGGGGTAGTGCGATTGAATGATTGTGCTTGTAAAGTCTGTTACTCCATACTATTCTTTATAGTGAAGCATTTAGAAGTCAAAATCGACCGAGCTGTGGTGATAATAACGTATTGTTGTAAAAAGTTTTTCAAGTTAAGTAATAGATCAAAAGTAATAACATGGACAAACTATTCGTAAACAACCCAAACATATATTTTTTTGTATTTTAGAAAAATAATAGTAATATAAGATAATTTGTTATTAAACTGGTATGCAATGTATTTAATTTCGATTTAGTGGACCCAGTAACCCTTTAACTTTTTCCAATTTTTTTGAATAATGTTCTCATATAGGGCATATAGTTCAATATTGCGGCTTATATTTTCAAGATATAGCCGGTTTGGTAATATTTCCAAAGGCTGTAATGTTTTAAGGAAGAGTAAATACAAATAAGTGCATATGTCATTTTTTACTCAGTTTGTTACCGAGTTCACTGTATACGCTTAAGCAGAGGGCTTGCCCAAATGGCTGAAAACCGCCACGCCATCGCCACACCTTCGCCACAACACTTCAGTAAACTATCTCCTAAAAAAATGTGCACAAGATATTCTTAACTGTTCAATTATATGTGTGGCTCTTAACATAAATGCAGGATATGGCTGACTTAAATGTAAAATAATACCATTACTATCGGTTGCAAAAGTATTGAGCCCTGTGTTTGAAAAGCCGTAACTCTGCAATGGCTGAACAAAAAAAAATTGAAATAAAGTGTGTTATACCCCTGAATCATTTCTACATAACAGTAGTGGCTATCAAAATTTTCTGCCCATCGGTTTTGGCACGAGCAGGATTTAAATTTTTTTTGTTCAGTCGTTGCAGAGTTACGATTCTTCAAACACAGGGCTCAATACTTTTGCAACCGATAGTAGGTAATGTTATTGACTGGAATTTAAGATAATGCACTCTTTGATGACCACTGAACAATTCTTCCTACATTCTTGTCGGTCTGCATATAAACCGAGCTGTTCCATCTATGAATCCAATACAGTTCGTTAAAATCGGAGCGCCTTTGGATGTACTAATAGTGCTGATTTTTTTTTTCATAATGGGCACAAACCACTTGTCTTCTTCAAAGTTTAACAGTAATCTTCTCTACTTCACATAAAGGAAATGAGAAATTATTTCCGCCGTTTGCTGATGCTAGAGTACATATTGCAAAGAAAATGCATTTTGCAATTATTTCCGTTTTTTTTTTAGTTAACTACTGTCCGTTTCAGATAAGTTGAGCAGTCTAAAGCAGTCCACAAGTGACATGGTGCGGAGATACATTCTATGCATATTAGTATAATGATAGAAAAGGATACAAATATTTCCGCTCGCTTATATGCAATAATCCATTGGAGTTACAATGGTCAAGCATCTGTGTTACATATGGTTACTATGGTGGAACAATTCTAATTTGTTTTCACAGTTGTCATGGGCAACTGTCACTCAGAAGTCAGTAGCGGCGCGGCGGTTTACTAATGCCAAGAAAATTATAGTCAATTGTTCATAGCGGTTCACGTTAGTTCACGTTCAGTTTCTAATGTAGTAAGTTTGTGAGTATTAGGAATCGCATATAAAAGTGCAAATATATCTTTTAAACGGTGAGGAGCCTATACAGCAGTGTCGAAATCCTACATTTGCCCACCTATAGATTTAAAGTTTATGCAACCCTCTAGACTGCTCAACTTAACTGAAATGCACAGTACGCAAATTTCCGTAATAAAAGGCACATTCTTTCCAAATCTACCAAAATTCAATAATATATATATAAATAAATGATGGCGATTATCTTTAAATGTCAAAGTGGTTTCTTGACTTTGTTATTCAAACCTATTTGTCCAAGAGCTAACCACGGTTTTGTTAATTTGTTTATAATCAGGCCATGGGCGCCCGGAGAAATATTTCTATAGGGGTGCAAAACAAAAACCGGCCATGGGTTTGGTTACAAGTTGGGTTAACTGAAACCAGAGCTACCGTTCCGGTTTTGGTATAACTTTTGCAATAATTGTTGCGTAAGTTTCTATCATACCCCAAATTGTAGGTAATTAAAACACGTAGAGCGGAGTTTTGCCCCATGTACCACTAGTCGTAAATGGCGATAATGTCTGTTAGAATAGCAAACTTATATCAAACATTGGCTACAGAAAAATGTTTAGAACTTTGGAATAAGTATTGCAAAAGATTCTCTCATACCCCAAGACCTAGTAGCCCTTCTACGATCGGAGTTTTGCCCCATAGATGACAAACCCTTAAATGGCGATAATGCCCGTTCGAATAATAAACGTATTTCAATCAGTTGCTCCACAAAAATGTTTAAAAACTTTTGCAAAAATATTTTCGTAAATTTGTAAAAATTGATGCTTAAATTTCACCCCAAATTGTAGCTAATTAAAAGACTTAATAGCCCTTCGACGTTCGTAATATTACCCCATGGACAACTAGCCCTAAATGGCAATAATGTCCGTTCGAATAGGAAAGGGGTAGTCCATTAATCACGTGAGGTTTTTAAGCCACTTTTTTACACCCCCCTCCCCCCTGGTGATACTTGGTGAGGTTCTAAATTACCCCCCCCCCCCCTATCTAACATCACGTGCATTTTTTTGTTGAAAAAATCTCAACGATTTTCCGAATATTTTAATGAAAAATACAATAATAAGATAGCACATATTAATTTAGCAGTGTCCTCGGACCATGGGTTTACTTGGCTATTTTCGACACAAAGAAATGGACAAGCATCTATAATCTCAACTCTATAAGGCCCAATTGAAAAAGATTTAGGTCTCCCGCAGCCGGCTTAAAGTTTATAATTTGCTTTATAATTCGAATTTTTGTATATTTTGTTAATGAACTATTCAGTGATCTTTCTTTCTCAAACCCCACATGGACGCAGACAATAAAATATTTAATGACAAATAAACTTTTAGCAACATTTTAGCAACACATTTTTTGAATTATAATTAATTTTAAGAAATTGGGCATTTTTCTAAAAGTCTAAGAGCGTAAATAAACTGTAGGCGATCTAAATGTTGCATTAGAGTAATAAATTTTTCTATACGTTAATTTCACACCTTATGTTAAATTTTTTGTACTTGAAAAAGAAGAATCACATAATCTTTCATTAAAGAAATAAATATGAAAAAAAAAATGTTTTTAAAAACTTTAAAGATCTTGCGGGAGGCATACGTATTTTTCAACAGGACCAATTTTTGTTGTTGTATATAGGCAAAACTGGGAGAGCTGAAGGTGATTCATCGCTTAAAATCGTATGAACCAAGATATGAACGTACCGCGTGAATTGGTTATTAGCTGTGTATATTAAGTTGCCTACTAGGTAGTTCGTTCAAGATTAATATTTAATTATTAAAAATACTGTCATTTAATTGTGATAATTGGCCTATCTATATATCCTAATTTATATATCCATCATTAGCATGTTTAACAGAAGCAAAGTGAAAACATAATAAACATGAAAACATCTTGTTCACATCACACGTTCGCGCTCGAATTGGAGGTTAGGTTGTATACCGCTGTCATTCGTTCTTATGGTTCTAAGAACAGACGTACTTTTTTGTCTTGCCCATTTAAATTATACAGCAGACGTATGAAAAGTATGCTATTTCGTTTTAACACGCGTCAATATTTAGAAATATTCTGTAACGTATGTCTAAAATAACAGCTGAAATCTATGAGTAATCTTCAGCTCTCCCAGTTTTGCCTATATGTGAGTCCATAAGCACAACTTTCAGCGTGACGTCACTAACTGGCAGCATTGGCTGCCATATAAGTGACGTCACGCGGATTAAACTCGACCTTATGTCCTTTTTGCATACGGACTTATGCTACCGCTAAAACGGTAGAAATTGGCAGCACTGCTTGTCAGCCACGCGGGCGAGGTGAGGCATTTTCGGGCATGGTTGCTCAAAAATACACGTGATAGTAACAACAACCCCCCCTACCCCTTCGTGATCAATAGTGATGTTATCCAAAGCCCCCCTCCCCTATTTGGACCTCACGTGATTAATGGACGACCCCAAACGTATTTCAAACATTTTGCTGCAGAAAAATGTTTACAATATATAGAAAAATTACTGTATAATATCAGGGTGTTTACGGTCTTGTGATTTTATTTTCAAGGTGTGATCAAAAATCTTAAAAGAATTAACGTAAAAATGTCTTAACAAAAGTTGCATAAAACACTGATATTTTTTCGTTGTTTTTAATGTTATATTTTAATGTTATATACACCTTAAAAGAAGGTTATTAACGCTAAAACGATTGATCAACAACTTGTGCAAAGTAAATCTAAAATTCTATCGATAAGTTATCTGTGAATTTTTTACTACGTAGGCAGATGTCAGTAACTTAATATCTCTCTTATATGCAACTTTTGTAAAGAAATTTTTATGTTAAAGTCCTTCTTTTATGCTGTTTAATCATCCCTTGAAAATAATATCACAAGACCATAAACACCCTGTATAGCCTTTCGACGCTCAGAGTTTTGCCCCATGGACATCAACCGTTAAATGGCGGTAATGTCCGTTCGAATAGCGAAGTATCAATCAGTTTCTACAGAAACATGTTTGTAACTGTTGCAAAAAATTGTTGCATAAATTTCTATCATACCTCACATTGAAGGTAATTAAGACCTAGTAGTCTTTCGACGGTCGTAGTATTGCCCCATGGACAACAAGCGCTAAATAGCGATAATGTCCGTTCAAATAGCAAACATATTTCAATCAGTTGCTCCAGTAAAATGTCCATAACTTTTGCAAAAATTGTTGCATAAATTTCTTTCATACCTCAAATTGTAGGTAATTAAAAGATCTAGGGGCCCTTCGACGCTCTGAGTCAACTCTGAGCAACCTCCATGGACAACAACGCTTAAATGGCGATAATTGTCCATTCGAATAGCAAACGTATTTCAAACAGTTGCGACAGAAAATGTTTATAACTTTTGCAAAAATTGTTGGAAAAGTTTCTATCTTACCCCAAATGGTATGTAATTAAAAGACCTAGTAGCCCTACGACGTTCAGAGTTTCGATAAATGGCGATAATCTCCGCTCGAATAGCAAACGTATTTCAATTAGTCAACTTTTGCAAAAATTGATAACATAATAAGTGTCACTTGTTAGTTACTGTTTTTTTTTGTAATTGAACATGTGTGAATTTTTATGTGTAAATTCAGAAGCTTATTAATTATTTTATTAAGTTCTATTGTTTTATTATTTTTTTTTTTTCAATTAAATGTTAAATGTTTTTAACACTTGTTGCAAATCTGCATGTATTTCATGACTTGTTTTGTTGATGTTTCCCCTGTTATATCATAACCCAGGGGGTGCAAGTTCACCCACTTGCCCCTCTCTGAGGGCGCCCATGAATCAGACTAGAACTTTTATATTCTGTGCCTTGGAGCATAACAATAGAATTAATCGCAAGTCTGGCAACTGTCCGGGGTGGTTTTTGACCCCCTACATTTGTAAAGGGTGATACAAATATTTTAATCAGTCTGTCGCTTTAGAATATCAAAATTGAGAATGTTTCAAGAGAAGAAAGAATTGCCAGACGGGTGGGTGTGTGGAAACTGGATGCAAGGGGCTACCGATATGGCACAACGCATGCAGTTTTTTCACATTTACAGTCAACCAAACCCAACCTGATTATTTTATACCCCCACAAAGTAATCTTCCCCATGTCAGACTGAAATTCCGGCGGAAACGTCGTAGGCCAAGAGCCAGCAACAGATTTCGTTACACGATAGAGAATAGGGTTAGAACTTTTATAATCTGTCCCTTGTGGTGTCCAGGGTGGCTTTTGTCTCCCTATGGCCTATATTTTTAAAGGCTAAACAAAATAATTAATTAAATTATTATAATCAGTCTGTCACTTTAGGATATAAAAGTTGAGAACGATTCAAGTGATGAAAAAACTTGCCGGACCGGTGCTGTGGCTGCGTGGAACGTGGGTGCAAGAGGGGGCCAAACTGGCGCACAAAATTGTACTTTTTGCACATTTACTGTAAAATA
The DNA here is from genome assembly GCA_964023965.1 of Melinopterus prodromus. Lineage (NCBI taxonomy): Eukaryota > Metazoa > Arthropoda > Insecta > Coleoptera > Scarabaeidae > Melinopterus > Melinopterus prodromus. The sequence goes on along the minus strand of OZ030391.1, from coordinate 41,407,220 downwards.
ATCAAGTAAGGTGTTGAATACATATGTCCGTTGTAAAGGGTTGATATAAACACGTCCAGTGTGTTCATGACTTTATTATAATTTGTTTTTACGATGTCTTCGTCGTCAGTTCGTACGGTAATTCCGTTTAGGTATGTACGATTTAGCCATTTTCATTCTTAACTTTTATTCATCACTTTTAAAATATAGTTTCTAGTTGTTGTCTAGATAATTATAATTCACATAAAAGTAATGTCAATAATTTTTGGGTTGCAAATGACCTATCCACAAAATAACATCGATTTTGAGAACAAATATTTTTAGATATTTTATTATTATTTTTTATTAGCCAAATATGTACTAAAAATAACCGGATCTATCAAATAAATGAGATCCTGGTGTATTTTCACAAAAAAAACACGATACAGAGGAAAGTGTTTTAATAAATAGTATTTAGTTCCTACCTATTACATATTTGAAAGAAACTACACACACACTCTACGATGACAGCTGTGTATTAACGAGGAGGCTAGTCAACGAGGACTGGTGGAAACCATACGCGTGCTTTGCTAATGGTTAACACAATATCGGCATGGAAATTGAATTCATCTAGAGTATTGAATACACTATTAATTGAATCGATTCAAACACTGTTTATTGTTATCGTTCTCTATTATGGTAAAATATAATTTCCTGTTCATTGCTACAGCTATCAACAAATTTTGTGTCTGGCCACATCATTTTTATATAACAATGTATAATATCACTTTCGTTCATAGGGTGATCCATTATCGTGATGGAACGTCAATAAGCGATTAAGTTCTACCCACTGAAATAAACTTGATCGAATGATCGATAGATATCTCATCAATTAAGATGTTGACAAGAAGCACGCTTACAAGTGCTAGCATCCAACCACGACGGGTCAGTTCTACTAATTGCGCCAAATGGAATCTGTCATGTAAAAGATCGGAGTTGAGAGAACTATAATTGATTGACACCGTTCGTAGATATTATTGATTATTATCACTTATACCCCATACTAGACTCGTAAAATGGTTTAACCCAACTTATACAGTGTGTTCATTTCAAAAGTATCCACCCTTAATAACTTTTGACCTGACGCGATTATTGCTTTGAGTGGAAACACGTCGATTTAGATATTGAGGGGGAAGTTCAAAAATGGTACCTAGAGAATTTTAAGTTTCATCCCTCCCCCCCCCCCCCCCAGACACCGCACTTTGAAATTTAAAATGGTACCCCCTACCTTGTGATACATCATTTGAAAGGGCACAAAATTCTCTATACAACCATGGTAAAAGAAATTAAATCGATCGATTTGTTCTTACGATAGACTACACAAAAGATGGAAGGTATGAAATAACTCAACCCTTAATAACCCTTGACCAGATGCGATTATTGCTTTGAGTGGAAACACGTCGATTTAGATATCGAGGGGGAAGTTAAAAAATGGGGGCTAGAGAATTTTAGGTTTCACCCCTTCACCCGCAATCATCCCACTTCGAAATTTCAAATAGCACCCGCTACCTTGTGATATATCATTTGAAAGGCCATAAAATTCTCTACTCAACCATGATAAAAATGAAATCGATCGATTGGTTCTTAAGATAGACTACACAGATAAAAGGTATGAAATCAATTATTATTAGCGAAACATTGCGGATTGAATATACTGTTGTATTAAATTACACTATAAGAAATAAAAAATTAAAATAAATAGTAAAATAACAAAGTAATAATTTTAGCATTTTCGAAATGGCCACCATTATTTGCTAGACAAAAATACATTCTGTTTTCGAACTCTTCGCAAACTCTTCGCGAACCAATCGATCGATTTCATTTTTTTAAATCATGGTTATCATGTTATGCCCTTTCAAATGATGTATGACAAGGTAGGGGGTGCCATTTGAAATTTCGAAGTGGGGTGGCTGGGGGGCGAAGGGATGAAACCTAAAATTCTCTAGATCGCCGTGTTTCCACTCAAAGCAGTAATCGCATCAGACTAAGAGTTATTAAGGGTGGATACTTTTGAAATGAACCCACTGTATAATATGTGTGCAATCCCTCTGCCTATTCGCGCTTTACTGCTTCACAGTACACTTTTCAAAAGCAATCTTTTGTTATAACGAAGGCTCTGCTGAACTGATGTTGATTATATTTAGAACAATAAATTGGGAAGGAAGATCACATCTCATGCAATGATATCGGGTCTTGTCATTGCACCAATAGTTCGCAAAGAGTGGGTGCCATGTGACGTTTTTATTTCAAGTAGGTAATATTCCAAACTCTTTTTTCTTATGAGTTATTCTTTGTCGCCTTGCAATTTTGATATATCGTACATGTAACGAGAAAAAATGTTGATTTATTATGTGATTGAACGCGTAATTAAATGAAACTATCTCTACATTATCTTTCTTACTGTCAAATGCCAATTGCCTAACAGATATGTCGAAAAATTGCAATTTGTTATTGATTTCCATCTCAGCTGTGAACTTAACCCTCCTGACGCGGGCAAATTTTCAATCTGCAGAAAAACGCGGGATGTTGAACGGGGAAATCGCGTTTCCCGCGGCTGGAGGGTTAATGAAAGGGTGTATTGCGTTGAACACTCGGGTGACCTGATCAACCCTGTATTTTGGCAGTGCTGTGATTATATCGTGTACATAAATGAATAACAACTCCAACTTTTCAGTTATATAAGGAAAACAATAGCAATAATAGTCCTTTATATATAGGTACGTAACAGTAGGGTGTATCGAAAAAACGTTTTTTTCGAAATTCAAAATTTCGAAAATATTTAGGTCTCCCGCAGAAGGCCAAAAGTTTATAATTTTCTTTAAGAATTAGATTTTCTTTTTTTCAATGAAAAATTAAGTGATTTTTCTTTTTCAAATACAATAAGTTTAACAATAAGGTGTGAAATTACCGTACAAAAAAATATACTACTCTCATGCAACATTTAGATCGCCTGCAATGTATTTAGTTCCAATACAATTTTTAGAAAAATGACCATTTTCGTATAATTTTAAAAATGTGCTTAAATGTTGATAAAAGTTTATTTGTCAATAATTTTTACTTTATCATACGCAGTATGTAAAGTATTGTAATCATGCCGAAAAAAAAATATGAGATTTTAGCGGAAATAGGTCTTTATGGGTCCCCTGAACATTTATGACCAAGCTACAAAAAAATTTCTGTGTGTGTGTGTGTGTGTGTGTGTGTGTGTGCGTGTGTAAACGATTTTTGTGACGACGATTCCGGAGAAACTACTAAAGGTATCGGGACGAAAGTTTATATTTAGAAGTTTTATGACCAAACTTAGAGCTGAAAAGCTTTTGGTTCAAAAAGGTTGAAAGTAACTGGTAGTTTATTCTAAGCCTTTTTCAATGATTTTCCAAATGAGCCGCCATTTCTGTAATTTCGACAAAATAGTTAAATAATAAATTAAAGTAGAGAAAATTTTGAATAATTTATGCCTATGGCTTTTTTTTGGTAAAATTAATAGTTTAGCTTCAAGAGCAAATTCAATTTGATCGAGATTGATCGCATCTGCATTGATATGAAATTACATAGTAGCCTGGATTTGACAAATATTTTTTTTGTGCTGTGACCAGCGATTAGAAATATCAAGATACGACACTTGCGGCGGCACCTTTGATGTCGGTGTTCCAAGTTTTACGAAACTAGCAGGCGCGACAGCCGTGATTTGAAAAAGTCCGCTAGATGGCGCCACTGCAAAAGAGGCAAATTTATTACTTCAAACTGACACGGACACTGTCACATTGACAGAAAAATGTACTCTGACTCTGACAGGAAAGTGTAGTAGTATATTGCCGCCTGCTGTCACCACAGAAATGTCTATGGTTGTCACACTCGAAAACAGCTGATTTCATCAGAGGTTGGAGAACCGCTATGTGCGGCAATGTACAAAATACAAAATTCAGATAAAATAAGATCACCAATTTGATTGTTTGTTGATAAGAAATATCAACCCGTTGTCATATCTAATTGTAAAAATGATAAATTGAGAAAATTGTAAATAAAGTATAGCGATGAGTGTAGTTAAATTTCAGAATGTTGGTACGGATGTGACATCTACAGTGTCATGAACGAATATAAATCTGTCAGAATTTGAATTATCTTTTTAAACTTGACGTTTCGTAGAAGCGGTATCAACCTAACATTTCCTATACAGAAATATAACCATTATAGATTTTTTTAAAATACGTATTTCGCAAAAAGCAACACAAAAACGTTGATGTTACTCCTGCCGAAAATTACATAGCTTGACTCGTTCACATGCGACGGCGATGCTCCGCCATCGGTGACGCCCGATCACGCGCCGCATCACCGCTCGTCGCGCTATTCCGTACTTTCGGCACATGTGAGATAAATAACTATTATTCTGATGACAGTAGATAGTGTCAAATGCTGATTTGACAATACCTGCTATTGATACTATTGACTATTAAAATATCTGTCAAATCCTGGCTAACTAGTTTAATTTTAATGCAGACACGATTTATCTCAATCAAATAGATTCTCATGCAGCTAAAACTATTAATTTTATATTTTGTATGATAAAGTCATGTGCCTGGCCACACCAGATTTTTTTTTTATTTTATGGGTACATGTGGGTTAAATTCACATTTTCCAATTTTCTTCTAATCTCCCGATATACCAAATCAATTGATTCTTAATTTATTCCGTCTACTGCTTCCCTAATTACTAATTTTAGAATGTCTACATTATCATGATAATTATTCGCATACACCTGTTTCTGTTTTAAACAACCCCACAGAAAGAATTGAAAGAATTGGCGTTAAATCAGGTGAACATGGTGGCCATCCTACATCCTTATTTGGAAAATGTCTGTTCAACCAATGTCTGACTTGATATGCGCTATGAGCAGGACAACCGTCGTGTTGATAGTGCAGTGAACATATTTTGTGGGTAGGACAAAAAAACAATATCTCAAAATAGTTATTTAACCAACAAGTGTATTAAAAAGAGCGATTAATGGTCGAGACTGTTTAACGCGCGAGCGAAGCGAGCGCGTTAATTGTCGAGATCATTAATCGCTGTTTAATATTCGAGTTGGTTACAAAATTTTTCCGTCGGTCGTATTCTTCTAGCGTCGTCTACATAGATTTTTCTTCGCCGATGTCTTTTTAGGTTATATGACCATTTATGTAATTTGACACTGACAGTTGTAGAGAGCGGTATGGTTTGATTGGAAGGTTTCATTTCACATATGTTCGATTGGCCAATCAAACGACGTCATTGCGTCTTGTGGTTGGCTATAACAAATCATGCATTAATAGAAATCGTGCATTAATGTAGTACTTTAATAAACGATTTCGTATTCACTAAACTGACTCATAAATAAACGATCGACGGAAAATAGAATTAAGCAACACAACGACGATTGTAATGAGAAAAATAACGACAAAAATGCTCTATTACTCCACGCCTTACCAAACAGCCACACATTCAACTTGAACAAAAAATTTAATATTAGAACATTATAAAAAGTGAATTGCACACATACTGAGATGGCCCACACGATTGGTTTAGGTACGCCCGTTTATTTACTATTTATTACTTTATTAGTTATTAATTTATCCTTTTTGACGTTTAACTGCTGAAGATGGCTACACAAGCCGAAAGCGCTCGAGTTTAATATATTACTAAACACTTAGTTTACCATAAAACAATGTTTTATTTCACACCTACATTTGATAAGTAAAAAATCTGATGTGGCCAGGCACATGACTTTATCATACAAAATATAAAATTAATAGTTCAGCTGCATGAGAATCTATTTGATTCAGATAAATCGTGTCTACATTAAAATTAAATTAGTTAGCGAGGATTTGACAGATATTTTGATAGTCAATACTATCAATAGTAGGTATTGTCAAAGCATCAACATTTGACACTACCTACTGTCACCAGAATAATAGTTATTTATCTCACAAGTGCCGAAAGTACGGAATAGCGCGACGAGCGGTGATGCGGCGCGTCACCGATGACGGAGCGTCGCCGTCGCATGTGAGCGAGTCCCGCTATGTAGTTTTCGGCAGGAGTGACATCAACGTTTTTTGTGTTGCTTTTTGAGAAATACGTATTTAAAAAAAATAAAAATGGTTATATTTCTGGATAGGAAATGTTAGGGTGATACCACTTCTACGAAACGTCAAGTTTAAAAAGCTAATTCAAATTCTGACAGATTTATATTCGTTCATGACACTGTAGATGTCACATCTGTACCAACATACTAAAACGTAACTATACTCATCGCTATACTTTATTTACAATTTTCTTAATCGATCGATTTTACAATTAGATAACAACGGGTTGATATTTCTTATCAACAAACAATCAAATTGGCGATCTTATTTTATTTGAATTTTGTATTTTCTACTTTGCCGCACTAGAGCGGCAACGTTCCATAGCGGTTCTCCAACCTCTGATGAAATCAGCTGTTTTCGAGTGTGACAGCCATAGACATTTCCGTGGTGACAGAACAAAAAAATATTTGTCAAATCCAGGCTACTTTGAAGTTTCATATCAATGCAGATGCGACCGATCTCGATCAAATAGAATTTGCTCTTAAGGCTAAACTATTAATTTTACCAAAAAATATCATAGGCATAAATTATTCAAAATTTCCTCTACTTTAATTTATTATTTAACAATTTTAACGAAATTACAGAAATAGCAGCTCGTTTGCAAAATCCTTGAAAAATGCTTAGAGTAAACTGCCAGTTCCTTTGGACCCTTTTGAACCAAAAGCTTTTCAGCTCTAAGTTTAGTCATAAAACTTCTAAATATGAACTTTCGTCTCGATACCTTTAGTAGTTTCTCCGGAATCGTCGTCACAAAAATCGAGTACACACATACACACACACACACACACACACACACATACACACACACACACACACACACAGACATTTTTTTGTACCTTGGTCAAAAATGTTCAGGGGACCCATAAAGACCTATTTCCGCTAAAATCTCAATTTTTTTTTCGGCACGATTACAATACTTCATCATACTACGTATGATAAAGTAAAAATCTGATGTGGTCAAGCACATGACTTTGTCATACAAAATATAAAATTAATAGTTTAGCTGCATGAGAATCTATTTGATTGATATAAATCGTGTCTGCATTAAAATTAAACTAGTTAGCCAGGATTTGACCGATATTTTAATAGCCAATAGTATCAATAGCAGGTATTGTCAAAGCATCAGCATTTGACACTACCTACTGTCATCAGAATAATAGTTACTTATCTCACAAGTGCCGAAAGTACGGAATAGCGCGACGAGCGGTGATGCGGCGCGTGACCGCGCGTCACCGATCGCCGTCGCATGTGAGCGAGTCGCGCTATGTAGTTTTCGGCAGGAGTGACATCAACGTTTTTGTGTAGCTCTTTGAGAAATACGTTTTTTTAAAAAATCTAAAATGGTTATATTTCTGTATAGGAAATGTTAGGTTGATACCGCTTCTACGAAACGTCAAGTTTAAAAAGATAATTCAGATTCTGACAGATTTATATTCGTTCATGACACTATAGATGTCACATCCGTACCAACATACTGAAATATAACTACACTGATCGCTATACTTTATTTACAATTTTCTCAATTTATCATTTTTACAATTAGATATAACAAGGGGTTGATATTTCTTATCGACAAACAATCAAATTGGTGATCTTATTTTATTTGAATTTTGTATTTTGTACATTGCCGCACTAGAGCGGCTGTTCTGCAACCTCTGATGAAATCAGCTGTTTTCGAGTGTGACAACCATAGACATTTCTGTGGTGACAGCAGGCGGCAATGTATATTACACTTTCCTGTCAGAGTGACAGTTTACATTTTTCTGTCAATGTGACAGTGTCCGTGTCAGTTTGAAGTAATAAATTTGCCTCTTTTGCAGTGGCGCCATCTAGCGGACTTTTTCAAATCACGGCTGTCGCGCCTGCTAGTTTCGTAAAACTTGGAACACCGACATCAAAGGTGCTGCCGCAAGTGTCGTATCTTGGTATTTCGAAACGCTGGTGACAGCACAAAAAAATGTTTGTCAAATCCTATGTAATTTCATATGAATGCAGATGCGATCGATCTCGATCAAATAGAATTTGCTCTTGAAGCTAAACTATTAATTTTACCAAAAAAAAGTCATAGGCATGAATTATTCAAAATTTCCTCTGCTTTAATTTATTATTTAACTATTTTGTCGAAATTACAGAAATGGCGGCTCATTTGCAAAATCGTTGAAAAACGCTTAGAATAAACGACCAGTTCCTTTCGACCCTTTTGAACCAAAAGCTTTTCAGCTCTAAGTTTGGTCATAAAACTTCTAAATATAAACTTGCGTCCCGATACCTTTAGTAGTTTCTCCGGAATCGTCGTCACAAAAATCGTTTACACACGCACACGCACACACACACACACACACACACACACACACACACACACACACACACACACACACACACACACACACACACACACACACACACACACACACACACACACACACACACACACACACACACACACACACACACACACACACACAGACATTTTTACTTTATCATACGCAGTATGTAAAGTATTGTAATCGTGCCGAAAAAAAATTGGGATTTTAGCGGAAATAGGTCTTTTTGGGTCCCCTGAACATTTTTGACCAAGACACAAAAAATGTGCGTGCGTGCGTGCGTGCGCGCGTGCGCGCGTGCGTGCGTGCGTGCGTGCGTGCGTGCGTGCGTGCGTGCGTGCGTGCGTGCGTGCGTGCGTGCGTGCGTGCGTGCGTGCGTGCGTGCGTGCGTGCGTGCGTGCGTGCGTGCGTGCGTGCGTGCGTGCGTGCGTGCGTGCGTGCGTGCGTGCGTGCGTGCGTGCGTGCGTGCGTGCGTGCGTGCGTGCGTGCGTGCGTGCGTGCGTGCGTGCGTGCGTGCGTGCGTGCGTGCGTGCGTGCGTGCGTGCGTGTGTGTGTGTGTGTGTGTGTTGTGTGTGTGCGCCAGATTTTTGTGACGACGATTCCGGAGAAACTACTAAAGGTATCGGGACGATACTGCGTATTTAGAATTTTTATGACCAAACTTAGAGCTGAAAAGCTTTTGGTTCAAAAGGGTCCACAGGAACTGGCTGTTTCCTCTAAGCATTTTTCAAGCATTTTGCAAATGAGCTGCCATTTCTGTAATTTCGTCAAAATAGTTAAATAATAAATTAAAGTAGAGGAAATTTTGAATAATTTATGCCTATGATATTTTTTGGTAAAATTAATAGTTTAGCTTTTAGAGCAAATTCTATTTGATCGAAATCGGTCGCATCTGCATTGATATGAAACTACATAGTAGCTTGGATTTGACAAATATTTTTTGTGCTGTCACCACAGAAATGTCTATGGCTGTCACACTCGAAAACAGTGCAGCTGATTTCATCATAGGTTGGAGAACCGCTATGGCACATTGCCGCTCTGGTTCGGCAAAGTACAAAATACAAATTTCAAATAAAATAAGATCACAAATTTGATTGTTTGTTGATAAGAAATATCAACCCGTTGTTATATCTAATTGTAAAAACGATAAATTGAAAAAATTATATCTAATTGTAAAAACTATAAATTGAAATAATTGTAATTAAAGTATAGCGATTAGTGTAGTTATATTTTAGTATGTAGGTACGAATGTGACATCTACATTCTACAGTGTCATGAACGAATATAAATCTGTCAGAATTTGAATTAGCTTTTTAAACTTGACGTTTTGTAAAAGTGGTATCAACCTAACATTTCCTATACAGAAATGTAACCGTTTTTGAACTTCTTTTTAAATACGTATTTCTCAAAAAGCAACACAAAAAACGTTGATGTCACTCTTGTCGAAAACTACAAAGCGCGACTCGCTCACATGCGACGGCGACGCCCCGCCATCGGTGACGCGCCGCATCACCGCTCGTCGCGCTATTCCGTACTCTCGGCACTTGTGAGATAAATAACTATTATTCTGATGACAATAGGTGGTGTCAAATGCTGATGCTTTGACAATACTTACTATTGATAATAATAATAATAATAATAATAATAATAATAATCTTTATTGTCCAACAGCGCACCTTTACAGGACAATGATTAAATATAAATCGAAAAATACTAAAAATAAAAGAACTACAATAATCAATAATAACAATAACACACATATCATACAGTTAGATTTAAAAACAATGCAATACTCAATTAACAAAAAGAAAAGAAAAACAATCCAACTACTCATTCATAGAGTTGTTATAATTTTTGCACATGTGAACCAGCGGTGGTGCCCTTCTAAGGATGTTAGTTCTACAGCGCGGAATATAAAACATGTTGGAATACCTAGCACCCACACGCGGCACTAGAAAATTCACACGCGACAACAAAAAAGAACTGTCCACTTTGCCACTTAACAGGCCTCTCAAGAAAGCCACACTGTGCTGGATCCTACGCTCGTACAAAGATGTCATGTTGTGTCTCCTCAGCAACTCCTCGCCACCACATCCCCTAACAGGATAATGACCGTCCAGTCTAAACGACAACAGCTTGAGGAAGCGACGCTGCACACTCTCCAGGGATAGCTGCTGAGAGACGTAGATCGGGTACCAGATCACAGAGGCATACTCCAAACGTGACACAACAAGCGCATAGAAAAGAGTCTTAAGAATCTCTGGATCCGTTGCTCTGTCCATCGTGCGAATAACAAATCCCAACATTCGCGATGCCTGGACGCACACAGCCTCAATATGAGATGCAAAAGATAGATCAGAGGTGAACAACACGCCGAGATCGCGAACTGTATCGAGCTTTTGGAGAACTGCAGTATCAATAGTGTAAGATGTACTGACAGGTCGAAGCTTTCTCGTGTAAGAGACGTGGCTACACTTATCAATGCTGAGTGCTAGACCATTTTCATGACACCAATTATGAATAACCTCCAGGTTACGCTGCAAAAGATCGACATCAACACCGGAGTTAATGGCAGCGTAAATTTTCAGGTCATCTGCATAGGCTAGTGTACTGCATGTAAGTGTGCTGATCAGGTCGTCGATGTAGATGTTAAACAGCAACGGACCCAGATTGGAGCCCTGTGGAACACCAGATGTTGGCGAGAAGCATCGGGACGAGTATCCATTATAGAAAACAGAACAGGTCCGCTCGTCAAGATAATTGATGCTAATTGATGCTATTGACTATCAAAATATCTGTCAAATCCTGGCTAACTAGTTTAATTTTAATGCAGACACGATTTATCTCAATCAAATAGATTCTCATGCAGCTAAACTATTAATTTTATATTTTGTATGATAAAGTCATGTGCGTGGCCACATCAGATTTTTTTGTACCTTGGTCAAAAATGTTCAGGGGACCCATAAAGACCTATTTCCGCTAAAATCTCAATTTTTTTTTCGGCATGATTACAATACTTTACATACTGCGTATGATAAACTAAAAACTGCATTTTTGGGATACTTTTGAGATTAGTAGGATTTCCGGTTTTTCGGGAAATGCCATCGCCTTTAACATTTTAAATGGCACCCTATATTATTTGTGTGATATTTTCAATTAGGATGACATTCTGAATACATAAAACATATCGATCGTCAATTTTTATCACCAAGGGAACGAAAAAACAATCTAGATGGTACTAGGGTATCGAAGTAAGAGCCATTGATGTTTGATATCGATTGTAAAATTGTTCGAAAACATCAATATCTCGATAAGATCGGACTAAAGCTAGTCGGTATTTCCAAAGAAGAAAATAGTTCTTTGCAATATGTGCCTTTTCTTATAAAAGGTAAAAAATATTTTGGTAGGTTAGGGTGAATGAAGTGTTTGATTTTTCCATTGAAACTGAAATATGTATGTATACCGGGTGATTCAATTTCGATCCTCACCATGGGGATCTCGCTTATTACTGGAGATAGAGCCTATGTTTAAATTTGGCAAAGTTTCGTATTTTTGTGCCAATCAATTATCTGAAAAGAAATTTAAGCTATCATTTTTCATTTTGAAGATATCCACAAAAAACTGAAATTTTAACATATGGTTTTTAATTTTTTATTCAAAACCAGATGTAGCTAGACATTTGAAACAAAAACATTCTATAGGTACTTTTTAACAAGGAATGCAGTGTCATTTTTTAATTTGAAATAACATCAAAGATGGCGGCGTAACCATGGCCAACTTTTGTTTTTCTTATGGGCGCCATATTGAATTTTGGTATTTACCGATGCTCTTGTTTTTTCTCATTTCCGCAATGTATAACATGTTACCATTCCTTTTTAAAATAATGGTGTAATAATCAAAAAACCTTAAGGTACCCAACTGGAGCTTGGTTACAGACCGCCGGAGTCGTTGCCAAGCAACTCCAACAAAATGCACTTGATCAAGCGGCGCCCTCAGCGTTAGGTTTGCCATTTAACCAAATTAACCTTAATTGTGGTTGATTGTGGATGTTAAATGCCGTTTACCAATAACGAAAAGCGTGATATAATTAAGAGTTTAATTTATTTTTGACATTTTCCGATAGTCGTGTCTTTTCTCATTTTGGAAATGTATAACATGTTGGCATTATTTTTTAAAACAATAGTTTAATATTAAAAAAAAAACACGTTCTTCTTTTTCTTGTTGTTTGTCGTGCTTATCAAGTAACCAACTGCAGCTTGGTTACAGACCGCCGGCGCCGGACTGACCAAGAGTGCTTTGGATTTAAAACATTCAGATTGTAAAAGAAGCAAGTTTATACAACATAAAGATTATTTTTTAAGTAAAAGTTCAAATTGGCCGCTATCTTCTTGAAGGCATAAAAGCGTGCCCGCTTTTCCACATGTTGTTATGCTCTTCTAACTGTTCTTCCCGGAATAGCATTGACCGCATTTGTTATTCAATCCCGCGGATCGTCGATATTTCTGCGAGTATCGTGATAAATTTTGTCGTTCACAGTTCCCCAAAGAAAATAGTCCAGAGGACTTAAACCAGGAGATCCACCATTCCACCATTACCAATCCAACGATTTGGGAATTGTTGATTTAAATAATTTCGTACAATTGCAAAGTTTGACTTGTGTGGGGTTTGTACGGTTTCAATATCTTTGTTCGTGGTCTGCAAACACGTGTTTGCGGAAATTACAAATTAATGGCTAATTCCGGCTTAGAAATCCAAAAATCGTCACATATTTCAAAACCAGTAGTTGAAGCATTGCAAATCAATGTAATTTAACGTTTACCATTTCTAAAATACCTCTTTGATTAGTTTCAATATTTCCATGAGGATTATAAGAATTGCAGGGTTTACTAAACGATCCATGGTCCGCTAAATTTCCGTCCAATGTTAGGAATATTGTACGATGCGACATTTCTAAGAGAACAATAATAAACCCTTATTATATCACGCTCTTCGTTATTGGTAAACGGCATTTTACATCCACAATCAACCACAATTAAGGTTTATTTGGTTAAATGGCAAACCTAACGCTGAGGGCGCCGCTTGATCCAAGTGAATTTTGCTGGCGTTGCTTGGCAACGACTCCGGCGGTCTGTAACTAAGCTCCAGTTGGGTACCTGAAGGGTTTTTGATTATTACACCATTATGTAAAAAAAGAATGGTAACATGTTATACATTGTGGAAATGAGAAAAAACACGAGCATCGGAAAATGCCAAAATTCAATATGGCGCCCATAAGAAAAACAAAAGTTGGCCATGGTTACGCCGCCATCTTTGATGTTATTTCAAATTAAAAAATTACACTGCATTCCTTGTTAAAAAGTACCTGTAGAATGTTTTTGTTTCAAATGTCTAGCTAAATTTGGTTTTGAAGAAAAAATTAAAAACGATATCTTAAAATTTCAGTTTTTTGTGGATATCTTTAAAATGAAAAATGATAGCTTAAATTTCTTTTCAGATAATTGATTAGCACAAAAATACGAAACTTTGCCAAATTTAAACATAGGCTCTATCTCCACTAATAAGCGAGATCCCCATGGTGAGGCTCGAATTTGAATCACCCGGTATAGATACAGCCTTCTGTTGTAGGATAACAACAAAAAAATTTAAATGAATCCTCTTTATATTTTAGAATAAATCCACATGAAAAAAAAAACACTCCCATTATTAGTTATTAACATCTTTCAAGAAAATAAGTTTTGCAGTTATTTCTGGTGTTATGCGATTATTTCGATGAATGCTTTTGCAACAATGAAGAGAATTCGCTCGGAAGGAACTGATGTTCATATAGCGGGAACATATTCAAATACCATTTTGGAAACGATGATATTTGTGGCCAACATTTTTTTCTAAAAGAACATGGATTTCCTGCCCATGATCTCTAAATTATCATTTAAATAAAAAGCTAGCTCCTCTAAAATCGCAGGCTAATTTTCAACAGTATAATTTTTTTTGTTGAGACTTGTCTATCAATCTGGCATGGTCTTTAAAATATTACATCTACTAATGAGGCTTACTGCTTCGTCCGCACATGAAAGCTCAAAGGCCCGCAAGTTGAGTATGGGTACTCTGATGTATCACATTCAATATTTATCCCGGGCGCACCGTTTGTCCTGGACCGTCGCTTGCCATTTCGAATTTATAGAGATTTTGCTCCATTACAAGGTGGTATGAACTTACCAATGTTATTGGCGTTGGCCCGTAATCACTGATAGTGTTCAATTAATTTCAATAATAATGCCATCAAACATTTAGTATAAATTTTGATATGATGTTCAGAATGTACATTTTTGTGAATCTATTGTTTTTGTTTCGTAGGCGGCGTTATATATCTACCCAAATCTAAATTGACTAGACTAAGAAAAGCAGTCTGTCGATTCAGTTTTCAGTTCTCCTCGATTTCCGATTTCCTCGAGTCCATTTCAGATTTGTTCTATTTCCCATGATATGAAATTGGTGTTTGGAATAATACAAACTAAGTAGTGTCACTTATCATCTTACACTAATGACATGATTAGTCATTCGTAA
Source organism: Melinopterus prodromus (assembly GCA_964023965.1). Lineage (NCBI taxonomy): Eukaryota > Metazoa > Arthropoda > Insecta > Coleoptera > Scarabaeidae > Melinopterus > Melinopterus prodromus. The sequence goes on along the minus strand of OZ030391.1, from coordinate 41,392,198 downwards.
ATAATGAAAATAATGTAGAAAATAATACATGTTTACTGTCGTACGAATACCAAGTAATGCAATCACTAGTTGGTGATGTTAATAGGTTGCCAGTGAGCATATTAATTTGATTGCAGAAGTCCATCCAATTTTCTTCAATGAATGTTATCTGTACGAGTAGTCGAGTGCACAAACATCACAGTCACTTGTGTGATGAAACTGAAAAAGAAGCAAATCGGCTTAGATGAACGCGGTGTAAGATAAACCACAGCGGCGCTCTTGTGTTATATCGTCGTGTCTGTAAATGGAACTGCGCGCCGCACTATTTCAATTTAAATAGCGTTTACGCGGGATCCCTCTTAATTGAACTTTATAAAATATTTACATCGAAACTTCCGCTGGTAACATTGTCTCGACGTGACGTAGAAATTAGTCGACATGAGCTCGAGTTACGTACCCAGATATGCTGAGGCAGCACATTCCTAGGAGTAGATTAAGAATAGTATATAAGCAGTAGCATTGTTCCACTTAGCAGTTATAATTATAGTCAGTATTATACTCTTAGATATTACGCACATCAAACTCTGTATGTAATATTTAAATAAATTGTTTTTTTTTAATTAACAAGTGTTAAACAATTATATTTGGCGCAGTCGGCAGTATTTCGGGACGTTTTTTTGAAAATAAAACTCTTTTTGAAAACGGTTCGTGTCTACGATTTACGCGAAAAGAACCACACCCATAGACCTCACATCGGTCGAAGAATCTCACATCGGTTCGTGGAAGTGAAAATAAAGGATACCAAAGGACATGATTGGATTATTTAAATTCATGTAAGTACAAACTAAGTTTAGTTTATTGCATTCCTCAAATCCATGTCCAATCCTGAACTTGCATTAGCGGAAATTTTAAATAAATTATCGCTACAAGAAAATCAAACCAGTGCTAATAATAGTGATCAAAAAAGTACTACGACAACAATAACAATGTCTACAGTAAAAGATATCACCACCAATCATCTTGCCATCATACCGCAGTACGATGGAAATCCAAACATCCTCACCATGTACATCGCGGATGTCAATATTTGATTGACACATTTGCCAGTGAAGAGGCAGATGACCCAATTAACCAATTCATTATGAGAGCCATCCAATCTAAGTTAACAGGTAAAGCTCTTCAATTAGTAGGAAGTTATGAAACCATAGGAACCTGGAAGGAACTTAAGGACCTCTTGCAATTAAATTTCTGTGATCAGAGATCAGAAAAGTGTTTGACACAGGATTTAATTAATCTTAGGCCAGAAAGGCAAGAAACAGCGTACAACTTTGGCATGCGTTGTAAAAATATAAGGAATTTATTGTTATCCAAAGTCAAGATGACAGAGGATGATGCAGCAAGAAGAAAAATTAAATGCGAATTGCATGAAGACACAACATTACAAACATACCTCCGAGGAATCGTGATAATGGGAGAAGTTGGACATCGTGTCAGGTACAGAATACCTGATAACATAGAAACAGCTATGGCATATGTATTAGAAGAAGAAAATTTCAACTACTTTGCCAAACAGCCCAACAGTGTGAACGTTAATCACGAATTCAAACCACTCAGACAACAAATACCATCACAACAAGCACCACCAAAACAACATCAACAAAAACAGTGGCAACAACAATCAAAACAGTGGCAACAACCTAGGCAGTGGCAACAACCAAGACAATGGCAACCACCGAACCAGTGGCAGCAACCAAATCAATGGCAACAGCAAAACCAATGGCCACCCAAACCACAACAACATTGGAGACAACAACAGCCTCAACAGCAACAACCGTTCCAGAAACCACCATCTTGGAGATTTGCAAAATCCCCTGGACAAATACAACAAACTCGTCAACCGAAGACAAGATCAGCACCTCAGAAATTGTATTATCATACTGAAGATCAACAAGATGTTGAACAAATTGAAGAATATGAAGAAAATCAACAATACTACGAAGAAGGCGAGTACACTTATGAAGAAGATAAACATGAAGAGGAATACGAAGAAAATTTTATGGCAGAAGCCTCCACAAGTCAAATAACATAGCAAATGAAGACCCACAAGAAGAATACATGGAAAAATCAAATTAAACACACATTCGGCAGTTAAATTACCATATATTATTATTCCTGAAATTAGAGCAAAATTTCTAATTGACACCGGAGCATCAAGATCTATGATAAGTTCAAATTTAGCTCATAGATATTTTCAAGAACATATAAAGTATGAACCATTCACTGTACAAACGGCACATGCAATCACAAAACATCAACATGTAATTGAGATACCATCATTAATTACGTTCAAAGCAAAAAATCAACAACACAAATTCCATATATTTGACTTTAGTGACAAATATGATGGCCTGATAGGAATAACATTATTGGAACAATTAGAAGCGACAATCGACATCATCAATAGAACTTTGAAGACGAAATTTGTGAACATACCCATTTTATTTGAAGACTCAAAAATTTCTTTAGGACCACGTGAAAGAAAAGTAATCAAAATACCTGACTAGAAATAGGAAGAACATAATAGTGCATCATCAAGTATTAGCACCTGGAGTAGAAATACCAGAGGCTATATCAAATTCGAAAGATTTCGAGGCACTGACCATCGCTGTAAATTTCAACAATTTTCCTGTAGAAATCGAGATCGATCAACCAATCGACGCTGAGGAGTATGACCCCAGGACTAACATCGGTAAAAGCAACAAGACACCATATACACCAAAACAAATTGAAAAAATGCAGATTGAAAATGTTATGATGAACTTAAGGTTAGTTCACCTGAATGATGACGAATACCAACAAATACAAAGTATATGTTTAGAATACAAGGACATATGTTATGATGAACGTTTACCATTGACATTTACAAATCAAATTAAACATACTCTAAGACTTAAAGATGAAACACCCGCATATTCCAGACCATATAGACAGCCCCAACAGAAGAAAGACGAAATAAAACAACAGGTCCAACAACTATTGGAACAAGATATCATCCAGGAAAGCTACAGCCCTTGGAGCTGTCCAGTTACTGTAGTACCAAAGAAGATGGATGCATCAGGGAAGGTTAAATATCGAATGGTAATCGACTACAGACGATTAAATGACCAAACCATTGACGATAAGTATCCTATACCTAACATAACCGACATCTTAGATAAGTTAGGAAGGAGTCAGTACTTTACCACCCTTGACCTTGCTAGTGGTTATCATCAACTTGAAATGGACCCCAAGGATATACAGAAAACAGCCTTTTCTACAGAACAAGGACACTATGAATTTAAAAGAATGCCTTTTGGACTGAAGAATGCTCCAGCAACTTTTCAAAGAGTTATGGACAATATACTACGAGGTCTTCAGGAAGACGTATGTCACGTGTACTTAGATGATATTGTTATCTATTCAACAAGTCTTCAAGAACATTTGGAAAAACTTACAACCGTATTTGAAAGATTACGAAAAGCAAATTTGAAAATAAAATTAGACAAATGTGAATTTTTACGGAAGGAAACAACTTACCTAGGACACGTAATATCAGATAAAGGTGTGAAACTAAATCCGGAAAAAATTAAAGCCATCCTGAAATATCCAATACCTACGACAACAAAGGAGATCAAAGCATTTCTAGGCTTGGTAGGTTACTATCGAAAGTTTATCAAGGACTTTGCCAAAATTACGAAACCAATGACAAGATGTCTAAAGAAACATGCAAAAATAGTACATGATGAAGAATTTACAAAAGCATTTGAAACATGTAAACATATATTAACTAATGAACCAGTGTTACAGTACCCAGACTTTGCAAAACCATTTGTATTAACAACGGACGCCTCGAACGTAGCAATCGGCGCAGTACTCTCTCAAGGAAGAATAGGACAAGATAAACCTATAAGTTATGCTTCTAGAACTTTATCAGATTCAGAACAACTATATTCTATAATAGAGAAGGAGCTTTTAGCCATCGTATGGGCAACCAAATACTTTAGGCCCTACATCTACGGTAGACCATTCATCATCTACACAGACCACAGACCCTTGGTCTGGTTAACATCACTAAAAGAACCAAATTCCAAGTTAGCCCGATGGAAAATAAGACTAGAAGAGTATGATTATGAAATTCTATACAAAAAAGGCAAGTATAATACTAACGCAGACGCCTTATCTCGAATAAAAATCAACGCTTTGGAAACAGAATCACTCAACGCTTTGGAAACAGAATCAATACAAGGAAATGTCGGAGACGACATAGACCAACTTATAAGAGAACTACTAGAAGGAGAAGAAGATCCCCCAACAATAGAACAATTACCAAATACGTCATTTGTTACAGATGACGTACAACAACCTAGTACATCAGTCACCAGAGACCAAGACCAACCAATGGAACCTGCAAGTACGGTACATTCGAACTTAAACGACGAACCACGAGATACAATACCAACATTGGATGAAGCGATAGACAACAAAAATCCTCAATATCATATCGATCAGACATATTTGGACACATGTAAGATTACACTACAGATAAATCAAGGGAAGAAAATTTACAGAGTAACCATGCCTAAATCAAACAACGAAGAAGAAATATTCAAATTAATAAGGGACTACATGCCACAAGGAAAACAATATTTATATTTCAAACAAGAACAAATGTACAAAAATTTCTGTACAACTTATACTAAATACTTCAATGATAACGGACCTAAATTATTTAGATGCATGAGGAAATTACAGACAATAAATGACCCAGAAGAACAAATGGAGATAGTCAAGAACTATCATGAAGGTAAAAATAATCATCGAGGAATAAACGAAACATTAAAACAACTACAACGTCGCTATTATTGGAACAACATGAAAGAAACTGTTTCAATATACATAAAACGATGTCAATTATGTAACAGGACGAAATACGATCGTCAGCAACCACACCCAAGTCTAAATATAACTGATAAGGTAGATGTGCCATTTCAACGAATTCATGTCGACGTATTCACCATAGGCGGACAACAGTTCTTAACAATAATAGATGCATTCACAAAACATGCACAGGCGATAAGCATTAAAAGTAAGAATGCCGTTGAAATTGCCGACGCATTAATTACATACTTTGCTACATTCGGAACACCAGAAGAAATGATAACGGACTCAGGAGCAGAATTCAATAATGGACTAATAAAGGAATTATTATTAAAACATAAAATTAAAATTCATTATTGCACACCAAACAATCCCAATTCGAACGGAAACATTGAAAGACTTCATTCAACGTTAATTGAGCATTTACGGATTTTAAGAGAAAACGACAAAACTTGTAGCATGACGAAACTGATGCGTATTGCGATCATAGCATACAACAACTCGATACACACAACAACAGGACTTACACCACATGAACTAACATTTGGACATACAAAGAGCCGTGATCCATTTGATCTGTATTATGATAACCATTTTTACAGTGATTACATCGAGAAACATATAAACAGATTGAAGACTTTATACCAGAACCTAGGAAATCAAATGCAACAACAAAAGACCAACGTAATTGAGAAAAGGAACGAAAAAGCAAAAACAAAACCTTTGGAGGTAGGACAAGAAGTATATGTCAGATTAAGATCTGGAAATAGAAATAAAATAACACACATGTTTCAAGGACCATATAGAATTCAAACATTACACGATGATAACACTGCAACTGTAATAGACGATAAGAATAAAACCAGAAAAGTACATATTAAAAATCTAAAACATGGCACTACTGTTCCAGAATCCTTGGATGGATCATCCGTGGACTCCGGGGAGACGTTACCATAAGATCAATAGAAGAAACAACAGGACTGTTGCCTATCCAACTGGGAACAGCACAGAACATCAATACATATTGGAACATTATCAATGTGTATAACTTAACATCGCTGATTGTAGAAGCAAATAAACTGGAAAATAACTACAAAAAATGGGTGAAAACGATTAACACCGATACAAGAAAGGGCATCTATGAGGAAGACGTCAATAACTATTGTAAGATCTTACAGAACAGCATAAACATGATGAAAAGAGAGTTACAACAAATTGTACCAACAAACAACAGAAGAAAACAACGTGGAGCTTTCAACTTTTTAGGAAACATTCTAAAAGCAGTCACTGGTAATCTTGATAACGAGGATGCCATACGATATGATCAGGCAATAACCGAAATTATAGATTCACAAGGAAAAATTAAAGCTATAGTGGATAAACAAATTTCTTTAGCCACTACATCCATCACATTGTTTAATGAATCAATAAACACCATCCAAAGCAACCAAATGATCTTACAATCTAGGATGAAACAGATGGCAGCTACAATAAATAAGACTCAAGACCATTTGTTAAAACAAGAACATCAGATGACGATCAACACCATCTTCAATCAACTGATATTTGTCACGAACAATATAAATGAGATTACAAACACCATTATCAACGCTCTTACATTCGCCAAATTAGAAACATTCCACCCATCAATAATACAACCAGGAGAATTAATCGATGAATTATTAAAAATAAAGTTACCCGGACATGTAAATAAATTACCTGTTAAACCATCAATCAAAACAATAAGATACCTAGAAAATGTATTAAAAATCAAAGCTTACGTAAAGGGAGAAAGTATTATATTTATCATAATGGTACCATTGGTGGAACCCGAATCATACAATTATTACCACCTCTTCCCCTTACCTTTACCAACAAATAATTCCTATTTTAAGTATATCTTACCATCTAATCCTTACCTGGCAATAAACGAAAATAAGTTTGTATCTTCAAGAGACCAATGCAGAGAAGTATGGCCCGAGGAATACATATGCCAAGCAGAGCATAGTAATATCATTTCCAACACGTCACCATGTGAGATACAATTATTACGATTTACTAATAACTATGATGTATGCAGGCAGACCTTTACCAAAATCCAGGATATAGAGATCACAAAGATTGCACCTAACCAATGGATCATCACTGCCCCAAATTCAACCAATGTCAAGAAACGCTGTGATAAGACAGAAGAAATGGACAACATAGGTGGGACCCACCTAGTAGAGATTACATCAGGCTGCATGATCACCATCAACGACAGGACTCTACAAGTGTACGAGTCCAAAACACAACGGATAAGAAGACCAATATCCCGCAGCTACAGCTGAATCGCGGACCAAAATCCAGCGAAGAAAAAATTCATGAAATTCGGCAACTACAAGAGGTCCACTATCAGAACTTGACGGACATCCACACCGGACTATACAAATTAAAAGAAGAGTTACAACATGTAACAACACCAAAACTTCACCAATTACCTATATATTGGACAATCATTTTATATGTTATTTTATGTTTAGCAATCCTTGGAATCGTAGCCAAGTTTATTATCAAATACCGAAGGTCGAAGCTCTTGCCGCAACCTTCAACAGTCAGCATCCGCGGAGAAGCTATATCAATAAACAAAAGTCATCCATTGTCCCACTAAGGCCAACGGGATATCTTTCGTCTCGGGATGGAGGAGTTACGTACCCAGATATGCTGAGGCAGCACATTCCTAGGAGTAGATTAAGAATAGTATATAAGCAGTAGCATTGTTCCACTTAGCAGTTATAATTATAGTCAGTATTATACTCTTAGATATTACGCACATCAAACTCTGTATGTAATATTTAAATAAATTGTTTTTTTTTAATTAACAAGTGTTAAACAATTATATTTCTCGCTCAAAATATAGAACAATAGAGACGTTGAATAGAAGGGTTCTTGGTTTCTACTCCAATATGGCTCACAATACATTCGTGTATATGCATTGTGGTGAAATGACTAGAACGCAGATTTATGCTGTTATTAATAAATAAACGGGCACATGGTTCCGGAAACAAATATCTATCCAGTCTGCTATTTTTGTGGCGATAAACAATACAAGCAATTTTTGTGTAAAAGTCCGATATAATTTATTGGGTAGATACATACTTTCTCCGCGAGTGTACATATGGCTCACGCCATATGTACAGCATTGTTTTTTCTAGGAATAAATAGCAGAGAAACACCTACGTGTTTCGCAAATAGAAAACAGAGGGCAGGTATTAAATCGTCTTCAGCATATTAATATTGATTACTGATCATTATTGTCCAGTTTTTAATTAAACTAGTAAGAAAATTATCTTCAGCCGGGCCGAAGATAAAACCCCCATCGTAAAATAATTAAAGAAATAAGCAAAAATAATGATTGAATTGTTTTGCTCATTCACGAACTTGTCCTTACTTTTCAAGAGCTAAGTTTGCAGCATATACTAGGTATTAACGAGGCATATAGCCTTGGCGAGGTTGATTGTAACCTTTAGAATAAGGATTTTGTTGTGGTTGTCCAGAGAATACTCCAGTTGTTGGATTCATTAGTCCGGATTGGTTATATGGTTGTTGCTGCTGTTGTTGACTGCCATATGGTAAACCAGCTTGGGAATATCCATAAGCATTACTATTTGGAATCTGTGATTGGTCCTGTTGGTCCGTATTGTTGGGATGGATAAGGCATACATATATAGTTTGTATACCAACGTTCAGATCAATTGCTTCAAAATTACGGCAGTTATCGCGAACACAGACGGACAGATGGACAGACGGTCAGACGGACAGGCAGTCCAGTCTATATCTGCCACCCCTCCTTAAGAGTGTTACAAATGTTGTGGCAACGTCAATCGATACGTACCGTCACCACAGTAAATGTGGGGGTATAAATATGGTGTGTCTCAAGACAAAAACTTTCTAAAGAGTTTTCGTGTGTTGTAAATAGTCATTAGTCATAGTCAGAACATAGTCAGTCATAGACGAAAATAAGTTGTTAAATTTGCTATGGGATAAACTTCAATTGCTTTGCATTTAAATTAAAAATGTCTTAGGGTGTAATTGTTTTAAACACAATGTTATACTCAAATATCAAATTGGAATGTTGTATTTCAAATCTTCATTAGCATTATGAGTTTCCCGGCTTCGGATTCGGATTCGGCTTCGGACGAAGGTGTCCGAAAAGCCGAAGTTCAGCTTCGGCTTCGGCTTCGGCGCAAAATATCACTTTCGGTTGGACTCTAGTTCAGGTGACCCAAAAGAACTTTTTTTCGGCATGATTAACAATACTCCAATAATCCGTATGGTAAAGTAAAAACTCGTTTTAATAGCTAATCCCATATTTGGTGTAAAGAGCTCGACTTACCACTAAAGGGTTCATGTAAGCAAAGCAGATACAGCCCACTAATCATATTAAACGCAACACTATCTAACATTAGGCAACGCTTCTCCTAATACTATACGTTCTTGACTCTTAGCTCCCATCCATGTCCTTCATAACTTCAAAGCGCACCAAACCGATATCACTAGAACGGGAGAAAGCTAGAAAGTAGGTTGTGATGAACAGATTAACGAAATTTTTATGAAACAAAAAATGTTCAATGTTTTTAAGGGGTTTTTAGACACTATCTGAATTGAAAATATTTTAACTAACATCTCATTTTAGTTATCGCTATTTATTGATGATTCTTTAGCAAATAATAATAAAAAAAAATAAAAAATTAATAAAATAAAATAAATAACCCCGTAAAATACATACCACCTTTAACCTTCTGAGCCAAATGATATACATATACAACCACAATGTTGTACAAATTGTCACTACGAATTGGTTCTGTATTTACAGTTTAGATATGATCTATATGATCCTGGTTCGTTTCTGTTTCATGGCGTGAATGTGAAGATTTGGAAATAAACAATTTCAAAATTGTTTCAAGGTCATCGTCGATTGAGCAGTTGGTAGTACATATAAGGTATATATAATGTGTAACAATAGAAAGTTTTTTCCTTCGTCACCGACCCTGAACAGTTTTTCATAAATTATAATATTAACAGGATTAGATTGTTATAACACCATCATTAATCATTATTAGTAGGATCATTGTATATTTCTTTACTCACGATATAAACTCACGTTAGACTATGTTAGAGCCGAATTTGGAAAGATACCATGAACTTGAATTTGGTATTCTTTGATAGTATTTGATTTTCTAAATTGTATCCACACACAAAAAAAAACATTTATTCACTACGCATGATAAGTATCTAAGCATGAACCATTTTTACATTCTAAGTTCGTCAGTCTCCATTGAACCGACAAATTAATATATTCTTCAGAAACTTTCAGTCTTGTTTGTTCTTTGTTCGAAAATGCAACGGTTTAAATCACGATAAAATGTCTCTGAATCTATTACCGGGAGCCAATTCACGTGCCACTTGAAAAACATTATACAGAACGTAGAGAAAATAACTCGGTTTTGTTGCAATCACTCGCACTCCCAAAAATCGTTTACATACACACAGACACACACACAGAAATTTTTTTGTACCTTGGTCAAAAATGTTCAGGCGACCCATAAAGACCTATTTCCGCTAAAATCTCAACTTTTTTTCGGCATTGATTACAATACTTCATCATGCTGCGTATGATAAAGTAAAAATAGTAAAAATCTCTGATTTAGTGCTGAGCTATCAAATTTGTATACTTTATATTTTAATTTTATTTAGTCAGCAAACATTATTATTGACAATAAATTTAGACAACTGAATTTGATAAGTACTGGTAGCGTTAACACAATAATAACAATAACGTCTGTTTGCAGTTAAAATATAAATCACTGAATTTTTTGTCTAATAATAATACTAATGATTGTTCAAAACCGTTTAAAAATATAAAAATTCTACCATAACGCGGAATTGTACATTCTTTATCGTTAATACTGCTTTTAGGCTTCTGCGGATATATATCCGATAAAACCGTATTTGAGACTCATTTGCTGATTGTTTACAAAACATATAATCCGAGATCCCACTGCAAGATTACTACGTCCATATGTTTTTTAAACGAAATACATGTTTTATAGATAATTATGAATAGAAGATATAATTATGTAGGGTTGCCTATCTTAATGTGGCCGCAAGTATTTTTAATTTAAATTAAATTATTATTTTTTCCATCCAATTTCGTTTACTTGTTTTTAAGATAAATTATAATTCATTGCAAAGAGACATACGTACGTAAAGAACCTATCCATAATCTCTTCAGTGTGAAATCGGTCCTTGGAATGGGTACTTTGTTAGTGTGTAATTGAAGCTTACGTGACAAATCCACAATAAGCGGTTTATAAGTTGACCCAGATTTGCGAAATAAGAAGTTCTAATTACGTTGAATATAATTAATTCCGAGTACGCCAACGACGTGAAATAAGTCATGCAAAATGCACAGTGAATGTATCGTTCCGTAGAAGGGCATCAATTTCGCCAGTACGAAGACACGGACATTCCAATACGATTAAATTCCTACGTGCGCTGATTTCGCGGTACTATACAGCGACGACAAAAGGCAGCTAAATGTGGTCTGTCTGTGTTGTTTTCCTGCAAACAATAGAGAGCGGCGAGCAAATGTACTATTATTAATTAAGAATTCGCGAGGCGACTCATGCACAGCGGAAATAAGCGACACCCTTACTAGTAGGACAGGCGATAAAATAAATACGCGTTTGGCCAGCGGAACAGCATCAATTTTTTAACCAGAACGCGCCTGCATATAACTAAAGTTGCATTACGTACTTGCGAAAGTAAATCATATGTGTGCCTGGATATAAAAAGGGACCAGTTGACCGAAATTGATTTATCCGTGCTTTTACATAGAATAAGTTATGGCAAAGGTACTCCAACATTTTACGCCGATTACCAAACTTTTGCGCTATGACGCTTCAAAGTTTTGCAAAGTTTAAAAGTTAATAACTTCGCGCATATTTGGAAATTACGCTGATTCTCAACATTTTTGGAACAATTTCGATATGTTTCAAGATTTTAGTAGAATTTATTATTTCATTATCCCGTTTAGGTTTTATGGTTTTTTTAAATCTATAGCGTCATTGGCCTGGGGCTACAACATACATTGTGTGAAACAGGTATCTTCATCTCTCGAGTCTTAAGAAGAGTTAAGCATTCTAGTAAGGTGTTTTGGTTGTCTTTTGGTTCCAAATCTGATTTCGGATTTTTAGAATTCAAAATGGCGGATCTAAATGGCGACCAAACATGAAACTAATTTTCGAACTCATATAAAAATTAAAACATGTGATATGTGAAGGTTTCGGATTCCAAATCTGTTGTCAGATGTATAAAATTCAAAATGGTGGATCCAATATAGTTACTAAACATGTAATTAACTGTCGGATTTGGAAGTTATTAACAATTCATTGTGCATATCCATACAGACTTAGTCAAAATTACAACTAAATAACTCTCCAACCGTAAACCAATTTTGTTTTAAACAAACTAACTAAATTTCGTTTTTCAAATAGAACGCAATGCATATTTAAAAAACTTTTAATTCTAAATATATTTTTATGAATTTACTCTACGAACCATTTTTACTTTATCATACGCAGTATGTAAAGTATTGTAATCGTGCCGAAAAAAATTTTTGAAGTTTTAGCGGAAATATGTCCTTTTGGGTCCCCTGAACATATTTGACCAAGGTACAAAAAAATGTCTGTGTGTGTGTGTGTGTGTGTGTGTGTGTGTGTGTGTGTGTGTGTGTGTGTGTGTGTGTGTGTGTGTGTGTGTGTGTGTGTGTGTGTGTGTGTGTGTGTGTGTGTGTGTGTGTGTGTGTGTGTGTGTGTGTGTGTGTGTGTGTGTGTGTGTGTGTGTGTGTGTGTGTGTGTGTGTGTGTGTGTGTGTGTGTGTGTGTGTGTGTGTGTGTGTGTGTGTGTGTGTGTGTGTGTGTGTGTGTGTGTGTGTGTGTGTGTGTGTGTGTGTGTGTGTGTGTGTGTGTGTGTGTGTGTGTGTGTGTGTGTGTGTGTGTGTGTGTGTGTGTGTGTGTGTGTGTGTGTGTGTGTGTGTGTGTGTGTGTGTGTGTGTGTGTGTGTGTGTGTGTGTGTGTGTGTGTGTGTGTGTGTGTGTGTGTGTGTGTGTGTGTGTGTGTGTGTGTGTGTGTGTGTGTGTGTGTGTGTGTGTGTGTGTGTGTGTGTGTGTGTGTGTGTGTGTGTGTGTGTGTGTGTGTGTGTGTGTGTGTGTGTGTGTGTGTGTGTGTGTGTGTGTGTGTGTGTGTGTGTGTGTGTGTGTGTGTGTGTGTGTGTGTGTGTGTGTGTGTGTGTGTGTGTGTGTGTGTGTGTGTGTGTGTGTGTGTGTGTGTGTGTGTGTGTGTGTGTGTGTGTGTGTGTGTGTGTGTGTGTGTGTGTGTGTGTGTGTGTGTGTGTGTGTGTGTGTGTGTGTGTGTGTGTGTGTGTGTGTGTGTGTGTGTGTGTGTGTGTGTGTGTGTGTGTGTGTGTGTGTGTGTGTGTGTGTGTGTGTGTGTGTGTGTGTGTCTGTACCCAATTTTTGTTAATTCATTTCAGGAGAAACTACTAAAGGTATCGGCACGGAACTTCATATTTAGAAGTTTCATGACCAAACTTAGAGTTGAAAAGCTTTTGGTTCAAAAGGGTCCAAAGGAACTGGGTGTTTACTCTAAGCCTTTTTCAAGGATTTTAGAAATGAGCCGCCATTTCTGTAATTTCGTCAAAATACTTAAATAATAAATTAAAGCAGAGGAAATTTTGAATAATTTATGCCTATGACATTTTTTGGTAAAATTAATAGTTTAGCAGCAAGAGCAAATTCTATTTGATCGAGATCGGTCTGCATTGATTTAATACTATATAGTGACCCAGGATTTGCAAATTTTTCAGTCTAATGACAGTACCGGTAGTGTCAAATGCTGACAGTACCGGTAGTGTCAAATGCTGATATTTTGACATTATCTCACAATTAATATTGACCGTAGTTAATAGTATCAAAAGATCTCATATTGTGATACCGTGTACAGTCCTTGCCTGATGGCGTCGGATAGGCAGCGTGTTGAGCGTGTCCAACATGCATGTGCTTGTTTGTTTTTGGTTTGACGAAGTATGATCATGCATCGAATGGGCTGGGCGACTTGGGGTGGTTGAACATGGATAACACTAGGGTGTTGCATGCAGCAATATTGTATCATAAGTTGCTATCCACTAGGATCCCACAATACCTCATGCGGAAGATATGCTGTAGAACGTATGTCCATAACCTTAATTTAAGATTCGGGGGTTTGTTTGCTCCACCTGCCCTTCGCACTGAGCTGTATAAACGGTCGAAGATATGAAAAATTTATAGTGAAACAGTTTTGGGGGAAAGGTGAAGCGTTGGCTGTTTGCTCAACAGGGGGGACTTTAGGCATCGAGCGCACATTGGAGGCTTTTTAATTTTAATTTTTTATGGGCAGGTGCGATGTTTTGTTGAGTTGGATTTGCTGCAATTACGTGTAATTAGACTCTAGAGTAATTTTGTTGTTTGTTTTTGTTTTGATAAGTTCTCGGAATTATTTTTATATTATTGCTACAATTATGGCTTAGTTCTAGTTTGCGTAAGGGGTTGAGTGGAAGAGTAAGGCAATTTGGAAACAAGTGTGCCGAACTGCGCCCTAAATATAAATAATATTTTGTTGCAATTAATATTGTCTTATTTTAGTAAAGGAATTATTTATTTATTTAATTATTTATTTATCTGTTAAATCCTGGCTAACTAGTTTTATTTTAATGCAGACACGACTGATCTCAATCAAATAGATTCTCATGCAGCTAAACAATTAATTTTATATATTGTATGATAAAGTCATGTGCCTGGCCACATCAGATTTTTTATAAAAGGCATTGCTGTTTGTAAATGTTCAATTCTATTTAATAGTCTGTTATTTTTTACCCTTTTAGTTCAAATAAAAGTTTGTGAGTTTTGATTAATTGCCTATAACTCAAAAATGCATTGTATAAAAAATTATTTATACAAAAAGTTCTATAATCTTAGAATTAAAAATCGTCAAAATATTTTGTTTATTGTAAAAAGGAAAGGTTGCCAATTTCCATAATAAAATAAGCACTCTGTATATTAAAAATATATTTAGACGATAGCTGAAAAAATCAACCTTTGTTCGATTTTTTTTTTAATTTTTACAATTGGAAAATTATTAAAGTGCTCCGGTTATTTTGACCAACCCTGTATACTGGTATGTAACAACGATATTATCAATCAATAACTTAGAATTGCCCTATATAAATCGCAGTCGTAATTTGCGATTGCCGAGAAAGATAAAACAAGATTAACTGTTGAATGTCTGTCGATAGTGAATACATATTTCTTTTCGTCAATGTACAATAAGCACCTATGCGAGATTCTCCGTTAATGACGGTAAAATTATACCTACTTACCAGGTAGTCAGCCGGCCCAAGTAATCAAAGGACTGCACCAAAACGATACAATACATTCAAACATAATAGAAAAATAAGGCTGGAATAACTTTGAACTGATAAGATTTATTTGAAAGAGATAAATAATTAATTCTTTAGTCCTAATTAATTAATTATTGATTAATATTGCTATTTATTTTAATTTTCATTAGTAATCTTATATAACGGATGGTTAATTTATTGATATGCATTTGCATTTCTTCAATAATACAGAAATAAATATCATTATCTGGTATATTTGCCATTTTAACTTTGCGTATGTGATTTTTTTCCTGACAAATTATAGTCATGGGGACGTCACAAATATAGAAAAATATACTATAGGACATTAAATTTAATATCAATGTAAACATATGTCTTTTGCATATAACTCTATTGTGTTCATTATTTTGTAATCTTTTTATTTCAATACTAAATAATTTATTCCATTCGTTACCTATTTTCCGGGTTGCATTGATGCACCGCACATGTTTGATGTCATAAATCAGACCCCTGTCGTAAATAATACTTTTGGGTACACACAAAAAAAACCTTTGAGCCGCGCCAATACACCGACATTGAATAGGTCGACGCGAACGCGAACAAATAAAGCGGTTTATGGCGAGACACTCGCCGGACGCGTGATTTGTATCCATCTACATCCGTAGCGACTTCTGGCAGTTTGAATGTTAGCGGATTTGGGTGAAAGTGGCATCCACACTCTCGCGATTCGTGGTCTCTCGCTATGTCTTGCTATGTCTGCTATGGCTGTTTCCTATGGCTGGCTAAGTCTCTCGCGAGAGTGGGGAAGGCGTATTAGAATTAGCCACGAAAACAATTGCAGTACTCAAGATGACTTAAGATGGTATTATACTTCTATAAGATATTGTGCGCATTGTTTGTACATCAGTGCTAGGTGTTATTATATTTTCATTATTGTCATTAGAAATGTTGGATCCGTGAGATCTTTGTATATCAATGTGAAGCATCGTGTTATGTGCTTTAATGCAATTTCTACAATTTGATGATTCACAATCTTTCACTAAATGAGTTCGTTTTAACACACAATTTTAATTTTCTAACTTCATTAATTCTTGCTGATAGGTGCATAGGTGAGCGCTTAATTCGCACTTGTACCTTTTTCCGCCATTGAAGTTACTGTAATTTTTATGCTCGTGTTTGTCAACATTAAGAGTTTACAATAGCTTGTACCGTTGTTTCAAAAATTTATTCATGTCTTCCATCTTCGGAAGATCTGGTTTCACATTAAATTGTTCCCACTCGCGGCGGGTAATAGAATCAAATTTACTTGTAATTATATAAATTATTAAGGTGTCCCAACTGACAGTAGTATTGACTTGACATGGCTGTGTTATTTGTAAGTCGTTAATTTTCAAACCAGTCTTGCAATAGTTTCCAGGATATTTTGTAGTTAATGGATGTTAGTTTAATCGATTGAATTATATTGGAGGTATCTTTGTCTAATGACGATTGCAAATAATAGAATTTTTGTATATCGGACAGTTCATCATTTTCATGAATTAATGCGTTGAACGTGTCTCAGAACTGCAACCAATGTTCGAATTGTCCCGAAAAGCTGGGCATTTTAATTGTATGTAATTAAATTGGTTGACTTTGTTGGGTACCACCGCTGTAACCACTCGAATTTAATTTATCTTTAACTGTGCCTTCGTTTTTTGCTGATGGTGGAATAGCAACTTTCATATTGGGAATCAAACGAAAGTATTGGTCCTCAAACTCAGTTAGCATCCACGTCGCGTCGGTCTCGTTTATTTGATTGTCGGCTGACGATAAATTAGGGAATTCAATTTTACTTTGAATATCGTTAAATTGATCGTAACGCGGTACTAGTTATTCTAGGCACACTGAAAGTTCGGTAACAAGCACATCATCAAGCTTAGTTAAATCTAAAGATTCAAAATATTGTCGCGCACGTGTTAGGTTTGATAGTTTTTGGTAGTTTCGCGAGATCTAGTTGATTCGATTCGGAATGGACAATATGTTGTGTTGGTGTAAGAATTACTCCCAATAGTAGAGGACTGTATGTTTTGCTATTCGGATGGGATCGTCTTAATTGTTGATTGAAACACTTGTTTATAGTTCGATATAGTTTACACGAATGTTTTAAAAATTATTACAATACATATGGATTGAAGGAACATACATAAAATGTGCTCAAGGCGCATGCGCCAAAAGTAAGCTTGTGTTATTCGACGTAAGATAGCGCCAATATATTTATTTACAAATAATATTTCAAAATAAAAATACATATTTTCCGCAACTTAGGACAAAAGACAAACAAACACGCCAAACTATAAAAAAGCTTCTAAAGTGCTTCCAAACCTTCTAAACGTAAAACATCACTTTTTATTTTTTTAAATAGTTTTAGAGGTTGGCCCTTTGCACACTAGGATGGTTCAAATTGGCTATTTTTATTTAGAAAGCAACACTTCCCCCAAATCGTTTCCAAATAAAAAAAATAATTATACGTGTTTTTCTTTCGAAATTTTGTTTCTTAATAAGCCTGTCGAGGCCTCGAATGTACATTTTTTTTTTGCATTTATTGAATAATTGTTTGGAGCTTGAGAAAACTTCAGACTAAAGTTATAGGTCTTGTAAAGGACGTTCCAAGGAAGAATTTGACTTATCATACATATGGATTTGATGCCCCCAACTCACTCCCACAGTGCCCTGAAAACTACCCTTAAATAAAAAAATGTAGATTCTGTTGAAGAAGGTTATCTTTACAAAGCTTCTGCAACATTTTGTTCACCTGTAGCTTATTGTGTTAATCAAGTATGTTATGTAATGTCATACAATATAGTGAATATTTGTCACACATAATTGTATAATTTCTTCAATCTTAATTACTTAAAAGTACAGCTAAATCCCGTTTACATCAACATGGTAGCAGAGCGTGGTTGGCTGATTGGTTGTTGAACGAAGAAAAAGTTCAGGAAGAAACCAGACCGGTGTTATAGTTTTGTTGAGCTCAAGTTACTTCTAGTAGAATATTGAATTATGGAGTCTACAAAACTTCAAATTAGTTTTCTAGATGGAAAGAATAATTGGTTGACCTAGAGGTATAAGTTATGTGTGCTACTTCGAGGAATTTCTGGAGCTGTTGATATTCTGGAAGGTAAATGTAAAATGCCTCAAGTTATCAATGAAAGTGCTAAAGCCGAAGAAAGAAAGCAATATCAAGAAGATTTAGAACATTTTATGAAAGTTGATAGTCAAGGTTTGCTTATAATTACCACAAACATGACGGAAGAAACTCTTCAAAAGGTAATGATATTTACAAGTGCGCGTGAAGTATGGCTGGAACTTCATCGATTGTATGATGGGTCCGAAGAAGATAAAGGATATGATTTATGCACTGAATTTTTCATGTATAAAAAGATTTCTGAGGACGACATTGCGACGCATACGTCAAACTTGAAAAATTTGTGGAACAGTTTGCAAAATGAAATACGAAAAGAAAAGATTTCCACTGGAAATCAGTGCAATGTACTGTTTGCAGCAAAAATCTTCTACAATTATATGATGAAAGATTAGGTCACCAGAACAAACGTCATGTAAAAACTGTGTTAGCGAGAGAGTCAATGGTAAAGCTCATAATTCAGAAGTTTGGGAAAAGAGAAAGATCAGAAATGCCCGGTGAGCTAATTCATACAGATGTCTGTGGGCCATTTGAGACTTCAAAGCAAGGTGACCGTTATTATGTCATTTTTAAAGATGATTACTGTAGGTACCGATTTATATACTTTATTAAACAAAAATCTGAAGTTATTGAAAAGTTAACAACTGTATTGGCTGAAATTAAAACAACAGGGTACACAGTGAAAGAACTTTTGTCTGATAATGGTGCGAATTTGATAATTCTGAAGTAAAGAAAGTTCTAGCCAAGGAAGGAATAAAACAAAGATTAATTATGCCTTATACTCCACAGCAAAATGGGTGTTCAGAGAGAGATAATAGAACGGTTGTTGAAACTGCCAGATCTTTGATGCACGCAAGGGAAGGCATCTTTGATCAATCTTTTTGGGCAGAATTGTATAATACTGCAACCTATATTTTAAATAGAACCGGAACATCTGGAATTGAGAACAAGTCGCCACACGAAGTATGGTATAAGAAAAAGCCAAACTTTAAGCTCCTAAAAGTAATCGGAAGCACTTGATATGCTCACATACCCAAGAAAAACAGGAGAAAAATGGACAAAAAAGGTGAAAAAGGTGTTCTTATTGGTTACGAAAGAAGATGATCTTCTTCGCGCTGGATTTGATAACTTAGTCCTGAAGATGCCTCTTGCAACAGAACGCGAAAGGTCGACTGCTTCAAAGTCCTCAACGCGGTTTCCACCCGGAAATCAATATATGCAAAAAAATTGTTTAAACAAATGGAATTTGTTTAAACAAATATGGGCTTATTAGCTAATAACATAGGCAAGATACCTCGCACACGAAATTTATAAGTTAATTTCACAATAAATCTGACTTCTACCATAATTAGAACAACAGTTGAAAATTAATAATCATTGATTGTTTAAACAATAGGAAGAATTTGTTTAATGAATAATGTCTCTAAGATAATAAGCTGCCATTTCGAACTCAGAAAACAGATGTCCGATGGACATCATTATTTAAACAAATGGAATTTATTTAAACAATTGGAAATTATCTGACAAATGTTTATAAACATTCAACTAGACTTATAGTAATGATTTCTATGAGAAAAAAAGAGAATGAAGTGATTAGAAGTAAATGTTAAATTTACGGGTAGTTTTCAGGGCACTGTATTTTCAGGGGTGGTTTAGGGGCGTCAAAGCCATATGTACAATAGCTAAAATTCTTCATTGGAAAGTCCTCTACAAGTCTTATAATTTTAATCTTAAGTTATCTCAAACCCCGAACAATTATTCGAAAAATACCAAAAAATGTCTTTTTCCCATGCATTTTCTTAGGTATCGATAGGCACCATTAAAAATCAAAATTTAGAAGAAAAAATACGTGTCCTGTTTTTGGCTTTGGTAGCTTTTCGGGGATCGTTGTTTCCATCACCACTAAACTTTTTGCAATGCATTTTTAAACCACCTATTGCATACACCATCGAAATGATACATCGTAGCACCAGGATCATGATCCTGGTTTTTGTTAATATCATTAACAAGAACAACTAGTAGACAATTATCTTCAGCTGTGCTGAAGGTAAAATACCCCCCACCATAAAATATTTAAAAATAACAAATGTTCCGATTTCGCCGATTCACGAACTTGTCCCTACTTTTTAAGAGATAAGCTTGTATATACCAAATTTCAGATCAATTGCTTCAAAACTACAACTGTTATCGTGTACACAGATAATTATATGATGTTTTATACAAAAAAGCGTTAGACATGGAATAAATCACATCCTGTTACGGCTGTTAACATGTGCAGAAGAAATCTATGTCCATATTTCTTATATTTTCTAGCAACATTTAGCAACTTGCAAGGTTTTAAACTTATTATGTCGGTTTTTGCTTTTTTGCCGTAAGTGTAGCAGTGTGGAGCCAGATATAGGTGTGTTGATGGTAAATACCAACGTAACCTTGTGGCAAACCAATGACAAAAACTCATTTAATTTCGGAAACAAAGCATTGTATGGTCATTTCTCGCCTAACCCTGTGCATTTTGTTTGTCACTTTAATGATACCTAACTAATTTAACTTCGTTTGTTTGCAGAATTATACACGAGAGCGGGTTCACGAGCGAAGATTTTAAACAATATAGGCCAGTAGTCTACAGTAATACCATCCAATCACTTGTTGCCATTTTGAGAGCCATGCCTAACCTGGGTATCTCCTATGGAAATAACGAAAGGGAGGTGAGTATCTTTTTTAATATTTTATCAATTACCTTACTTAGTCAGTTGCAAAAAGTTGCGTATTGGTGAGCGCGCTCTCATTCTGCCATCATGACTTTATAAATAAAAATGTGTGTATTATTTGACGCGCATATAATGTAGGTTATAATTGTATTTAGTATTCATTTATTTCAGTTATGGTACTAACCATAACTGCATTCGCATGTGCTGTATTGTTGAGAGTGAACCGTTGGTGAGTGTAAAAAATTTAAACGTTGCAGAATATCCCAACACAGCTTTTAGAAACAAAATACTGAAAGTAAGTGAATATAAAAATGAAACAGTTAGAATATTGACCAAAATTAATCTGACAGTTA
Source organism: Melinopterus prodromus (assembly GCA_964023965.1). Classification (NCBI taxonomy): domain Eukaryota; kingdom Metazoa; phylum Arthropoda; class Insecta; order Coleoptera; family Scarabaeidae; genus Melinopterus; species Melinopterus prodromus. The sequence goes on along the minus strand of OZ030391.1, from coordinate 41,370,585 downwards.
CTTAAAGATAAATAATTTAACTTTCTATATAGGTACTTTCTATGTGAACTTGATTGTCTGCGAGTACACGGGATAAACCTACGTAATGAAGCCTGTAGACTGTGTATTTTACAAAATTCGGGTCTCAGTAATATATTTGTTGTACATTGTTCACAGTCCATTCGTTCTTAATACGTACTTCTCAACTATGTCCAATCGCAATCATAAAAAAGAACACTATGGTGCCTTGGGGGTTTAAGGCGCAGTGCGGATATACATTATACATATCAGGGACCTGTGGCAAAAGCAAATAGTAGCCAGTATTAACAATTAGTCTAAAGTAAGATGTGATGTTTATCTGCTATTTCAAATCTACGCATGTGTTTGGGAGTTATTCTAGTTAGCACATTGTGATGAACCTGCTGGTAGTAAAATTGTAAAATTCTTTGTTTTGGCTTTGTTATATGTACGATTACGACAAACGTAGTAGAGATATATTTACTATTCCTGAGAATTAGTCGCTCAACCTTACCCATATTATTCGGGATTATTCGGGATGGTGAGCTGAATATGTTGATTATTAATAAAGATATTTTCCAACGAAATCAGCGTTTTTCGAGTGTGACAGCACAAAAACTGTTTTACCGAACTTGATAATTTTGAGGAATTTTTCCATAAACATGCCTCCTTACTGTAATTAGGCATGTTATCTCAGGCCCGGTGTCCACCACATCAGGCCGATAAATTTCGGTCTGATCTAAGTCGTACGATAAATATCGTGGACATACATGTTTATTAGAACCGTCACACTGACCAACACTGACACGCTGTGTGTCATACCGGTCATACCAGATAAATATCGGTTCCAATAAAAATACATGTGCACGATATTTATCCTACGACTCGGATCGGGCCGATATTTATCGGCCCGATCATCACATGATCATCTCGGTTGTTGCGGTATTTACCAAAGTTCTTGTATTTTCGGTCACGATTGCCCAAAAGTCGTGTTTTTCCAACGGGTAACCACGTTTTTGGAAGATGTATTTTATATATCGAGATGATTCTTTGTTTTTTATGTTCAGCACATATCTAGTTTTCGTTCGATCGTTCATTTTTTAAAATTTTTGTGTAATTTCATTTTTACAGCATTCTATATACCGAAAATAGCGGCGAAAACGGACCTTTTTTGGGCATACGACCGCCATTTTGTTAAAAATCAAAATATTGAGAAACTGAACGATCGAACGATAGTCAACGAAATAATTAAGAAAAGGTTTCACTTTTTTGAATCAGACGATGTGCACAGGTGTAATCGTGGTTACCGTTACATATTAATGTTTGCACAAAAGCGCGCACAAAGTAATCTGCAAGGTCACCGAGATCATCACAATGATATTAACACAAAAGAATAAAACACCTTGTCTATAAATTTTGTGTGGTTCTTTCATTATCAATTCCTTAAAATAGGCTCGAAAAACGGCCAACAAAGCAGAAGACCCCCTTAAGCAGTCAAGTTGTAAGATCAGTGCAACTTCCAAATTTCATGTTCATATCTAATTTTCATGTTAGTATCAGAGTGGGCCTTACGAGGATGAATCAGTATGGACAAACAAACAGTTTCAGATATTACAAAACGGACAAATGCCGAAAAAACTCACCGCCCGTTACTTACATTCATTACCCCCCTTTTAGCCATGAGGCGTCCCGTACTCTGGCAAAAAGCTTCCAGTAGGACTTGTTTTCGGGCGATCTCTAATTTTTATGCAGAATACTTGTTATTTGTTATGACAAATTCTATTAAAGTTCTATTAAACAACTAAAATTGTTGAGAATAGAAATATTTACCTACTATAAACTATTCATAAATTGTCGGTGTTAAAATTTAAAAAAATACGTTGGTAGTTCTGTATATTTGCATGTCTATCACAGTTTCCTATTTGCCTGGTGTTTATTGTCGTCGAATCGGGGGAATATTAAATAATTAACCTAATTATATGCTCGCATGTTTGTTGGCATTGTGGCATGACTAATGCCAGTTAAAAAAGTTCTCGCCTAACTAGATATATACATATTTCGTACATGGTTTTATTAAACAGGTCTAGCGTAAGCTAAGGTTCCCCCGCACAAAAACGCCCTAGAAGGAGAAAACCTCCGTAAGTGACCATCATGTTTTCTGGGTGCGCAGCGCCGGATTTCTGCCTAGGCCCACAAAGCCCCGGCCTATGGCCCAGTCAGTCTAGGGGCCCCAGCGACGGAATCTTTGCATAAGCTCAAATCCTGCCTTGCCTTATCAAAAAGCTTTATCGAAAATAATATTATAATAAATATGTTTACAACATTTTGCAAAAACAGGCTCATAACTTACATCCCTGCGCAACTCTTCGTTTCCCCTCTATGTCGAAAATAATTTTGCATAATACTTTATGCGGCACTGGCGAAGAAATGAACACGTCAAAGACGCCGCCACGCCAGTCGTTGCAAAAAGCTGGTCTGTGTCTGCTTTGAGCTGTTTAAGCCTTGAGCCGAGTGCGTAAACGCCGTAACCGAACGAACTACTGACCCGTTCAGTTTGCCAGCGGTGAACCGGATCGAACGGTTCAGACATTTGGCCCGTTCTTTTTGAACGATTAGTTCGCGAGCGACTCATCCCTACAGGAGAGTAAACTCGGGTGGGTAAGGGGGAAACATAAAACCTTCCAAAATATACGTGCCTAAAAGTCATTAAAGTCGAAAAATTATATGTTCTGTACTGATGCATTTAAATTTCCAAAATAGCTTCGAGATGTCTCTAAGTCCGGGCCTGTGGATGCGTTCTACATACATACATAATACGTTGTGGCACATAAATGAAAACATGACGCTAATATTTGTCGGTAATATCTGATAATATTAATTGTCACACAAGTTACGAAACCAATACAAATAATGCCGGTAATATCCCAAATTCCAAATGTCGCTATTCACGTTTGACATAGTCCAGATATATATTGCCTACAGTTACACAAACTGTTGGTCCAATAGTTAAGTCAATTTAGGTTTTTATCTCGCATCCGATTGGAACTACAGCAGGTTTGTCTAAAAATACGTTCCTTAGGCCGGGGTTATCCATTTCAGCTTAAACCCTAAACTCAGTTTAATCATACAAACTCCTTGAGACTTAAACTTGATTTATGGTTTAAACTGGCATTGAAAAACCGACCTTAATGAATCAGCGTTTTACGAATGCTTCAAAAAGTACGTCGGTACGTAATCGATTAACAGATACAATAGTTAATTAGATGATTGTTATATAAAAGCATAAAAAATGCTTATGATTCTGAGGTATATACGTTAATATTATGACCCATTTATACGTTAATGCGACAACCCATTAGGATACAATAAAAATTAGGTTATAACACAAATCGTATCTAATAATATTAGTAATAGCATTACCTAAAACAAACATATTTTTAAAATGGCATCCATTGGCATGACAAATATTATAACCATATTATCGTTTAATTCAGCTGTCGAATAGTTAATCAACTGTTCTCGCGGAGCGATTTACTGTCTATAAAATTGCTTTAAGTTTCCATAAAAATGAAAATTTAAAAGATTTAAATCTGGTGAATGTGGAAGCTATTTCACACTCATTTACTTGCCATCCTGCATGAGGATGAAGAACTCCGTCTTTCAAACTGGCTATCATTTTCAAGGCTACAAAGTTTCACAGGTAACGTCATAATTCGGCTAAAATAATTTAAAATAGCTGTACCTGGGGAACAGAAGGCTATCGGACATTATTAATTTGATGGACTGTTTTGTACATAAAGGACGAAATAATGCATGTAATAATTTGTTGTTTTTCAACCATAATGTTTCAATAAAAGAGTTTTGTGGAATTCTGCTGCAAGTTTTGGAGTGTGTCTTTTGCTTATACCTTTTTTTCAATTTTGTTGCCATAGCAACCAACTTCCTGTTATTTAAAGTGTCAACGGTATATTTTAAAATATATTGGAGGATCATTTTTAAATGCAATAAAGTTTAAATTTTCTGATTGTTTTTTATAAAAGAACAATTCAACATTGTGATTTTGGTAAATTTTGCAAAATTTGTAACCCATTGCCCTAGAAACTTCAAAATGGTCTCAAAGTAGAAAAGTAAATAATATTGTATGACATGACTGCATATAGTGTGCATATATCTTTGTTTAATTCGGATACAATTTATTATATAATTTAGGTATATTTTATCTACTTCTCCTTGGAAAACACTCAAAAATTCATCCAGTCCCCTCCCTCATTTGGACCGTATACTATCAGGCACGTATACAATTCTTTCTCCAATCTTTCGCACAGTATCACCAAAAAAAGCAGCAGAACCAAACAAAAATGAAGAGATACCAACAATGAACTTTCTGATCAGGTTCCTACGGTGTTTGTGTATAGTATTCTATCGGACGCGCTCTTCAACACCTTGACAGCTGACAATTACCTTAGAATTAGATCGATAAAATAAACCACTTATCTACTTGTAAAACTTTTATTCATATACTTCGTACGCGTTTCGGCTAATAGCCCATCATCAGCCTAAAGGACATAGTCCTAAGCTCTTATAGCAAAGGAATCATAGTGGAAGTTTCACAGCCACGAGATGAGTCTCTCAGGCATTTTTACTTTATCCATAATATGATAAAGTATTAAGTAATCGTGCCGAAAAGAGTGTAGAGATTTTAGCGAATATATGTTCTTTTGGGTCCCTGAACATTTTTGACCAAGGTAAAAAAAATGTCGGGATGAAACTTCTTATTTGAAATTTCATTACTAAACTTAGACCTGAAAGAAGTTTTGTTCAAAAGGGTCGAAAGAAGGTTTACTCTGAGCATTTTTTAACGACTTTGCAAATGGTCTGCCATTTCTGTAAGGTCGTCAAAATAGTTAAATAATAAGTTAACGAAGAGGAAATTTTGTTTAATTTATGTCTATGACATTTTTTGGTAAAACTAATAGTTTAGCTGCATGAGCAAATTCTATTTGATCGAGATCGGTCGTGTCTGCATTAAATCTAGTTAACCAGGTTTTGACAGATATTTTAATTCTATTGACAAGCTTCAACTATGATTACTTTGCTCTAAGAGCTTATGACTATTTCCTTTTCGCTAATAGATCCAAAACGCGAACGAAGTATATCAATAAAAGTTATGCAAAAAATCCTTTGTTTATCAATCTGAAGCTAATTCTACCATTTGCAAACTGGACTTATACCGTATTTTTATTCATCAGTTTTCAGTCCATGGATGAATAAAAATTGCAAGGGGATAATACTGATGTTCAACGTCTTCGACGTGGGACATAACCACCTCATGTATAAGTAAACGGAAAGGTGTTCAGATGTTCACGTTCAGGTCTGATGGGAATTTGTAACCCTCCGTCAATTATTATTTATTTAGCACGTCAGTACAGAAGGACGCAACGGGCGAATAACGTTTTGTCAGTATTGCCACTTTTGCTAATGAGGCGGTTTGTCACCTATAGCGCTAATGATGTGGAGACCTTATCTTACGCCCTACATTGTATCTTTATCCTTGGTGGTGCTTCTGAAGCACCCTCTGCACTGTTTTGAATAACCTCGACTGTTTATTATAATTGGACAACCGTATGACAAAACGTAACCGGAAATGGTGAAACGCTTGCAACTGTAATATATTTTTACCGCCATCGACAACGTAGTAGTTTAAGAACTACTGGTCCGCTGACTTACGGTATTTTGTTTGTTAAACACTATATTTTTTCGTTTACTCTCTTATAGTGCTGAACACGAGACGAGGACTCGTTAGTTCAGCCGGCGGCTCCTATGTCAGTGAGGTATTAGCGGTGTAAAAATTTGGCTGTTTAAAGTCATAGGGACAATGCCCAGATAACAATCGTGCGACGCACCAAATCATCACGCGTAATTTTTCGGTGCGATGAACGCAATATCGCTCGCACGCGTGCGTTTATGTATCCACACGCATGAGGGCTGATCAAAACAATACACCATGCGGCGCACACAACCCCGGTAAACAGAGCCGCGAAGAAGCATCGGTGACGACGATGATGGCATCATGCTAGTTACATTGCTAGCGTACTATTGTTTTATTATAATATTATAGCAAATGAATGACGAAAAATAAATTTAGGTAAAAATATATTTTTATAAGGTACGCTTTATACTAAAAAACCAATTCTTTTTATATATCAATCTATCTCAATCTATCTCTACATGCCAAATTTTCCAATTTTTGTTATTAATTTATCCATTCGAAATCTGAAGAAAGAAATCACTTCAGATGCAAAATATCAACTGAGTGGGAAAATTTTTCAAAATTTTAAAAAGGCTTCGCATCCATCACCCCTCGGAGTTTTACTCCACGACAAACAACCCTTAAATGACTATAATGTCGGTACGGAACTGTGAGCGCCGGCAAACATATGTCGGTTGGTTGTTGCTGGATAAAGTTTATAACTTTTGCAAATACTGTTGCAGAACTTTCTATCATATATCAAATTGTGGGTAATTAAAAGAGCTTCACACCCATCGCCGCTCGCAGTTTTGCTCCACAGCGAACAACCCATAAATAACGATAATGTTCGAACGGAACCAGGACGACAGGCAATCATATATCAGTGGCCGCTGCAGAAAAATGTTCCTTAGTTCCTTATAACTATCCGCCAAGATTAGTGCATAACTTGCTATCATATACCAAATTGTAGGTACTTAAAACGGTTTCTCACTGTTTGCCGCTCAAAGTTTTACTCGACGGCGACCAACCCTTAAATGACGATAATGTATAATGTATGCCTAAGCGCTGAGGATCGGAATTTAGGAGACACCACGTGACACCAAACTAGAGGGGACAGCACCCACCCATCACTGCGGACATTCCCTAGCGGCCCTCACTCCTACGGTATAGTTGTTGACTGTGGCGTAGACTTCTCTACGTTTAAGCATTTGAGCTATCCAACTACGCAAGGTGATGGCTGCTCCTCTGCTTTCCACTACTTATATGATTAATAATGGGGATGTATTGTCAAACGCACCATCAATATCAAGAAGGCTCTGAGTGCAATTTCTGTGGTCCCTCCTTCTGCCTTCCGCACAATTTCTCGAACTGCCACTTCACAAGATGTCCCTGTTTGATATGCATATTGGTATCGGCTGAGCAAATAAGCACTGAGCATCGTGTGCCTTATATGCCTTTCCACAATTATTTCCAAAGTTTTCTGATAGGAAAGACGTCAGACTGGTCGGTCTGAATGATTTCGCCGGTTCATAGGAATCTCGTCCAGGTTTTGGTATAAAAACAACTTTAGTCTCCATGTTGGCGCCACGTATCCCAGTGGTAGGCTAGCTCTGTACAACGCACGTAACGGAGAGGCTAACAGTTCGAACCCGTGCTGTAGCAATGCTGGAATTATTCCATCTTCTTCCATTCTTCTACCATTTAATTTGTATATCACCCATTGAATTATCGAGTGATGGACTACTTTGGAAGCAAGCTCCCAGTTGTTTCCAAGCTTTGTTCATATTTGGCAGAGAAATGATGCCCTTGGTCGCATCAGCAGCGATTGTTACAGACCCCGGAAAGTGCGTTGAGACCAAGAGCTCTAGTGTCTCCTTCTCGGTCTCTGTCTAGCCTGCTTCATGTAACTTTTGTGAGCGTATCCTCCCCTCAGTATCCTTCATGAGGACTCTTTGGAGGCGAGCACCTTCAGGCATTTGTTCAATGCCCTCACAGTACTTCGTTCAGGAGTCCCTTTTAACCTCCTTAATGACGTTATTGTATTCACTGAGGCTCCATCCTATTGACCGTTTATTTTAACCCTGTTGAACAGGTTCCTGATTCTGACCCTCAGTGATGCTAGTCCTTCATGCCACCAGGGCACCGTTTTGGGGTTCTTTTGGTTTTCTCGGGACAGCTAGCCTGAAAGGCGGAATTTTTCGCGCTACGCACACTATTCCTAGAATCTCCAGTTCGGCTGTGTAGGTTATATCAATGACCGTCTTCCATTGGCGATCGACAAAAGTAGGTTCCTTGTGCGCTATCTCAAAATTATTTGTTAGTATAAAATCAAGTAGCAACTCACCTCTTCTGTAGATATCGCTGCTCCTCCATATACAGTGGTGTCCGTTGGCGTCATATCCTAGCAGAAGGTGCTGGTTCTTCCGTCGGCAGTGCTCTAGTCTTCGGACCTCCACGGTCGGCGGTCTCCCGTTTTGGTTGTAGAGCAGATATGCCCACAAGGTCCCTACAACAGAAGTTCCAAAGTGGGATTAGTTTTATGGCTTTGTTGGTTACGATGCAGGTTCTAGGGTTCTGTCTTGTGCATGCCACTTCACAGTAGACTGCAAGGTCAGCCCCGCTAAGACCCCTTATATACGACCGTTTTCAGCCCAAGGTTCTTGGACGAGAGCAACGTCTATGCCGTTTTTATTCGTAAACATAGTATGACGCGGCCTTGCAATGGTGCAAGATTATGTGTACTACATGAAACATTTTCGGTACTTACTTTACGATAACGTGGACGGTTGGTCGTCCTTAGATGGATTTGGAGGTTCTTCTGTTAGCCCCTCTACCTCCATCTCCGTCTCTCCTTCCGGTTTGCTCTCTTGCTTTTCCTTCGCTAGTGTCTTGAATTGGACACTAGTGAAGTTGAGGTAGGGTCGGTGATTCCACCTGTCGACAGTGTTCCATGAAGTTCGGTCCATCAGGACAACTAGTTGTTGTCCCTTGGATTCCACCTTCCTGTCCACTATTCGCCATTTATTTGTTTCGAGCCCCAGATTTTTAATCTGGAGCCGAGTAAAAATTCACGGGTTCACTCCCCGTCATCAACCACTCCAGCCAGGCTCTAATAACTATTGAAGAATATACTAGGAATCTTCAACAAGGTAGGAATAAAATATATAAATGGACCCAAAAATGGAAGACCAAGCTCAACGAACTGAAATCTATTAACTTCCAAACAAAAGAATCGAGGACATACCTCATGTCAAGATTAACGACGCGATAGTTCCATATGCGAACACTGCATAGTATTTGGGTATGACTCTGGATACAAAACAGGTGGAAAGAACACGTTAAGAAGAAAAGAGTAGACCTTGGCCTCAAATACAGAGAACTGTACTGGCTTCTGGGAAGAAACTCTCAGTTGTCAGTACTGATAAAACTACAAGTTTACAGCCAAGTACTAAAACCGATTTGGTTATACGGCATCCAGCTTTGGGGGTACGCGAAAAACTTCAGTATACACGGAATCCAGACTTTCCAAATAAAGTACTAAGGAATATGGTTAACGCTCCTTGGAACAGTGACCTGCACCGTGATCTTGGTGTCCCACAAGCCATCCAAGAAATGAAAAGATTCGCCAATAAACATGAATCTCGCCTAACTCATCACGTCAACGTAGAGGCCTCGCAGCTATTAGACAACCAGAATCTAGTGAGAAGACTAAAAAGAACTAAACCCTTCGAACTAGTGAATCAGTGAAATTTGTAAAAAGTAGAGTACAGTGAGTGAAGTGTTGGTGCTTCTTGTTTAGGAAAAACTAAATATAGGACATCAGTGGATAGCCTATTCGAGACCTAGTTAGTACCTAGTTTTAAGAATTCAGATTTAAATTGATGGTTAATCTTTTAGATTAGTTTCAGTATGTTTAGCATTTTATGCTTACTAAAAAAATTATGCTATGTAGGTATTTTATCGTCATATTGAGATTTTGATATGAAACGTCATCACCCATTAAGTTAGTCAATAAAGGTTAAATCACTCTTGCTGAGTTATTCCATGATATTAATTATCTACAAGGTAAAATCCAATTAAAACCACGAATCGCATAAAGAATTTATGTAATCAAATACAAAATGACTCTGTTAGAATAAACGGCTGCTGTACCAACATTTATTACAAGTGGCTAATAATGCTAGTGGCTTGATATCCCAAATGAACATCATTTTTTATCTGTATATGTAAGAACAATTTGCAATCAAAATTATTTTAACTGACTACTGCAATAGCGAACATAATTAGGTTAGATTTACAAAGCAAACTGCACTTCATTAAGTGAGTCGATTATAAGATGACTATGGTAGTGTAACTTATTTTCAATTTTGACAATTCATTTTACCTTCTTAACTTCAGCACCTTTCTGTTAAAGATAGATGTATTCGATTAATAATACTTCATCATCTAAATTCTAAATGAATTATTTAACTGAAGAACATAAACATAAAATATGAAACATAAAACATAAAATAGAAATTGTTTTAATTGTTGGCGACAATTATAAAACCCATAGGAAAGCGGCAACTATTTTTAACTAGCGAAACCCCAACAACTGCATTTGCCAGTCAACCAACAAATTTAAAACGTCAGGAAATGTTGATAATAAGTTTAAAGTTATATGTTAATAACATAAAAAGATTCCCTGGTTCAAATCCAGGTTGTGGCTGTAATTTTTGATTTATTTAAAATTTACAACCCGCCTGTTGACACCATATTATTAACCTATAATATGACTGATATAATTGACTTTGTTCAATCAATACCCTCTATCACCAGTTTGGTGTAGCGTTGTTATATACAATATAACTATAAATCAAAATATTTCATCCTTAAATATAATACAAATACAAAATCATTTTACACTCAATCCACTACTTTCTTCTTTACAAATCTTCTCCACAGTATTCTATCCGCTGCCAATGCCTTTGCCTCTGTCTATGTTTTCCCCCTTGCCTTCAATGACTTTGCCACTGTGTCGTCCCATGTGTTGTGGGGTCTTCCTCTACCTCTCTTCCCTGGTACGTTTGCTTCCCACACCTGTTTCACTTCCCTGGCTTTGTTCATTCTCTGTACGTGGCCCCACCAGCTCAGCTGTCTCTCCTCTATGAATGATCGCATCCCAGTGGTTGTAAATTTAACTCTGCTCTTATCTGTGCACTACGCTTGCTTTCTCTTAGCGAAACCCATTGCACTCTCCATAGGTATTTCATTTCTACTGCTTCTAATTTCCCTTGTTCTCTCCGCGCTGGTAACGGAGTCGCGTCCATATGTCCGGGTGGGTCTTACAATCGATCGGTATATACTTGTTTTCGTTTCGTTAACATTTTAAGTTTAAACTTCCTCATACTCCTTGGGTTAATGTTTAATGTTATCGAAAATCCACAATCTTCTGTTCGAGAAATGATCCAGGTGAACGCAGTGTCGAACACACCGACTAGAAGAATTTTAAAAATAAATAAATACGGGGCTTACAAGGCGAAATGTATCCACAATTTGCACGACCGAGATTTAGATGCGCGGATGTATTTTAGTTTTTGGATTCAAGTTCAAATAGAAGAGAATCGATCATTCGTTAGGTATGTGCTGTTCAGCGACGAATCTACATGGTCGCCAAACGGAATTGTTAGTTCTCAAAATTGTCGATGGTGGGCTGACGAAAACTCCAATTTTGTTATGGAAGCTCGCGACCAATACTTTAAAACCAATGTCTGGTGTATACTCTTTAATAATGAAATTATTGGACCATTTTATTCCGAGAAAACCTTAAGTCTACGAGTTACCTGCATTTTCTACAACATGACTTTTTTAATGCACTAAAAGATATTCCATAAGATCTCCGCAGAAACATGTATTTTCAGCATGACGGTGCTCCAGCGCACAGTACAATAGATGTTGGAAATTTTCTTGATCATCTCTTTCCCCATAGATGGATCGGAAGATTTTCGGAAAATCCATGGCCCCCTCGATCTCTCTTGAGACATGTATCGAGAAATATGTGTGAAAGAACAATACTGTGTATTGAAAATGAAGGAGGACACGTTGAAATTTAATTTTTTTGTTATTTTGTCATTTTTGTCATTTTGTCAGTATTGTTATTATGTTATGGTTCTACATGATCAATATTTAACATATTTAAAATGTAGGGAAGCATTGGAATATTGGTTTTAGTGTTGCTTTTGTTATTTCTATTTTACTAAGTATGTTATGTCCTTTCTAAGAATTGTACATAGAAAGAAAAACGGGAGAAAATACTAGTGTTATTTGTTGCAGTTAGTTGAAATAGTTTTATTATTATTATTGATAGTTAACTTAAAATTTTAGATTTAATGATGTTTAATTTTGATATCTAGACACTTATTACCTACATGTAATAATACTAGTACAGCTAATTTATACTCATTTTTTTGAGATTTGATTTACTCTGTGTTCTCATGTGATTCGTGCTTTTAGTAGAATTTTACCTACATAATTATTATCATGGAATAACTAAGCAAGAGTGATTTGCCTTTTACTAATTTACTTAATGGTAATAACGATTCATATCAATATGAGGATAAAATACCTACATTGCATCATAAAAAAATACTATTTTATTGATAGTTCTCAAAAACCCTTAAATATCATACCAATATCACCAATCATAGAAAAAGTTACCCAAATTTTCGAAAAATAGTTTAAAGTGAGTCCTAAGAATCAATTGTAGCTTCTAATATTTATTATGAGAGCGAGAGTTAAAAAACAACAACCTTTTTTACTTTATCATACGCAGTAAGATAAAGTATTGTAATCATGCCGCAAAAAAAATTGAGATTTTAGCGGAAATAGGTCTTTTTGGGTCCCCTGAACATTTTTGACCAAGGTACAAAAAAATGTCTGTGTGTGTGTGTGTGTGTGTGCGCGTGTGTGTGTAAACGATTTTTGTGGCGACGATTCCGGAGAAACTACTAAAGGTATCGGGACGAAAGTTCATATTTAGAAGTTTCATGACCTAACTTAGAGCTGAAAAGCGTTTGGTTGAAAAGGGTCCACAGGAACTGGTAGTTTATTCTAAGCCTTTTTCAAGGATTTTGCAAATGAGCCGCAATTTCTGTAATTTCGTCAAAATACCTAAATAATAAATTAAAGTAGAGGAAATTTTGAATAATTTATGCCTATGACATTGTTTGGTAAAATTAATAGTTTAGCTGCAAGAGCAAATTCTATTTGATCGAGATCGGTCGCGTCTCCATTGATATGAAACTACATAGTAGCCACAATTTTGACAAATACTTTTTTGCGCTGTCACACTCGAAAACAGCTGATTTCATCATAGGTTGGAGACCCGCTATGGAACGTTGCCGCTCTAGTGCGGCAAAATACAAAATTCAAATTTCAAATAAAATAAGATCACCAATTTGATTGTTTGTTGATAAGAAATATCAACCCGTTGTTATATCTAATTCTAAAAATGATAAATTGAGAAAATTGTAAATAAAGTAAACCGATCAGTGTCGTTTTATTTTAGTATGTTGGTACGGATATGACATCTACAGTGTCATGAGCAAATATAAATATGTTAGAATGTGAATTAGCTTTTTAACCTTGACGTTTCGTCAAAGTACCTAACATTTCCTATACAGAAATATATCCATTTTTTAATTATTATTTTTTGAAAATACATATTTCTTAAAAAGCAACATAAAAACTTTGATGTCACTCGCTCACATGCGAAGGCGACGCACCCCATCACCGCTCGTCGTGCTATTCCGTACTTTCGGCACTTGTGACATAAATAACTATTATTCTAGTGACGTAGTGTAAGTAGTGTCATATGCTGATGCTTTGACAATACCTACGATTTATCTCTATAAAATAGATTCTCATGCAGCTAAACTATTAATTTTATATATTGTATGATAAAGTCATGTGCATGGCCACATCAGATTTTTTAAGATAGGTGGCTGTGATTTTAAATTATTGATAATTGTTCAAACGAAGGTAGTATAGTCTTATGTCGAATTTAAATTTTCTGAATTACCCCGTAGGTATATGATACGGGGTAACTATTTAAAATTTCATGTTTGAATTTTTGGGTTTGGACAAAGTAATTACAAAGTAAGTACATTTATGAAGAATAAAATGTGCTGATAAATCAATAATAAAAAATTTCCTATATGATGCCGGCTCTTTGGCGGTCACTGTAGAGTCGATTTCGATTTCAAAATACAAAAATACCTACTTAAATTTTCTCAAAGTAAATGTTATCAATTTTCTGAAAGTAAACGTCATTCTTAATAAACCTTTTTATATGGATAAAATGATTTTTCAAATCTTAAAAAGTTACAGCCGCTTGAAATATTAACAAATTAAAGAAAAATAAACAATAAAATACATATCAAACGATACAAAAATGAAGAAAGAACACAGTTAATACCCATAACAGCAATAGACGTAATAAAATTTAAGTTAAGAATTTAATAGTGTATAATAACAGTGGGTAACTGGGCAGTGTAATAATATAAGGTTGGTTAATCCGGTAAAAAGCCCAAATGGACAGAAAAAAAAGTTGTTGGAGTTTTCTTTCTTATGGCATTTATTCTATTTGTTGAGTACTTTCGCCTAATATTATAGGCATCTTCAGAACCTAAAAGTCATAAAGGTACAAAGAGCGACGCTAGACAATCAATCTACTAAAAATAATGGGCCTACCAAAAACACGAATCAGCCATTTAGGTCCAAAGAAGGGTTTGATAGAACATGTAATGTTCTTAATGCTGCTGCCTCCATTAGATGTTCTATCAAACCCTTCTTTGGACCTAAATGGCTGATTCGTGTTTTTGGTAGGCCCATTATTTTTAGTAGATTGATTGTCTAGCGTCGCTCTTTGTACCTTTATGACTTTTAGGTTCTGAAGATGCCTATAATATTAGGCGAAAGTACTCAACAAATAGAATAAATGCCATAAGAAAGAAAACTCCAACAACTTTTTTTCTGTCCATTTGGGCTTTTTACCGGATTAACCAACCTTATATTAATAGTGTATTATGTGACGAGGACATAATTAAGGATATAAATCGCGAGCATGACGTTTACACGCGAGCCGTAGGCGAGCGTGCAATCATGTGAGCGATTTATATCCTTTATGTGCTAGTCAAATACGTCGTTTTATCTACGACTCATAAATTCCATTTTATGCAAAATATTTTAAATGTATTTGTCAATGATGGCGAGGCGAACAGTCAAATAACTGTCATTCACGTAGGTTTTGAGAGTTTGACACTAGCGTTGTATAATGATGACAGTTCGTTCAAATAATGAGGTCATTATTTGAACGAACTGTCATTATTATACAACGCTCCTGTAATTATAATCATTAGCGCATATAATGATGGGGATTATATAGGCATAGATACGTATGCAATGAACTTATTATATGTGAGTCGTAGATAAATTAAATAAATGAATCAAGGAAGAATCGAAATTCATTTGGAACTTTTCGACATTTGTTTCTCTACAAGTAAATGTAGTTCTGTGTAAAAAGTTGCATGTTATTGTGGCTTTCAATTCCGTATAATATACAACAAGTACGAATGTGAAACTTTTTGTTCAGTTTGACATTTACTAAATGAAAGAAAGTTTTGCTGTATATAGTTGCAGATATTTTCTTGGTAACTGACATGGCAGAATACCCATCACTAAACGCCTAATATTGAAAAAAGTACTAGCAATTTATGTGGAACCACTCTATTGAACCTATACTTTTATTCTGGCGCCGACGACGACGACCGCGACGTCAATCGAGTAAAAGGAAAACTAACAACCGGCAATGACCGACAGGCGCGAACTAACAAATATTCATCTTGGAAAATATCGGTTATATTTTCGGAAAATAAATATTTACAAAGTTAGTGTGTAGTTTCGGGATGCTTTCGATATTGTGGGGCATTTAAAAATCGACGCCCGATTGTAAATTGGCCCGGCACGGCGCGGTGTGGCGAGGAGGTGCGGTGTTGAGGAGGCGCGAGAGAAGTTCTATAAATATCGGCCCAAAGCTGAAGAGACGTGCTGTTTGTGATAACGGAAGAAATTCATATTCGAGGCGCAGTCGGTTTTTCCTTTCCTCCTTAGATTTTGCTTTTAGCACGATGCAAGTCCATATTTCTGTACCTTTTGGGGTTTTAACAAAGAAATAACTACTTTCGGTCGGTTTAAAGGTAGAAGTCAGTAAATGGCACTTGGTTACATTTGATTAAAGCACGAATTAATTTTAGCCAAATGCATATCATGCACGTATCTTATACGAGCATGGGATTCGTTAAGTCTCCTATGCCCTCTAAAATCCATTAATGGATGATCTATCGTTACTATGCATTTTCTATTTTGACATGTATGTTACACAGCACGGAGCCACAAATTGTCGCTGTACATGGAAGAACTGCGGTATACATTTAGTCCATTGAATAGATAGTAGAATGAATGGATTTCCTAATCATAGCAGTGCAGTATGTCCACATAAAATAATGATTAACATATTTGTTGTGATTTTAAATTGTGCTAAAAATATGGCCTATGTTTTTAAGTGAACCAAACTGTTATATAACTTAATGGATAGGTACTTGTAGTAAAATACCTACATAGAATTTTTAAAACACCTGGTCTACCCCACACAACTCAAAACAGAATATAATTTATATAACTTATCTACAGGGTGAGTCACTAGAGTCGCGGTGGTTGATATAGATAGCATTTATCTTTAGAGGATTACTGGCGTCCTCTAGCGTGATTTAATTGGTTTCTTGTCAGTGATTCATTATAACTTATTATGATTGCGATGAAAATTGTGTTACCTATTGTATCAGGTGATATTGACGTTAAGCGATAGTTTCTATACTAAATTTTGTATTTACAAAATTGCCGTTGCTGGCCTTTTTCGAAAACTTTGCAATAACGACATTTTTGCAGATATTTTCGTACAACTTTATCAGAAAATAACGAAAGCTATTAGGGAGGTGATAGTAGCAAAAGAAATTTGATACGCTATACAGAGTGTTCCTAGCACATAGTCAATTTTTATATTCTTAAAATGGATATTTCTTGAGTTATTGTAGTTTTCATGAACTTTGTTGTAAAAAGGATATTGAGAAAAAAATAATAGCTTTGTTGACTTTAAAAAATTGCAAAATTGTTCAGGAAGGAAAATACATTGAATTACCCTTTTATTAAAGTTACTTAATATTGTAAACTAATATAATTTGACACAAATCCAAGTGATTCTACTAAAAATTAAATAAATAAGCAAATAATTACGAGAAAACACAACTAATAACATTTATTAATTTTTTTTAACATGATTAACATTAACTTTGAACTGGTAAAAAACTAACTATTAAAGATAAAACAACAAGTATTTGTTCATTTGCAAGGTATTAAAAATGCCCTCCATATTGTATTCTACCAAGATTAATCCGATTGGTAAAAGATCTCAAAGTATTTCTTAACTTGTGTCTCCCATTTCTCCCAATTCTAACCTTCATAGCTTCTTATTGGTAGGTGGTGGAAATTGGTTTTCCAAATATTGTCTTATGTGTAGACTGTAGACTAAAGAGGGCTGGGGCTCAGTCATGATGGTAAATTAAATTTTGGCGGATATTCAGCAAGCAAATTATTGAAATATTCTTGTAACACATAACAAAATTCATGAAATAATGAACCAACTTATACAGGGTGATATACCGGGTGGTCGTTTTAACTTGAGACTCCTAAATATCTCGTAAAATATGCATGGTACGACAAAAGTGTCTTAAACAAATTTGTAGGACTCAAAGGGGGCAATGAGATGACGATATCAGTTTCATTGCAGATGGCGCTGCAATCGGTGAAAATGATGTTAACGTCATTTTTTTAAATGGGAATACCCAAATTTTTTATCAAATTATGATATTACGCTAAATAAGAAGAATCTTTTGTCTGAAACTTTTTTTCGTACGATGCATTTTTTTTCGTGCGAAAACAAACCCTATGCGCATGACGGCGCAACGCGCGGAATACCTAAACGTGTCCTGGCTACGCATATACCTTCCTACGTTGTACCATGAGTGTCTACTAAGTCGTCGCTTTGACTACCAGACGGCGAGCGCATCCCATGCAGTGGCAGCGGTCGTAACTACCGCAGCCGCCAGAAACTTCCATCGTCAATAACTTTTAATAGATGCATTGTACGAAAAAAATATTCAGACAAAAGATTGTTCTTATTTAGCGCAAAATCATAATTTGATAAAAAATTCGGGTATTCCCATTTAAAAAAATGAAGTTAGCCTCATTTTCACCGATTGCAGCGCCATCTGCAATGTAAATGATATCGTCATCTCATTTCCCATTTTCCATTTTCCATGTCTCAACTTAAAACGACCACCCGGTATAAAAGCACGCTATTGGTACTTTCTTACACATTTTCTTTAAATTCCAAATATCACGAAAATGGGTAGAAATAGGCATATGCCATACCAAACATAAATTAAAAACTACTTAATGGTAAATACAACCAGAAAATAATATACATCCATTTAAAAAAAAAAACTCAAGGAAGAGCCGTTTAAAAAATAACAAAATTGACTACGTGCTAGCAACGTCAAAATTCAAATTTCTTTGGGCACCATCACCTCCCTTACTCCCTATCAGTTTCGGTTACTTTCTGACTAAATTGTAAACAAATATCTGCAAGACTGTTGTTAGTACGTAGTTTTTAAAAACGCCTTACCACGGCAATTTTTTAAATAAAAAGAATTATATTGGAGAAACTCTTACCTTTAAGTCAATATCACTTAGTAAGTCAATGTTACTTTGGCTGCAGCAAGACAATTTTTTTCGCAATCATAATATGTTATAATATTCTGGGCATTCCATGTAAAAAAAAATTCTGCCACACCTAAATGCAACAATAATTTTACGTTGTAGAAAATGATAGACCAAACAACTTTTGTATTATTTTTTTGTTCCTTCTCTAAAGATAAATGCTATATCTACCACCGCGACTCTAGTGATTCACCCTGTATATGAGCTATTTCCATATGTGATATTATATTCGTTGCGATTATTAATTCTCAATAATCTTCGTACAGAGTAAGTTTGAGAAAAGTTTGAGAAAGTGTTGTCACAATTGGTATAAACTATAAAGTATACAATTAAGAAAATTGCTATGCGTTTTGAGTTTTTTGGTATTCAAATAGCGTTTGTATCATTGACCTTATTGTTTCTGAAAACAATGGGTTAAAATTAAACAAAGCTAGTTTTTGTGTTAATTCAATCTAATATAAATTTTTGGTTTCAATTTTAAATATTATGTACTTATAATTTTGTTGTGCTTTTTCTTGTTAAATCTAAAATATGTAATGTGGTCAGGCACATACTATGTATAAAACTAATAGTTTACCTGCATGAGATTCTATTTGCTCAAAATCGGTCGTGTCTGCAGTAAAATAAAACTAGTTAGCCAGGATTTGACAGATATATTGATCCTATTGACAGTAAGTATTCTCAAAACATCAGCGTTTGACACCTACCTTCATTAGAATGATAATATCTGTCAAATCCGGGCTAATTGTTTTGTATTAATGCACTCGCGAGAATTTGCGCATGCTGCTAAACTATTAGTAAATTTCATAGACATAAATTATTGAGAATTTCGTTAAAAAATCGTTAAAAAACGCTAGGAGTACACATCCAGTTCCTTTGGACCCAAAGCTTTTCAACTCTTAGTTTGGTCACGAAACTTCTAAATATGAAGTTTCATCCCGACACCTTCAGTAGGTTCGCCGGAATTTTCGCCAAAAAAAAAAACGGGTACACGCACGCACGCACGCACGCACGCACGCACGCACGCAAGCACGCACGCACCCGCACCCGCGCACACGCACACACGCACACACGCACACACACACAAACTCACACTCACACTCAACACCCAACACTCGCACACACACACACCGTTCTCTGGAATGCGTCTGAGCTCAGCTCTTGAATTTTGTTACTGGGAATTCATGCGTAAATATTTCACTTTCTCCCCATCCATTACTATTCGTATGCGTATGTGGTTTCTATTAGTCTATATCTGAGGTGGGAGACAGCGAAATATTTGCCGCAATTTAATGGTCACAAAATTAACTTCCTGGTTGCTCCAGGTGTTCCTACTGCGGCGTGCATTGTGGCCATTTTGTCGAATCTAGGAATTAATAATTCGAATTATCTTGATGTTCCGGATAACGGTGATGATTATATTTTTATAAATCCAATTCACTGCGATACCAATGTTTTGATCAAACTCCTAGCTGGTTTTAGCTGGTCCAACATCTCTTCTCCTTGATTTATTGAAATGTTGTGCTCGCACAATGAAAATCGTTATTGAAATTCAATACAACTTTAGTTATTTTACTTATTGCCTATTATTTGAGCAAGGGTTGTACTGATGTTTTTAATTACTGTATTTATCAAATATTGTGTTTTAATTTAAAAAAGCCTTAGAAATGCCCATAATATATTAACTTTAAGGTTTGGCGTACACAAAATGGACTGCTTTTGTGTAAATACGTGTAGGTATATGACCATTTTTTTCTGTGTATGCTTAGATATGCCGTCTTTCAGTTATGGTACTATTGTCTGCCAAGGGCTGTCCAGCCGACAGTAATATATTTTTTACTAAGCTTGTCTTAACTTCACTCATTGCGGATTTGTACTTCCCAATGTCCAATCGAGTTGAAATTTTGCATGTAGACAGATTCTCGGCGACAATGCATAAAACACTAAAAAAATCAAACATTTCAAAATTTTAGTTTTTTTTGTGCGTTTTTGTTTCTTAAAGCGTAGTTATAAAATATTACGTTTTCTACATAAACTTATTAATAAGTAACATGTCGCTACATAAAAATGACCTGTTCGAAGTAGGTGTGCGTGGGTGCGTGCGTGCGTGCCCGTTTTTTGTACTTGTTTTTTGTGCCGAGGATTCCGGGGAAACTTCATTCTTAGAAGTTTCATTACCAAACTTAGAGCTGAAAAGCTTCTAACTCTAAGCATTTTCAACAATTTTGCAAATGTGCAATTTTTGTAAGAATGAAAATAGTTATAAATGATTTATACAATACGGTATAAAAAGCACTTTATCCAAATTTGACGTTAAAGTATTTTCATCTCCAAAATAAGACGTTTCAAGGCATTTTAATTGCGTTGATTTTGTAGCCTGATTACACCCACACCCTATACATACGTTGCTTTATTTGTTTCACCACATAGCCCAAACATTATCGATAAACTATCAGTTTTAAAAATCAAGGATATAATAAAAATGTACAACGAACAGAAAATGATTTATTCTTTGCTTGATTCGTAGAAATGGCCACTGTGCCGCGGCCCCGTTGTCTGCTTTTGCCCGTTCCCATCTCCCATATAACCTTCACCACTCTACTCTCACGTGTACTCTCACGTCTACTCTCACTAATTCTGACCGTGCTCAAACCACCTCAGTTGCTGCTCACTTTAAGCCTCCCTCTAATGATCTCACTCCTGATTTTCTCCAACCGGATCACACATAAGATCGTGCATTCTGATTGGTTAATAATAATTGTTGCAACAATAATAACAATAAATAATAACAATAATAAACACAAGTTCTACATATTATATTCTATATAAGTATATTATTTAATTTCGCTTAGTCAGTTCATTATTTCAGAAACACTCTTAGTAACAGGAATAGTTTGAATATTATGCAAAGAATTATTGTGCACACAAAAATCGTATTATTATTAATTACATGATACCTTTTTGGCAGTATTTAGTATTTAAGAAATGCACGAAAGTATTAGTTTTTTTTTGTGTAAGACTAATAGTGCTTCCATTGGATATTATTGTCTTTTACATTTATAGATATAGATGTTTTTAGTATGCTTATCAGAGTCATGGAGCGAGTAGAATCTGTGCGCGCAAGTGGTTCCCGAAATAGGTCTGATAACTGAGGCAAATTAGGCACTAGTTTTAAAAACATACAGTATGTCCATATAAGTGTGTAATATCCTCATATATATATTTTCATTCTATTTAATTGTTTTCACAAACATCATACTGGGTGATCTACTTATTGTCGAAAAATATTCTACCTATTAACGTTTTGTTAAACATAATCACCTTCTTTACATTTTCAAATCTTGCGGAGCAGTTACAAATACATAGTGTATCCGAAAATTTGATCGACGTATTAGTGGAATGTGCCTACTGGATATCTACTATGATGTGACGTCACAGGAGTCACGTGATGAACGTATCAGAGAAAGTAACGTCTTGGCGACTTTTTTTGATTCAATTGTTACCACTATTTTTTTGAAAAATTCAGGAAATAATCACAAAAAAAAACATTTACAAAGTAGAGTGAAGGATCCAATAATAGTCAAATACCCTATGGTGTCACTAGCATGCGCATATAGGAGTCCGAATGTGTCAATTTGCAGATGCAACCGCATTCATAACAAACGAGAGGCCTAAGCCTAAGTCATACTCATGATGAATCATGATGCTTCATGATAAAAGAATTAACATGGTAGGCCAAATACGCGACTATCGCTAGCTAAAAATACAGTCCGTCTTTATCCGCCCGGTCTTAAAAACCTGAGTGTTGCCAATCGTTAGAAATAACACCCAGAACATTAATACATATAATTGTAGGGTGGTGCTTATGAATTACAACAATAGTTATAGTTCCGAGTTTTCGCGATAATAAGATTTTAATTTTCTACTTTTATTTCATAATAGAGTTTGTTATTCGGTGTTTGTCACGGTAGTCGGTCGTAGCTATTGGCAACCATGAAAACCACCAGCCAATATATGCTGCCAAATATCTAAATCAGCGGTCCCCAACATGCTCCTACTGTCCTTCTCCGGCTCACGGCAGTCGCGTAGCACCTTCGCAACCCACCTGTTGGGAAACGCTGATCTAAATTTGCCGAAAATAAATGGGGCACTCGTTTTACACACGTATATAGTGCATTTGTTTGAATGCAATATACCAATTGATTTCTCATAAGATACGTATAATATATATTAAGAATGGTTTGAATACTGAATACTGTAATTGTGAATGTAGATTTAGCTTCGATCAAGCAGCAACGACGAGTCTATAAACTGCCACGAGTTCTTTCCGCTCAATCATACATTGATGAACTGTATAAGATGTGAAATATATGAAATAATTCAAAGACAAGACAAGAATATAGTGTTGTTTATGTGCACATTTGGAACAAACGTAAACAATGAAAATGGTATATTTGTTAATAACACTAATATTAAAGTTGTAAATTTGATATTACGGGTTTATTATTTGGTATTCAAAGTTACGTTCAATTGTTGATAATTTTGGTGTGTCTGGTGTTCAGATTAAATATAGATTATACAAAAAAAGTTGAACGACAACAAAAAGCTACCACAGGGAACGGGTATTTTTCTTAGTTATTCTATTCCCGGTTTGAAATTTCAAAATTATAGTAAGCCTAGGTATAAACCATATTGTGCCTGCCTGGTGCTTCGCGTCACAGCCCCGAGACCCCCATACCACATGACTCCCCATCATGTGCGGAGTCATACCACTCAGTCCCCACTCACCACTTCCGACTTTATCTAGTTTAAAACACTGCAAAATGACACACTTTTAACCCTCCAGCCGCGGGAAACGCGATTTCCCCGTTCATTTTCCCGCATTTTCCCCGTTGCCGCGGCAGGAGGGTTAACAAGTAGAACGGATACACTATACACAATATACAGTGTACACTAGAGTGGTCCAAAAAACGGGCTTTTTGCTGGAGGGCAACGACTTCCCCAAATCTGTTCGTTTTCCGAAAAATCGGTTAACCTTAAACGAGCCACCGAACACCTCAAATTTCCCATTTAAAATACATTGCAAAAATGCGGTTTTCTTCCTTTATTATTTCGAAATTAGAAAAAAGGTTGCGGGAGATTACCAGATATTGTTCAGAAGTCCCCAAGGAATAAATCCACAACTAGTATTTTTTTACCACCGCCACCCTCCCCTGCAATACCATAAATATGAGGCAACATTTTCTCCAAATTTACAATGTTACGTGTGTTTTATTTTTTTTTTTCATAACGATTATTAATGGATTACTGACATGTCCTTTTGTCATTTATGAACTAACTTCAATTTGTTTAAACAATTAAAAATTGTTTAAACAAAAATATTCAATGTCACGAACACATTTTTATATTTTTTTGCAGAAATTATTAGATTATTGGCATTTGTTGTCATTTGTCAACTAATTTGCATTGTTTAAACAAATACCATTTGTTTAAACAAAAATATACAATATTACTGACATATTTTTCTATTTTCTTGCAGAAATTACTATTAGATTATTTGTATACTTTTATTATTTATTAACTTTGTATTTTGAATTAAAAAATTTAAATATTTTAGATTTGTATTTTGATTTCGTTGTTAGCTGTTTCGACTTGTGTGTTTGCACATTTGCACCATTGAGAATGTTAGGTTCTAAAGAATTGCGAAAAACCATATATTTGATTAATCATTATGATCACCAAATTATCGGGAATAAGCTTCCAAGCAATATGCAAGTAATGAGAGTGTTGTTTTACAATATGAGATGTGTAAAACTAAGTTTAAAAGCAGGTGCTCATCTTGCGGTCGACAAAGTGAAAGTTTTTTAGGGCAAAAGCAAGCCTTCCTACGCAAGATCAGCAACGTTGCGTGGAAAAGCTAGAAGATTTATATTCCCAATACAGAACAATACAAAAGAGAGCGGGTCAGAAAACATCGGCACAAACTAAGAAAGAAGATGATTTTCAGGATGCTAATGTATCAGAAGAACAGAAAACATTTCTGATGAACCAAAGGAAGAAATGCCGAGAAGGATATATTTCTAGCTACAGATCATATCCTAATACATCACAACGTAGGCAAGCGGAACGCTTATTATTGTTAGTAGGAAGCAAATACATACATTATTATATAAAAAAACTGAGAAATCCAGTGTTTCATATAATAATAGTTTCTGCAACAAATACAAAAATGTGTCTGTGGCATTGTATATTTTTGTTTAACCAAATGGCATTTCTTTAAACAATTGCAAATGGGTTAATAAATGACAAAAAAATCCATTAATTAAATAATAATTTCAGCAAAAAATAGTAAAAATTTGTCCGTAACATTGTATATTTTTTATTTACAGTTGCAAATTAGTTAATAAATAAAAAATGCCAATAATCCAATAATTTCTGCAAAAAAATATAAAAATGAGTCAGTTACATTAAATATTTTTTAAACAATTTGTAATTGTTTAAACAATTTGAAATTAGTTCATAAATGACAAAGGAACATATCAGTAATCCATTAATAATAATTTATGCAAACAAAAATAAAAAAACATTGTAAAATTGTAAATTTGGAGAAAATTTTGCCTCATGTTTATGGTACTGCAGGGGAGGGTGGGGGATGATGCAAAAAAATAGTTGTTATGGATTTGTTTTCTAGGGAGTTCTAAACAATTTCTGATTATCTCCCGCAACTTTTTTTGTAAATACGAAACGTGAAAAAAAAGGAAAAAAGATGATTTTTTCAATGTATTTTAAATGGGAAATGTGAGGTGCTCGGTGGCACCTGTTAACGTTAACCGATTTTCACATTCGGTTAGCGTTAACACGTGCCACCGAGCACCTCAAATTTCCCATTTAAAATACATTGCAAATATGCATCTTTTTTTTCTTTTTCTTTCATGGTTCGGATTTAGAAAAAAAGTTGCGGGAGATTATCAGAAATTATTCAGAACTCTCCAAGGAACAAATCCACAACGACCATAATTTTGTTCACCACCCCCTACCCTCCCCATAGTACCCTAAATATGAGACAAAATATGAGTTCCCCAAATTTTACAATGTTTTATTATTGTTTTTGGCAGAAGTGATTATTATTAGATTATTGACATATTTTTCATCATTTAAAACTTGATTTGAAATTGTTTAAACAATTAGCATTTGTTTAAATAAATATACGAATGTGCGAACATAAGTTCTTAAATTATTGGTTTTTTTGTCATTTATTGACTAATTAGCAATTGTTTAAACAAATATATACAATGTTGCGGACATATTTTCTATATTTTAAAGGTAATTTTATTAGGAGCATTTTTGGTCATTTACTAACTAATTTGCAATTGTTTAAACAAATACCATTTGTTTACAAAAATATACAATGTTACAGACATTTATATTTTTTCTTGAGAAATTGTTATTAGATTGTTGGCATTGTCTGTCATTAATGAAGTAGTTTGCAATTGTTTAAATAAATACCATTTGTTTAAACAAAAATATACAATTGTACTGACGTATCTTTTTTGGAAAAAAATATTATTGTGTTTCTTGTTTTTTTTTTCTTGCCAAATTTGTTAACCAATTTTCAATTATAACCTATAACGATTAGTGTTGCAACCATAATACCTACCGATATCGTAAAACCTCCAAAATTACAACAAAACCCATAAATTCTATAATGATTTTTGCCAAGAAATACGTACTAACATTGTATATTATTGTTTAAACAAATTTATTTGTTCAAACAATTGCACATTAAGTAACAAATTACAAAAAAAACATGCCAACAATGTAACAATATTGTTTATAAAATGGAACTTGTTTAAAGAATTGCAAATTCATTAATAAATGACAAAAATGCCAATAATTTAATATTAGTTTGTACAATTAACATAAAAAAGTCTGTAATAATGTATATATTTGTTTAAACAATTACAAATTAGTTAATAAATGCCATAAAACTGCCAATAATCTAATAGTAATAATTTATGCAAAAAATATAGAAAATTATATCCATTGTAATGGTATATATTTGTTTAAACAATTGCAAATTAGTTCATAAATGACAAAAATACTAGTAATGTAATAATTTCTGCAAAATTAGAAAAATATGTGCGTAACCACATATATTTTTTGTTGAATGGAAATAAAACCTCTTTGATCCTTTGCTAATATTTATTTTAATAGGTACCGGTTTCAATCATCGTGTGATCATCATCAGCCTAAATCTACAACGCAAAAAATTTTTTTTGCAATTAAAAAATGCTTACTGTGATGAAGCAAATAAGGACAAAACAACATTTTAAAAAATATATAGCCATTGAGTTAAACAGTAAAATAGTCACAAATTACTTACGGTCAAATTAGTGAAGCATAAATTAAGATTAAGAAAACATGAAGAACAACGACGACGAGACATGTGTTCGAATTGGAGAGCGGACGGAAATGAAAATAGGAAAACATGACGAACACGTCTGTATGCAACCAATATCGCAAATGACGTCACATATATATAAATAAAAGTTACAGGTTTCTACTTTGTCTCACACAGGCCGGAATGGAAGATGTACTTGAAAAGTGGATAGTGAGGGAAATTAATTTGATCATTAAGTAAATTGACATGTTTGTTACATTTTAGTTTTTCTATTTCATACTGTTCAAGTAAATCAAGTGTGTAACCTTTTTTACATCTATGCAAAAGTTTGAAGTTTTTGTAATCCAAATTATGACCTGTTTCAAGTTTGTGTTTAAATAAATTTGAAGAATTTCTAGTTTTATGTTCATTGATTCTTTGTGAAATTTTCCTGCCAGTCTGGCCTATGTAAGACGAAGAACAATTAGAGATATATTTTTGTTTAAACAAATGGTAATTGTTTAAACAATCGCTAATTAGTTAATAAATGATTAAAATAGCAATAATTTAATAATTTTTGCAACAAACGGAAAAATGAGTTCGTAACATCGAATATTTTTGTTTAAACAAATGGTAATTGTTTAAACAATTTTTAATTTTTAAATTACCTACTTAATAAATTGCAAAAAACATGTCAATAATCCAATAATAGTAATTTCTGTCAGACAAATAATAAATCACGTAACTTTGTAAAATTATAAATTAGGGAAAATGTTGCCTCATTTTTAGGGTACTGCAGAAGAGGGTGGAATCGATGAAAAAAATAGAGGTTGTGGATTTGATCTTTGGGAAGTTCTGAACAATTTCGGATAATCTCCCGCAATTTTTTTTCTAAATCCGAAACGTGAAAAAAAGACGGAAAAATATGCAATTTTCCAATATATTTTAAATGGGAAAGTTGAGGTGCTCGGTGGCACGTGTTAACGTTAACCGATTTTTTTTTTTTTAATTTGAGGGGATTCTTTTTTCGAAAAGGAACCGGTTGGGGGGATCGTTGCCCTTCAGCAAAACAAAAGATTTTCAAGGTATACATTTGGACATACAGATTGAGTACCTGATTAGTACATACTGATTAAGTACCTGATTAGTATTATAGTATAGATTTACTACAAGAAATGAATAAAAGTGCTGTGTTGTGGTGTTACATTGTTAAGTAAATTGAGGACATTTAAATATCAGCCACAAAAGTATTAATTCACATGAACCGTTTCTAAAATAGATAGAAGGTGTTGAAATGTCAAAAGGAAAATTATGATTATTGGTACAGAGCACCCGCACTGTATCTGGAAATTGCATATCTGGAAAATAATATATAATTAATTGTCATTACACCGACAGGTGTAGTTTTGTAAATATTAGAATACATGAATTATTTGTTAATGTGTTTGTGCTATTGTGTGAAGTCAGTTCCATTTATAAAAAAAAAACTGTTTTATTGTATAAACTCTAATTTTACTGTTCAAAATTGTGGTTGTAGATGGATGGCAAAATGGTGTTTGATGTAATCCAACGAATGGAAGACACTGAACCCTTTTCGGAAGAACTTCTGGCGGCTATGAAAAGACTGTGGGCGGACATGGGGGTACAGGAATGTTTCGGTCGTTCAAACGAGTACCAACTCAACGATTCAGCTAAATAGTAAGTGATACGCTCCATCCATTGCCACACGGCAAACAACTAATTGCTATGCTTTGTTTCTGCCACATTTCAGCTTCTTAGATGATCTAGATCGGTTAGGCGCTAAAGACTACCAACCTACAGAGCAAGACATCCTAAGAACTCGCGTAAAAACCACAGGAATCGTGGAAGTTCACTTTTCGTTTAAAAACCTCAATTTCAAGTAAGTATATTGTCGTAATATTTCAATATGTCGTTTGTATGTCATTCGTAAATGGAAACGCAAATCTATTTCCCAGCTTTACAAAACTGGCCTTTTTACTTTATCATACATAGTATGATAAAGTATTGTAATCGTGTGGGAAATATGTCATCGATCGTTTAGCTTAGTTTTTTATACGCAATTGCAGCTATTTTTTATATTTTTTTTATATTTTATGAATTTTTCTCATGATTTATTATTAATTACTTATACATTTTCTTTTTTTCTTTTCTCGTTCTTTATTAATTATGTTTAATTTTATTTACTATCTTTTCTGAATTGAATATATTATTTGACATGTCTCATGCATCACAAATGTACCACGAGATTAATAAAGTTTATTATTATTATTATTTATTATTATTATTATAGCTATGAGTATCTTAAAACTCGTGAATAGAAAACCATTTATTAAACAGCTCTATCAATGCAGGATTTTTATTAGTGCACGATTTATTTAGCCAATCAAATGACTTCATTTCAGCCAATCGAACATACGTTAAATGAAACAATCCAATCAGTACACCCAGATCTGTTCAAAGTGTCGAATTACGTAATAGTTGTAACACCTCAGATGACATCGACGAAGAAAATATATGATGACGTAAGAATACAATCAAGGGAACAATTTTGTAACCAACTGTGATATTATTGGCGATATTAATGATCTCGACAATTAACGTTAAAAAGTCTTGATCATTAATCACTTTTTACTTTATCATACGCAGTATGATAAAGGAACTGGATGTTTATTCTAAGCCTTTTTCAAGGATTTTGCAAATGATCCACCAATTCTGTAATTTCGTCTAAATAGTTAAATAATAAATTAAAGTAGAGAAAATTCTGAATAATTTATGCCTATCACATTTTTTGGTAAAATTAATAGCTTAGCTGCAAGAGCAAATTCTATTCGATCGAGATCGGTCGCATCTGCATTGATATGAAAATATATAGTAGCCAGAATTTTGACAAATATCACTCTCCAATACAGCTGATTTCATCAGAGGTTGGAGAACCGCGATGGAACGTTGCCGCTCTAGTACGCCAAAGTACAAAATACAAATTTCAAATAAAATAAGATCACCAATTTGATTGTTTGTTGATAAGAAATATCAAATCTGTCATTATATCTAATTCTAAAAACGATAAATTGAGAAAATTGTAAATAAAGTGTAGTTTTATTTTAGTATGTTGGTACGGATGTGAAATCTACAGTGTCATGAACAAATATAGATCTGTCAGAATATGAATTAGCTTTTTAAACTTGACGTTTCGTAGAAATGGTATCAACCTAACATTTCCTATACAGAAGTAAAACCATTCTTTATTTTTTTTTAAATACATATTTCTCAAAAAGCAACACAATAAACGTTGATGTCACTCCTGCCGAAAACTAGATAGCGCAACTCGCTCACATGCGACGCCGACGCTCCGCTTTCGGTGACGCGCCGAATCACCACTCGTCGCGCTATTCCGTACTTTCGGCACTTGTGACATAAATAACTATTATTCTAATGACGTAGTGTAGGTAGTGTCAAATGCTGATGCTTTGACAATACCTACGATTTATCTCAATAAAATAGATTATCATGCAGCTAAACTAGTAATTTCATATATTGTATGATAAAGTCATGTGCCTGGCCACATCAGATTTTTGACTGTATCATACATAGTATGATAATGTATTGTATCGCACCGATACAAAAATTAGAGATTTTAGCAGAAATATGTCCTATTGGGCACACTGAACATTTTTGACCAAGCTACTAAAATGTCGTTGTATGTGTATGTGTGTGTGTACCCGTTCTTGTGGCGACGATTCCGGAGAAACTATTAAATGTATCGGGACGAAACTTCATATTTAGAAGTTTCATGACCAAACTTAGAGCTTAAAATGTTTTTGTTCAAAAGAGTCCACCTTTTCAAGGATTTTGCAAATGACCCGCTATTTGTGTAATTTCGTCAAAATAGTTAAAGAATAAATTACGGACACGCCCGCGCACGCGCACACTCACACTCACCCACACCGACACCCACACACACCCACACTCACACGTATGATAAAGTTTAAAAAAATGGGATAATGATCAAAGTCAGCGCCAGCGCATTGAACTATAGATGACTCCATCCAAATTTGACAGCTCTCTGTATTTGTTGTATTTATAAAATGCCATTTTAAAATTGCAATTCAAACAACAATACTCGCAATGACCTCATTGCGATGTCATACTAACCTCAAGAATTGCATTTTTGTTTATTAACTTATCTCAAAATTTCATTCGTCTTCATTAATAACAAATAAACCGGTGTATATGAAGTCTGTAGCCCGTTACAATAAGTATCTATCTGTAAAAATTAAGGGCTAATGAAAATGGTAGATCATAAATTGTCTTTGCATTGACTCGTGTAATTTTGTAAATATTAGGTATTACATGATTAATTTTCTATTTTTTGTGCTTTTGTTTGAAGTCACTTCTATTGTTGTAAAAACAAACTGTTTTAGTGTATAAACTCTGTTTATCTACGACTCACATATAATATGTTCATTGCATACGTATTTATGACTATATAATCCCCATAATTATACGCGCCAATGATTATAATGGCACTAGCGTTGTATAATAATGACAGTTATTTGACCGTTCGCCTCGCCATCATTGACATATACATGTAAAATATTTTGCATAAAATGGAATTGGTGAGTCGTAGATAAAACGTCGTATTTGACTCGCACATAACGGATATAAATCGCTCGCATGATTACACGCGAGCCGTAGGCGAGCGTGAACTTGATGCTTGCTATTTATAACCTTAATTATGTGCTCGTCAAATAATATACTATTATCTACGACTCGCATATAATAAGTTCATTGCATACGTATCAATGATAGTAGCTTTGTAAAATAATGACAGTTCAGTTGACTGAAAGTATCATCCTTATACGAAAGTACTGTAAAGTCTGTCAAAACCTACGTGTGCCTACGTGGTTGAAGGTTATTTGAAATTTCGCCTCGCCACCATTGCCAAATACATTTAAAATATTTGATATATATGTAATTGAAATTATATGGAGTAGGTATATGGAGAATTTTATTCGACTCGCAGATATAAGTCGTGAGCTTACTTGTGATACATATTTATACAAATGTATGTTGTTGGTTTATTGCTCTAAACTGTAACTTTTGTGATTTTAGATTATTTGATGTCGGCGGACAACGATCAGAGAGGAAGAAGTGGATTCATTGTTTCGAAGACGTCACGGCGATAATATTCTGCGTCGCTATGAGCGAGTACGACCAAGTACTTCACGAAGATGAAACGACGGTATGGCAATTTTGTTAATTATATAAAATTGTAAAAGATTCACTAATTAGATAATGTGATTAACGCCCAGCCCAGTCCACTATGCATACCTACCGTTTTTCGCTAAACGCATACCAATCCTTACGTCCACTTTCTGTGCGAAGCAAATTTATATGCTAGGAGCGCGTTCATTAGTTGGTATGTATCCAAGCTCAGTCGGTAAATGGCGCGCGCGGCGTTATTCCAAATATAAAGTTCCTGCCGTTTAGCAGCCAAGGAAATAAGCCGCTGCTTCCACCACCAGGTGCTGAAGATTTGCAATACGATTTTTGACCATTTTGGACGTTTATTACGAAAGACGGTCTGAATGATTTGGCCTGTTCCTACGAATCTCGCCTAGGTTTTGGTATGAAAACAACTTTTGTCTCTCTCCATGTTGTCGGTACGTATCCCAGTGCTAGGCTATCCCTGTACTACTCGCATAACGGAGAGGCTAACAGCTCGACCCCGTTCTGTAGCATTGCTGGAATTATTACATCTGTCATATATCGCCCATTTAATTCTCGACTGGTTAACTACTTTGGATGCAAGGTCCAAGTTATGTTTCCCAGCTTTGTTCAGTTTTATCAGAGCAGTGACGCTCTTCGTCGCATCAGCAGCGATTGTTACAGATCCCGGGAAGTGCGTTGAGAGCAAAAGCTCTAGTGTCTCCTTCTCGGTCTCTGTGTAACCTCCTTCAGGTACCTTTAGTGAGCCTATCCTCCCCTGAGTATCCTTTATGAGTATCTTTGGAGGCCAGCATACGATACGTGGTATTGCAGCTAGGCCATCGACATAGAACATGTTGGTGCCATATACAAGCTCTCTATTTTTATTTTATGTTTTATCTATTTTTCCATTATTAAAGCGTACTCATACTCAACTAGTAAAAAGACGCATCATAGCACAGACCTGAATCGATAGTGAAGGCATCAGCTGCATTAGCCGTCTTTGACATACAATGGACTATCAAAATTGTATTGGACAGTGAATTCTTTCGAGATGTTTTCTTGATGTTTCATATTAACGACCACGTTTTACCCATGAATTAAAAACTGACATTTATTTAAACAAAAATAAGTATCAAGTATTTTGCTAAATTATAAAAATATTCATCGTACAATTGTTAACTTTTACATGTCTTTCGCCCTTTGACGACGTTAAATTTTTTACTTTATCATACGCAGTATGACAAAGTATTGTAAACGTGCAAAAAAATAGATTTTAGCGGAAATATGCCCTTTTGAGCCCCCTGAACATATTTGACCAAGGTACAAAAAAAGTCTGTGTGTGTGTATGTGTTTGTGTGTATGTTACTATTTCGGAGAAACTACTAA
This sequence comes from Melinopterus prodromus, assembly GCA_964023965.1. NCBI lineage: Eukaryota > Metazoa > Arthropoda > Insecta > Coleoptera > Scarabaeidae > Melinopterus > Melinopterus prodromus. Next base: position 41,336,968 of record OZ030391.1, on the reverse strand, counting down.
AGGTATCGGGACGAAACTTCATATATAGAAGTTTCATGAAGAAACTTAGAGCTGAACAGTTTTTCGTTCCAAAGGATCCAAAGGAACTGGATGTTTACTCTTAGTCAAACTAGTTAAATAATAAATGAAAGTAACATTTTTTTGTAAAATTAATAGTTTAGCTGCATGAGCAAATTCTAGTTGATCGACATCGGTCGTGTCTGCATTAATCTAAAAATAGTTAGCCAAGATTTAACAAGTAAGTTTCATTCTAATGACAGTAGGTAGTATCAAACACTGATGTTTTGATCATACCTACTGTCAATAGTATCAAAATATCTAAAAACAATATCTTCTGCGTCTCATATATGTTTGTTTGTGACCTTTGTATGTTATATATTCTCCACTGCCCACGCCTGACGAAATGTAAATTTTTCAAATTGTGTTTTTTGGAGTTTGATTTGTTTGTCAATTGTGTAATTTATATCTCATTTCCTATAGCGGCCGAAAAAGTGCCCAGTATGATAAGAAACATGTAGCGACCGCTAAATTAAAAAAAATATATAAGGAATCCGTCCACTTTTTATTGTATTACAATATCTGTCAAATCCTGGCTAACTAGTTTTATTTTAATGCAGCTACGACCGATCTCGATCTAATAGTATCTCATTTACTATTAATTTTATATATAGTATGATAAAGTCATGTGCCTGCCCACATCAGATTATATTTATTAACCACATTTCTGGTTGGTACCTTCTTTTTAAATTAATTGATTTCACTTTTTTAACTATTGAACCGAAGGGCGAAAACTCGTCGGGTAGATTGGCAAAGGAAAGAAAAAAAAATCTGATGTGGCCAGGCACATGACTTTATCATACAATATATAAAATTAATTGTTTAGCTGCATGAGAATCTATTTGATTGAGATCAGTCGTGTCTGCATTAAAATAAAACTAGTTAGCCAGGATTTAACAGATAAATAAATAATTAAATAAATAAATAATTCCTTTACTAAAATAAGACAATATTAATTGCAACAAAATATTATTTATATTTAGGGCGCAGTTCGGCACACTTGTTTCCAAATTGCCTTACTCTTCCACTCAACCCCTTACGCAAACTAGAACTAAGCCATAATTGTAGCAATAATATAAAAATAATTCCGAGAACTTATCAAAACAAAAACAAACAACAAAATTACTCTAGAGTCTAATTACACGTAATTGCAGCAAATCCAACTCAACAAAACATCGCACCTGCCCATAAAAAATTAAAATTAAAAAGCCTCCAATGTGCGCTCGATGCCTAAAGTCCCCCCCTGTTGAGCAAACAGCCAACGCTTCACCTTTCCCCCAAAACTGTTTCACTATAAATTTTTCATATCTTCGACCGTTTATACAGCTCAGTGCGAAGGGCAGGTGGAGCAAACAAACCCCCGAATCTTAAATTAAGGTTATGGACATACGTTCTACAGCATATCTTCCGCATGAGGTATTGTGGGATCCTAGTGGATAGCAACTTATGATACAATATTGCTGCATGCAACACCCTAGTGTTATCCATGTTCAACCACCCCAAGTCGCCCAGCCCATTCGATGCATGATCATACTTCGTCAAACCAAAAACAAACAAGCACATGCATGTTGGACACGCTCAACACGCTGCCTATCCGACGCCATCAGGCAAGGACTGTACACGGTATCACAATATCAGATCTTTTGATACTATTAACTACGGTCAATATTAATTGTGAGATAATGTCAAAATATCAGCATTTGACACTACCGGTACTGTCAGCATTTGACACTACCGGTACTGTCATTAGACTGAAAAATTTGCAAATCCTGGGTCACTATATAGTATTAAATCAATGCAGACCGATCTCGATCAAATAGAATTTGCTCTTGCTGCTAAACTATTAATTTTACCAAAAAATTTCATAGGCATAAATTATTCAAAATTTCCTCTGCTTTAATTTATTATTTAAGTATTTTGACGAAATTACAGAAATGGCAGCTCATTTCTAAAATCCTTGAAAAAGGTTTAGAGTAAACACCCAGTTCCTTTGGACCCTTTTGAACCAAAAGCTTTTCAACTCTAAGTTTGGTCATGAAACTTCTAAATATGAAGTTCCGTGCCGATACCTTTAGTAGTTTCTCCTGAAATGAATTAACAAAAATTGGGTACACACACACACACACACACACACACACACACACACAGAGAGACATTTTTTTGTACCTTGGTCAAATATGTTCAGGGGACCCAAAAGGACATATTTCCGCTAAAATTTCAAAAATTTTTTTCGGCACGATTACAATACTTTACATACTGCGTATGATAAAGTAATAAATTATAACTTTTGTGAATTTGTCGGTGATTAGATGATGTACGGCTGGTCACCGCGGAGTGGAATGACCGTAATCCTCCAAAACACGGGAAGGGGAAAAAAGAGGAAGAAAAAAGGAGGAGAAGATGCTTTTTTTAATTTTATAATTTTTGATTTTTTTATTTGGTTATGCGGCGGAGGCCTTTCTCCCGATGGCGGACTGTTCAACCCAGCCAAGGAACGAAGAGATATTGGATATTTATGCCCTAACATATTGTTTTATTTATATAATATATGAACTGTACGTATACCGTACGTTTCCCCGAACGCTAATCATAGCAATTACGGAAGAACGGCAACATCGCTCTCCCCACCCGGCGTATTTGTCAGCGGCTAAGCGGTTCCCCGGTGCGCGGTTGATGTGCTAGTAGCTAGTAGTTTGTTGGTCGCAGGACTGTGTGTGCTCACTCTTGTGCTTCTTTTAAAAATGCACGTACATGGTGCATACATAATTTCTAAATTCTCTTTTATTGTCAGAAAGTAATATGCAAAAATACCAAACGGTATTCTCTGGCCGCGTTATGAGGACAGCCGTCTTGCTGAAACCTGAAACGTCGTCGTGATCTACTCCGGGAAGGTTATCAATGGCGGGAAGTTCTTGCGCTTGCAGCAAAGTAAGGTACTTCTGGGCGTAAAGAGATCCATCGATAAAGAATGGACCAACTAAATGATTGCCTAGAATACCAGCCCAAACATTTAGTTTTTTCGGGATATTGAGTACGGTAAGCATAACTTTGGTGCTGATTTTGTTGTGCCCAATTTCGAAGAATGGAACGATTATGTTTACCATGTAACGAAAAAGTCGATTCATCAGTAAAAATAATATTTTGTATAAAATTTTCATCTGCGTTCGCCTTTTCCCTTACAGTTTCACAAAACTCCATTCTATGAATACTGTCCTCTGCGAAGGTTTCCTGAGTCTTTGACTACTTATAACTCCGGAAATCACTCTTCTTCAGACCCTTAGCAACGGCTTTGTTACCAATACCCAATTCCTCGCCAATCTCTCGAGTGGGTTGCTTATCGTCCAGTACTACAGAACCGCAGATCAGTACATCGCGTCGTTCTTTTGCCTCAGTTTCTCGTGGACTTATCTCCCTTGGATGACAAGTACTGCAGCTATTTATAAAAAGATCTTTTTTAAATTGATGCACAATATTGAAAATGGTTTATTACAAATTCTATCCAGTGCAGTCAAAACGTGGAACACCCTGTATTCTTAACAGTCTGTAGATGCTTTATTTTGTTATTTTGGTATCGATTTTTTTGATAGGTCTGCCTTCAAAAGTGATTGCAAACAAATCCACGCACTGTTGCGACGAATTGCCACGGTAATACCACTTGATGATCTGATGCTGTTCTAGCGGAGGGTACATCGCGATTGCAAAGATATGAATGTTATGAACCGTTGTTAGATCTGCGATTGTTCTGCCATTGCGTGCATGTGCTCCGAAAACTGACCTGACCAGACCTGCTCTCCCACCAGTCGGCAGTCCCACTATAATTGGCTTCCCCACTCAACCGACGTTGGCAGTGTTGTCGCGTGATACGCTAGTTTCTATAGACCTATGCCTAATTTTTGCGGACACAATCTGTATAAAGTTGAATAAAAAAGCTTATAATAAATATGGATGATGGATATGCCACCGTTGGCCGTAGGAAGTGTAATACTAATCACTAAATACTAACCACTAATCATATATAACATCGATGCTTGGCCAGTATACCTCTATTATTTTACTAATATGCATAGATAGTATTTTCGCACCAAACCACTATGCATATCCTCAGACCGGTCAACATATCTGAAACCGACAGAAGACGCCAGTTCATTTTCAATTTTGATACATGCGTTTTCCTGTATTAATAATATATCCTGGTATGCTCATGATCCTGCTTTTCCCCCTTTAATAAGTTTATTGTCTTCTATTTGGCATAGTTATAAATTATATTATAGATATTGTTTATGGTTTCAGAATCGGATGCAAGAGAGCTTGAAGCTGTTTGACTCCATTTGTAACAATAAATGGTTTACGGATACCTCCATCATTCTTTTCCTCAATAAGAAGGACTTGTTCGAGGAGAAAATTAGAAAATCGCCGTTAACGATATGTTTTCCCGAATATGCAGGTTTGTAGAAAATTAATATACAAAATACATGAATATTACTGAATATTACACTTGAATACTACTTTTTCAACAAACACAAAGCTACTGTTATTTGTTGCTACGCAAAGCTCCAATTTGCGATAATATCGGGTAACTGACTGGATGATTGTTTCTCGTATACCGAAGGAAATTTTCAAAAACAGTTGTTAATTTTACTCAAAACGCAATGTAGCTAACCACCTGTAATTAAAAGACCGCGGTGGCCAATGCTGCTAACTTTTTACGTTCTTATGAACGACATATGTTTTTAGACATTTTAAGGTGGCCTTTCTTCTGTTTCAATTTTGATGTATTATGCATTTTTTGCAAATCTCGGTTAAGCTGATATTTTCAAATGACCAACCGAATAGAATAGAATAGAATAGAATACACTTATTTCCACTAAACTTATGTACAGAGGTTGGATTCGTCATGGTTTACACTTCATAGCATTTCTACGCTAACAAAGAAATTACGCACACTACAACCAACAAATTTACATAAAAATCCTGCGTCGGGTAAAAAAGATGTGTGTGCGAGGTTTTGTTTAGTGCTGTCTTGAATGCCTCAAACGGGTTCAGGGTTCTAACGTCAACAGGAAGACTGTTAAACATTTTTATTCCCACAACAAAAGGCCAGTTCACGCCAACATTCAGTCTATGGTAAGGTGTGGCCAACAAATCTCTACTACTGGTATTAATACTACTATATTATACAACCATTATATAATTTTTTGCTGCCTCTCAATATCACAGCATATCTCAAGCGTGATAAAACATAATTATTTGTCCAATTTTGTAATTATACTCCGCAGACACTTCACCTGATAGCGACCACGCCAACCTGCCTCACCACCCAAACAACGTACAGCACTCTCACGTAACAGTTTCACCCCAGCCCATATGGACAGCTACATCCTCACCGCCCGCACCAAAACGCTGATTATTTTGTTTTGTCTGCATTCAAAAGGAGCGAACTTGAGCAAAATAATTCATGCAGTCGTCCCAACCCATTATAACTCAGTCGTATCGACGTCCTCAACGTTCTCGCGGAAACTACCACAGAAGTGTATGCACTATTCATCAGCATACAAAGTAACCGCCGCCTCCTGAAGCACACACCGCTCAAGCGAGTTGATGTACAGCAAAAATAACTGGTCCCTAGACCCAACCCTGTTGGTAAAGTCAGTTTTATTTCTGGTTTAAATCAAGGTTACTAATAATCTAAGACGGATATATATGCAAATGTCAGAAAAGTTTTTAAAATGCGTAAAGGAGCATTGAGTTATCAATAGCACATAAGTAAATATCTTTAACAAAGGATATTAGTTAAATAACACCCTCAATTTTGCAAGAATGGGTACTTATGTACAAGTTTTGATCAACAAATCATCATTAGCCAAAAACTAGAAAAACTCAAATCAATCACAAGAAACAACGCAAAATTGTAACATAAAAAACACTTATGCATCATTCTGTTGCTTGTGATGCTCTGATGCCTTGTGCCTCTTGCACTTGATTTTGACTGTAAACTTACCGTTTTTATACATTTTTAGGAAACTTCTATCTTTTATTAAACATTTACAAGTATTTATTTTTCACTGCACACCTTATGAACAAAAACACCGCACGCCACTGAGATAGCTGAACCATTTCCTGAAAAATATTCCTCGGGTACTTACCCCTACTTAAGAATCGGCACAACCTTAACTACACTGCAAGAAGATTTATTAATGGCACAGCCAGAATGTGAGCAATGAGTCTTCGGTAAAAACACAGAAACGCCGTCTACTCCCGGGAACCACCCAAGCGCAAATCCTCCAACACGCGAACAACGTCTTTGGAGTCCACCGGCGTAAAAAAGGGCTCTGCTCAACACGGCAGGACTTCTGCAAAGAAACAGACGGAAATGCTCCAACAATTTATGAGATTAGACTCAGATGCAAAGAAAGAATTAAACGGCTCTGCGATAACCCGTGGATCCTTCAAATGATGACCGTTCATATCCAGACTTATAGTTGTAGTTGTTTTTTGCTTTCCATTCGGTTCATTAATTACTGGCCACGACGCCTTAGTCTTGCTTTTAGAATTTCCTATATATGTTTCATAAATATATGTCTTTGAGCAATTGGTTGTGGTTTTTATTCATCTTATAGAAGATATTCTCGGGGCATGGGTATTGTGAGTTCAAGTGCTACAAATCCCTAAGATCCAGGCTTGATTCTTTCACCTCCTGCGTGATCCAGACTCTGCCGACACCTGATTTCAGTGTGCGACATGGAAAGTGCTTGTGAAAATAAAACAAATATCGAGAGTAAAGGTCACAGAACATTCAGATGTCGTCTCCCTCGTTAAGGCTCCGTCCTAAAAACATCGCAACACCGACACGAAATATTTCGTTTCGACGTTTTTTTTTTGTTGGGTGGTCAGCCTGTCGTACCTTCCATGCAATTACGCTTTATTATCGTAATTATAAGTTTGGGTTAAAATCGTACTTAAAAAATGTATGTGTAAATTATATTTGAAAAAAAGCCAATGATGTAGAAGTAAAATAAATTTTTATCTTTCAAAAAATAATTTTTCATCCAGCCCAACTCGATATTTATCTAAGAAGTTACACTAAATTTTCATAAACTTTGAACATTAATAACAGTTTTATTTGAAAGCGCGTTTTAGGAAAGGTAGAACTGAGTCTTAAGTCACCTTAAGTTTCCTTTAAATACGTAATTTGCTGTAAGAGTCCGTACATGATAAAGGACATCAAGCCTGCGAGGCTTCTGTATACATTTAAAACGAATCCAATATAACAAGCCTTAAAGATTTTTCGTAACAGAATTAATGCAGTTCTATAGGATGCGGCTTTGAATACCATCGTGTACCCAGATTCCAAGTCCGCAACCTCGGAAGTACTTCTACTAAACTACGTTACATTGTTAAAACTTGCAAAATACCCATGTGTCACCATGTGCCAATAACATCCACACCAGTCAGGATGCAATTAAGGGTCCTACACACACGACTAACTAGCAAGACAAGTAGCAAGGCAAGTAATTACTTACCATGTGTGAACATTGCAATTAAGTCAGGTGGCCAACGAAAACGATCGTCAAGTAAATAAAAATTATCCTATTTTTATTGACAAGTAGCGTCTCCCCACCACTTACCACTTGCAACTATGTGGCCAACTAAAACGACCAAGTCAAGTAAATAGAAATTATCGTATTTTTATGAGCAAGTAGCGTCTCCCCAACACTTACCACTTGCAGCTTACTACGTACGGACAGAACTAGACGACGTCATTTGGTTTACCGTGGGAGAAACGTAGGGCACGACAGTGATGAGCAAAGTCTACTCATGAGTAGAGTATTGGGTAGATTTCTCATACTTATTTCTTTTTATTTTTTTTTTTTTCGGTGAGTATTGGTCAGTTCGGTGAGTCGATAAAATTCGTATTCATTGAAAAAAAAATTAGTATTGAGTATCTAGCAGTACTCAAAATTAAAAATTTTAGGGGATACACAATACTCATCAGCGAAATAAGTATCGAGTAGACACTAAAAAATCGGCGAGTACTGAGTACTCTACTCAATACTCATATTGTTTTATATGAGTACTGACTATTGTACTCAACATGAAATGAGTAGAGTACTATTAAATTGAAGAAACGGAGTTCCAGTGCGCCCGAGCCGGGCCCGCCTTGAACTTATTCGGCATACGGCGACATACAGCAATATTTGTACCGCGGCAGCGTGCCGTATTGACAAGAGAGGTCGCTGCGGAACAAGACACCCATCAATCAATATGATTTATAGCACGTACACAGCCACAAAGACGTGGCATTGTACAAGTTTACAAATTGTACATATTGCTGTATTATTGTAAACACTAAAATTAGATCTGAATCTACCTGCAAAGGACATCATAGTCACATTTGGTTGAAAGTATTAAGGGTTTAAATAAAATAAAGAATGTTATGTTTGCTGTACCTAAACAATGTAGAAACTTATAATTAATATTAGATTATAAAACTTTTTAAATAAGTAAAACTCTTGATTAAAAATACGAAATTATACGACAAACATATTTACTATGTGTTGCAAAGCACGTATGAAAAGATCAAGTAAAACGGTTGATCTTCCAAGCCTAAATATTATTTGTAACGTTCTTAAGCTGCATCCAGTAGCGAAAAGGTGCAGCGTGCTGCGTGGTGTGTAGTTTCGTAATTGCTGCTGCATTGTGTATGAACTGAACCCTCCACATTATATCCGGCCACTTTTTAGGTACTTAAGGGCATCTTAATAGTTAAGTAGTAAGTTGCTACTGGTTACTTGACTGATTACTTACCCGTGTATGTAGGACCCTTTAGGCGTATCGCTTAACAAGAACATTGCAATTTATTACGAAAATTTATTTTCAGCTCAAGGTTTTTTTCGTTATAGACAACCACTGCTTTTTGAGTAAGAAAAAAAAACGAAACTTCAAAAATTCAGTCTGTAGGTATACGAGAACCTTAAAATGTATAGGTTTTTTATCCAGTGTACAAAATAATTAATTATTTCTGACTTGTTTGATTTGATTAGTAGATGAAAAAAGTTTAGATACTCTCGGCAATATGGAAAACAAGTTTATTATTATTACGTTTTTTTTCAGGGAAACCAAATTAGATTTGAACTATCAGGAGTTTAATCATAACATGCATGCTACTCTTTAAAAGTTTATTCATTTACTTCAATCATTTACATTCACCCTGTTTTATATTAGTATAATATTAAGTCTCAAATCTAGTGTATGCATAGATTGACTTTTATTATTTACAGTCGTTAAACTATTTAAAATATTTATTATTTACTTATAATTAATTGCTTAATAAAATAATATGTTTGTTTCTTAAGGGGCCCAAGAGTACGGAGAGGCAGCTGCATACATCCAGGCTCAGTTCGAAGCGAAGAACAAATCAACCACCAAAGAAATATACTGCCATATGACTTGTGCAACGGACACGCACAACATTCAATTCGTGTTTGACGCTGTCACCGATGTTATTATAGCTAACAATTTAAGAAACTGCGGTCTCTACTAAATACTTGCGCAAAATAAAAAGTAAACTAAATAAAACCGCAAAAGTTATCTTATATATAATTATATATATATATATATATATATATATATATACATATAAATATACCTGAGCAAAATTCTTGTATCCGAATTTTGTATGACGTAAAAAAAGGTAACAACAGCCACCACAACAAATCCGACAAGACAACAGGAATGGTGTGATTGTTCAGTAGTTTCCGCAGTTCTTTGTAATGTCTTGTTCACACTTCACAAATATATATATATATATATATATATATATATATATATATATATATATATATATATATATATATATATATATATATATATATATATATATAAATTTACCAAAGTTTTAAGTGAGATATTGGGACATGTGTTTTATGTTCTGCAGTTGGTAAACGATGAGAACTGCCTGTCCCATACTATACTATTATAAAACGCTTTTTTGTGCTTTACCAGAAATTACAACAAAACTTTGCAATGTTGAGACATTTGCTATTGATTTACTTGTGTGTCATACCGCAGATATATGTTAGCTGGTTACATCATTTGGATGCCAATGCACAATGTTGTCTTATATTGATGTATTTTAGTTATTAATCAATGTAATAATAATGTAATGATTACAAATGTGTATATCTGTTATATATTTAAAACAAAATATTAATTTTACAGTGTTCATTTTATTCTAAATTAATGTCTAAGCACTAATTTAAACTTACAAAACAAATGCAGTATTACTTACATTTTACCATTTTGTCTATTGTTTGTATTCATCATTACTTTTATCAGAACTCAACATTGCCTAGAGTGACGCACAAAAACACTTGAAACATGCGTTGTGCCATATAGGTTGCATTTACAGAGGGAGCTTTACTAAGTTATTTTTGTGTTGTTTTTTATTTTTTGGTTATATTTCTGGTCATATTTCTTTTATAATTATATTGTTATTTATGTTAGTTTCTAAGTCAGAATATTTTTAGTCGTAAAGAATGATAACATAAAAATCTGTAGATTATAGATTTAGTTTTGTACAATGATAATTTGTTTGAACATCGCTTATAGAATACTAACATAAACAATACCTAAATATCAAAATATCAGCCTAATGAGAAAAAGATGTCTACACTAGAGCACACAATCTAACACAATAAGTTTTAATGTCATAATTTATATTTAAAATCACATTACTTGATTGTAGATCCAAACATGTTTTTATTTTGTATACATTGAGTTGATCAAACAAATTATTAATGTATAATACAAAAGAAAAGTGCATGTATTGTCGACAAATAAAGAAAATGAACCAAAATTAATCTGGCTCAAATAGCATTTTGTTATATAAATTAGTAATATCTATTTTACTTTAGTGTCGAAGTTATTCCAAATGCACCAAATAGTCTGTGCTCATCACTGATGTGAAATAGTGCAAGATCAGGCCATGTTGGCACAAAAAATTTTGTTGTTTTTGGAATAACAACTACTATGTTGGGGAATCAGGAATAATATATGGACCTTAAAATAGATTTACAAAGTAAATAGTATTCTCTATGTGTACATACATATTTATCGTGCTTGAATATAAAACTGAAATTTTAGAAGCATTAATTCGTACATATATATATATATATATATATATATATATATATATATATATATATATATAGACCATTGCAGTACAGTTACTTCTTGAGATATCCGACATTCCTAACATTTTATACATTTTCAGACACACTCCGAAACAATATAGCTCCAGCATCATTAATCAATTGTCACAGTACCTTGGAGACGGTAAAGAATAAACTTCTGTTCGGAGTGTGCATAATTTTAAAAGTATGCAATATCTGTTTCACTAGTACTAAAGTTGTTTCAAATACAATCATATGCATCTGGATACACGTAAAGAGTGACATCTTATCTTATTACTAACGTATGACTAACCAACAGACTTCTGAAACCACTTAATAATAGATTACTATTGTTTACACTTTCAATAAGAATGAATCCACATTATTACTTCAAATGTAAGTTGATCAGAGGTATTTTGTATAGACTATATCAATCACAAGCTTTTTTACCATTTCTAGTCAGAATTTTTTAATAATTTGGTGTAAAGTTACTTTATCGAATCGCCTATCTATATATCTTTAGTTTACACCATTATATGCCTTTATTGCAATTATACAGATTGATTCAAAAATCTATACTGATTCAGTATATATATATATATATATATACCGTTTTATATGGCCCACATTTCATGAACTCATGTCCAGAAATGCACCATGTGCGAAGATAAAGAGAAAAATGGTACCAACTTGATAAGCAGCATAGGGCTGACCATCTGAGGTATAATAGGCCCCATTGAGAACTAAATTGTTTTATGTGAAACCACTGTTATATTTAACGTCACTGTAGGGAATGAAAGAGAGCCCTAATATGACTTAATTTGTCACTAATATGTGTTGATGTCATTACATAAGGTCGTTTTTCATTAACTCACAGATAAATTCAAAAATATCGGAAATCTTGATAATTGATAACTAAAACATTCAATAATCTGTTTCTGAAGTGGATACCATCTTTCAACTAACTCTTTGCAGATTGCAAACTGTCTGTTGGACAGGAGTTCCTTGTCAGCTATGACACCTCTGTATAACTTTTAAAAATGTTGACCTTATTTTTGACCCCTTGTATAACATACAAATCACTTTACTAACATATTATTATTTTATATATACAGGATCATTATAAATGATTTTAGTCAAAGTAGGTCATGCCCATGTTAAAACATTTTCGCCTCTATACCCAAACAACTATTAAACTTCAAATAGGTTATGCAACCAACTTAACTTTTACGTGTAGAACAGTGGTACGTAGGTATTCCATACAAATAGAGCGGCAACCAGACTTTACATTTTTTACATTTGAGATCATGGCCTTCTTCGACTACAATCATTCATAATTACCCGTTATAATTCTGAAATTGTTATCTTCAACATATTATACTTCCACATTGTGATCTAATTAATATCAGAGCTATAATTTTCTTGACTATTAATAATAATATTAATATAATATAGTGTGTGTAAGTGGAATGCTTTCATGGCAGGAATTATTTACCAAATATGTAAATTGTAAAAGCTTTAAGTTTAGTCATGTGTCATTTGTCAGCTGATACCATGACAATTGAAATATTAGAATATGATGCACAGCAATTGCCAAGTTTTTCTTGTGAACTTTATTCTTATTTTCATCGTTAAACATAGTTGCATATCTTAAATATAATTTTTTGAATTAGTCTGTAATTTGCAAAAAATGTTTAAAATTCCAGTATGCATTTTCCAAATATACAAACTTTAACTATGGGTGAAATAAAAAACAGTGTATTTCATATCTACACTAGTAAAAATGTAGTCCAAAATGGACATTGCTAATTTAGCATGTTTATTTCATGTTTATTAGAGTTACGACCAATCGACTTGCTTAGGTGTTACTATCTTAATACAAAAAAGGATGAAGAAGCTGGCAAGTCTCAGTTAAGCATTTCGTATGTAGCATTTCAGATTGTCAACTACTTCTTTCACGCCATCTCAATCAACCGGTGTGTATCTTCGGTGAGGCGTTACCAAAGTGTCATGTTTTCATAACATACATATGCATATATATACATATATAAATATAATGTTTAGAGAGTAGTAAATGTGGAACCATGTAATAAAATGTGTAGTTATTAAAAAAGATATGGTGTATGTATTTCGACACAAACACTGGTAAAACCTCAACGAACACTGCCATAAGACATTTAAAACAGGCATCAACAGTAACATTGCTCATTTTAGGAGGCGATGATGAACGAATATCTAGAGTAATGTACAATTTATTTGATCTAGTCCTACGATTTTCATCTATTAGTTTATCATACGCACCCGCATGAAGAAATTGTTGCTTATTTGTGACATGATAACTAATGATAAGAATTATTCTAATATACAGATTTAGAAATGCATAAAAAACGATGTACATGTTTTCCAAATATCAGTAAATGTAACATTCATAATTGAGATTGTTTCTCTCATTGTATGTTTGTTTTTCTGTGATGTGAACATGATGAATAAATTTTACCCATTTCGATTTTACTTTTTTCCTCATTAATACCATGAATATTCTGCTTGCAATTTTAACGAACGGTGATTACTGACAGTACCGTGCCAAACCAGGTCAGCGCCTCTGCGCGAAACCAATGAAGCGCGTCTTCGATTTGGTAAATGAGTGAACCACCTGGAAAAATTGGCAAAAAACTAGTTATTTATAGGTACTCGCTAATTAAACTTGAACAAAATTACAAAAGATTAAACCATTAAACAGGTTATGCTTTATAATTATACGTAAGTAAATGGTTTTGATACTTATAATAGAATAGATTTTATTGTTTATTTATAACTATTTTTAAATATTAAGCTCATGCTGTTTTTAAATCTAAAGAGTTATAAAATTTCAGCTCTTCTACAAAATTCTTTAATAACGTCGTGAGTATTAAATATTTATGGCAAGAATTCTTTTCAGGGCCGAGCCGCCCATACGTGCAATGTGTGCAGCGCACAAGCGCCAGTTACGCAGGGGCGCCTTGAGGCGTCCTTGACTTAGGTAAAACTGTCGGCGCCTTTTAATGAAATGAAATAGTTGAAATTGGCATAATACCGCTCATTATCAATCATCCAAGAGCATAAGTTAGTTAGTAGCTAATAAAGTTTAGTCACAACGCACACTTTGACGTTTTTTACCTTTTAAACCGTCAATTTTGGTTTTCTACTAGTAAAATTACGTCTTAAATTTGCTACTAGGGCTTCCAATCCCTGCCAATGTATTGATCCCGTGATTCAAGATTTTGTAATCCTGGGATTCATGAAAAAGCGAGAATTGCCGGATCAAAACGCCATCAGTAACAAACGTTTAAAATATACATACTTTATTTTTTATATAACTTCAACGTTTTCAAATGTTACTCAAGTCATTGTAATTATTTTTCATTGTAGTTAACAATAGTTTACAAAAGAATAACTACAATGACTTTAAGGGTGGGAGCACGGACCGAGCGACAGCGGAACGGGGCGGCGGCGCTGCTTGTGTATAACCTATATACATACGTATATATGTTACCGGCAAAGTACGTTATGCAGTCATACCTAGGTTTACCTAGGCAAAGTCCGCATTGCCGGCCTACTTTAAGCAAAGTCCGAAATTATTCGATATTTCGGACATTGCCTACACTGTGGTACGACAATCTTAGGTTTACCAAATGTGTAGCAGGCAAACTCTGAAATAAGCTGATATCAAACCCTAGACATATAATAATAATAATCCATGCCTTAACATCCCCCAACAGCTTTCGCCACTACAGGGGCATCGGCAGGCCCGAATTATCATTATTATGGCACGCGTCTTATATAGTGATATATTGATTTCCGGGTGGACTTGAGGACTTTGAAGCAGTGGACGTTTCGCGCTCTGTTGCGAGAGGCATCTTCAGGACTAAGTTATCACCAAGTGCTAAGAAGATACTGTCGTCTGTTGGGGCGGGTCTTTATATATGATTATATATTTATTATAACACTCGGTGGCATATTTATAAATGATATAAAGACCCGCCCCAACAGAGGACAGTATCTTCTTAGCACTTGGTTTGATAACTTAGTCCTGAAGAGGCCTCTTGCAACAGAGCGCGAAACATCGACTGCTTCAAGTCCTCAACGCGGTTTCCATCCGGAAATCAATATATCATTGACTCAGACCGCGGAAGTCTACAATCTAGATAGACAATAGACTGGCCACTCCGCAAATCCTTTGACATTTATGACCTGCCGCTCAGGGACCTTGAACCGCTGTCCCTTTAATTTGGTTTAGCTTTCGGGCGGCGAATTTGAATGAGTTATTTTAATTTCATGTTTTTGATCAAATTTTAATTATAAACATTGAAGTAAGAGACGGACTCAGTGGGCTAATGCTGCTCGAGTTCCAGACCGACTAACTACTTGAAAACACTTGACAGTATGATAGTAATCAGTGGCGTACCTAGAGCTTTTGCCGCCTGGGTGGTTATCAATTTGCCGCCTTTTCTAAGTCATTCAAAATATGGTGGTGGTTATTAACATTAGGTACTGAACATAAACACATAAAGTAAAAATTAATTTCTTTTGTTTAAACAGATTGTATAAGTGCATAAAATAAAGCGCTGATGCGTTTTTTTTATTCTTGTGATTTTTACAGTTTAATAGGCTATGCGCTATGGTATTCTCCGGTCGAAATTTCGAAATTCATGTGTTCTTTCAATTGACTATTTTCGGTAATAGCTTCAAATTGGAATGTGAAGTTTAGTGTAGAAAAGGAATAGATCTAGGTGCTTATGTTGAGTAAATTATTGTATTTCAATGAGTATATATAGCAAACGAATTTTAAAAAGTATAATGTATCTACCTTTTCTTGTAAAATTTACTTTATTACACCGATACAATAGGACGATCTTCCAAACTGGCATATGCGTTTGCTTTTGAATCGTTTAACGGATTGAGTTGTTCTTTATTCCCTTGAGATAACATGAGGCGGAACCTCATAATAAGTAAGTCTTATAAATAATTACATTATTTATAGCGATTTGAACACAAAAAGTTGCACACATACCGTTCTTAAAATTCAACCTGGGAGCTATTTTGTCAATTTTTACTTTTTTTACATAAATATTGGTTTAGCGTCGAATTAATTTCATCTAGTTTCACAGCGCTTTTGAAATTTTATTTTCTGGTTATATTTACAGGAGCTACCGTGCACTTCGTTCAGACAAGCACTCCGCGCAGCACCTGATACTTCCTACAGTATCCACCTCTTGCATTCTAGTTTTTTTATAGCACATTTTTTTGTACACTTAAATATGATACATACAGGACCCGCCGCCAGCCACTTGAACGCCCGCGTGCATATCCAACTATGCCGCCCCCGACCCCATTCTTGTTTACAGTAAAAACTGCACTAAAAATTCCACTTATAAACAGTCGACTTAGTACTAAACATTGGCAGAATTGCTTGTGTTGTAAATAGTGTGACTAGTACTAATTCGTACTAAGTTAAGTATAAGCATGGCATTATTTTCCACGAATGCTGATTAGTTTAGTACAAATTTTAGTTTTGCTGCATAGAGGTGTGTAAAGAGCAAACAAATAATTAACAAAATCATTTTATTATCTTCACTACAGAGTGACTGAACATATCAATATATAAACAAATATGTATATAGGAACACAAAAAACAAAACACAACTGTCTATAGGAACTGTACATTCTTTGATTTTATACTTGCGAAATCTGCTATAAATTCTGATGTATCCAAGCTCTCCAGTATTTCATGTTCTATAGAAACAATGGATACATTATTAAGCCTATCCTGGTACATATATGCTATAAACTATAGTTATGCGTAAATATTTTTTTGATTTTCAACTTTGAAACCGATCTTTCACATGCCACCGAAACCGCACACAACGAAACGTTGTCACAATTCAAAGCAATCTTTGTTAATCCAAAACAATGGTTGTTTTATATATACGCTAGAATATATATCGTTTATTGAAGAAAACCGTCGTTTTTACCGATTGTCTTACTTTAAGATGATACAATTTTAAATGTATACTTAAGAATTTGTTCTTTTAAATCAAAAGGTTGGGTAGTTAGATTAATCAGCTCACATTCTTGGATTACATTCACTTACTTCATTTAAATATGAACTTGTTATGTCAGTTATGAAAGCAATAATATTTTACATTGAATACAATTAACATATCCAAAGAAGAATATTGGTATCTTCCAGCTGGAGAAGGCACCCAGGGTCCCCTGTTAGTCCCTTTTCCAACAATACTAGATCTGTTGGCCATTTCTATATTGACGGTACAATACCACAATCACTGGTGCCGCATAGACATAGTTGCGGTTATATACCCTCAAGGAGATCCCTCTTACGACGAGAAACTAAAGCTCCATCTATCGGCATCCTTTACATTATTTTCAAAACAACGACTTTCTTAAATCAAAAGAATGGTTTTCTTAAAGCAAATGTTTAGGTTGTTTTATGTTAAAGAAATTTTCTTATTACACATATGTGTTGTCTTAAAACAAACAAATTATGTTATGAATGTCATTTTCTTAAGACTAGACAACCATTTCTCTTTGTTCGGCATAGTAAGCAATAACTATTGATGTTTGGAAAGATAGTAAGAATAGATAGTAGGAAAGATAGAAAATGAGTTTGAAAATGATTAGATTCCGACATTTGCCGCCCCTTTGGAGGTGCCGCCCGCGTGCGGTGCACGCTTTGCACGCCCGCTTACGGCGGGCCTGGAATACATATATAGCAAAAGAAACGACATTGATATGTCATACAATTCGTTTGAAAAACTGTCCCAACATTGAGCAACTTTTTAGGTCTCTACATCAGAACCTCCTTTTAACAATATTACAATGTTTGGAATAGAGTTTTCCAACCAGTATCAGTGAATGAATATTGAAAGTTCAAATAAATTTTTTGTTGCTTTTACTTTCAATATGAGACTCATCTTCTTAAATAACAAGAAACGTGATTTATCAAAATTTGTGTATAGAAGATTACATGATATGAGACCAATACTGGGCGAATAAGAAGTCTCCTAGAGGTAACTTGATCGAATGATACAGGAAACAGAATGTTGTTCCATGTCTTCCTACTGCTAACAGTCCCAAATGTTAATAATTATGACAATTAATGAAAGTCTCCCATCTACCCACGACAACATGCCAAAAATACCGCCCCAAAATATGTGCCGCCCGGGGCGGAACGACCAGACCGATCTAAAAAATGAATTTTAAGTGAATTGCAAACAAAAACAGTTTAAACAAATAGAATTTGTTTAATCAAAAGTGGGTTTATTAGATAATATAGATAATAGGTAGGTACATTAGATATCTCGAAAAAGAAATTATAAGTCAATTTCACAGAAAAGCTGACTTTTCTAGAGAAAAGTTGAAAATGAATAATAATTGATTGTTTAAACAATAGGAAGACGTTTTTTAATGAATAATGTAAGATATAATGTAGGAATAATTTGCCATTTCGAACTTAGAAAACAGAATTCAGACTGATTTTTGAGAAAAACGAATTATTTAAGCGAATGGAATTACTTTAAACAAATGTAAATTAACTGCCAAATGTTTATAACATTCCACTAGACTTATAGTAGTAATTTCTATGAGGAAAATGAGACTGAAAAGATTAGAAGCATCAAGTATCTGAAGAATGTACATTTTTTCATTTAAGGGTAGTTTCAGGGCATTATGGGGATGGGTTGGGTGCGGCAAATTCATATGTATAATAGGTCAAATTCTTCCTTGGAAAATCCTCTACAAGTCCTTAATTAATCTTAAGTTTTCCCAAACTCCGAACCATTATTTGAAAAATACCAACAAAAATCAAAATTTCAACAAAAAAATACGTGTCCACTTTTTACTTTATCATACGCAGTATGTAAAGTATTGTAATCGTGCCGAAAAAAAAAATTGAGATTTTAGCGGAAATAGGTCTTTATATGTCCCCTGAACATTTTTGACCAAGGTACAAAAAAATGTCTGTGTGTGTGTGTGTGTGTATGTGTGTGTGTGTGTGTGTGTGTGTGTGTGTGTGTGTGTGTGTGTGTGTGTGTGTGTGTGTGTGTGTGTGTGTGTGTGTGTGTGTACCCAATTTTTGTTAATTGATTTCCGGAGAAACTACTAAAGGTATCGGCACGGAACTTCATATTTAGAAGTTTCATGACCAAACTTAGAGTTGAAAAGCTTTTGGTTCAAAAGGGTCCAAAGGAACTGGGTGTTTACTCTAAGCCTTTTTCAAGGATTTTAGAAATCAGCCGCCATTTCTGTAATTTCGTCAAAATAGTTAAATAATAAATTAAAGCAGAGGAAATTTTGAATAATTTATGCCTATAACATTTTTTGGTAAAATTAATAGTTTAGCTTTTTAGTTTATTCTAAGCCTTTTTCAAGGATTTTGGAAATGAGCCGCCATTTCTGTAATTTCGACAAAATAGTTAATTAATAAATTAAAGTAGAGGAAATTTTGAATAATTTATGCCTATAACATTTTTTGGTAAAATTAATAGTTTACCTTCAAGAGCAAATTCTATTTGATCGAGATCGGTCGCAGCTGCATTGATATGAAATTACATAGTAGCCAGGATTTTGACAAATATTTTTTTGTGTTGTCACATTCGAAAACAGCTGATCTCATCAGAGGTTGGAGAACCACTATGGAACGTGCCGCTGTAGTGCGCAAAATTATCAAATACAAATTTCAAATAAAATAAGATCACCAATTTGATTGTTTGTTGATAAGAAATATCAACCCGTCTTTATATCTAATTCTAAAAATGATACATTGAGAAAATTATAAATAAAGTATAGCGATGAGTGTAGTTTTATTTTAGTATGTTGGTAGGGATGTGTCATGAACAAATATAAATCTGTCAGAATTTGAATTACCTTTTTAAGGTGCGTTTTCATTAGTGATACTGGCAGTGGTAACAGACGCCGTTATAGTATTTCCAATAGAAAATTGCTAGTGACTCATGTTTATGTACATGCCAACTAATATGTGTCATTATCACGATATGTAAGAAATACTATAATTTCGTATTCTACCACCACCATTAGCTACCATTACCTACCAATCGGAACGCACCATTCGTCAAAGTGGTACCAACCTAGCATTTACTATACAGAAATCATTTATTCTTTTTTTAAATACGTATTTCTTAAAAGGCAACACAATAAACATTGATGTCGCTCCTGCCAAAAACTAGATAGCGCGACTCGCTCATATGCGACGGCGACACTCCGCCTTCGGTGACGCGCCGTATCACCGCTCGTCGCGCTATTCCGTACTTTCGGCATTTGTGACATAAATAATTATTATTCTAATGACGTAGTGTAGGTAGTGTCAAATGCTGATGCTTTGACAATACCTACGATTTATCTCTATAGAATAGATTCTCACAGTGCCGGATTTAGGACTGTGGGGGCCCCTGGGCTGGAAAGCTGTGGGGGCCCTAGCCAGAAAGAGCTGTGGGGGCCCTTGAGTACAAAAGCTGTGGGGTTCTAGAAAATATGCACCAGTGATCCTTAAACATATAAGAACATTACTTGATACCATGATTTTGCATTGTAAACACCTAAAATGTCAAATATACTTCGCCACTTTACACTGGGGTGACAAGTTTTTAATACTCGAAGGGCGGACGCTGAGGGGGGGTATATAATATATTTTGAATAGTTGAAACAACAAATTTGCATCTTAAGTAGTTATTCCATCATCGTTGTCAACATGGAAAAACAGGTACAAGAAACTTGAAGCTAGCTTTATTAGTTAATGTTTGCTCTTCTTTTATTTTACAGTTCTTTTTAGATTTTTTTTAGCAATGCGTATTGAGATAGAGACATAACATGTCATAGGTCCCAATAAAAACTAACCAAAACAAATGTTCTATCCGACCTATTTTTCCACTAATTTCCAATAACAGACGTTTTTTTCTAAAATTGCATTGGATTTTCGGTTGTTAACGATTTATTCATAGCATAAGTCTTTTTATAGATTTAAGAAGAACGTCTAAAAATATGAGTGAAATATGATTTTTCAGACCCAATGAAGTTAATAATTGTTTTTATTTGAATTGCAACCTGATAATAACAATTTTCAGTTTTGTTTTATGTGGAGTAGTACAGCTGGTTTTCAGTAGATTTTTTTAAACTATTTTTTACCAAATTTAAAATGAATTAAAATCAGTACGACTAAATTACGAAAACAGATTAATCATGTGCTGCATTTCTATAACTAGAAATACCATTTTTCTATGTAATACAATCATGAACGCAAAGACAGTATATTGTCAACAAGATTTAATATAGAATTTGATCAATCGTGACTGACTAAATTTCTATATACTTACAGCAGTTCTGTTCTTCTAAGGAATATATAGTCGATTCTTCATTTTTTGTATATTTTTGTATTTCCACATAAAAGTTAATGAGTTTTTTACTATTTAGGCTACCAACTAAATACGCTAATATGTTGTTATAAATGAAGCTCATTTTCGTAAAAGGGTAAAATTCGGGACGTTTTATCAGTCGGGACATGTGATCAAAATTCAGGACTGCCCGCTCAAATAGGGAGTTGATCACTCTAACGGGTGATCTAAAATGATGAAGAACAGTGAATTTCCCGCCACGGTTAGTGTTACTAAGATGGTATGCCATACAGGTTATGATATCTCTACGGGATTTAATTTGTAATAAATACTATATTATTTTATTTGATTTAAGATATGAGAGATGATTTTCATTTGACTAAATATCTAGTAACGGGTTATTTTCATTTGATTACATATGGGAGGATTTTATTATTTGGTATATTATTTTTATTATATTCGAAAATTTATTTTTGTACATATTGTATTTATGAAATACACAGTAGTTTTAAAATATGCTCTCTTGTTAAAGTTTTATTCATGTCCAATGTCTTTACCAAGGCTAAAAGACTTCCACACCCTCATTGTTTCAATTTATACTATTACCTAAGAATCCCTATACAAGAACGAATACGTACGCCACTGAACAAAAATAATAGCATTTGCAAACATTACCAACATAAAAATATTCAATGTGGCTGGAAATTCAACCTGTCCTTCGTCATTTTAGATCACTCTGTACTTTATACACATGATTTCAATAGAAGTATTAATACTTTCGTGCTGGTTTTATTTTTGGTCACCTGTGCAGCATTTTTTTTAATATATATGTGTTGTTACATTTTGGTGGGGGCCCCATTTTGGTGGGGGCCCCTGGGCTGCAGCCCAGTCAGCCCACCCTTAAATCCGGCACTGGATTCTCATGTAGCTAAACTATTAATTTTATATTTTGTATGATAAAGTCATGTGCCTGGCCACATCAGATTTTTATTTTGGATTTGGAAATGTTTTGAGGGGATGGATGTATTTATGGTCCACACTGATGGGCGAGTTAAATTTAGACAACTGCCCCACCCTTCCGATTTAACCTCGATCGCCCATGACTATACCTATATAAATTTACTAAGTTACGATCACGTCACGATTCACCAAATTGTATATTAAATCTTGTTGACAAACAACATACTGAGTGTTTGAGCTCATGATTGTGTTACATAGAAAAATTGTATAGTTATAGAAATTTTTAGTTATAGAAATGCAGCACATGATTCATCTGTTTTTGTAATTCAGTCGAACTGATTTGGTAAAGAAATAATTAAAAGGCAAAGGTCCACAGAAAACAACCGGCACTACTCCACATAAAACAAAACTTAAAATTGTTATTATCGGGTTTCGATCCAAAGAAAAACAATCATTAACTTTAATGTAACTGAAAACTTATATTTAACTCATATTTTTAGACGTTCTTCTTAATTCTATAAAAAGGTACACCCTATGAATAAATAGTAAACAAACAATATCCAATGACAATTTAAGAGAGAGAATCCATAATTGGAAATCACTGAAAAAAAGCGGTCGGATAGAACATTAGTTTTACTTCGGGTTTTTTTAAAACCCGAATACGGAATTCCACAAGGCGGAAACCTCCCACCCTTAATGTACATATTGTATACCAACGACATACAAAATATCGGGCTGAAAGGTAATCTATTCCTCTACGCCGACGATATAGCACTAATTTACCACAAAAATAACCAGGAGGCACAACAATTGGACATAAACGACGACATGCAAAAATTGACAGAATGGTGCAATACTAATCTCCTGACAATAAACGAAGAAGAGACACATTATATAATCTTCAACAACAAAAAGGAAACCAAAATGTCAATATATATAAAGAATACTATAATTACTGAAGTCAAAACTATAACATATCTAGGACTAATACTACAGAGTAGTTTGAAGTGGGACGAACACGTACATAGAATAATAATAAAAAATGCTAGAATTATTGCTGCGCTGAACAAAGCAAAGAAATACATTGACTTTAAGTCAAAAATGACTATATATAACGCTCTTTTCATCCCAAACATAAACTATTTAATAAGCATTTCGGGAAATACCTCAGAGAGAAATCTCAACAAACTTCAACGCCAGAACAACAAGATATTGAAGATAATCTATAATTGGGATAAAAGAACACCAACAAGAGACGTTCTAAAGCAAACTAAAGAAATGAGTATAAGAGAAAGAAAACAATTGAACAATATTTTACTCTTATATAAAATAAAAAATAAAATGATAAAGATCAATATAACACTAACGGAAAGCCAACATATACACAACCATATAACCAGAAATAATTCATTGCTACGAACCCACAGATTCAGATCAAAAATGACAACCAAAGAACTACTTACAGAGGCAATACACACATACAACCAACTAGACAACAATATCAAGAAGCTATCATACACAACATTCAAGAGAAAGATAAAGAGCCTTTTGTTAACCAAATCAACCTAAAGCATAAGTTAGGCCAATAATACACGAAACCAATGATGCCCTCAATACCAACGATTCGAGACGGTGCGACGTCGCGGCCATTCTTGAGTCGAGCAAGAGGGACGGTACCGCGTGCAAGCGATGGGTGATGCAGTGCTACACACATTGTATTTATATTTATGTAATGTAATATTGTATTATGATCAACTGTACGTATATAATGAAATAAACTTACTTTACTTTACTTACTTTTTTACAAGAAAAGGATGTTAAGGTAGAATTTCTTTCTTATTTCTGTATCTAGCACAATGCAGAACTAACTATGCTATTGTGACCTACGATATTTTATGGTCTTTATTTCAATTAGCATTCCTAAAAAAATTTTAAAAAATAGCAAGTACTTTAAAATAAAGGAAACATTACCTATGGAACCTAGCTTTAAGTATATTTTGTTCTACCTGTTTCCATGTTAACAATGATGATGGAACTTAAGATACAAATTTGTTTCAACTATCCACAAACCCAGAATCTCAGCGTCTGGCGTTGTAAAGTGAAGAAGTTTCTTTGCCATTTTACGTGTTTACAATGCAAAGTCATGACACCAAGTAATTTGCTTATATGTTTAAGGGTCACTGTTGCGTTTTTCCTAGAGTCCCACAGCTTTTCTGCCCAAGGGCCCCCACAGTTTGACCAAGGGCCCCCACAGCTTTTCAGCCTAGGGGCCACCACAGTCTAAAACCCGGCGCTATAAGTAGCCCAATTCACATTATAAAAAAAGATTTTTTATCTACTAAAAAAGCAAAAACTGTGGGATGAAGATGTAAAAAATTACCATATTATCGCTATCACAGCTCATCACAAACTCGAGATTGTTTGTTCTTTAGTTAAAGGTAAAATCCTTCAACTGGAAAAAACGTTTCCACTGTATTTTATTACGTCAATATACCAATTTTATATTGTACATCACTGAATACAATACAGGTAAACAAAATCCGCAACATATTTTTTACTTTATCATACGCAGTATGTAAAGTATTGTAATCGTGCCGAAAAATTTTTTTGAGATTTTAGCGGAAATAGGT
The DNA here is from genome assembly GCA_964023965.1 of Melinopterus prodromus. Lineage (NCBI taxonomy): Eukaryota > Metazoa > Arthropoda > Insecta > Coleoptera > Scarabaeidae > Melinopterus > Melinopterus prodromus. The sequence goes on along the minus strand of OZ030391.1, from coordinate 41,311,747 downwards.
CTTTATGGGTCCCCTGAACATTTTTGACCAAGGTACAAAAAAATGTCTGTGTGTGTGTGTGTGTGTGTGTGTGTATGTGTGTGTGTGTGTGTGTGTGTGTGTGTGTGTGTGTGTGTGTGTGTGTGTGTGTGTGTGTGTGTGTGTGTGTGTGTGTGTGTGTGTGTGTGTGTGTGTGTGTGTGTGTGTGTGTGTGTGTGTACCCAATTTTTGTTAATTCATTTCCGGAGAAACTACTAAAGGTATCGGCACGGAACTTCATATTTAGAAGTTTCATGACCAAACTTAGAGTTGAAAAGGTTTTGGTTCAAAAGGGTCCAAAGGAACTGGGTGTTTACTCCAAGCCTTTTTCAAGGATTTTAGAAATCAGCCGCCATTTCTGTAATTTCGTCAAAATAGTTAAATAATAAATTAAAGCAGAGGAAATTTTGAATAATTTATGCCTATGACATTTTTTGGTAAAATTAATAGTTTAGCTTTTTAGTTTATTCTAAGCCTTTTTCAAGGATTTTGGAAATGAGCCGCCATTTCTGTAATTTCGACAAAATAGTTAATTAATAAATTAAAGTAGAGGAAATTTTGAATAATTTATGCCTATAATATTTTTTGGTAAAATTAATAGTTTACCTTCAAGAGCAAATTCTATTTGATCGAGATCGGTCGCATCTGCATTGATATGAAATTACATAGTAGCCAGGATTTTGACAAATATTTTTTTGTGTTGTCACATTCGAAAACAGCTGATCTCATCAGAGGTTGGAGAACCACTATGGAACGTGCCGCTGTAGTGCGCAAAATTATCAAATACAAATTTCAAATAAAATAAGATCACCAATTTGATTGTTTGTTGATAAGAAATATCAACCCGTCTTTATATCTAATTCTAAAAATGATACATTGAGAAAATTATAAATAAAGTATAGCGATGAGTGTAGTTTTATTTTAGTATGTTGGTAGGGATGTGTCATGAACAAATATAAATCTGTCAGAATTTTTTTACCTTTTTAAGGTGCGTTTTCATTAGTGATAATGGCAGTGGTAGCAGATGCCGTTATAGTATTTCCAATAGAAAATTGCTAGTGACTCATGTTTATGTACATGCAAACTAATATGTGTCATTATCACGATATGTAAGAAATACTATAATTTCGTATTCTACCACAGCCATTAGCTACCATTACCTACCAATCGGAACGCACCTTTCGTCAAAGTAGTACCAACCTAGCATTTACTATACAGAAATCATTTATTTTTTTTAATACGTTTTTCTTAAAAAGCAACACAATAAACGTAGATGTCGCTCCTGCCAAAAACTAGATAGCGCGACTCGCTCACATGCGACGGCTACACTCCGCCTTCGGTGACGCGCCGTATCACCGCTCGTCGCGCTATTCCGTACTTTCGGCATTTGTGACATAAATAACTATTATTCTAATGACGTAGTGTAGGTAGTGTCAAATGCTGATGCTTTGACAATACCTACGATTTATCTCTATAGAATAGATATTCTCATGCAGCTAAACTATTAATTTTATATATTGTATGATAAAGTCATGTGCCTGGCCACATCAGATTTTTTTACTTTATCATACGCAGTATGTAAAGTATTGTAATCGTGCCGAAAAATTTTTTTGAAATTTTAGCGGAAATATGTCCTTTTGGGTCCCCTGAACATATTTGACCAAGGTACAAAGAAATGTCTGTGTGTGTGTGTGTGTGTGTGTGTGTGTGTGTGTGTGTGTGTGTGTGTGTGTGTGTGTGTGTGTGTGTGTGTGTGTGTGTGTGTGTGTGTGTGTGTGTGTGTGTGTGTGTGTGTGTGTGTGTGTGTGTGTGTGTGTGTGTGTGTACCCAATTTTTGTTAATTCATTTCAGGAGAAACTACTAAAGGTATCGGCACGGAACTTCATATTTAGAAGTTTCATGACCAAACTTAGAGTTGAAAAGCTTTTGGTTCAAAAGGGTCCAAAGGAACTGGGTGTTTACTCTAAGCCTTTTTCAAGGATTTTAGAAATGAGCCGCCATTTCTGTAATTTCGTCAAAATACTTAAATAATAAATTAAAGCAGAGGAAATTTTGAATAATTTATGCCTATGACATTTTTTGGTAAAATTAATAGTTTAGCAGCAAGAGCAAATTCTATTTGATCGAGATCGGTCTGCATTGATTTAATACTATATAGTGACCCAGGATTTGCAAATTTTTCAGTCTAATGACAGTACCGGTAGTGTCAAATGCTGACAGTACCGGTAGTGTCAAATGCTGATATTTTGACATTATCTCACAATTAATATTGACCGTAGTTAATAGTATCAAAAGATCTCATATTGTGATACCGTGTACAGTCCTTGCCTGATGGCGTCGGATAGGCAGCGTGTTGAGCGTGTCCAACATGCATGTGCTTGTTTGTTTTTGGTTTGACGAAGTATGATCATGCATCGAAAGGGCTTTTGTTGTTTGTTTTTGTTTTGATAAGTTCTCGGAATTATTTTTATATTATTGCTACAATTATGGCTTAGTTCTAGTTTGCGTAAGGGGTTGAGTGGAAGAGTAAGGCAATTTGGAAACAAGTGTGCCGAACTGCGCCCTAAATATAAATAATATTTTGTTGCAATTAATATTGTCTTATTTTAGTAAAGGAATTATTTATTTATTTAATTATTTATTTATCTGTTAAATCCTGGCTAACTAATTTTATTTTAATGCAGACACGACTGATCTCAATCAAATAGATTCTCATGCAGCTAAACAATTAATTTTATATATTGTATGATAAAGTCATGTGCCTGGCCACATCAGATTTTTTATTTTTACGTTGGTTTGTTTTTCTGTTTTTAATACTTGTATTTGTTTTTGAGGGTATAGAATCAAAATATGCTTAAGCAAGTTGAAGTTTGCCTCCATATTAAATTATATCTACTTCTTGCGAAATCTGTACTTCCTATTATACATGTTGGCGCAACATTTTATGCTTGATATTTGATAGACTGAAATTCATACTTAAAAAAAGCAGCTCAATTGATTTATTGTGCCCACTGCCCATATTTTGCCAATTAACAAAGAAATAAGAAAATAATTTAGATTTAACTTTTTCGTAATCCCGGGACTTAGATTTCAAATCTCGGGATCCCGAACTAGCTCATTATTTGCCGGGATCCCGGGAACCCGTAAACCCGGGATTGGAAGCGTTAGTACATCAGTCCGTGCCTTTTGGTAAACATTTGATATAACCCAAACAAAGTTTCTTATCTGTTAGATTTTTGTTACTATGATACGACACTGATTAATTAAACACAGTGGGACAAAATTCAACTTTTGTTTGTGCTCTCCAGTTGCTCACCTCCACATGAAACTGCAGTTACTATATAACTATTCTGCATATACGGTTATACTTACCTAAATAAGATTTTTAATACATTTTCAAAGTTTATGAGCCTGTGGTGTGTCTTATTACCTTAAAAAGATTAATAACATATGAAAAAATGTATTAATATTGTTTATCAAAATCTCCATGACAAGGTAATTAAATGTAGAACATGAGAAATGTATAGATTTTGTGTTATTATATTCTTTTTACTTTATCATACGCAGTATTATAAAGTATTGTAATCGTGCCGAAAAAAAAAATTGAGATGTTAGCGGAAATAGGTCTTTTTGGGTCCCCTGAACATTTTTTACCAAGGTACAAAAAAATGTCTGTGTGTGTGTGTGTGTGTATGTGTGTGTGTGTGTGTGTGTGTACCCAATTTTTGTTAATTCATTTCCGGAGAAACTACTAAAGGTATCGGCACGGAACTTCATATTTAGAAGTTTCATTACCAAACTTAGAGTTGAAAAGCTTTTGGTTCAAAAGGGTCCAAAGGAACTGGGTGTTTACTCTAGGCCTTTTTCAAGGATTTTAGAAATGAGCCGCCATTTCTGTAATTTCGTCAAAATAGTTAAATAATAAATTAAAGCAGAGGAAATTTTGAATAATTTATGCTTATGACATTTTTTGGTAAAATTAATAGTTTAGCTGCAAGAGCAAATTCTATTTGATCGAGATCGGTCGCATCTGCATTGATTTAATACTATAATATAGTGACCCAGGATTTGCAAATTTTTCAGTCTAATGACAGTACCGGTAGTGTCAAATGCTGACAGGACCGGTAGTGTCAAATGCTGATGTTTTGACATTATCTCAGAATTAATATTGACCGTAGTTAATAGTATCAAAAGATCTCATATTGTGATACCGTGTACAGTCCTTGCCTGATGGCGTCGGATAGGCAGCGTGTTGAGTGTGTCCAAAATGCATGTGTTCTGTTTGTTTTTGGTTTGACGAAGTATGATCATGCATCGAATGGGCTGGGCGACTTGGGGTGGTTGAACATGGATAACACTAGGGTGTTGCATGCAGCAATATTGTATCATAAGTTGCTATCCACTACGATCCCACAATACCTCATGCGGAAGATATGCTGTAGAATGAATGTCCATAACCTTAATTTAAGATTCGGTGGTTTGCTCCACCTGCCCATCGCACTGAGCTGTATAAACGGTCATTCTCTTACCAGGTCAGTCACATATACAATGGTCTCAGGGAAGATATGAAAAATTTATCGTGAAACAGTTTTGGGGAAAGGTGAAGCGTTGGCTGTTTGCTCAACAGGGGCTTTTTAATTTTTATTTTTTATGGGCAGGTGCGATGTTTTGTTGAGTTGGATTTGCTGCAATTACGTGTAATTAGACTCTAGAGTAATTTTGTTGTTTGTTTTTGTTTTGATAAGTTCTCGGAATTATTTTTATATTATTGCTACAATTATGTCTTAGTTCTAGTTTGCGTAAGGGGTTGAGTGGAAGAGTAAGGCAATTTGGAAACAAATGTGCTGAACTGCGCCCTAAAATATAAATAATATTTTGTTGCAATTAATATTGTCTTATTTTAATAAAGGAATTATTTATTTATTTAATTATTTATTTATCTGTTAAATCCTGGCTAACTAGTTCTCAATCAAATTGATTCTCATGCAGCTAAACAATTAATTTTTTATATTGTATGATAAAGTCATGTGCCTGGCCACATCAGATTTTTTTAAATATAAATATAACAGTTTTTTAAATAATCACAATATAATTATTAATACCACAAGTGCTAAACCTGCATTGATGAACCTGCACTGAAAAACATTGTGAAGTTGCTGCGGCATTCATCCCGATTCAAAATTTGGTGATTATGAGTGTGTACCGGTCTACAGAGGGCAACATAAGCATTTTTCTTGATATACTGGAAAGAGCGCTTATTAGAGTCCATAACATGTTTGGCCTAAAAGTAGCAATTGTATTGGCTGGAGATTTTAATATAAATTTTGCAAGCAGTGACTCCAAGGTGAGATAGATACTTAACATTGCTGACATTTTTATGCTGGAACAGACTATATTTGAAGACACTGACATAACCAATACATGAAGGTCCGGTATAGACAATATGTTCACCAACATTTTGCACCACAAGGCATACAATATAACAATAGCGCTATCCGACCATGAAGTACAACTAATCCAGATCAGCCATATCAAATCAAATCAAATCAAACATTTTATTTCCGAAAATACAACAGCATATACAGAAAGTAAAAAAGAAAACCGCATAAGAAAAAAAAATGCATTACAAGACAGAATAACCAAAAATTAGCGTACAAAATCAAAAAAATCGCTTACAGAGTAGAAAGCCTCACTCAATAACATATCTTTTACATATAATTTAAATTTGCCCAGTGGCAAACATTGTGCATTTTCCCCAAGGGAATTAAAGAATTTAACACCCTGATACACAACGGAACGCTGTGAAATGTCCAGTCTATGAAACGGGATCTCCAGACTCTGACTCCCTCTAGTAGGGTAATTGTGAATATCCGCTCTGCGCTGCAAACTGTTCATACTCGATTTTATTAAAACTAAGGTTCTGTATATATACAAAGAAGGAACCGTCAGAATTTTCAATTCCTTGAAGTATGGCTTACAGTGTGCCCTGTAGTGTACCCCTCTCCAAAAACCCGGGCAGACATATAATCGAAATTTCTGGCAAGTAAACCGTCAATACTTTAAAAATATGCTGTCTGAGGAATGGAAAGAGATATCTGGAGTTTTGGATCCGAATGAATCTTTTACCTGCTTTCTGCATATGTTACTGGGCTACTACGCAACAGCTTTTCCACTGTGACATAAGAAACCAATCACACAAAAGATACAAGATAATCAGGAAGTTGAACAGTTGTACAGATGAAGGAAATAGTTCACTTGTTGTTCACTGTATGATATGATAATATGATGTATGATATGATGAGCCTACCTGAATATTTATATTAGATTCAAAAAAACATTCATCAGAAAGAGAGAAGAACAGAGAGATGCATAATATCCTTCTTATTAAATATGCCTCAAATAAGCCGAGAACTGTCTGGAATTTGATAAAAAAGGAAACTGGTAAATCCTTCAAACAAGAGACAACTCCAAAAAATATCTAGTCAGGAATTCAACAAATACTTCACCACAATTGCAGAAGATATCTCCAGTAAGCTTCCACCCAAAACAATACCACCGGAGGAGAGTTACAAACGAATTGCAACGACAGGAAAATCGTTTTATCTGTGGCCAATAACAACTATTGAAGTGGAACAGATCATAACAAAATTAAAACCAAAACAGTCAGCCGACTGCTATGGCCTAAACATGAGCCTGATCAAGGACATAGCAGAGCAGATCTCGCAACTAATATCGGATATAATAAATGCATCTTTTACATATGGTGTATTCCCTGAGAACCTGAAGACTGGAAGAGTGATACCCATATATGAAAAAGGCGACCCGAATGACCCAGAAAATTATCGACCGATCTCAATACTGCCACGTTTTTCTAAGATCCTTCAGGAGGCAATTGCGGTGAGGGTGATAGCTTTTGTTGAAAAGCAACAATATTTCTGTAATAGTTCGTCGGCGGGTAATAATCTGGTTATAAAATAACCGTACTTTTTAGTTTTAAGAACTTTATCTAAGTACCACAACTTGTTACACTGCCGTTTTTACGGAATGTTTTGAACGGTTTATGCTCTGCTACTGTCGCCGCTTTCAAGTTTCTCGGGTCTTGCACACAGGTTGAATTCTTACTGGTTGGTCCCCGTGATTTTGCATGTGTAGCTTGAGTTGGAACGTTTTCCGCTATCCGCAGTAAGATGGCGCTTCCTGTACCTCTTGGGCGATTTATCGATTTAATTGCGTAACTTTTCGACGCGACGTCGTAGAGCGACGATTTGTTGTTTTGTGTGACGAGGAAAAGTTCAGCTCTACATCAAGTCATCGTTCGTGGAATTTGGTCCACTATTAACAGAGTTTGAATAAGGTTGCGTATTTGAGTGGGGCTAGTTTTTGTGCGGGGTTCGAGACAGTGTATTTTCCCATTCATTTCTCCTGTTTTCTCTTAAACTACTGTTCAGATTTGGTCGACCGGGTTATTGTGAGTCTCCTTGGATTTTTCTGCTCCTGACGACTGGTTTCCTTTGATTAAAGTCCCTCTAATTGCCTTTTTGCGAAGTTTTTGGTCCGGTTAGAGCGGGAAGCGAGGCTATATATAGAACCGCATTTTGTCCCTCTGAATTGTCGAGTCTTGGTTGTTAGACGAATCGCTGTCAGTCAACTTTATCCTGGAGTCTACGTGAAGCTGTGTGGAAGTGACTAGGAGTTACTCGTTTGTTTGGTGCCTTGCTGGTATACGAAGTATCTCTCGCTGTATGCGGAACCATCCTTCCCAAGCTGAGAAGTTTTAACCATTGGAGTGTGTTATATGGTTGGAACCCGTCGCCTTTTGTGCGGATCTAGTACGTAGATTACTGTTGGATTCACGGTTAAGCCCGCTCAAGATCTTAGGGTGAGTCTCTGGTTCGTTTATTACTTTGAGAATTGGTTCCTTATTGCGAGGAATATTTTTAGGCTTCGTCGTCTGGGCATCGTCGGATATGTTCTTCATCTTTGGATATTGATTCGTCGTCTGGGCATCGTCGGATATATTCTTCATCTTTGGATATTGATTCTACGTCTATTCATCGTCGGATATTTATTCATCGCTGGATATTTATTCGTCGTCTGGACCTCTTGGATATTTACTCTACGTCTGGTGGCGTTTATCCTTTTCTGTGGTGTCTTCGTCTGGGGACGTTTTCGTCTTTGGATCGGAGGACAACCCTTTCGATCGGAGGACCAGTTTCGTGGAGTAGAGCGTCGGAAGCTGCGGAGAGTTTGCCTTGCTAGGACTGCGGGTGTCTTCGTGGAACGGGGACATTCCTTCGCTGCCGAGGTCAAGGTTTGACTTATATTTATATCTCCACCGGGCCCTCGCCCTTGACGCAGTGCTGCCGGAAGTTTATTCGTGTCGTAATTAATTGTATTTTAATTGTATTTTTAAAGTGTTTCTTTAAGGTTTGAGAATTTTAATTTTTCAATTTAATTTTGGATTTGAATTGTCCTGGTCATTTGGGACAATAATTTATTTAATATTGCCTTATTTTAATTTATTAATTTCATCCATTTTGACACTATTGTTAATCAAATTTCCAACGCTTTTCGGTCGGATTGATTTAATTTAATTCCACGTCTGGGGAATATTATCCCAGATACTGCGGTGAATTTCGTGCTTGGCCAGGAACGTGTTCGTCGGTTGTCGCATTTATCTTTCGGTTTTTTTTGTTTTTCAGGTTAATTATCGGCACTAACGTTGCCGAAGCGTTGCTATTTGATATTTTGGTGTATTGGATAAATTGTATTATTGTGACTCGTTCAGGTGTGGATTACTCGAACGGTGGTCGACCTTGCTGGTCAGTGGATATCTTCCCGAGCTACCGCTGTAATTTCGTGTACTTTTTTTTTACTTTTTTGTCTGTGGGCATTTAATAAACTTGATTTTCCGGCAACTTTGGTTCTCTTCTTGTCCCTGTGTGGCATCATTTCTCTTTCAGCCAGCTTTCACAATCAAGCGATAGTCCACGGCGGGGTTGAGATTGTGTGGCGCCCATTTCGGAACACCTTGCGTTTGGATGTTGTTTATCCCCACGCCCTCTCCCAGAGTTGGTCGGTGCAACCCCAAGGACTGCATGAGCGCACAGGTAGAGCTCAAGGTTCCGGAACTTCTTTTAAAATGTTTTATAGCTTTCATCGGGAATAGAAAGTCAAGGTGTTTCACTGGCGCCCAACGTGGGGCTAATTGGATTAATTGGCGACGGCTAATTATTTTTTTTTGTGTCCGTTACCTTGATAGTTGGTTGTTATCTGTTTTTTTTTAGTATCCTCATGTCGGTCTCAGCTGAGGCGGAGGGATGTTGTTGTTGTTGTAGTGAGATCCTGTTGGGTCATTGTATTTTTTTTTAGAGGACTTTGTTGATTCCGATCTTGGATTCTTGATGTCAGCTCCGCTTGGTGAGGAGCGGATGGCGTCGGAAGGATCGTGAGTGAAGTGCCCTGTGGATGGCGGGCCTTAGGAATTCCTCCACCGCGTGTTCCGGCGTTCGGTACAAGTCCGAAGACAGTGAAGTGCCCTGTGGTTAGGGGTTGAGGAATACTGCCACCGTATGTCTGCGTCTGGTACAAGTCCAGTAAAGAGACGTGTGTAGTTCCTTTCTACATCTCCAGATTTGAAGGGGCTAATTGGTTCGTCGCTCTGCGGTTTTATACGTCCTTGTGTCTTCTTCATTTCAGGAACCTGGAACTTAATTTTGTTTTGTAGTTTTTTTGTTGGATCTTCTTCGTTTCAGGATTGGCGAAGTTGGTGTTTTGCCTGGAGGGCGTAGTTGTAGCTGTGTGCCCTGTGGATGGGGGCGTGAGGAATTTCTCCACCGCGTTTTCCGGCGTCCAGTACAAGTCTGGAAACAGGGGTTGCCCTGTGGTTGAGGGTGTACGAATATCGCCACCGCGGGTTCCTGCGGCTGGTAAAAGCCCAGCATGTGGACGTGTGCCCTGTAGGTAGTGGCGTTGGTTTGTGGTATTGTGTTTGTGTTAGGTCCGTTCCTGAGGGGAGTGGTCAAGATGGTGATTGTCGTGTTAGTGGTCAGGCGTGAGTGATTTTGGTTTCGCCATACAGGACAGTGTGCTTTGTTTGAACACGGACGTACTCGTGGAAGCCCTGGTCCTATCTGCCTTTGCAGGATTTAGCAGCCATCATTGCAGTTTCGATTGGGTTATGGGTTGTTGTTGCGCCCAGTCGAATTATCACCTTGTGTGGATTCAGACGCGCCGTGCACTACAGTTTCTGTTGACATTTTTTTTTCTTCCTCTAATCCAGCTATAGGAGTCTTGACCACGGGACGTTTGGTGTTCGTGAGTTTTGTTCTGGCTGTGGCCGTAGTTTTTTTAGGATCTGTCGTTTTAGTGTTGAACACCCGCGCTCTGCTGGAGGGGCATAAGAATACTTCAGCCGTGAGCCTGCGTTCAGTAAAAGTCTGATAAAGGGACGCGGATATCCCATTCCACCCACCATCGTCTCCTGGATCAGGAATAGGAATGCCCTCTTCCCAACGCGCGGAAGTGGGAGAGTTTTCTTGTGTGTTGAGTCTTTTTGATGAGGAATTTCCTCTCAAAAATGTTTTGGATTTCTTTTGAAGGTATGCCGGTGCCTTTTTTAGTTAGGTTAAGTAAATTTCATTAGTTGTGTGTCCTCCGGTGCATTTTGGGCGTGCGGGTTGTTGTTTCAGTTGCCGGTCAGGAGTAACCCGGAAAATCTTGGGAAGATTTCCCGTTGTGAAAGGAGAGGGGGAGTGTTACACTGCCGTTTTTACGGAATGTTTTGAACGGTTTATGCTCTGCTACTGTCGCCGCTTTCAAGTTTCTCGGGTCTTGCACACAGGTTGAATTCTTACTGGTTGGTCCCCGTGATTTTGCATGGGTAGCTTGAGTTGGAACGTTTTCCGCTATCCGCAGTAAGATGGCGCTTCCTGTACCTCTTGGGCGATTTATCGATTTAATTGCGTAACTTTTCGACGCGACGTCGTAGAGCGACGATTTGTTGTTTTGTGTGACGAGGAAAAGTTCAGCTCTACATCAAGTCATCGTTCGTGGAATTTGGTCCACTATTAACAGAGTTTGAATAAGGTTGCGTATTTGAGTGGGGCTAGTTTTTGTGCGGGGTTCGAGACAGTGTATTTTCCCATTCATTTCTCCTGTTTTCTCTTAAACTACTGTTCAGATTTGGTCGACCGGGTTATTGTGAGTCTCCTTGGATTTTTCTGCTCCTGACGACTGGTTTCCTTTGATTAAAGTCCCTCTAATTGCCTTTTTGCGAAGTTTTTGGTCCGGTTAGAGCGGGAAGCGAGGCTATATATAGAACCGCATTTTGTCCCTCTGAATTGTCGAGTCTTGGTTGTTAGACGAATCGCTGTCAGTCAACTTTATCCTGGAGTCTACGTGAAGCTGTGTGGAAGTGACTAGGAGTTACTCGTTTGTTTGGTGCCTTGCTGGTATACGAAGTATCTCTCGCTGTATGCGGAACCATCCTTCCCAAGCTGAGAAGTTTTAACCATTGGAGTGTGTTATATGGTTGGAACCCGTCGCCTTTTGTGCGGATCTAGTACGTAGATTACTGTTGGATTCACGGTTAAGCCCGCTCAAGATCTTAGGGTGAGTCTCTGGTTCGTTTATTACTTTGAGAATTGGTTCCTTATTGCGAGGAATATTTTTAGGCTTCGTCGTCTGGGCATCGTCGGATATGTTCTTCATCTTTGGATATTGATTCGTCGTCTGGGCATCGTCGGATATATTCTTCATCTTTGGATATTGATTCTACGTCTATTCATCGTCGGATATTTATTCATCGCTGGATATTTATTCGTCGTCTGGACCTCTTGGATATTTACTCTACGTCTGGTGGCGTTTATCCTTTTCTGTGGTGTCTTCGTCTGGGGACGTTTTCGTCTTTGGATCGGAGGACAACCCTTTCGATCGGAGGACCAGTTTCGTGGAGTAGAGCGTCGGAAGCTGCGGAGAGTTTGCCTTGCTAGGACTGCGGGTGTCTTCGTGGAACGGGGACATTCCTTCGCTGCCGAGGTCAAGGTTTGACTTATATTTATATCTCCACCGGGCCCTCGCCCTTGACGCAGTGCTGCCGGAAGTTTATTCGTGTCGTAATTAATTGTATTTTAATTGTATTTTTAAAGTGTTTCTTTAAGGTTTGAGAATTTTAATTTTTCAATTTAATTTTGGATTTGAATTGTCCTGGTCATTTGGGACAATAATTTATTTAATATTGCCTTATTTTAATTTATTAATTTCATCCATTTTGACACTATTGTTAATCAAATTTCCAACGCTTTTCGGTCGGATTGATTTAATTTAATTCCACGTCTGGGGAATATTATCCCAGATACTGCGGTGAATTTCGTGCTTGGCCAGGAACGTGTTCGTCGGTTGTCGCATTTATCTTTCGGGTTTTTTTGTTTTTCAGGTTAATTATCGGCACTAACGTTGCCGAAGCGTTGCTATTTGATATTTTGGTGTATTGGATAAATTGTATTATTGTGACTCGTTCAGGTGTGGATTACTCGAACGGTGGTCGACCTTGCTGGTCAGTGGATATCTTCCCGAGCTACCGCTGTAATTTCGTGTACTTTTTTTTTACTTTTTTGTCTGTGGGCATTTAATAAACTTGATTTTCCGGCAACTTTGGTTCTCTTCTTGTCCCTGTGTGGCATCATTTCTCTTTCAGCCAGCTTTCACAATCAAGCGATAGTCCACGGCGGGGTTGAGATTGTGTGGCGCCCATTTCGGAACACCTTGCGTTTGGATGTTGTTTATCCCCACGCCCTCTCCCAGAGTTGGTCGGTGCAACCCCAAGGACTGCATGAGCGCACAGGTAGAGCTCAAGGTTCCGGAACTTCTTTTAAAATGTTTTATAGCTTTCATCGGGAATAGAAAGTCAAGGTGTTTCACTGGCGCCCAACGTGGGGCTAATTGGATTAATTGGCGACGGCTAATTATTTTTTTTTGTGTCCGTTACATTGATAGTTGGTTGTTATCTGTTTTTTTTTAGTATCCTCATGTCGGTCTCAGCTGAGGCGGAGGGATGTTGTTGTTGTTGTAGTGAGATCCTGTTGGGTCATTGTATTTTTTTTTAGAGGACTTTGTTGATTCCGATCTTGGATTCTTGATGTCAGCTCCGCTTGGTGAGGAGCGGATGGCGTCGGAAGGATCGTGAGTGAAGTGCCCTGTGGATGGCGGGCCTTAGGAATTCCTCCACCGCGTGTTCCGGCGTTCGGTACAAGTCCGAAGACAGTGAAGTGCCCTGTGGTTAGGGGTTGAGGAATACTGCCACCGTATGTCTGCGTCTGGTACAAGTCCAGTAAAGAGACGTGTGTAGTTCCTTTCTACATCTCCAGATTTGAAGGGGCTAATTGGTTCGTCGCTCTGCGGTTTTATACGTCCTTGTGTCTTCTTCATTTCAGGAACCTGGAACTTAATTTTGTTTTGTAGTTTTTTTGTTGGATCTTCTTCGTTTCAGGATTGGCGAGGTTGGTGTTTTGCCTGGAGGGCGTAGTTGTAGCTGTGTGCCCTGTGGATGGGGGCGTGAGGAATTTCTCCACCGCGTTTTCCGGCGTCCAGTACAAGTCTGGAAACAGGGGTTGCCCTGTGGTTGAGGGTGTACGAATATCGCCACCGCGGGTTCCTGCGGCTGGTAAAAGCCCAGCATGTGGACGTGTGCCCTGTAGGTAGTGGCGTTGGTTTGTGGTATTGTGTTTGTGTTAGGTCCGTTCCTGAGGGGAGTGGTCAAGATGGTGATTGTCGTGTTAGTGGTCAGGCGTGAGTGATTTTGGTTTCGCCATACAGGACAGTGTGCTTTGTTTGAACACGGACGTACTCGTGGAAGCCCTGGTCCTATCTGCCTTTGCAGGATTTAGCAGCCATCATTGCAGTTTCGATTGGGTTATGGGTTGTTGTTGCGCCCAGTCGAATTATCACCTTGTGTGGATTCAGACGCGCCGTGCACTACAGTTTCTGTTGACATTTTTTTTTCTTCCTCTAATCCAGCTATAGGAGTCTTGACCACGGGACGTTTGGTGTTCGTGAGTTTTGTTCTGGCTGTGGCCGTAGTTTTTTTAGGATCTGTCGTTTTAGTGTTGAACACCCGCGCTCTGCTGGAGGGGCATAAGAATACTTCAGCCGTGAGCCTGCGTTCAGTAAAAGTCTGATAAAGGGACGCGGATATCCCATTCCACCCACCATCGTCTCCTGGATCAGGAATAGGAATGCCCTCTTCCCAACGCGCGGAAGTGGGAGAGTTTTCTTGTGTGTTGAGTCTTTTTGATGAGGAATTTCCTCTCAAAAATGTTTTGGATTTCTTTTGAAGGTATGCCGGTGCCTTTTTTAGTTAGGTTAAGTAAATTTCATTAGTTGTGTGTCCTCCGGTGCATTTTGGGCGTGCGGGTTGTTGTTTCAGTTGCCGGTCAGGAGTAACCCGGAAAATCTTGGGAAGATTTCCCGTTGTGAAAGGAGAGGGGGAGTGTTACACTGCCGTTTTTACGGAATGTTTTGAACGGTTTATGCTCTGCTACTGTCGCCGCTTTCAAGTTTCTCGGGTCTTGCACACAGGTTGAATTCTTACTGGTTGGTCCCCGTGATTTTGCATGGGTAGCTTGAGTTGGAACGTTTTCCGCTATCCGCAGTAAGATGGCGCTTCCTGTACCTCTTGGGCGATTTATCGATTTAATTGCGTAACTTTTCGACGCGACGTCGTAGAGCGACGATTTGTTGTTTTGTGTGACGAGGAAAAGTTCAGCTCTACATCAAGTCATCGTTCGTGGAATTTGGTCCACTATTAACAGAGTTTGAATAAGGTTGCGTATTTGAGTGGGGCTAGTTTTTGTGCGGGGTTCGAGACAGTGTATTTTCCCATTCATTTCTCCTGTTTTCTCTTAAACTACTGTTCAGATTTGGTCGACCGGGTTATTGTGAGTCTCCTTGGATTTTTCTGCTCCTGACGACTGGTTTCCTTTGATTAAAGTCCCTCTAATTGCCTTTTTGCGAAGTTTTTGGTCCGGTTAGAGCGGGAAGCGAGGCTATATATAGAACCGCATTTTGTCCCTCTGAATTGTCGAGTCTTGGTTGTTAGACGAATCGCTGTCAGTCAACTTTATCCTGGAGTCTACGTGAAGCTGTGTGGAAGTGACTAGGAGTTACTCGTTTGTTTGGTGCCTTGCTGGTATACGAAGTATCTCTCGCTGTATGCGGAACCATCCTTCCCAAGCTGAGAAGTTTTAACCATTGGAGTGTGTTATATGGTTGGAACCCGTCGCCTTTTGTGCGGATCTAGTACGTAGATTACTGTTGGATTCACGGTTAAGCCCGCTCAAGATCTTAGGGTGAGTCTCTGGTTCGTTTATTACTTTGAGAATTGGTTCCTTATTGCGAGGAATATTTTTAGGCTTCGTCGTCTGGGCATCGTCGGATATGTTCTTCATCTTTGGATATTGATTCGTCGTCTGGGCATCGTCGGATATATTCTTCATCTTTGGATATTGATTCTACGTCTATTCATCGTCGGATATTTATTCATCGCTGGATATTTATTCGTCGTCTGGACCTCTTGGATATTTACTCTACGTCTGGTGGCGTTTATCCTTTTCTGTGGTGTCTTCGTCTGGGGACGTTTTCGTCTTTGGATCGGAGGACAACCCTTTCGATCGGAGGACCAGTTTCGTGGAGTAGAGCGTCGGAAGCTGCGGAGAGTTTGCCTTGCTAGGACTGCGGGTGTCTTCGTGGAACGGGGACATTCCTTCGCTGCCGAGGTCAAGGTTTGACTTATATTTATATCTCCACCGGGCCCTCGCCCTTGACGCAGTGCTGCCGGAAGTTTATTCGTGTCGTAATTAATTGTATTTTAATTGTATTTTTAAAGTGTTTCTTTAAGGTTTGAGAATTTTAATTTTTCAATTTAATTTTGGATTTGAATTGTCCTGGTCATTTGGGACAATAATTTATTTAATATTGCCTTATTTTAATTTATTAATTTCATCCATTTTGACACTATTGTTAATCAAATTTCCAACGGTTTTCGGTCGGATTGATTTAATTTAATTCCACGTCTGGGGAATATTATCCCAGATACTGCGGTGAATTTCGTGCTTGGCCAGGAACGTGTTCGTCGGTTGTCGCATTTATCTTTCGGGTTTTTTTGTTTTTCAGGTTAATTATCGGCACTAACGTTGCCGAAGCGTTGCTATTTGATATTTTGGTGTATTGGATAAATTGTATTATTGTGACTCGTTCAGGTGTGGATTACTCGAACGGTGGTCGACCTTGCTGGTCAGTGGATATCTTCCCGAGCTACCGCTGTAATTTCGTGTACTTTTTTTTTACTTTTTTGTCTGTGGGCATTTAATAAACTTGATTTTCCGGCAACTTTGGTTCTCTTCTTGTCCCTGTGTGGCATCATTTCTCTTTCAGCCAGCTTTCACAATCAAGCGATAGTCCACGGCGGGGTTGAGATTGTGTGGCGCCCATTTCGGAACACCTTGCGTTTGGATGTTGTTTATCCCCACGCCCTCTCCCAGAGTTGGTCGGTGCAATCCCAAGGACTGCATGAGCGCACAGGTAGAGCTCAAGGTTCCGGAACTTCTTTTAAAATGTTTTATAGCTTTCATCGGGAATAGAAAGTCAAGGTGTTTCAAACTTTAACCATTATAAAATTTGTCTCTCTAAACACGCTCCGTACGTAAGTTCTTGCAATAGGACCAATGCAGTATTTTATCAGACAAAGCTCATCACTCCTACCATGATAATCACTATTTGAACTCAATAAATATGTAATCAAAATCTCTACCATTAAATTGTAGCTGGTTTACTCACTTTAAATATGAAAATAAACTTACTCAACAGTAAAACTTAAATCTCAATAAAACAATAACAAATTTTTACTTACAATTAAAACACAAGAATTAAAACAATGAAATGAACTCTAAATCTACCAAATATTTTGAGGAGTTGTCAGATTTAACAAAACACATTAAATCAAAATTAAACACAAATTAAGGAACTAATGATCGGCTTACCATTCACAAAAGCACACACTAAAAACTACATTTTAATGTAAAGCAAGCGAGAAGCTTGCGACTCTATCTGTTCTGGATCTTTTCTGGATGCCAACGAATTGACGCCTCACTTATTTATTAAAACTTCCCCCTTCCTGACTTCATATAAGGAGAAAAAGGGACCACACGACAAGCTAAATACAATTTGTAGATGATAAGCCCGTTGCCCCAAAAGCATAATAATCTCGCTGAGTAGTATACTATACAGTTTATGACAAATGTCATAATCTATTACCAAAGAACGCCCTTAGATGCATGGGAACAAAACCCATTAAAAAGTTACACATGTGATAAGATGTACGCTCACAGACCAACGAGCGATAACGTTGATCCCATAAACAGAGTAATAGCAATTATCACATTCCTCCCCCGTTAAATAAAATAATGATTACAAAAATAATGCCAATTATTACATTTCTGCCCAGAACAATTTGGTTCTAGAAAGAGTATAAGTACAGTGGATACCCTCCAAAGAGTAACAATTGAAATTCAAGAACCAATGGAACAACATGAACTCAGTGAATGCCTTTTCATCGATCTGACAAAAGCCTTTGATTGTATGCCACACCAGTGTTCATCGATAAAATGGAATATTATGGATTCAGAGGAACGTGCCTACATCTGCTGAGACCATATATTTTCAAATTAGATACGAGTATGTGGAACAGGCAGAATATAGTAGTTCTTTTACTTTATCATACGCAGTATGTAAAGTATTGTAATCGTGCCGAAAAAAATTTTTGAAATTTTAGCGGAAATATGTCCTTTTGGGTCCCCTGAACATATTTGACCAAGGTACAAAAAAATGTCTGTGTGTGTGTGTGTGTGTACCCAATTTTTGTTAATTCATTTCAGGAGAAACTACTAAAGGTATCGGCACGGAACTTCATATTTAGAAGTTTCATGACCAAACTTAGAGTTGAAAAGCTTTTGGTTCAAAAGGGTCCAAAGGAACTGGGTGTTTACTCTAAGCCTTTTTCAAGGATTTTAGAAATGAGCCGCTATTTCTGTAATTTCGTCAAACTAGTTAAATAATAAATTAAAGCAGAGGCAATTTTGAATAATTTATGCCTATGACATTTTTTGGTAAAATTAATAGTTTAGCTGCAAGACCAAATTCTATTTGATCGAGATCGGTCGCATATGCATTGATTTAATACTGTATAGTGACCCAGGATTTGCAAATTTTTCAGTCTAATGACAGTACCGGTAGTGTCAAATCCTGATATTTTGACATTATCTCACAATTAATATTGACAGTAGTTAATAGTATCAAAAGATCTCATATTGTCATACCGTGTACCGTCCTTGCCTGATGGCGTCGGATAAGCAGCGTGTTGACCGTGTCCAAAATGCATGTGTTCTGTTTGTTTTTGGTTTGACGAAGTATGATTATGCATCGAATGGGCTGGGCGACTTGGGGTGGTTGAACATGGATAACACTAGGGTGTTGCATGCAGTAATATTGTATCATAAGTTGCTATCCACTAGGATCCCACAATACCTCATGCGGAAGATATGCTGTAGAACGGATGTCCATAACCATAATTTAAGATTCGGGGGTTTGTTTGCTCCACCTGCCCATCGCACTGAGCTGTATAAACGGTCATTCTCTTACCAGGTCAGTCATATATACAATGGTCTCAGGGAAGATAAGAAAAATTTATCGTTAAACAGTTTTGGGGGAAAGGTGAAGCGTTGTCTGTTTGCTCAACAGGGGGGACTTTAGGCATCAAGCGCACATTGGAGGTTTTTTAATTTTTATTTTTTATGGGCAGGTGCGATGTTTTGTTGAGTTGGATTTGCTGCAATTACGTGTAATTAGACTCTAGAGTAATTTTTTTGTTTGTTTTTGTTTTGATAAGTTCTCGGAATTATTTTTATATTATTGCTACAATTATGTTTTACTTCTAGTTTGTGTAAGGGGTTGAGTGGAAGAGTAAGGCAATTTGGAAACAAGTGTGCTGAACTGCGGCCTAAATATAAATATTATTTTGTTGCATTTAATATTGTCTTATTTTAATAAAGGAATTATTCATTTATTTAATTATTTATTTATCTGTTAAATCCTGGCTAACTAGTTTTATTTTAATGCAGACACGACTGATCTCAATCAAATAGATTCTCATGCAGCTAAACTATTAATTTTATATATTGTATGATAAAGTCATGTGCCTGGCCACATCAGATTTTATTAAGCATAAGTTGCTTAATATATTGAAACTAATCTAAAAGTTTTCCATCAATTATCCATCAATTTAAATCTGAATTCTTAAAACTTGGTACTTATAGGTGACTAGTCACTACTGATGTCCTATACATATGTACTTTGTCCTAAACAAGAAGTACTAAAACTTCACCAACTGTGCTCTGCTTTTTGCACATTTCATTGATTCACTAGTTCAAAGGATTTAGTTGCTTTCAGTCTTCTCACTAGATTCTGGTTGCCCAGTAGCTGCACGGCCTCTACGTTGGCGTGATGGATTAGGCGAGATTCATGCTAAGTGACGAATCTTTTTATCTCTTGGATGACTTGCGGGACACCAAGATCACGATGCAGGTCACTATTCCGTATGTACCAAGGAGCGTTAACCATATTCCTTAGTTCTTTATTTTGGAAAGGGTGAATGCCTTGTATATTGGAGTTTCTCGGGCAACCCCAAAGCTGGATGCCGTATAACCAAATCGGTTTTAGTGTTTGGTTGTAAACTTGTAGTTTGTTCTGTACTGTCAACTGAGAGTTTCTTCCCAGAAGTCAGTAGAGTTCTCTGTATTTGAGGCCAAGCTCTACCCTTTTCTTCTTAACGTGTCCCTTCCACCTTAGTTTTATACGGTATATAAGGAATATGACGAAAATAGAACCCAGGAGAGAAGTAATTTTTAAAATTACTTAAAAGGAAATAGTTTTAATTCGTCATTTCAAACGATAGTAACAGTAAGGATTGCAGTCTAACTAGTATTATCAGGACATCTATTGGACACTGGTGGACCGTATCCTTTTAATTAATTTTACAAATTACTTCTCTCTTCTTCTCTCTATTTTCGTCATATTCCTTATATACCGTATATTTAAACCGATTAAACTAGTTCCTACTTTCCAATAGCAAGATTTGCGATAAGCTTGACTTACCATGAACCAATTTCCACCAGTGTCCAATAGATGTCATGATAATACTAGTTAGATAGCAATCCTTACTGTTACTATCGTTTGAAATGACGAATTAAATCTATTCCTTACCACAGGGCTCGGTAATTCGGCGGTAGAGCTATGCGCCGGCAAGGCAGAAGACCCCGGTTCGAATCCGGGCTGAGACCGTATCCTTTTAATTAATTTAAAAAAAACTTCTCTTCTGGGTTCTATGTTCGTTATATTCCTTATATACCGTATATTTAAACCGATTAAACTTGTTCCTACTTTCCAATAGCAAGATTTGCGATAAACTTGATATACCATGAACGAATTTCCACCAGTGTCCAATAGATGTCATGATGATACTAGTTAGACAGCAATCCTTACTGTTACTATCGTTTGAAATGACGAATTAAATCTATTCCTTACCACAGGGCTCGGTAGTTCAGCGGTAGAGCAATGCACCTGCAAGGCCGAAGACCCCGGTTCGAATCCGCGCTGAGACCGTATCCCTTTAATTAATTTTAAAAATTACTTGACTCTTGGATCTATTTTCGCCATATTCTTTATATACCGTATATCTAAACCGATCAAACTAGTTCCTACTTTCCAATAGCAAGATTTACGATAAACTTGACATACCATGAACCAATTTCCACCAGTGTCCAATAGATGTCGTGATAATACTAGTTAGACAGCAATCCTTACTGTTACTATCATTTGAAATGACGAATTAAATCTATTCCTTACCACAGTGCTCGGTAGTTCAGCGGTAGAGCAATGCCCCGGCAAGGCAGAAGACCAGGGGTCAAATCCGGGCAGTAGATATACACTATTGTAGCTAGATCACTTAGGTACCCGAGCCTGCATGCTCCAGAGGGTAATTAAAATTTAGCTGTTAGAAATGATACATAATTATCGTATGTAATAAATTATATATTCATATTGTCAACTCAAATCAATTAATTTATATAAAAATAGAATTTGCCTGTTAAGACATGATACCCTCGGTATATTAAAAATGTCATGTGAGGTGAATGTCCTCCATTAACCTCAAGCATACTGACTGCAATTTTATCCAGGTAATTACAGTCAAGTTAATATCTTTTACATTGGAAGCAATACTTTTTTATGTATCACGCATAAGTTAGTATAATAATACGTTGTACGTTGGTAATTTGTATTTATGTGGGTATATAAATTTGCAGGTACGCAAAAATATCTGTAATAAAAAACATTAAGTTTAATCTGCTCGGAGCGAATTATTTTTATGTATTCCCATATAAGTTTGCATGTGTCCAATTATATAGGAGATATGATGTTATTACAGTACATATGATTCAAACTTTACGGGACATTACTGTATGGTATGTATGAGATATGCCATAAATTTGCAGTCTTTACTAGATATTATTGGTTGAAATGATGGCTGGAGTTGGTTTTAACATCAAGCAAGCGCATTGCAATTTTATCAAGTAGTTATTTTTATGTATCCCCATATAAGTTGCATTATATCGGATATAAAAATATTTGTAGCCAGGTATGCAGTGTTTATTATGAGATAAATTTAAGGACTTTACGTGATAATGCTGTTACTGTAGTAATAATGAGGAAACTGGGTATATAAATTTGCAGGTAAGCAACAATATCTGTTAAAAAACATTAAGTTTAACATCGTCTATTTTTAGCGAGGTATGCTGGTATTACAGTACATATGATATAAATTTTCAGACTTTACGGTTTAGTGTGATTATAATGGTCATAGTGGGTATATGCGATTTGCAGGTACGCAATTATAGCTGTACTGAAAAGTATTAAGTTTAACCCGCAGGGTAGTAAATTACTTTTTATATTTTTCCCATATATAAGTTTGCATGTATGTGTTCAATCCAACTCGGTGTTTGCATATAAGAACGTTAATATAATAAAGATTATTCAGTATTGTCAAGATACTCTCAACTGCAACCAAAACAGCAAGAAAATTAATCACCATCACAATCCAAGAAACAGTTCATTATGGAACTTCGACCAAAATTCTGCCATTTAGTGGAAGGTGAAATATATCTCATTCTGGACATGATGAGAACCGGCGATTCATCTGTTATTGTTGAGTTGGAGCATTGCAGAATTGTACTGCCGAGAAGAATATCAACCACGATAGATGATAGAATCATCGATATGT